>MAOA02000038.1:1200000-2400000 GCA_002742255.2 Ceratocystis albifundus
ATAGTTGAAATTCAGCAGCACAACCAACAACATTTGATCTCGATTTGAATATATTTAACGTCTACTGGAATCACTGAGATCAAACGACACCGGATTGGCTACCGGACAGAATTAACCCTCTGCAAGGCTGACTACAGATCTCAGACGAGAGAAGCTCGTATGCTCCCAAGCAAGCTTGTTACTCGCCCTCCTCCTGAAGCCGTCGCAGCAAAAAAAAAAGAAAAAAAAAAAAAAAAAGGAAATCCCCAGATATACCCGAAGCCCTAAAGTGGGGCTAGCCCCCAACTTTCCCACAAACATTCGTTCCTCCGAAAAATCTGCCACGTTCCTGGAATCGTGAGAATCACGAGAGCAGGACGGCAGCTTCCAGTGCAGCCTGGGAAAAACCCCCTCCAAAGACGAGAAAAAAACCAGACTGTGTGAGCATCCGAGGGCTCATGATATGTCCTTCCGCTTTTCTCGTGGCCGCTGCCTTGGGTTGTGGATGAGGCGCAAGGCAGCCCCCTTTCTGGTGACCTGCCACAGTCACCAGTCTGTCCGAGGACAGAGGAACGCGAGGAAAAAAAAATCAAAACACGACAAAAAAGTGTGCCGACTGCGTGAACTCTCAAAGTTCAGTCCTGAACGTGGAGATGAACTTCTCGAGTTGGAGTAGTGTTGCGGCGATGATGAATTGGCGACCGCGAAAGGTCGTGAAAAGGGGGGGGGGGGGGCGAGTCGACGACGAGGTCAACTTCAAAGTTGGGTAAGCGCGGCCTCAAAGCTACACAGCTCATTGTCAAGATCCACGACAGAGTCAAGGAAAAAGAAAAGAACGAAAGACGCTTATCAGTGTCAGAGGTGTCGTCCTCCAGCAGCCCGGAAGAAGGGGAGGCACCAAACCTCAAAGGTACTCCCCCCCGAGGGTTGCAAGAGGGAGAGTTAAAACGAACAACATGATCTCGGAAAGACCATCAACTCCAGAGAAGGAGAAGCAGGGAGAACTCGCGGCACTGATAACGTCGCTAAGCAAGGCGCTGAAATTGACAAATGCGTCAACCAACTCCGATACTTCGACAAAAACAGCACGATTCCTAGACACAACAATAATAAAGAGTACAAAACTCACAGACTCGAATTGGAGCAATTGGTCAACAAACATGATCAGAAACTTCAAGGGTCTCGGGGTTCTGTATCTCTTTAAAGGACTCGAAGAAGAAGACTTCCTGAACGCAATGGAAGTCGAGAAATCAGACAAGGAAAAGACAGAAGACGAGTTAGAAGCTCTAGGTCTGATCAGAACAGGTCTAGATAAAGAAACCCTTGAATTCATCGATGGTGCTCCCAGTGCCAAGAGATACTGGACCATGCTACGGATGAAATATAAAATCTCCACCGACCAACAACAAACAAAGTTGATGGACAGGAGATTCCAGGACATGGGATGGAGAGAAGGAGATAAAACTTCCACCGACCAACAACATGCAAAGTTGATGGACAGGAGATTCCAGGACATGGGATGGAGAGAAGGAGACATAATATTTTCAAAGTGGCTGAGAATCCAAAACAAGCTGGGAGAAATATCCGGCTTCGAGCATTTTCTGGACGGGACAAGCACATGATGCATGACAAGGAGATTAATTCTTCATCTCTAAGCAACCATCAGATCTTAGGTACCTTTCAACCATCGTTAAGACTAGTAAACAACACGACAACATTCTAGACCAGGATAGCTACATGGATAACGACATGTCAATGATGGACCTCGCAAAGTCAACCACGGAGTTGGCCGACGAGATGGAGAAAGTCACCGAGTGGCTCGACGGCTCGGTTGACCTTAAGTCTGATGATGCAAGAACGTTGATGGCTTGGGTGACCGACACACTTCGGACATTTAATCGTCAGCTCACAGTTGCTACAGTTAACGTGACCGTTTCTAACAATAACAAGACTAACAAGTTTGCGCTGCCCGCGAGCTGGGGTAGATCCCGACCCAACCTGGTCCACCACGGCTCACCGAGAGGTCAGGCGGTGAAGGTGGGTGGCGGCAGTGCCGCCACTGCCTCTAACCGTTCGCATCCCCAGTCCCTTGGTGGCTTCGCTGACGACAGTGGGGACGAGCCGCCCGCTCCTAAGGTCGCTCCAGCAACTCCTCCCAAAGTTCCTCTGTTCTAGGCCTTTGCCTATTCTTCAATGTTCTGTTATTCCGTATGTAGATAGCCATTGCCAGTCACCGCCTTTGTGGATATATTAGGCGGTTGACTTCCACCTCTTCTGTATTGTTAGAGTTGCTCCTCAAGCAACGTCCTCGTCTTCTGTCTCTGTTCTACTTCTGTTACGCTATTCGTCTGAGGACATAGCCTTCTGTTACACTCTGTCTGCCTGTTCCTCGTCCTTGTTTACCAACCCTCTGCCTGTCCGTGACATTTGCATATTGATCGAGCGCAATCTCCCAACCAATCCTAATATATGTCGACGACATAGCGGTCGCAGGATCTAACCCCAAAGCGATCCAGAGGTTCATATCAAGCCTCCCAAGCTTGATTGGAATCAAGGACATGTCTGCACACAGAGCCAGACCGATAGGTGCTCCAATTGCCTCATGGGAAACACTCGAGCCAAGGCGGCCCGAGGAGAAGGCAGCAGACAAGCTGACGTTCTAATCGATCTTGGGAACGCTGATGTATTCGAGCGTCATGACGAGGCCAGACATCGCTTTCGCTACATCGTCTCTATCACAACACACATCGGACCCAGCCGAGAGACACTTGGAAGCAGCCAAACGCGTGGCGAGGTACCTACGGGACACCAACAAACACGGCATTGAATTCGCATTCTCGCGCCGTGGGGGAATGGATGAGTTCCTGGTGGGTTACTCCGATGCAGATTATGTAAATTCAAAGGACAGGAAATCGGTATCTGGAATGATCTACATGTTGGCGAACGGACCCGTATATTGGAAGTCCCGAAAGCAACGGAGCGTAGCAACGTCAACCACTGAACTCGAATACATCGGATTCACCCCTTGCGCGAAAGGCGAAGTCTGGTTGAACAGACTCGTGAATTGGTGCATCGGAAGAATGAAAGTGGCCCCAGCCACCAGCCAAACTGCACAAACTATAAAAAGTTAAGAACGACACACTGATGTACGGTGACAACCAAGCCGCTTTGCAAGTTGCAGGGAATCTGGGAGGTAGTTCGAAAACTAAACACATCGATATCCAATACCACGCAGTCAAGGAATGGATTCGTGATGGCAAGATAACACTGGAACACATCACTACAGACATACAACATGCCAACTGATGGATTCACAAAACCACTGATGGCCAGAAGGTCCAACATGTTCAGATCTCAGATCAACGTGAACCCTGCCCTAGACACCCTACACCGATCGAACATCGAAGAGTGCCGATTCTGGGGAAATGTTGGATAATAGTGGTAGCCTGTCCTGTATAGTGTGAACATCTTAGTTCGTTAATAACATAATCAAGTTTTATGGCACTTTTGAAGCGTTAATGCCTCCCATTTATTGTATTGTATTGTATTATTTTACGTTTATTTACTGTTATTTCACATCAATACGACGGCCTACTCCGGACAAGGACTGCTGGCTGTTATCATCTTCCAGTAACTCCTGGGCAGTCAGCAGTTGCAGGTTTCCTTACATTTGGAGCGACTCCTATGCCTTTTTAGTTTTTAGGGTCCACCACTTGGACTAGGAGAGCTCTCCGTTTGGCGTAGCCCTAGGGCATGCCTGCGGGGGTTCCGGGGTTGGATACCCGGTGTTTTTGGTCTGCGACGACCGCGTGTACTAGTCTGAAAGGCCGCCGGCTTTCGGCTCCAAGGGTAGGCCCCGGCGGAGTACAGTGGTTTTGTCCTTTCATGTGCATGGCTGTTGCCGCCTCTTTTAATGTTTTCCGTTTTGCAGTCGGTCGGTAGTAGAACTCCTTCAACACCTTCTCACGGAGCCCTCCTCGACATCTCCTCCCTATCCTGCAAAAGTTTCCTCCAACTATCCTTTCTCCCTTCCCCTTCCATACTCCCTCATCTTCCCCCTCCTCGACCCCTTCTTCGTTGCTGTCGTTGCTGTCCCGGAGTTGGTTGTGTCATGCCAGGCTGCCCCTGTTGTGGTCTGTCCTCTGTAGTCTGCGGTGGCAGTGACCTGCCTCTCCGCGTCTCCAAAGCGGGGGTTGCCTCTGTGGTCTCCAGACAGCTCAGATCGGGCTCGGGTTGCTGTGACTCTTGGATGAGCTTGAGGTTGCGGCGAAGCACGTTGGCGACGTAGCTTGTCGCTTTCGTGTTTTTAAGGAGCTTGTCCGCAAACCGTTGGCTCCAAGGTCTAGGCAGTGCCCTGCAGGTCCACCAGTGGCCTCGTTCCTTTGCTTGGTTGCATGCCCTGCATCCAAGCGGACAGTTGTGGTTCCAACGCTCATGATATTTGTCGAAGTCACCATCGCCTGTTCTAGCCGCGAGGATGTGACCCAGCTCTATTCTGGTTAGCCCCTTGTAGCAGGAGGTACGGAATGGGGGTTCGGTGGGGACACCGGCTCCAAGTGGACGGTATCCTTTTTGTTCTTTCCACCACCCTTCGTAGTCGAGACGTAGGCGGTCTCTCCTCCATCTCCGTGCTCCTGCGAGACTGAAGCGGTGTTCTGTTACCGAACCTTGGCATCCTAACTTGGCCTGGGCATCGGCTAACTCATTGCCCTTAATGCCCATGTGTCCTGGGACCCATAGCACTCGGGTGAGCCTTCCGGGTGTCTTGTCTGCCCAAGCCGCCACGGCTCTCCTCTTGCAGCACATACTTTATAATGCCCGCTAAACGGTAAATAGCCACATACGACCATAGCCTGTGGAAAATACGGGGTCCCGTCTGCTCCCCCTTAGTCAAGCCACAGAGCGCCGAACTAGTAGTATGGTGGGTGACCACATGCGAATCCTCGGTGTTGTATGTCTCTTTCATTTTTGATCATATCTTTTTGTCCTTTGATTTTGTCCATACTTTTGAATACGAACCCTAATTTTTTTAGTTTCTAAAGATCGAGATTAAGTAGCATTCCATTCCTCTTATGTCTTACGGAGAAGACTCTTGGCCGCAAGGCCGGACCCTAAAAAGTCATAAGAGCAGTTCGAAGAAGACGCAAACCTGCAACCGCTGACTGCCCGGAAGAGGGGTTGGAGGACGACATCTTCCTACTCCCCTTCCGTCCAGAACATGCCGTCGTATTGCTGTGGAAAACCAGTAGGTAGACGCTAAATAGAACAAACAAACCAACAAACAGTAGCATTCTGCATTTTTTATATCAGGCGCGAGTGGCTCTTGGTATTTTATGTCATATTTGTCTTTTTTTTTTCTTTTTTGTTTTGGTCTGAAATAATCAAGAAAACGTGTACCTCAGCCTTTCCCCCGCGCCTTGTTACACACTATGTATGGGGAGTGGGGCTGATAGATACATACAGTCAGGGTTTGAAGTACGAGGTATCTTGTCCTAGGGTTATAGCTGTACATCGTCATAGCCTTCTTCCCATTTTCAAAGCATCACAAAATCCAGTTCAAAGCACTTAACTACAGCAAATAAAAGCTAGATAAACAAGCCTGTTGTTGTGCAGACATCTTTCTGTACTCACGGAATAAAAATGGAGTACCCTTAGCAGCGTCATTTATACACATGTACATATACATGTTGTGCGCTCTTTAACAAGAGTTGGAGTAAGTGACGCGATTTGGCGACATGCTTGTTCACCGTCGCATGTACAATACCGACCTCCGACTAATGGGATAAGCCACGTACCGATTATATACAAAGAAGCGAACGTGGGTGTGAACGACAAGATAGCGCCGAGTTGTCCGAATATATTTTCTTAGTAGCATATCGTTCGGATCAATAGTGAATGAATCAGATGAGGCTGCAAACAAAAGACGCTCTGATAAGAAGGAAAAATGCCAGAGATACGCATATCTGGCTATGGCGCACAGGGGTCACGAGGAAAATGCGGCCGTACCAGGCTTATCATCTGGTCATAAGGGTTCTTTCTCTTCGAAAAGAACCAACCAAGAGAAATGCTGCTCACAACAGTGTCTTGGCGTGTTGCCCCGGCAAGCAAGGCCAACCAAAAGCCACACATGTGGTATAAGTCCAATGAGCCAGGGTAGGCTAGGGGGTAACAGGCATAGTAGTAGATTGGTTATGAAAGAGATAACGAGAAGCACGTGATTTTGCAATAGAAGATAGACAGGCACAGAAAGACCAGTCAGTGGGATGAATCATACTGACGGAATGGAGTCATCGTTAATCATATCGCAAAATGCATGTATCACGGAGGCACGTAACTACAATCAGGCAAGCGCAAAATTGGGATAGAGGTAAAAGGGGGATTGTGCAGGATCGCCGCCTGATGGTGAGCAGCAAAGAACAGAGGATGATGGCAAAAGGTTCAGTCCTTTGCTGTGCTAGCTGCGAAGCAGCAGTAGTGGTAGTAGCACTGGTAGCACTAGTTGTTTGTACATTTATACGTTTATCCATGTGTGCACATACGCACCGCACCGCACCGCACCGCACATGCACACACACAGACACACACACACATGAGCTGGCTTTGCCCCCCCCCCCCCCCCCCCAACGACAGCGTGTGTAAAGATTGCAATGTGGTAGCTTAAAGTCCCCCGCTCCCGGACAAGAGAGATAAGGCGGGGAAAGACATTATTTCATTATTTACTAGCGGTAATTTACCAGCAGTCAGCCACAAGCCTTGATTGTCTCTAGCGCTAGTTTGTAACCCCTTTGAGGCGACCCTTTGAGAGTGATAATAGCATGTTTCGAATTGGCTTAACCCAAGCAATCAATCAGCTGGACTCACTTCTTTGACTCCTTTCGGACTCGTTTTGTTTTGAAGCCAATCTAATCTGTCTTTGTTGCTAGACTCTGGAGATTTATAGATGAATTTTCTCCTATATAAATACACTATAACTATAGCCTTTACAGTTTTAGGCTCCTTCTGTTCTTGTTCACTTGACTTGTGCACTTGCCTCTTTTGACTCTGTCAACCGCTGCCTACCGCTGCCTACCGCTGACTGTAACTTATTGCACTCATCTGCCTGGTCTACCTGGTCTACCTGGTCAGTCAGTCATATACATAAACAGAAGCCCTTTATCTCTCTTCCTCACTCTCGCTTTCTTTTCTTACAAACTCCTCTTCCTTGACTTCTTTCAATCTTCTTATATCGATACTCTTGTCATCCACCTGATTAACAACTGCCATAACTTACTACTCACTACTCACTCGCCTTTTTATCCCTGGTGCTTGCTTTTCTTCTTCTTTCCTGACATCATCATGGCTCCCGCTACTGCGGACGTACCCACTCACCCTTCTTCCTCTATGGATGGCTCGGAGACCCTCATCCACTCAACCAGGGCCTTTCGGTCCGGCAGTACACATTACAAGAAGCGCATATCTCTATCATACATTCGTCGGGCCGAGCAGAACCCCAACCGGACGCGCAAAGACGGCACTGCTATTTACAACCACGCGTTCGATCTTACCGCACACAACCTATTTGCCAAGGACGTCATCAAGTCCCAGTGCGCATTCAAAAATGCGTCTCTCCCCAACACCCGCAAGAACCGCATCGTCCGCAAAAACGCGGAGCTTGAGGTGCTTGAAGAAACGTCTCTCGCATATAATATGGCTGTGGAACTGCCTTACGATCGCCTGCGCAACCAGAGTGTTCTAGAGGCCATCAAGGGCCTACATGTGCATTCCGATCATACCATGGCTAAACCAACAGCCGCACTGCCGACTGATAATGACCATGCCACAGCCGCCGCCATGCATGATCTGTGTCTAGATAATGACACATCCATGGAGCGGGGAGCTGGATTCAACTTCAACTACCTGGTGCCTGCAGGCCCTGAATTCATAGTTAAACAAAGCAAACCTAGAAAGAACGGCAAGGCCCGCGGCAAGCAAGCAGTGGCCAAGAACAACAAGACTAGCAAATCAGCGTTTGATGTTGCTTCAAACGAGCAGGCTACCGCTATTCCCTCTGCTACCTCCAAGACGCTGCCTTTTGATATTTTCAAATTGGGAACTTGGTTAGCAGCGGCAACCGGAGTCGGGGCTATGGTCTCAAGTGCCTCTCATAAGCCGGAGGATTCTCCAGACTTTGATAAAGAAGATAAAGACGAAGATGAAGATTGGGATATACTCTCAATTTCACGTTTAGAAGACGACGAGGGTCAAGCAGAAAGCAAGTCCGCGGATACTAACAACGCACGTCCAAGTCCATGGGTAGTGTTAGAGTCCGACGTATAAGTGGTCACTGTTTGATTGTTTCTTCTTCTTCTCTATTCCAGCGCTTTCTTCCTTTTTCAACTAGTCCTCATTGTCCTGCACCCGTCCTTTTCCTGAATCCAGTCAGCACCACATATTTCATCCCGCCGGTTGCCCCTTTGCTTATCTTGCTTTTTGACGTCACTCTTTGCGCCCAATGTCGTGGGCTTGACCGTTTTGTCTTTATTATTATTACTATTCAATATTTGAACAGTCATGCATCTGTTCATATCCTTTGCTCCTTAAATACATCCCTATCTATCATTCACCTTGTGTCTTACATTTCTCTTAGCTTGAATCTGTACCTGTCTGACATAGAATGTACAACTGGATACTCCGTTAAGGCTTCCTGCTTCAAGATTACGGGGTCCCCGTAAACTAAGATCCAGCACGTGTTGCTCTGCTTGATCCAATGAACATTCTCGAAACTCTAGACTGATATCGCGGTGGCTGTGTCGTTTCTACTAATAGGGAGAGTAGCTAAGTCACGTGAGAGTCAATAACGTCATACCCCTCTATCAACCCTAGATACGCGGCTCGTATTAGGGTCCGTCGATCTTGGAATGCAGCCATCATGCATTGCAAGCCTTTAGACTGACTTTCTGTCTGATTCTTGCGGGTGGTTGGATCTCAAAACTATACAATCCTATGCCGGTTTTCAAGCAAAAAGGTAGATTCAAGCGATATCCTACCACAAAAATACCTCTCCGAGTATTGTCCAGCGAAAAGGTACTGCTACTACTGGAGGTAGGTGTGCGCATCGTGATTTTGTGTGATTATATATATATATACACAGGAGTAGGTATACCAGTCATCAGTGTACTTCCAAACCTCAAGGCTTATGGGGCTTTCTACACGTGCATGGGTACTGACTGACTTCCCCGGATACTCACTAGCTAGCACGCCAACGGAGCAAATACCATCCATTTACGCATCAGGACAGCTTTCACCGCAGGCCAACTCGGATAAACCGCTCATGTGGCAAGAGGTTTCAGGTGTTGTCCAATCCGCAAAAGTATAGGCCAGCCATGTATGCATGCGATACGCATAACCTAGATCAAGCGTGTAATCATGGAGCTTTCGTTGGGGAAGACAAAGATGGTAGCTACACCGCTTCAGTGCGTGGAATCAAGATACTGTGTTGAAACTTTTACCCATTTCCCTTTTTTTCTATATGGAGGGCCTAGTATTGGAATGTGGGAACAGAGGAGACATGGAGGGGAGGGGACAACATATCATCCCAGACGGTCTAGACAAAGTCAACAGCACCTTTCAACACCCTTGCTTGTCTTTATATTTCCTCTCACTTTCACTTATCTTCCTGTTGGTTACTTAGCTGTGACAAGTGACGTTGAACTTGGCAGTGATTCGAGATCCTGTGAGGAAAGATCGCCCCTACTAAGAAAGCTCAAGCTGCCCCCCAAATAGATAGATGTATGACACTCGGGCCACTAACGGTAGGCAATATTGGCCATGCTTCCCTTTGCTCCCACTAGTATTACTACAGGCATAAACTATCCAAGAATCTCACAACATAGGCATAAAGATATCCCTATATTTGAAACACGGATATCACAGTAGAAGTCGCTGAGCTCGTCGTGAGATTTTCAGCCAAGCGATCCGAGGCATGCCGACTAGGGTATCTGACTAGTAAGGTGAGCAGCTTGAAAAAAAGGGGAATATGCACGCTGGATTTCAAAGATTGTGCAGTTTGAGCTAGAGTTAGAGAGAGATCCTGGACCTTTGGAGACTTGCTTGCACACACTGCTGCAGGGACACATTGAGGGGTGCATAACAGGACCATTGCTACGCAATGACTTTGTTGAGATAAGTACCTACATACAGTGAGTGAGTGCACTTACACATTAGTATGTACGTATCGTGGTCGTTCTGCATGATGCTCATGTGACCAAGCGTAACAGCAGCAAGCAGATGGCGACGACTAGAATGTATGCGACAGAGTTGCTGTGATGCTGGAAGGGCTGCCAGTTCACCTGTTCTGAAGTTGAAAAAAGAAGATAGAAGATAGCGAGTATACACGTCTTAGGGTTACAGGAGGATGGACCGCCCTTTATTTCCAAGATTTTTTTTTTTTCTTTTTCTCTCCTTTCTCTAGGATCGGCAGCCATCGCCTCCTCGTCTGCTAGAGTGCAGAAATATGTGAAGGAAGGGCTGGTCACGGGTGTTGCATCGTATCGCATGACATGGGATAGAGGAGACTAGCGAAGCAGAAAAAGAAACGCGGCCTAGAAGAACATTTCGCAGAATTCGTAGAAGCATTAGGGCTAATATAAGCAAGACAAGTCAGTACTTCCTGCATTTGGGCCAACGTTGGGGGCTTTGCCGGGTTGGCGATGTAAGGGGAGAAGAGAAGGAATTCATATCATTGCATTGCTCCGAAAGGCCTGAAGGGGCGTAGAAGAAAGCTGGAACAGCCAGAACAAGGATGAGGATGGGGATGAGGATGGGGATGAGGAGAGGGGAGGAGAGGAGAAGAATCTCGGTTCCACCCTCTGCACTGCACGCCATTTGTTAGGTGGGCGGGGTTTCGTAGCATGGCAAAAAGAGGTTGTGCGTGACCCAGCCTCCTTCAATTGACAAGCTGGGCCAGTTTGAGCCATGTTACTTGCTGTTGCTGTCGGTCGCTGCATTATTGTTGTTGTTGTTATTATTATTGTTGTTGTGCTGTGTGTTTTGCCCCCGGCGGAGGGTGTCAAAGTGTCAATATAGACAGGCGATTGATTATTAGCACGCACTCCCTTTCCATTTTGATACATTTTCCATGATTCCCTCGCTTGCTTCACTCACTGACTGCCTTTTTTTTTCCCCAGCTTAGCTTTGCGGCTGAGTTGATTTTTTTGCTTTGCTTTGCTTTGCTTTGCTTTGCTTTGCTCGTCTCCGAGGTGAAGGACCATTGCTTGATCGTGATAGGAGGGTTCGTTCCTTCCTGTTCCTTTTTCACTTGGTTGCTAGCAACGGCCAGCCAAGCCAGCCAAGCCAGCGCCCCACGCCTATCCCATGAACAACAGACTGCAACCTAGAACTTAGCATCCAGCATTGCAATTGCATTCTACTCAATCCACAACAGGCAGGTGCGCTAAAGCTGCCACCCTCTTCAAGCACAAACTCCCAACCAGGCAACTTCCGTCCAGGTTATATTATAATTGCCCGTTCTTGTTGCGTTGCTCTGTTTTGGGCTTGTTGCCTTTTCTCGATCCCTGATCCTGCAGCAACGCGAGCGGTATTTTCTCCTGTGCCCCCTTCTTTCTTAGTGGTGCTTGAACCCTTTTTAGTTGTTGCTGTTCTCTGCTGCCACTTGCCAGCCCAGCCTAGAATAGGGCCTCTGTCTCCCCTGCCCTTCTACCCTTCCACTTCCTCTCCTCTCCTCTTTCTTTCTTTCTTTTATTTTTTTTTCTTCCCTCCTCTCCCTTCTTCTTCCTTCCCGTAGTCAATAGTTTTTCTCTACTAACGACAGACTCGAAAGGCAAAGAAGTTATTGCTTCAACCATAGCAAAAGCTTCGTAGGTAAGTCACGATTCTACCACGTCGTGCCGCAGAGTATTTCTTCTTCTCTTTTCCTCTTCATTAATAGCGACAAGACCTGTCCTCTGTTTACTCATTCTTTCCTCCTCCTCTTTTATCCGTCCTTTTCTTTCCCTCTGTTTTGATTCCCTTTTCTACTTTTTTTTTTTTTTTTTTTTTACCTTGAAATTTATTTACCCTACGACAAAACCCAACACCTAAGGAGGGGATCAAAACTTGCTTGCGACCGACTTTGCTCTCGTCTGAGTCAAGCACGTAAATCTCACTTAACACGACAATAATTATCGAGAGTCAGCGTTTCCTTGCTATCTCACTCACACTCGACATTACGCCTTGTCTCCTCCTGGCTCTTCTTCTCCTGTACCTGTTGTCTGTCACGAGCCATAAGCCTTTTTATTTCTGCCGACGCACGGTCGTATACCGCCTTCTTGTTTTCCTTCGCTCTTCGTTACCCACTTGATTCTGCCTTGTATGCATCCACCACCTCCACCTCCTCTACACCACGACTCTCTGTAATTTAGTAGCCCATCAAAATCACTATCGCCGTTTTTCTTCATCCATTCTTACTACATCTATCTGCATCATGGATGTGCCTTCTTCACCGCCCCCCGGCGGCGCAGACTCGCTTGCTTGGTACAAGCTACAGTACGAACAACTGGAGGGAGAGCTTGCCGAGTTCCGGGAATCAAGCCGAGAACTAGAGGCCGAACTTGAAAAGGATATTGAACTGGCCGAAAAGCGGGAGCGAGCCCTCAAAGAGCGCGCCGAAACCTTGGGATTTGAGGTCGAAGAGTGGAAGGCAAGTCATAATTCATACTGCCCTGCTCATCTTTTTTTTTTTTCCCTTCAATCTTGTGTGTGTTTGAACCCCTTACTAACTCTCCTCCTATTCTCCGCCATCCAGCGCAAATACAAGGAATCTAAAGCCGAAGCCTCTTCTTCCCAGCAAACCCTTGAAAAAGAAATCACTTCTCTTCGCGACACTAACCGTAAAATACAATTGCGACTACGTGAAATCGAAGTTGCCAACGATGACTATGAACGCCAAGCTCGTAACACCACATCTTCGCTTGAAGACATGGAATCCAAGTACAACCAGGTCATCGAACGCAGTGTCATGCTAGAAGAGGAAATGAAGTTCAGCGAACAAGAGCGCGAGCAATCCCGGATCGAGACTCAGCGCCTCAAGGCTGAGCTAAACGATCTTAAGATCGAGGCCGAGCTTCTTCAGGACAAGGTCAAAAAGTACGAGAGTAGGCAGTTTGCTGTCATCTCCCCTGATATATCTGTCATGTCATCTCCCATGTTCGACAAGAGTGTTCATGGGTCTCCGGGCTCGACTGCTAGCTCGCCCCTTATTAGTACTCCTGATTCTACTATCCCTCCGATTGACCCGCCGTCTCCACCCATGTCCGATGCCTCCGGTGCACAGATTCATAGACCTAAGCTCCCTCTTCGAACTCCCACCATGGCAACTAAAAGATCGCGTCTCCCCAGTCTATCCGCTAGCGACAGTACCACTCCCAAACCCCGCTCAAAAATATTTTCTACATCTGTCCATGGCGGTAGACCCCCTACTTCTGCCACTCCGACTAGCGCGACTAGCAACAACCGCAAAGTGTCCTCTGTCAATCTTAAAACACCCAACACTACCGCTCGCACATCTACACGTACTAGCGGAAAGGCACCTCCCTCAAACTCGCTGTCACACATTCGTTCCCTGACCGCCCAGATGCAACGTTTGGAAGCGCGTGTGCACTCAGCAAGATCGAAGCTCCCTGCCCCCGTAAATACGCCTCCCCGGGGTACTTCGCCACGCGAGATCCAATTACCTTCCACAATAACAGTGCGGTCGCGTAAGCGGACACTAACTTCGGCGACATCCTCGGTTGTTTCTGACGACTCTACGACTCCCTCGATTCCCCGGATGCCCGAGGTTTCTACTAGACCAGGTATTAAGCATGTTTCAAGGCTTAGTAGCTCTGGTGTTGGCCGGCTGAGCTTTGGCCCCCTCCCCAACCGCAGTCCTAATACTGATACCGACACATCCATCTCCCGCCCTAGCTCACGAACTAGCATTTCGTCGGGCATCGGGCGTCCCTCTAGCCGGACGGAAATAGCCAGGCCTGCTTCCCGCACTAGCACAACAAGCTCCCGGGCGCCCTATGCTCGACCTAGAAGCTCTATGAGCGGCAGTGTGCATGGCTATGGCCATAGCCATAGTCGAAGCAGAGGTACTGTGGACTTTGACATCGCCGACGAAGGCGAAATGCGCACTCCTTCTAGACGAGGGGCATATACTACCAAAGTTGACTTCAGTGCCTCTGTTGGCTCTGCCCAAGGGATCCCGGCTCACAGTGCTATCCCCCTGCCTGCCGTAAGGAGACAGAGTGTCGGTCGTAGAACCAGCAGTGGCGTCCCGTCGACAGGGTTTGTGCCCTCGGGCACCCTCGCCGAGCTAGAAGAGACATACTAGCACAAGCGTCTTCTAGCTGTCTAGTGGTTTTTCTTTCTTACATGCTGGCATACTACATGCATACACTACTATTGTTGGGCTTTCAAATAAAACGATACCCTCATCGTATGTGTAATCATATTTGTCGTCTACCACATCACAACGGTAACCTGTATCCGGGAGTGACTTGCCCCATCCATCCAGCTTTCTTTATGTTGCACTGTTTCCTGTTGCGCTCTTAGATCGCATTATACCCCTTGATTTTCTTGTTCGTTTCGTTTTCTATCTCTTTATGGTTTTGTGAGTTTGGAACATTCTTCACAAACACTAGCTGGGTGGGCAAGTTGGAACGGCCGACCGGCCTTTCCGCAACACAAACAGATGAGCTATTCTGGATTTAAGCTTCAACTCATCTTACTGTTGAAGCCTTGCCGCCGTAACGTCCTTTCTGTTTTTACTTATTGATTTAGTCATGACGTTTCCCTTTTTCCCTTGGATGTTTCCGACTTAGAGACACGAGTTGTCCATTTCTAAACAGACTTGTTGTCTGCTTCTCTTTTATGAGGGGAAGAAGTGCTTGACTATAGGGTTGTCTTTTCCCTCTTATGTTTTATACTGTATCAAGTTCTTCCATCTCTTTTTCTTTTTTTTCTTTTTCGCATTGCAATAACGGTTACGAACGCTTCTGAATTGACTCCTTTCTTTTTTCTTCTATTTTCACTTTGTCTGTCCTTTACTTCTGACGTTGTTCTTTTTCATCTACTCTTTTACTCTCTCTCTCTCTCTCTCTCTACGCGTTGTTTCTTTTGTCAACCTCTTATCTCATGGTCTTTTTTTCTCCATATTCTTTAGCTCCTTGTTCAGTTCTTTTCCAGTCTTTCACTTATTCGCCTTTCCTGGGTCTGAGCTGTTATCATACAGTACGCCTTCCAGAAACATGCTATACCATCTTTCGAGGACTGGGAGTGCTGCTTCGAACCTGCTGTTGAAGAAGACTCTAGAGGAAAGGAATATGCAAGCTGGAACTCAGAATGTCCGCACATGGCTTTATTCTTTTCCTATTTTCCCTATTTTATTTCCGCGCTTTCTCTCGTTCTCTCGTTTATTTCCTCCTGATTGGGTGGCTGCCAACTACTAGCTTTATATATACACCTTTATGCTTCCTTTTGTTATATGAATAACTTATCATCCTCGGGCTGGTTCTGTTGTCTCTTGTGATGAAGCGTGAAATAACATGGCGGAACAGACGCTGGCATTTGTGGCTACGTGTGTCGTTAATGTGTGTTGTTGTATAAACCCTAACTAACCCGAACATTATTTCTTTTTTGTTATCTTCGTTGCTGTTTTAGGAATTTAACATCTTTTCTAATAACATTTATTTGTTGATTCACCAAGTCCTTTCTTCTATTTGATTCTTTTTTTTTTAAATCTTTTCATTTTATCTTTTTAAGCCAGGCTTACATATGAGAAATTTTGTCATTGATTTTCTCAGAAAACAAGTTGAGTTGGGGTTGGGGTGCGTGCGTGCATGGCTCACTAGGAATAACGTTGAGCCCTGAAATTCCTTTGGCCCTCTCTATATTGTGGCGGTCGTGCTCTACTTGCGCAGCCAAGCGGAAAAAGAAGGAGGCTTTGATGCCTGAACGGGCTCAATGTTCTAGAACGAACTTGCAACGACGACTGCTTGTTGTAACAAAAAGGGAAGGAGTTTGGAAGGGAGAAGTAGGGGAGGAGGGGTTTGAATATGTAGAAAAAGGGGATTTGAAATCCTTACAGCTTTGCACTTGATTTGTTTTGTGGTTTCCGAGTGACAAAGGCACGGCGGCGAAACTTGAGGCCCGGAGTTGTATGTTGGGGATTTGCGAGTTTCTGTTTGATCCTGGGTGATTATCTTGATAACATGGGTTATTTTTTATATTTTTTTATATTTTTTTTTATTTCTGCCGCTTTTAGTCTTTTTCCCCCCCCCAAAAGTGCCCGCTGCTTGGGGCTTTAGAATGACCTCAAGATAGAAATTCTTTCTACTTGTCCATCAAAGGTTTTAATGACCCATGATACTGATAGCCAACGCGTCTTTGATTCTCTTCTCTCCTGGGCCTCATTGATCGATAGAGTTGAATTGATGTTCATTTTTCTATTGCCTCGTTGTCCCCCCCCACTTCTTTGCTTATTCTCATCCGTCCATTCTTCAAATCTGTGCAACAGGCCCACTTGCCCGGGACCTTTCGCTGGGTTGAAAAATAAGCCCCTCCACTTTTATAGCTGGCTTTTAGAGACTTGGTCTAGACCAGGTCTACCTTTTTCCACCACAAAACTGGTGAAAAAAAGCTGTTTGGGCTAGGGAGGTCTGTTTAAGTTGAAAGTTGAACGGCTGTTGAATAGTATTAAGCCCAATGGGGTTAGTTTGGCGAGAAATCCAAGCCAAAAAAAAAAGAAGGCTAACCTGGTCTGAGGGGCTAGGAGTGGGAAAGAAGCGTTGAGGTTGAGATTGTCTGATTAGACAATGCAACACCATATGGGTGCGGTGCATACATTGGTTTTTGAGTGCTGATGGGCTCGTAGTGTAAACAAACTAATCTGACCTGTATGATGATAGCTTGCTGGGAATGTAACTTTCGTTTCTCTCTCCATCTCTCTTTCCCCCCCCACTGACTCGGCGTCGTTGTATATTGAGGCTCGCCTCAGCTCAAAATTTTGTTGATTGTATTTGACGGTGGTGATAGGCATTATCCTATTGGAATCTCGGACCTTCCTTCTCTTAGAGGAGGGAGCCTAGATGTTGTCACTGTCCTACTACTACTACTACTAACTTTTGGGTCTTTGAGCTGGTTAATGACCGTCCGAAAGTTGAGCCATAACTTGGGTGTAAAGATTGCGAGGGAGACGAGAGAAAAAAAGCTTCATCAAAGTCCGTCCGTTTAAGAGACAAATTGGATCAATAAATAAATGATTTTAAACAACAAAAAAAAATCCAAAGCTGATTGTTCCCCAACGGCAAGCAAGAGCCCACCTAAATCCCACCCTTAACAAAACAGCGGGCTCTCCCCCAACCCCCTGTCTGACTTTTCCCTACACTGCTATTGGGCCTGACAAACAGACAGACAGGCTAAGACCACGCAACTAACTGAGGACAAGTCAATGCTGACAAAAAAAGAACAGCACGGCTGCGGGGCTGCAAATAATGTGAGGAGACCCCACCAGACAGGAGAATGCTGTTATTTCAGCGACCAGCCAACACTTTGCTCAACCCTATAGGCTCTACTACCGTAAGAATAACTGTAAGCGTCACTATGGACTAGGGGATTAGGCGGTGCTCGGCTGCATTGGTTGATGCTGCGTTATTGGAGTGTACAGGGCTAGGCCGGGTGTCCTCGTCTTGTCATGTTTCTGTACACTTACAAGGCCTGTATCTATTCTAAGCGATCCGTCAAGTGGTGTAAGAGGAAGAGGTGCGGCTGTGAGAACTTCCTTTCCATTTGCTACTCCTGCCCCTCACTATGTGAGTTGGCATTGTTTTGCTTCAAGCTGGAATCCTCACTTTTGCTCCAACAAGGCGCCTGGAGCTTAGCTAAAGAGGCACTTGATTGTCCCCTTGTTCTTCATTTGGCATGCTGAACCCAGGAGGGGGACGGTTGACTCGAATTAGGTGCAAAGTTCTTGAATCTTCTGTTGCCCTTCATCTTCATACTGACAGGTTAAGTAGAATACTGCAGTACGTTACTTGAAGGCTGAGAACCACCATGTTGAAAGCCCCAGTGAGTGTAGTCGGTGGAGCTTGTTGGTATTCGCGGCAGCATTAGCATTAGTAGGCCGGGTAGGGAGGGCTTTTGCATATGGTTACTGGCCAACAAAGCACCTACCTCCTCCTACTACTACTACCACTGTCCACCTGCCCTGAAGGCCTTGTGCACCAAGGGGGCAAACGGAAAGATAAACGGCCCGTCAGGGTTCCTGCCACTTACAGCTGTGGCCTATTCAACTTCTGTTGACTTGTACTTGTTGATCAAATTTGGCATTTTAGCATGGATTTTGGTTCTTACATATATACCAAGTAACTTGTCCACCCATCCCCACCACTGGCTCATCATGTTCGTGCTTTCCCTCTAAAAGAGTTCCTTCCTTCTCTTCAACCGGACTTTCAATTTCTTATTTCTGCAATTGAAAAAATCCCTTCCACACCCCTCTTTATATCTTATTTCTCCTTCTCTTTGTCTCTTTAATCTGCTCAATCTCTTGCTGTGGAGGGCATTTTGTTGCTATTTAGTCTCTATCTCTTCTCCTTGCTGCTCATCTTGTATGTATTTCAATTCTAATCTTGGTCTTGATTCAACGTCAAAATCAACAAGCCTCCCTTCGCTCTACAGCTGCTCCACACAAACAAGGACAACCAAGCGAAAAAAAAAAAAAAAAAAAAAAACAGAGCTTACTTCCTTGTAACCTTTGTTGTTGGCTCTCCCGGCACCACCACCACTACCACCCACAGCCCGCCGCCGTCTTTTACAAACCAGGGGTTTCTTTTTTTTTTTTTTTTTTTTTTTTTCTTCTCTTTTCTCCCAAACTTTTTACCTTGTCTTTCTTTTCTGTCACTTCCGAGCCGCAAAGTTGGACCTTGCTAACTTCATATCCTCTAGCTTTTAGGAGCCTCAAAAGTTTCTGCTTCGGGTCTTTTTTACGAATAGAAGAAGAATCCCAACGGACATCCCCCATCGATTGCTTCGTTGCTTCTAGCTTTGAGCTCTTCTTCAATATTGCCCAGCAGCACTCAACCAATCCAATTCATCTTGGTACCAAAAATCACCCATCGAAGCTCCCACCCACGCCTTCGAGATCCACGACCTTGCGTTTCCACCTTTTTGCAGCTTCTCGAGTCCTTCTGCATACCATACTCATACTCATACTACCTTCTCCTTCCACGCGGATGAAGGTCTGGTTTCTTTTATCCAAATACCATTTTTAATCATATTCCTCCTCTAAAACGTCATATCCCACAATGACTGAAATCCAAGATTCCCAAACACTTGCCGTGCGCAGTAAAACTAAGCGCCCCGTCGGCGATCACTTCATCGGTGGAAACTGCTTGGAAAACGCCCCCGCCTCCAAGGTCAAAGACTTTGTTGCCCAGAATGAGGGTCACACTGTCATTACTAACGTAAGTTCTCTATAGGTTGGCTGGTTCAGAAATCCCAACATTTTTATATCTAGTTGGGAGGGGGGACGGTGGGGGGGGGGGGGGGAGGAATTGTAACCCGTGGAAAAAAGAAAACCTTTTTAAAAATACCCCATTGTGGCACGAAAAGCAAAAGTAAAGTCTTTTAACAATTTCTTCTTACATCCAGGTTCTCATTGCAAACAACGGTATCGCCGCCGTCAAAGAAATCCGCTCCGTGAGAAAATGGGCGTACGAAACGTTCGGCGACGAGCGGGCCATCCAGTTTACCGTCATGGCTACCCCCGAAGATTTGCAGGCTAATGCTGACTACATCCGCATGGCTGACCATTATGTCGAAGTCCCAGGTGGGACCAACAACCACAACTACGCCAATGTTGAGCTCATCGTTGATATCGCAGAACGCATGAACGTCCATGCTGTTTGGGCCGGATGGTAAGCTCGATCCCAAGACGGTTGTTGTTTGTTGGTGTTCAAATTCAAGTTCTAATATCAATTTAGGGGTCACGCCTCCGAAAACCCGAAACTGCCCGAATCTCTTGCCGCTTCTCCCAAGAAAATCGTCTTCATTGGTCCGCCTGGCTCTGCCATGAGATCATTGGGTGACAAGATTTCATCTACCATCGTTGCCCAACACGCCAAGGTCCCCTGCATTCCGTGGTCTGGTACCGGCGTGGATGAAGTTATCATTGATCAAGAAGGGTTGGTTACGGTTTCTGATGAGGTTTATGGCAAGGGCTGTGTTAACTCATGGCAAGAGGGCCTGGAACGCGCCAAGGCAATTGGCTTCCCCGTCATGATCAAGGCCTCAGAAGGCGGTGGTGGTAAAGGTATTCGCAAAGTCGAATCTGAGGATGGCTTCGAGGCGCTCTACAAGGCTGCTGCCAGCGAAATTCCCGGCTCGCCTATTTTTATTATGAAACTTGCCGGCAATGCCCGCCACCTGGAAGTCCAGCTTCTTGCTGACCAGTACGGAAACAACATTTCACTATTTGGCCGTGATTGTTCCGTTCAACGTCGCCACCAAAAGATCATTGAGGAGGCGCCTGTCACAATTGCCAAACCCGACACTTTCAGAGCGATGGAGGAGGCTGCTGTTCGCTTGGGTAGACTGGTTGGCTATGTGTCTGCGGGTACTGTGGAATACCTATACTCTCACGCCGACGACAAGTTCTACTTCCTTGAGTTGAACCCCCGTCTTCAGGTTGAGCACCCTACTACCGAGATGGTTTCTGGTGTCAACCTGCCTGCTGCCCAGCTTCAGATTGCTATGGGTCTGCCGCTTCACCGTATTCGCGATATCCGCCTGCTCTATGGCGTTGACCCTCGCACTGCTACAGAAATCGATTTCGAGTTCAAGGACCCTGAAAGCGAAAAGACCCAGCGCCGCCCTCGTCCCAAGGGTCACACTACCGCCTGCAGAATTACCTCGGAGGATCCCGGTGCTGGTTTCAAGCCTTCTAATGGTGTGATGCACGAGCTAAATTTCCGTTCTAGCTCAAATGTCTGGGGTTACTTCTCCGTCGGTTCACAGGGTGGTATTCACTCTTTCTCTGACTCTCAGTTCGGTCATATCTTCGCTTATGGTGAAAACCGTTCCGCGTCGCGTAAGCACATGGTCATCGCCCTGAAGGAGCTCAGCATTCGTGGTGACTTCCGCACCACTGTTGAGTATCTAATTAAGCTTCTGGAAACTGAAGCTTTCGAGGACAACACCATCACTACTGGCTGGCTTGACGAGCTGATTTCCAAGAAATTGACTGCGGAGCGTCCCGATCCCATGTTGGCTGTCGTTTGCGGCGCCGTTACTAAAGCTCATATTGCTAGCGAGGCCTGTTTCAACGAGTACCGCACTGGTCTAGAGAAGGGTCAGGTTCAGTCCAAGGACCTCCTCAAGACTGTTTTTAGCGTTGAGTTCATTTACGAAGGCTTCCGCTACAAGTTCACCGTTACCCGCGCGGGACTAGACTCTTACCATTTGTTCATCAATGGATCCAAGTGCACTGTCGGTGTTCGTGCTCTCAGCGATGGTGGTCTACTGATTCTTCTGGATGGAAAGTCTCACAACGTCTACTGGAAGGAGGAGGTTGGTGCTACCCGTCTGTCAGTGGATAGCAAAACCTGTCTTCTTGAGCAGGAGAATGATCCTACACAGCTGAGAACTCCCAGTCCGGGTAAGCTGGTCAAGTACACCGTTGAGAATGGCTCTCATATCAAGGCAGGCCAGACCTTTGCTGAGGTTGAGGTTATGAAGATGTATATGCCCCTTGTTGCCCAGGAGGATGGTGTCGTCCAGCTAATCAAGCAGCCTGGTGCTACTCTTGAGGCCGGTGATATCTTGGGTATTCTTGCGTTGGATGACCCCTCTCGTGTCAAGCAGGCCCAGCCTTTTGTCAGCAAGCTTCCCGTTTACGGCCCCCCTGTCATCACTGGCAGCAAGCCTGCTCAGCGCTTTGCCCTGCTTTATGGTATCTGCCAGAGTATTTTGATGGGTTACGATAACTCCATTATCATGCAGTCTGTCCTTAAGGACCTTATCTCTGTTCTTCGCGACCCTGAGCTGCCCTACAGTGAATGGAATGCCCAGTTCTCAGCTTTGCACGCTCGAATCCCCAATAAACTGGATACTCAGCTTGCTCAGATCATTGAGCGCTCTCATGGCCGCCAGACCGAGTTCCCCTCTAAACAGCTTTCTCGTGCTATTAACAAGTTCCTAGACGACTCAATTTCTCCCTCGGATGTTGACCAAATGAAGACTACTCTTCTTCCCCTGACCGGAATTTTGGAGGCTTATGCCGAGGGCCCCAAGGTCCGCGAGCTAAATCTCATGAAGGATATCCTGGAGCAGTTTTGGGATGTGGAGCGCTTGTTCATTGGCCAGAAGCAGCAGGAAGAAAGTGTCGTCCTGAAGCTTCGTGATGAAAACAAAGACGACATTGCCAAGGTTGTACAGATTGTTTTGTCGCATAGTCGGGTCAACTCCAAGAGCTCGCTAATTCTTGCTATTCTGGACGAATACCGTCCTAACAAGCCTTCCACTGGCAACATCAGCAAGTACCTGCGAGAATCTCTTCGCAAACTAACTGAGCTGCAGTCCTCCCGTGCTACCGCCAAAGTTTCTCTTAAGGCCCGGGAAACTATGATTCAGTGTTCGCTTCCTTCCCTTGAGGAGCGCACAGTTCAGATGGAGCACATTCTGCGTTCTGCTGTTGTTCAGTCGACCTATGGTGAGACTGGCTGGGATCACCGTGAGCCTAACTTTGATGTCATCAAGGAAGTTGTTGACTCCAAGTACACTGTTTTCGACGTTCTGGCCATGTTCTTTGCCCACGACGATTCTTGGGTTACTCAAGCTGCTCTTGAAGTCTATGTTCGTCGTGCGTACCGTGCTTACAAGCTTCACGATATTCAGTATCACTTGGATGATGTTGACAAGAGTCCTCTGTTCATTTCCTGGGAATTTTCTTTGCGCAAACTTGGCCAGACCGAGTTTGGCATGCCCCTGCCTTCTGCACTCCCGTCAACCCCCGCGACTCCTATTAGCGGCGAGTTTGACTTCAAAAGAGTTAACTCCATTAGTGACATGACTTACAAGTTGGCTTCTGGCGAAGAGGAACCTCGCCGCAAGGGTGTTATTATCCCCTGCCGTTTCATTGAGGATGCTGAGGATCTGATTTCTAAAGCTCTTGATACTCTTCCTTCTTTTAACAAGTCTTCTTCAGTCAACCTTGTCAAGGATCTGTCCGACAAGCGCCGTCCTCATGCTACCGAGAAGTCGGGTGAGCTTTCCGCTGTTGTGAACATTGCTATTCGCGACAGTGAAGGTCAGGGCGACGCTGATCTGCTGGCTCGCATTGTCCCTATTGTGGATCAGTATAGAAAAGAATTCCTGGCCCATGGCGTCCGTCGTATTACCTTTATGTGCGGCCATAGTGACGGCTCGTACCCTGGCTACTACACTTTCCGTGGTCCTAACTACCTGGAAGATGATTCTATTCGTCACAGTGAACCCGCCCTCGCTTTCCAGCTAGAACTGGGCCGTCTCTCCAAGTTCCATATTAAGCCTGTCTTCACCGAGAACAAGAACATTCACGTATATGAGGCTATTGGCAAAACTGTCGAGACTGATAAGCGTTACTTTACCCGTGCCGTGATTCGCCCTGGACGTCTTCGTGATGAGATCCCCACTGCCGAGTACCTCATCAGCGAAGCTAACCGTACTATCAATGACATCTTCGACGCCCTTGAAATTATTGGCAACAACAACTCTGATCTGAACCAGGTCTTCATCAACTTTACCCCTGTGTTCAACCTACAGCCTGAGGAAGTTGAGCACTCTTTGCAAGGTTTCCTGGATCGCTTTGGTCTCCGTGGCTGGAGACTGCGTGTTGCTCAGGCTGAGATCCGGATCATCTGCACGAACCCCGATGGTACTCCGCTGCCCATGCGTCTTGTCATCACTAACACTTCTGGTTACATTGTTGATGTTGACATCTATGCCGAGCGCAAGTCGGAGAAGGGAGAATGGGTCTTCTACAGCTTGGGTGGCACCAAGGACAAGGGCCCCCTGCACTTGATGCCCGTGTCTACTCCCTACGTTACCAAGAACCCTCTACAGCCTAAGCGTTACAAGGCTCATCTGATGGGTACTCAGTACGTGTACGATTTCCCTGAGCTTTTCCGTCAGTCTATCCAGAACTCTTGGACAAAGGCTGTCAAGAAGAATCCCGCTATTGCTTCTCAGCAGCCCAAGACCGGCGACTGCATGACTTTCAGCGAACTTGTTCTTGATGACCATGACAACCTGGACGAAGTTAACCGTGAACCCGGCACCAACACCTGCGGTATGGTCGGATGGATTTTCAAGGCTCGCACTCCTGAGTACCCTACTGGTCGTCGCTTCATTGTTGTAGCCAATGACATCACTTACAAAATTGGGTCTTTTGGTCCCAAGGAAGATAGCTTCTTCAACAAGTGCACTGAGCTTGCTCGCAAGCTGGGCATTCCCCGTATTTACCTGTCTGCTAATTCTGGTGCCCGCTTGGGTCTTGCTAATGAACTGATGCCTCACTTTAAGGTTGATTTCAAGGACCCCGAAAACCAGGAGGCCGGCTTTAACTACCTGTACCTAGACGATGAGGCTAAGAAGCGCTTTGAGCGTGATGTCATTACGGAAGAGATTTCCGAGAATGGCGAGAAGCGCCACAAGATCATCACAATTATTGGTGCTGAGGACGGTCTTGGTGTGGAATGTCTGCGTGGCTCTGGTCTGATTGCCGGTGCTACTAGCCGTGCTTACAACGACATCTTCACCATCACTTTGGTTACTTGCCGTTCCGTTGGTATTGGTGCCTATCTGGTTCGTCTGGGGCAGCGTGCTGTTCAGATTGAGGGCCAGCCCATCATCTTGACCGGTGCTGGTGCCCTGAACAATCTTCTGGGCCGTGAAGTTTATACTTCCAATCTTCAACTTGGTGGTACTCAGATTATGTACCGCAATGGTGTTTCACATATGACGGCCAATGACGAGTTTGAGGGTGTTTCCAAGATCATCGAATGGCTTTCATTTGTGCCCAAGGAGCGCAATGCTCCTGTCCCTGTCAGCCCTAGCTCTGATCCCTGGGACCGCGACGTCATATACACGCCTCCTCAGAAGCAGCCTTACGATGTCCGTTGGATGATTGCTGGTCGTCACGAAGACCCTGGTTCTCCCGACAGTGTTTTTGAGGCCGGCTTGTTCGATAAGGACTCTTTCGTCGAAGCTCTCGGTGGATGGGCACGCACCGTTGTTATTGGCCGTGCTCGTCTTGGTGGCATTCCCGTTGGTGTCATCGGTGTGGAGACTCGCACTGTTGAAAACATCACGCCGGCGGATGCCGCCAATCCCGACTCTATTGAGCAGGTCGCCAACGAGGCTGGCGGTGTTTGGTACCCCAACTCTGCCTTCAAGACTGCCCAGGCCATCAAGGATTTCAACAAAGGTGAACAGCTTCCCCTGATGATCATTGCCAACTGGCGTGGTTTCTCTGGTGGGCAGCGCGACATGTACAACGAGGTCCTCAAGTATGGCTCGTACATTGTTGATGCTCTGGTTGACTACCAGCAGCCTGTCTTTGTCTACATTCCTCCCTTTGGCGAGCTTCGCGGTGGATCTTGGGTCGTCGTTGATCCTACTATCAACCCTACATATATGGAGATGTATGCCGACAAGAACGCCCGTGGAGGTGTTTTGGAGCCTGAGGGCATGATTGGCATTAAGTTCCGCAAGGACAAGCAGCTGGAAGCCATGGCTCGCCTTGACCCTACCTACGCTGACCTGAAGAAGCAGGTTGACTCGGGTGTCGAGACTGATAAAGAAAAGCTTCAGGAGCTCAAGTCACAGATGGCAGCTCGCGAGAAGCAGCTGCTTCCCGTGTATAACCAGATCGCCATCCAGTTTGCTGATCTCCACGATCGTGCTGAACGCATGAAGGCCAAGGGTGTTATTACCGGCGCCATTGAGTGGATTAACTCTCGTCGCTTCTTCTACTGGCGCCTTCGCCGCCGTCTCAACGAGGAACACATTCTGCGCCGTATGATGCCCTCGTCGCTTTCTAACACTACCAATGGTATTGTATCAGATGAGAAGACCCGTGGTATCCGCGAGCGAAACCTCGAGCTTCTAGCTTCATGGTCTAGCATTGCCGACTTTAAGGGCGATGACCGGGCCGTGGCTGAGTGGTATGAGGCCAACCGCAAGAGCGTAGCTGATAAGGTAGAGCACCTCAAGAACGAAAGCCTGGCTCAGGATCTGGCTGCTTTGGTACAGGCCAACAAGAGTGTTGGTCTCAAGGGTCTGCGTGATGTTCTTCGCACAATGCCTATTGAGGAGCGCGAAGCTGCTCTCAGCTTCCTGAAAGAGTAAAAGACGGCAAATTTTCTTGGGCTTTTTGCAACAAGTGATTTACCTTTGCTTGTTTTCTGCCTTGTGCCATCATCGAATGGCGGGACATAGTATATAGATGTTGGATGACGTTTCTTTGTTTCCTTCTTGCTTGTATTTTCTTAGATATTTTGTTGTGCTTGCTTATTTCTCGGTTGTTAGTTAGCATTTTCTATTCTATTTCAGCGCACCCCTCAAGCCTTTCAATAGCAAAATACTAGGGAAGCAAGAGGGGGAAGATATGTGGAATCTTGGCCTCTCTAGCCGGCTTCACAAGGCATAAGTACCGTGGGATACTTGGCATTTATTGTTTAGCTAGGACAGCTTCTGGGTTTTTTTGTGAAGAAGATAACTGGAGAGGGCGACGAGGGCGAAAAATAAGGATAGTTTGTTTGGTTTTCACATGGAAATGGATTTCATCTATCGTGGACAGAGTTCATCCGTATATGTTGTTTATGAGTTTCTATATTTCTTTCCCGTGATCGACAGGTCTATCTATAGTAGAGTACATGTATAATCTTGAACATGTGTCTTGCTTAGTATGAAGCATCAGATAATTGACGGTATGCCTTATCTTATTCTAGCTCTAGTTCTATTATGTGAAACGAGGGTAGAAGCATACCAACTTGGCTTCGAGATGGCTATCTTTTTTTACGCCAGATTATCAAGCTTTTCGGCCACAAAAGTATGGCCTCGCCGTCCACAACCACGGCACAGATAGATGTTCACGGTATGCTTTTGATAGGTTATATATATATATATATATATATATAGCCTTGCAGTATCGTGGAATATCCCTTACTGCCTTTATACACACCTTGCCCAGTTCTTCAGCTCTTGTCTCGTCGTACAAATGGCCCATTCTCTACTGCGTGATGTGAGAGCCATTGTTCAAGCAGCCCGCGTCCGGAGCTGCAGACCATGCCAGCTCTTGACTAGATCGCCCAGAGCCGCATTTACCAATCTCTGCTGCTTTAATACTGACAGGCCTGCAAACTTGGACGAAGCAATCTCAATTGCATACATGGACCCGCAGCCGCCTGAAACATCACGCACAAGCAGCGCCGTTGGTGAGAACTCGCTGGCCAGAATGTCCCAGACCTGGCTCTCAGCCTCGTCCAGTTCAGCAGGCTTGGGGATATTGAGACGTTGCGGCGAAGTTGAGAAAGCGGAGAAGGTGCCTCTAGAAGAAGTCGGGGCTGCGCATATAGTGGCGGGTGTTTTGCATGTCATCGAGAGGGGCTTTTGCTGCGGAAGGCCGAGCCAGGGGCTGGTGAAGCCACGCAAGCTAGAGCGTAGGAGGGTGCGTGAAAGCATAGTAAATTGCGCTGACAATAAAGCAAACAGACAGACTTTGGGAAAGGGAGTCCAATGAATAACAGATTGAATGGCCCAGTAGTAAACAGTAAGGAGAGGGTTATGAAAGCTGGACGGGGTGTGATTCACGTAAGAAGCTTTGCCGATTAACAGTACAATATTTCTTTTTTTTTTTTTTTTTTTTCACGGCAGGCGCTATAGCCAATACCCACAATACAATTAGCTCCGGAATGGTTAGGGTTGAACAAGCCACAAATTATTAAGGGTTAGCATACACCCCTTCTTGTTTTATTTTGTGGATGATTAATTTGAGACTCATTCATAAAGCTCTGGACCACAAGCTGGAAAACATAGCTTCAGCTCTCAACGTACGGGGCTGACAAGGCGACGACGGGCAGAGCAGCAGCCATGTGTTCAAGCGAGTCAAGGAGAGACACCATAGATGTTAGGATCTTTTGATTGAAAAACACTAGGCAAAGGAGGTAAAATATGATTAAACGGTGCTGATAGAAGCCCACAGCATGGGGCAAGACTCTAGATAGGTTTGCTGGGTTGGGTTTAGTTATGATGTGTGTGCTGCGCAGTATGAGATCGCTGGCCGTGTTGACAAATGAACGCACGCTGTGGTATGAAGATAAACAGTGCTTAAGTAATCAAATAGAAAGTCATATCCCGTTATTTACCTGCTTGGCCTTGGCGTCCAACGAGGTAGGTACGTACCATATCCCTCCGTTACGGACACGACGACGTCTGACCTTGCAGCGTACAGCAAGAAAATAAACACACTGACCAGGTGGACTATTCCAACATGTACCAGTTATAACGTAGCCTAGTTTTGTCTTGGCGTGTTTATGGGCCTCGGTGTATTTTGCATGGCCAATGAAGCTCGCCTAGGGTGCCACAGGAGGACAAGGGCAGCTGGTGGTCCATTCAGTGCAACGTTTAGTCTCCCAAGCTACAACAGTATTTGTAAGTATACCAAGAAGTCATGGTTGTCTTTCCTCCTCTCGTTCTTTTTTGCCGTTTATGGAGGAGAGCCTCGCTGAAAACTCGAAAAAAAGGATGGCACAGCAAGATTAGGTTTGGCATGTTCATTCATGACTGGTTGCTGGGACGGCTTTCAGGAAACCAAAATTTATTTAAAATTTAAAAATAGCACCAGCTTGCTTATTATTATAGTGGCTGATATGTAAGTATATATGTATGTATACATACCTCACAAACATCGTTATCGTTATCGTTATCGGCATCGTTGATACAATACTTGCTGCAAATACAAAGTTACAAGATGCAATGCTGTTCTCGGTATGGAAGGAACCTGTGTTTTTTGAGGGCAAACAGATGTGAAGTTTGGGTAGTTACCCTGCGTCATTAGGGCTTAGGATGCTCCATGACTAGCGCACAATAATGATGTCGTATATTTTTCTTTTCTTTTTTTTTTTTCTTTTTTGGTAATTATGTGCAGACTCATTATCGTCTTGCGCCTACCGGGGAGCGAATGTCCTGGAGATAAAGCTCACTGCTTCGTGTCTGGGGCCGAGCTTTTATCTACTGCCGATACTATTCTTGTCATTCAAATTTTGGGAACAATACGACGATTATCAACTTCGCAGGAAGTGGCCCATTCACTTTCACGATGGTCAAGCCGACGATTCCAAGACCCTGTAACCTGGGTGTCTTAGTACTGACAGGAATCTATCCCTTGTCCATTATCCAAGATTGGCGTCAAATGTGCCGTCTTCATCCATGCTCATTGGACATCGCTTTCTTTAGCTTGGCTTTTTGAGCGAGAACTAACCAATTCTAAAATATGCGTATGTGTGTGTGTGTGTGTGTGTGTGTGTGGAATACTGCACCGTTGGCAATAGCTTGACATTACGAGAACCTGATATATATCTTTGCGCTCACATCATGTTTTCCCCATTTCTCGCGCATCTATCCAACTCTAAATCTCTGCTCAAATAACTCTGGTCATTCTATACTCTTTTCCGACTGCCTCCAATTGCCATCCATCTTGTTTGCACAGACTTGCTGGCAAACCTTTGAGCATGGTATTCTTTCCTTGCTTTATAGTGTCAATCTTGACGCTAGTCTCCTCTGCAACAGCAGTGTTAGCAGAGAAGAAAGCGTCGCCGATATATCTGTCTAACCGCTACATTATCGAGGTTCAAGAGACAACAGTAAGTTAATCCAGACTCACTTTTCTATTACGATCCAAACTTTGGAGCCCAACAGCGGTAAAACACTAATGGGCTAATGATCAAATGCAGGATCTTGCTATGTTTTACAAGAAGATTACCAATGAAGACATCAAAGTCAGATTAAAATACGACTATCCACTGTTCAGGGGTGCTTCTATCGAGTTTACAAACCCTGCTACGTCTGACCAACTGCTCCAAGAAATACGAAGCTTAAATGATGTCAAAATACACCCAGTTACAGAAATTCGTCGACCTAATATTCAACTCGAGAAAGCTCAAGACCTCCCAAACATTCTAAAGCGAGATGGCAAAGTCGATACTGTAGATCCTTTGACGGGTCTTAATTATAATTCAATCCACGATATGACCCAGGTGACCAAACTTCATGACATGGGCTACCGTGGAAAAGGAATCAAAATTGCCGTTGTTGATAGTGGTGTAAGTTATAAATACCCTACTGCTGTACTTGATTGCTCTTTACTGCCATCCTAACTAACCCCTTCTTTTAGATTGACTACTTGCACCCGGACCTCGGGGGCTGTTTTGGAGAAGGCTGTCTAGTCACCCATGGCTATGACTTTGTAGGCGACGATTTCCGTGGTAATATTGACCAAAAACCTGTTCCTGGTCCTGACCCTATGGACTGTTCTGGACATGGCACTCACATTGCCGGTATCATTGCTGCTCAGGGTAAAAACTGGAAGTTCACCGGAGCTGCTCCTGAAGTTACTCTTGGTGCATACAAAGTCCTTGGCTGCTATGGAACTACATCATCTGACATTCTGGTTGCTGCCTTTATGAAGGCCTACAAGGATGGGTTCGATATCATTACAGCCTCAATAGGCCACGATTCCGGTTGGTCTGAGGAAGGGTTTGCTGATATCTTGGGGAAAATCGTTAGCAAGGGCGTTCCTTGTATCATGATTGCCGGTAACGAGGGCGAAGAGGGTTTGTTCTATGCTAACAGCGCTCCTACTGATGCCGGTGTTTTATCTGTCGGATCTCTAGACAATATTAACACGCCTAAGCTAGCGATTCCGTCAAACTATTCTATCGACGGAGGCCCGCCTATCGAGTTTGAATGGACGAAAGGCTATCCATACGCGTATTGGGAGCATGTTCAGGACTGGGAAATATTCCCAATTAGTCACGATACGTCTGCTACCTCCGACGGTTGTTTATGGGAAAATTATCCGAAAGGCATTGACTTTTCCAACAAGATTATTCTAGTGCGTCGTGGTGGCTGCGAATTCCTTAAAAAGGCTTTCATTGCTACCGTAGCGCGTGCTAAGTACGTCATCATGTACAACAACGCCCCTGGAGCAGAGAGTATCGATGCAAGCCCCGTTCCTGGACTTTTTGGGTTTGCCATGGTCACTGCTGAAATGGGTGAAACTTGGATAAAAGAGATTTCTGCTGGAAAAAAGATCACGTTGACGATGGCTCACCCATGGAAAGTCATCCCTCACGTTTCCATTTCCACCAACACCGAAACTGGGGGCTATCTATCAAATTATACCTCATGGGGACCTAGCTGGGAATTGGGTGTTAGTCCCGTGATTGGCGCCCCTGGCGCTAATATTCTATCCACATACCCACGTGCTAAGGGAAGCTACGCTGTCCTTTCAGGAACCTCCATCTCAACACCTTTGGTAGCCTCCATTGTTGCATTGGTTGGCTCTGTTCGCAAGACGCTTGATCCGACGACTATTAGGAACTTGCTAGCCAACTATGCTTCTCCAAAGAATTTCAACCCAGGGGATGGCTCTGGCGCAGTCGACAGCCTTGCGCCTGTACCTCAGCAGGGCGCTGGCCTCGTTCAGGCGTATGACTCTGCATTTGCGAATTCTATTCTCTCTCTTCCCTATGTTACTTTCAAAGATGGTGGCAGTATCCCGAGGACTGTCAAGTTTAAAGTTAACAATATCGGCAACACTGAACTCTCATACAAAGTTCACCATGAGCCAGCACTCACAGCCCTGGCAAAGGAATCTGAAGAGTATGCGGCGTTCATGAAATTTCCCAACACTCTGACAAAGGACTTTGCCACCGTTACTGTGTCCCGTAACGAATTCACTCTAGCTCCCCATTCCAGTATCACCCTAGAGCTCACTGCTATTGCTCCCGAAAATTTGGAAATGTCTCTGCTGCCTGTATGGTCAGGATATATGGTTTTTACTGTCTCAGATGACACTAAAATGGTTCTTCCATACCAAGGACTTACGGGCTATCTCAATAGTGTCTCACAACTGGAAGCTGGAAGGAGCTATTTAACTTTTATTCCAAAGGGCGAATTTGCGCCTTATAACAAGTTGCACCATATCCCCATCGACTCAAAAGAGAAGTGGGTTTTGCCTACCCCAGGGACTAACAAGGCCACGAAAAAGGCAACCGAAGATGCTGAAATGCCTGGTGTTGAGGTCGATCCAGATTTGAGGGCTGCCCGGGTTGAACTGCCCGGGTTTCAAGTCAAGTTAGTGGCCGGATCTGTCTATCTAAGAGCGGATCTGGTGCCTGTTTCCAAGCAGAAGAAGTCTAAGATATACAAAATGCTCGGGGTTGACATAGTGGGCCAGCATCCCTACTATCCAAGAACCTACGCCACCCGTGGCAAGTATATAGAAGCCTTCGACGGTCTACTGGATGACGGCACTTATGCTCCACCTGGCGAGTATAAATGGCTATTCCGTGCCTTGAAACTTGGTGGTAACTACAAAAAGGCCGAGGACTACGATACATGCGAATCTGCCAGCTTTGAAATCACCTACGAAGACCGCCTTACTCCCCAGGAAGTTGCTGCCGCAAGAAAGAAGGAGAAGGAGAGACCCGAGCTAAGAGAAGTTATGGACCCTGTCAACTTGGGATCCTGAGGGAATACGGAGACTGAGGCGATAAAAGGCTGTTGGTGTCGATCTTGTCATATTAAGGAGCGATGTTGTTGGATTTGGTATAGATTGTCAAGGTCTTGATTTGCAGCCGGCGTTTTCTGGATTTATTTACTGGGGTGGGTCTCTTTTTGGATGTTTTTTTTCTTTCTTTTTTTTTTTTTTTTTTTCTTTTCGTCTCCTAGCATTTCATTACATCATACATATTGACGTGAATATGTATATAACTAAAGATTCTAATTATAATACATATTTACAAGGCATTGTTTACTGAGCTTGGATAGAAGGCAAAACGAAAAAGAAAAAAAAAAGAGAAAAAGAAAAAAAAAAAGATTTTACAAAGGAAGGAGCGTAAAGCAAAAAAAAAACGCAACTACTCATTTGCTCAATGACGTACCTAGATTAGATAGGAGCATGTGTTCTTGCTGCCCTCGTCGAGTCTTGACTCGAAGTGCTTTCCTTTTTGAGCAATGGACTTGTAGCTCTAGCCATAAAGCCTTAGACATGTGATCCAGTCTTTGGATTTTTATATCCAACAATCCGCCAGCATGGCAAGTCTTTGGACTATTCAAACTGGCCTTCCAGATCTAGATTTGAGGCTGTTATTTATCTCATTTATCTAATTGAGTGGGAAATTATCTCAATCACTAGCTACAGGGCTACCTTGTCCTCTCATGTTACACGTAAGAAGGAGGATAAAGCTAGCAAGCTGAAAAGGCCCATGGTGGTGATGTCGTAGAGGTAGTCGAATCAGAGACGTGTAGGCACGGTGAGCTTGCTTGCGCAACTAAGGGGAAAAAAAAAGAAAAAGAAAAAGGAAAAAAGAAAAAAGAAAAAAAAAAAGAAAAAAAAAGGAGAAAAAAACCCTCCCAAAACCAACGTTTTTTTGGCCACCGTTTTGTTCTAGACTTGGCGGGCTGGTGCTCGAATTTCGTTGGCCTTTTTTGGCTCGCTGTGTTTCGTTGGTCTCTTTATTTTGTACTAAATCATTACCACCCCTACATATAGAACCTGTCCTTTGTCAGCTGTCTTCCATTGCGCTTGAGCAAGCTGGGCAGGGGTGAATAGGAGAAGAATATGAGAGGGGTTCTTCAGTCTTCACAGTGACTGGTCAGATTCAGCAGAACTATGTAGTTATTCACTGCTGAAAAGCCATACATAAACCACACATTGCGTCTATGGTATTGGTTCTGGCGAAGGGGGGAGGGGAGGGGGAGTGGAGGAGGGACCGAGGGGCTAGAATCATAAGGAGACGATCTACTAAACGGGTTAGATGGCTTTAGCCAGAAAGGAATACTTTCAAGATCTCATTTCAGGTGATTCCAATGATTCCTAATGTGTCTTGTATGAAAGGAACCAAGCGTGCTGTTGGTGATGGTGATAATGCAGTTGATTGGAATCAGGTTTCCTAACTTGCTTCTCTTGGCCATCTTACCCTTCTCTTGTTGGTCCTCGCTCGCTATTGTCCCCTCGTCCTGTCTCTCTCCCTCGTTCCCTCTCTCTCTCTTCTTCGACTGGGAGAGGAGAAGAGCGAGATTATAAAGAGGTTGATGCTGACCTCAAGCAGACCTCTCTTGGTGTTGTTTCTTTCACTCATGCTCTCTCCGATCCAGTTGACCCTCTAACTACATCATCTTACCTGCCTTTCCTCCTTTCCGCAGTCCCGGTCTTCTTCTTACATAAACAATGGGCGACTTTGCTTTCATCACGCCTCCTCATACCACGGCCGACCGAGGCGCACCGCTCAGTTTTGCTATTGTCGATACCAGCGGCATGCACTCTGGCATACAATACATGTGTAGTCTGACAACGACGGCCATCCGCGGCACAAGTCGGGCAGGAGAAATCACAGCATTCGTGAACCCTAGCGACGCATACGACATGATGTTTGGAGCTGAACAGGGCCTTGTCGTCTTCCAATTCAACAAGCTCACTTTCCTGTATAGCGGGGACTACAGACTACACTTCCACATCCAGCGCATGGCTGCTGATTTGCAGACCTTTGAAGTTGTGGATATCCTCACGCACACCTTGACTGTCTACTAGTAACAGGCCTATGCTTACTTACATGAATGATGTACGTGGCATTGAGGCGGTCGGATAAACGGACGGATCTGGGGGTGCGTGTGTGCTGTTCCTGTATGTTTTGTATGTGTTGCATGCTGCATGTTGCAGGCTGCTGCATGGGCAGCATGGGCAGCATTGTTGTGCGTGTATGTATGTATATATACGTACGTGTGTTAACCTTTTGCTATTGTTGCTGTTATCGATGCTACCGCTATTGTTGCTGCTGCTATGATGGATTGCTGACGTCTTCTCTGTTTCCAGGTCACATAATACAAGCCAATCTAGCTGGCCCGTCCTTTATTGGGGACTGTCTCTCTCTTTCTCTCTCTTTCTCTCTCTCTCTCTCCTTTGGACCAACTATTCTGGTCTCCGGGTTCTACTATACCCGCCGGCTGTTGTTTTCCACGACCAAAAAGCCAGGCTTCCTTTTGCAACTTGTCTTGTTGAAGACAGAATATATTCATATACATAGACACGACCATATAGATTCTAGTTTATATAATCTCACCGTTTTATTATTGCCTTGTCTCTTTCTCTCTCTCTCTCTCTCTCTCTCTGAGTGCTCTTGCTACTACTCTGCGCTCCATCGCACTAGAAATGTAATTAACTGGCTCAGACTGTCCCACAAGTGGCAAACTTGACCCCCACCGACACTTACCCTACACAGCATACAGAGTATACCAGCTTTACTGCTATGCTTCTACCGGCCCTTCCTACCTCTAGACCTATGGCCAGCCCCTCCCCGGGAAGTCTTGGCCGTGGCCAACTAGGTGTATCCCTGCTCTTCAGTCTGGGAAGGGGAAGGGGAGGGGGGGGGGGAGGGGCGGTAGGCTTGCTTGTCGGTCAGATTTTTCACAAAGGACAAAGGCAGGATTCAATCGAAGAGGGGAAACGGGACCTAGTTCTGGGTTAGGAAGAAGAGGGGGTTTCGTTTGGTTGCTTCTTCGAGGGGAGAGATAGAGCAAAAGCGAGAGAGACAGGGACAAGGACAGAGACAGAGGCAGATAGACACAGCGCGCGAGAGAGAGAGAGAGAGAGAGAGACAAAGAGAGAGAGGGCGAGAGACAATGTGAGAGAAACTGGGAATCAGAGACGCTAATCCTGCAATGGTTTGGAATACCCAGTTCTTGGCACTTCAAGGCCTGCGTCGTCTTCTCGGTCACACTCTTTGTCTCTCGCTGGCTGCCGTTCGTCGTCATGGGTCAGGCCTCAACATTGCGGAACTTTCGTTCAACCAAGATCCCAGCTCAGCCAAAGGGCTAAATGGACTTGGTGCTTCTCTTCACGCTCCCGACCGTCGTGTCTCTATTTCAGCCCAATGATCCCAAGTCTCGGAGCTTGCCCTGTTCTCCTTCCCCTTCCTCTTCCTCTTCCTCCTCCTCCCCCTCCTCATCCACGTCCTCGTCCTCGTCCTCTTCTTCTCCCCCTTCCCCTCCCCCAAGATCAACACCACCACCACCACCACCACCAGATTGTCTCATGCTGATGTGCACATTATTGCCTGTGGCGCACGTGTGGCGTCCGTCTCTCCTTTTTCCATCTTTTCTCTCTTCTTTTAATTCCTGCTCTCAACATGTCTTTTTCCCTTGCCTCCTCTTGGTCTGTGCTGGCTTCACAGCGCTCACGTGATCTCAAGCGTCTGCAACCACCACGACGCAATTGATTCTGGAACAAAGCCAATGTTTAAAACCGGCACATAGCCAGCCGTCCTTGTTCGAGAGGATAATGGGATCTAGGATCTAAAGTTGGATCGTGATTCCTTTGCCTTCGCTAACCCATTGTACGTCATGATCAGATATAGGGTCTGTAATCACGTGATCTTTGATTCAGATCAGACAACTTCGGTACAGCTTCGCACTTCTTTCTTTCTTCTGACAGGCCACCCTCCCTCCTTTTCACATCCCTTTCTTTGTTTCCTTCCGTTCCCCCTGTAAGATCATGAGACACCCCATTACTAGACTAGCTGGAAGTCTGTAACAAAGGTACTGACTGGTAACGTACATGTATAACCAGTGAAACAAAAGTCCCTCAACGGACATGTTCTCTATTTTACCAACTGATTCTCAACCACCCGACATGCCACCCACAGCTAATTAATAATGACAGAATGCTTCTCGCCCTTCGGGCCCTTCAAACCAGCACAGAATCGAGCGAGACTCTAGTGTATATAGTCAACCCAGCAACCCCCTTGGAATCGACAGAAGGGCATCTAGGCCCGAGGCGATATTATCGCTAGATTACATAACCTATGCAATCCAGAGGAGGAGATCTTTGTTCACTTTGTATTTACGACGTAGATTTCCGAGTATTGCGCCTCGTCTGTGTGGTTCAAGAGGAATGACCGATAGGCTGCTTGCAGAGCCCAAGCTAGCTCTGTAGTGGGCATGGTTCGTAGTAGTAGAACAGCCATCACAGGTACGAGCAAATGTAGCAGCCTAGAAACCAGGATGAATACACTGTAGCCATTCAAACGGTCAATGCAAATGGCAGAGTGAGTGATCCCATGGTTTATCCTAGGCGCAGGGTGATATCACCTTACTACCTGGCCAAAGACGTTGAGTTGAACAAGCGAATACGATGCAGAGTAAGCGCCAGCGGACAAAGAGAAAAAAAAAAGAAAAAAAAAAAAGAAAAGGAGCCGACTACCGAGAAGAAGGGCGAAGATGACAGTCAGCGAAGAAAACCAAGCAATCGACCAAAATCGATCTGGATGCATAGGTAGCGACCGAACCATCGACAAGTGGTGGTCGGCGAGGGCCGATGCGACCGGCGACCGGCGACCGGCGACCAGGGGGTGGGTTCAGCACTGCGGTGTCTGCGGCAAGCCTCGGTCGATTTGATTGAATGGTTTGTTACGTTGTTTATTGTGACTTCCAAGAAGAAGGTCGAGGCTTTTGTCTCACTCGCTATACATGTACCTAGGTTAGTGGTGGTTGACCTCACGTATTACGCGGATGCATAACAATAGAAAAAGAAACGGTACAACGGTCTAAAAAGGAAAAGAAAAACAAAGAAAAGTCGGGCCGTTTGGATGTGGAAGAGAGCTGCTTGAACTATTGTATGAACAATGTCAGCTGGAGAGTAGTAGATGACCAATTACGCAAACAAGTCAGCCGTTACTGCGCTTGCTTTTGTTTCAATATTAGATTTCTTTAGATTCTGCCGTATGAGTATATATCAGAAAACCAATCAAAATCAATTCCAAAGTCCAGGCTTATGGTCTCGCCCAAGGGCTGTGGTACTGAGCCGCTGGCCGTTGTTGCCATCGCCTGTGTATTTGCCGTAAACGAGCTCGTCACAACACCAGGAGCACCAACTACTTGGCCATTATTTTCAAGTGTTGAATCGGTGGGTGTTATGGCCCCAATACCAGCGCCAAAGGTGCTGGCAAAGGTGGTGCCTGTGATTTTATTGAGATGACTTTCCCATGCGGAGCGCATGTGAAACAGTGGACGGCGACTGCGCGAGAATACATCATCGCCTGGGCTGGTATCGACCACAATGGCGGATTCACTGGCCGCAGCGGCAAAGTTATTTGAGATACGCTCGATGACAGAAATCACATCAAGAGTCTGGCGTACATATGCACAATCCCAGCCTTTCTGGTCAATGGTGGTAAGCTTGCACAGAGTGCAGCAGTAGCGAAAGGTCTGGAACCAGACGTGAAACGGCAGTGATATGTACGTCTTGACAGGGACCCCGAAAAAGATGTCAAACCAATTCCGCAAGAGGTGAAAGCACTGGCTTAGAATGTTTACTCGTTCCGTGTTGACCCAAGGCTCAGATGGGGGAATATCCCAGCAGCTAGCGTCATAAATGGCAGTCTCAGCAGTGTTAACGGCGGATTGGACAATGTCTGAATGAATAGATTGCATTAGCGAGCGTAGAGTTGGGCTTGTGGAAAATAGTATAGCATGTCTTACAATTGTCCCGGATCTCAGGGGTCATCATTTCCTTGATCTCGCTGATGCGACTCTGCAGCATCTTGCACTGCATGGTTTGCGTGGTAATTGTTGACCCGGTCTTGGAGTCGTTGCGATCGTTGGTCTCCCGGAACAGCTTGGTTGCTTCCATGGTAACAAGCTGGCATCGCGTTATGATAACAAGGATGTTGTCGTAGGGCGAATCCTGCTTCGAGGCTATTTCAAGAAGATACTCCTCCATATAGGGCATCCAGGGAATAGAGGGGATTGACGAGCCAGTATGTAGAAAGTAGGAAAGACTAGACAGAGGAAACAAAGGGGTTAGCAACACATACAGAACTTGGCACAAGAGCTATGAGAAGTCTAAGGGTGGCAATAACAGTACCTAGATGAGATAAAGTAGCATCCTAACGCTGCACGCTTTTCGTCCATTTCACGATCCGAAAACGACGGGGGCGGGTTAGGATCCTGGGACGCCAAGTATTCGTTCTGCGTTTTATTGATGTTTATAACCGACAGGATACCCATCGTGATATTAATGTACATGCACATGAACGGCTTCAAGTGATTGGACATCTGATGGTTGCCCCAGCCTAGAAAAACTACCATGCCTTGTAGCACGTCCAAGGTGGCGGACTGGTCAGTCATGATTAATTGACTAATGACCTCGCGTATGAGTTTGCTCATGCGAATCTGCAATGATGTAATCTTGCTCGTGACACTGATAATGGCTAGCCACAGAAACGGTCTTTCATTCTTGACACATGAAGCAGTGGCGTTGCTTGGTATGTAGACGAAAGGAAAGTATTTTATATTCTCCGTGCGAAAACGATTGATCATGGCCTCCTCTTCTTGTGGCGTAAAGTCTCGTGGGACCCATGAAGGAGTTTCGGTAGCAGAATTGTGGTGATTAAGAATGTCATCCTGAATGTAATTATTTATGAATTCGCGTGCAGGATTGAAGATGTCAGGCATGACCGCACGTTTCGTGGTCGGCGGGGGTTTGCTAGCAGGAGATGGCATCTGCGAGCCAAGCGAGGATACGGAGAGTATAGAATAAGGATACATGGATGACTGTTGTGGCCGGGTTGCGTCATGCTGGAGTGGCGGTTGGGTTGAGGTTTGCTGCGCGGGAGGTTGAAGAGGCACCAGGTGAGTACTTCTAGTATTGTAAAGCGGCTGTGGAGCGTTTGAAGACGGCTTTGGGTGTTGATGTTGTGGTTGCGGTTGCAGCTGATACGGCTGTGGTAGTGGTGGCTTTTGATGTTGTTGTTGCTGTTGCCGCGCCTGTTGTGCAGGGTTGGGGTTACTCTGCGTGAGGTCCGGTTGGCGGGCTAGGGGTACAGTTGATGATGCCGATGCGCTGGCTTCTGCAAGGTCCTGCAATGTCGCTCGATTAGGTGATGGTGCCGTCAAGCAAGCCGTGTCGTTGGAAGCCGATCCTGTGTCATCGGGTCCCCCGACACCTATGCGGCCGGGACTCAGGCCCGAAGCTGACGATCCCGGAGTGCTTGATACATCGGCAATGGCCGTAGCGGCCGAAACAGCCGCACTAATGGTAGCATTCTGCGGAGCAGCGCTTTGTCCGCCGGACTTTTGCTGCAGAAGGTTTACCAGATTGTCTAGCTTTTCTTCTAGAACTGCACGTGACGATGCCCGTGATCCGGTTGCGCGTTTCCGGACGCCAGTTGTTGGCGGCCGGTGGCAGACTTTATGCAGCCGGTGACACCTGGCGGCGAAAACAGAGGAAAAAACATGAGCTGTTAGCAGGCTGGAAGTCGTGTGCGTATTTTGGTGGTGATAGTGTTCTGGTGAAAAGAAAAAGAAAAAGAAATGAAAGAGAATAGGACGGATTATAAGGGACGGAGTTGACAGGATGCAACCAACAAGGCTAGATACTAATATAGAGACAACTTACCTTTGGCACTCTCCACTAGACGTTGGAAGCATGCATTTGCGCTTAGTCTTGACACATTCGGCACAAGCCTTTCCATAAGGCGCCGGCAAGTAAGCCTCAGGGCCGGCTGGTGCCAAGCCTGGTACTGAAACTGTGTTCGAGGACATGTTGGTAGAAGGTGTTGTAGGCTCAGGTTGTATTGAGTGCTGCTGCACAGGGCGCGGGGCAGCCATTGTGGGTACGTGGGGGGGGAGGAGGGGAGAGGCGAGGGGGAAGGGGGAGTGCAAGTAGCGAAAGAAACAGTAGGGGGGGGAATCAGCAGGAGGGAAGGGTGGCAGGAATAGAATTAACAGAGGTATAGGGGGACCAAGGTACAGAATATGCAGATTATATGGTGATCTTGACACTGCACTGGCTAACAGGCGGCTGTGGCGGTTGTGGCGGCTGTGGCGGCTGTGGCGGTTGTTGGCGAAGTCAAACTCCGTAGATTGAGGTAAAACGAGCCGTGCGCTCTATCTTAGTTGCGAGATATTGTGGTATTGATGGAAAATGGCGGTCTGCGCTATTAGAAGCAATAGTCCGCGGCCAGTAGTGGCGTATGTCTCTATGTCCAGGTGAGATTTCAAGTCCGCCGTAATAAAGTCAGCCTCAATAAGCTTTCGTCCCCCTTTCATAGCCGTGGCTCTGGTTAGACTCTTATCTAGGCGCGTCGACAGAGAGCAGAAAAGAAAGCCACAGTTGGTGCTGGCCAAGGCTTGGCACACAGGGCATAGAACAGGCTATTGTGCAAGGCAGACAGAATAGACAGATAGACGCACACGAGGTGGAATCCGAAATTGAAGTGGGTGTAGTTGCAAGCTCTAAGCCAAGGTTTGCTGTGACTCGGAATCGAGACACAAGACACAGTACGCAACGCAGAACTTGCCCTTGATCAGAGGGTGAAGAACAAAAGGAAGAGAAGGAGTAGACAGAAGGGTAAAGTTTAAGGGGAATAAAGGAAGATAACTCGGAATTCGAGAAGCCACACTGCCAATAACATATGTTGGTAGTATAGGTATGTGCGGTAGCCGGAGCAATCCTAGGGCCTCTTCTGCTGCTTTCCCTAAAAGCCACACATTTGCCAAGATTTGAGTACCGAAGGCACTGACTGATCTTGGGTTATGAAAGGATAGAATAAAGCAAAAATAACGAGGTGAGACGGACTAATTTCAGCGCCTCGTTTTTCCGGACCTGAAACCCGCCCCTAAGTAAAAAAATTATAGGGAAAATCTACATGCCGTTTCTACGGAACTTGCCGCGTATCTTGGCGGCGGGATTGGGCATATTTTTAAAGTCCGTTTCCGACTCATCTGCTACTCTATTACTAACCATTCTCCTTTCGTCAATAGGGCACGTACCGAAGGAAATGCTTGACGGCGTCAACCCCCTGCTTGCTACTTGATTACGTAGTATGTAGACAACTGATTGCTAGGACGTTCAAGTACAAACCTCCCGATATACTAAGAACAAGGACGGCCGCTAATGGCGAATGAGCAAAAGTCAAAGCCGGTGCCAACGTATCGCTACTATATGACATGTCGTAAATTACATACAATACATCTATCGTCAACAAATGGGCTGCATCATTTTCTCAAGCTCGAGGCGAGATCCTTTCTCGTCCTGGCCTTGGTAAATCCTAAACATAACATACAAGTAACTCGCTTCCACCACCCATCCGTTATATCCCATTAATATCATGCGCCGTCTCTCATATATTTCCTGTTCCTAAATCAACATCGTCCCCTCTATGGTCGTTATAGTAAGATGAACAAAGACCATGGGCAGGGGAAGAGAAGACGCCTGAAACTCCCAAGCTCCCAAGCCTCGCCCACTGTTTCTGCGCGTTGATTGCTCTTTTCACCTCTCTACACCCACCCCAGCATTTCTAATGTCCCCCGCATTTCAGATGCACTAAGCCCTACAATGCCCAGAGCTCTAACCTGTGACCCTTTGCGTAACTTCTGCAGCCCAACTGCAAGCTTCCAGCTCTCCTCCTCGTCTACAACCACGAGGTAGCGCTTACCTTCCTGGTCGCGGATCGTTGCTCGAAGCACATGTAGGCCCTTGTTTCTCCAGTCACCCGGCTGGCCTGAGGGTGAGGGGATCGTCATATCCGCAAACTGCGACTCGCACATCCCCATCGAGCAACAGCCCTTGCAGGCGGTGAGTAGCTCTGAAATGTAGGTGTCAGCGTCCGCGCCCTGGAGTATGCGTGTGCCACCTCGTTCAGGACGGATGCGCGCTCCCGTTAATTTGTTCAGCACGCTAGGCCCACTAGACTTCGCAGTACCTGACGGTGTAGCAGCAGAGGGGTTGATACAGTGCTGAGGACACCAAATTTCCATATGTTTTAGCGTCCATGCCTTGACATCCCACTCGCGCTGCGGAACGCCGCGAATGTCGTCGTCGATGAAGAGACCCTCTGTGGTCATTCGAAGCACTAGTCCATCGGTGACCGGTCCCTGGCCAGAGATAAGTTGTGTTGCAGGTGTCTTCGAGAATTGGTTCAAGAACATATACACTGCCCGGATGCTAATCTTATCAGGATTAGGCGTCGTATAGTGCCCCCGGAAGGATGGCGGTGGAGTAGTACGCGATGTTGACTGAGAAGGTGCCCATGATCCATCCGACACGTCCGAAACCGACTTTTTGCGGGGAGTTGGCTTCTTGGGCTGGTCATATGGGCGATACGAATATGTTTCCTCGGGTCCCATTGGTGCTTTCCCTGCGGCTGATGGCGGTTGCCGCGGAGACTCCGTGTAATGATATTCGGTTCGGGGATTATGAGATGGATTGTGGGCTGTGGGCGGGGGAGCTGCAGGGTATGGCGATGCCGTAGGCGGCTCCGAAACTGTGGACTTAGCAACAGATGGCTTGCCGTTGGGCCAGATCCGCGTCTTTTCGCCAACGCTGGAATATGCATAGCCGCCAATACGAGCGTTCTTATCTTCTTCTTTGCGAAGCTTCTCGGCTGATTCCCTCTCTAAGCGTTCTTTGAACTCGCGTTCGCGACGCTCACGATCGGCAATTTCCTGCAGCTTAGCAAGCCGATTTCTCTCTTCCATCTCCTTCTTTTCTTGCTCCTTTCGCTCCTTTTCTTGTCTCTCTTTCTCCAGCCTCTGTTTCTCCTTCTCCTCCTTTTCTCTCCTCTCTTTTTCTAACCTCTCCTTTTCTCTCCTCTCTTTTTCTAACCTCTCTTTCTCTTCAGCTTCCCGCCTCCGTTGAGCAAGCCTCTCCTCAAATTCGCGTTTCTCACGCTCGTGTTGTTCTTGCTCTCGTCGCTCGCGGAGGAGGCGTTGTCGCTCTTCGCGGTCACGGGCCTCTTTCTCTTCGGCTGCCCGTTTCTTGGCCTCTTGTTCGCGCTCTTCTCGTATCTTGCTTTCACGTTCGCGTGCTTCGCGGACCATGCGCTCTCTCTCGCGTTCTCGTGCTTCGTGCTCCTTTTTCAGTCGTTCTAGAGTCTCTCTTTCACGGGCTTCGCGCAGAAGACGTTCAAGCCGCTCCTTTTCTCGCTTCTCTTTGGCTTCCTTTTCGCGTTTTTCTTGCTCAAGCTTGAGCTTGGCTGCACGTTCGCGTTCTTGACGCTCACGCTCAAGCTTTTCCTTGCGCTCGCGCAGCTCACGCTCTCTGGCTTCCCGTTCCCGTGCTTCTTTGTCGCGAAGCTCTTGTAGTCTCTTGGCAGCTTCATCTCGTCTGCGTTGTTCTTCTTGCTTAGCTTTTCGTGCTTCTTCCTTCCGTCTAGTTTCTTCGCGGGCCCGTTCCCAGGCATTCAAAGGGTTAGGACGTGAAGTCAAAGCTGGAGCTGGAACTGGAGCTGAAGCTGGAGCTGGAGCTGGAACTGGAACTGGAGCTGGAGCTGGAGCTGGGGCTGGAGCTGGAGTAGGGGTAGCAACCGGAGCGGGAATCGGGGCAGGAGCTAGAATTGGAACTGCCACCGGTGCGGTTGCAGGCGCTGACACAGGAGAAGATGCAGCAACAGGTTCAACTACTTGTGGCAAAGGAACAGGGGTAGAAATAGGCTGAGGGCTCTGTATGGAGACGTTTGCCTCTACTCTGACTTCCGATAGTGGTACTGGTTGAGGTGACGTTGATCTTATCGCAGCACGGGCGGTATGCGTTACTTCAGGGATGTGCGTAACGCCCTTTTTGGACTTGATCTTCTGCACTGGAGTAGGAGAAATCGGAGCTTCATAGGAAGTCTTAGCGGTCACAACTGACTTAGCCCCAGCCTTCATCTTAGTTTCAGACTTTGCGGAAACCTTGGATTCTTTTTTAACGGTTTTTTTCACCTTTGGGGTGACTGCAGGTTCAGGAGCAACTTCGGGTTCAGGCTCAGATTCAGGTTCAGGCTCTACAAATTTGGTAGTAGGTTCTGCCTTGGCCTTGCTCTTAACCTTGACGACTTTCTTGACCTTTTTAACCTTGGGCGGCTTGGCGACTCTCTCTTGTTCAGATTCAGATTCAAAGGCTATAGGTGGCTCAGGCTCAGAATTTTCCTTATAGCCCATCATTTCATCGTCGTAATCGCTTTCAGGATCCAGCTTCGGCTCTGGCGCCTTGACGACCTTGACCTTTTTCACCTTGATGATTTTTGTCTTTTTAGCCTTTGGCTTTGGGGGCTCGGGCTCAGGCTCGGGTTCGGCTTCTAACTCGGACTCTATGTCTAGCTCTGGCTCTAGCTCTGGTTCCGACCCATAGTCAAACTCAATTGGAGGCGGAGGTGAAGGAGGCTTAGCAACCCTTTTCGACTTTTTGGCCTTGGGCAATGGTGATTCTATTTTCTCAACCTTGGCTGGCTTTTTGATAGTCTTAGGCTCAGGCTTGACTTCAACAACATAGTCTGATGCCTTGTCTATTTTACACCCAGACTTTGAAGTAGACTTGATATGAACCTTGCCTTCGGAGCGGGATATCGCTTTTTTTACTGGGGACTTGGAAGTTGAGCGAGTCGGTTGTCTTGACTTAGTGTCAAGTTCCCCATCATGGTCAACGTCGAAAACATATTCATGCTGATGCTGGCGGGTCCTTCGGTGAGATGCGGGTGTTGTCTTTATAGGCGACTCAGGTTCCGACTCAACATGGGGCTTCATCGGGCGCGATTGAGATTCGAATGCAAGCGGCGTCGGTGATTTTACAGCTCGGGGAGCACGAGTGGGGGTTGAGGGCAAAGCATGGTCAACTGAGGATGGAACATCTTTCCGTCGGCGAGGGGTCGAGAAGATGGGCCGGGGGGAGGAGACGCTTGTCTAATAGAAGGACTAGGCGCCTTGGGCGAGGGTGGCTTTGGTTCTCGTAGAAGTGTGGACTCCCTTGGAGGAGGACTGGGGTCCCTACGAGGTGGTGTAGGTTGTCTTGGAGGGAGACTGGGTTCCCTACGAGGTGGTGTAGGTTCTCGCGGGGGGGGACTGGGCTCCCTACGAGGTGGTGTAGGTTCTCGCGGGGGGGACTGGGCTCCCTACGAGGTGGTGTAGGTTCTCGTGGAGGCGGGCTTGGGGGAGGTGGGGTAGGTTCTCGTGGTTGTGAGGGCGGGGTTGGTTCACGAGGAGGCGGCGGTGGAAAAGTGGCTGCTTGAGGTGCTGCATCAGGCGGAGATTCTCGCTCATATTGGTAATGTCCCTGCCGTGAATATGATTCTTGTTGGGGATATTGGCCATTTTGAGGAGGTGGCTGAGTAGGGCCGGGCCCTCCAGAAGCAGAAGATTGATAGCTAGCCCCCATTGTAGGCTTTGCGCCAGTGAATGCCCTGCTCTGAACTTGGCCAATATACCACGAGCCGGCGCCCACCAAAAATAAGGCCAAGATCATCGTGAAGTTTACCATGGCATAAGAGCCATTGAGCCAGCTTTGTAGCATGGGCCCAATGCTCTGAAAGCCAGCAACCATGATTAGGGCACATGAGAAGCCCGCTGCAAAGCTGTTCATATTAGTGTTTAGTGAGGGTAGGTAGAGAAAGCCAGAGCCTGCCGAGTGTGGAGGGATGACGAAAATGTCGTAGTTTCCGGGGGGAAGTCTAGAGCTAGAAGAGTCGCCTGTGTGGGTGGTTCGATGATTCGGGCCGTTGGGAGGAGGGGGCGGCGGTGGCCCGCTCATCGTTTTTCAACAAGACAAATGAAAAAGAAAGAACGCAAAAGTCGCTATACAAACGGGCAGAAGAAAAACAAACAAATAGGGTATCACAGTCGAACAGTAGCAAAGCGCTAGGCAAAGGAATTGACTAACTCCAATTGCGAAGGGCCATTGGAGCGTGGGTATGTGACGAGTTGTAGTGAATTGGTTGCTGCCTACGCGCTGTTAGCAGCCGCTGCACCATAGCGGGATGGGAGGACAATGCTCTTACAGACGATTTCGTGAATGCCGGCGAGTCTCTAAGCTAAGCCAAGCCACACAAAGGCCCCGTGAAGGCAGAAAGGGGTGGCGATCGAACTTGGTGGGGAGGAGAGGTTTTTCCGTTACGAAGAAGAATGCGCCTGTTGGATTAAGGTTGGAATGTAAGACTGAGCTAAGCGCCGAGCTGATTTTTCCGTGGATCGAGATGATAGAGACGTCAAAGTTTTAGTTCGATGTATTGCTTGGAGGAGGATGAAAGGTTCTTCTTCAAGGGCGCTGGCGTCTTGTCACGTTGATTTCTGAGGCTGGGTAACACACTTGGCGGAAGAGAGTGGGCTGGTTTTGAGAATGTCAAGGAAAGCAAGTACAGTACCACACAGATAACAACTTTTTTTTTTTATCCCTGTATGAACCACAGCGCGTGATTAAACAACAAGGGGAAGAGCACACATGTAAAAGGAAAGATCAAATTCAGGCTGTGCTTTAAGACCTTGAAGAATGGCTTGCAGACGAGGCAGAAGTGAAGCAGAAAGCCTGGTCCCTGTGAGCACAAGGCTGGATATTCAAATAGGAAACTTGAAAATTCAGAGGACAGCAATTACGAATTATGTGAAGGGCGGGGAATATGACAGAGAAAAAGGTAATTACCCAAGCACATTAGACGAACTTTCCGGTCTATTGATGTATTTCATACTCCAACGTATTTTTTCCATATAAACTCACTCCTTGCTAAATAACTTGAGTTGTTTTGTTTACCTGGCTTCTGTGCTGGGCCTGATTGCAGGAACAAACGCAGTACATAATAGCAACGAGCCATGTGCGAATCCCCCCAACTGAAGTTCGAGCCCCTTGTACCTGGAGCTGGAGATCTCCAGACGCTCGCTCCCTTCATCTAAGCAGTGCTTGGGCGGCATAGAAAACCTAGTTTCTTTCTCGAACATTTGAGTAAAATCTTTTTTTTTCTTCCTTGGCAACAGTGGACTTAGAAAGGATGTTGCAGTTGAAGCTTATACCAAGAAGAAGCACTAAATCAGACGAGAGCCATCCTACACCCAAAACCGCACACAAAAAGCGATTGCACTGTGATTTTTAAGAAGCTCTAATCTTGGCTGGTGTCAATAGTAAGTAGTAACGCATTCGACTTCGTAATCTGTTTCTTATCCGCAGCTTCCACCATCCACCATTGGCACAGCAATAACGTTCCTTCAAGTCCACCCACACCTCCTTCTCTAGCAACCTACACAGCACATCCTCAATAAAATGGGCGCTTCTATCCGCCTTTCTAGAGGGGTCACAGCTTATGACTGCTCACTTGTGACGCAACCATCACCAGTACTACTACTACTTACTACCTTTCACCACAAGAACAACCAACCTTGAAAAGTTGAGCAATGGACACTGCCGAGTTGGTCGGCCTGATTGGTCGGTCTCCCACACTGACTAAGCTAAGTTGCCTGGCAACAAGAGCCATGAGACGGTGCTAATCTACTCTATTTTCCTGTCTCCACTTAATGCTACTTCGGCCTGGCCTTCGATTCTAATAACCCTAAATAGTAAAGATAAAGAGCATATAAAGGGTTATTTGTGGTATTGCACAAATTGGTCTGGTTGTCACGATAGAACCAACCAGAAATTCAACAAGGCTGACAAAGAGTTTCGAAGATATCTGCAATGCGTGCGGAAGGAGGGAAGAAAAAAAAATATACTAGCTTTGCATAAATCATCCACACTTTCATGCACTACAGTGCATGAATTGTATTTGTCTGTGCTGTGCTGTGCTGCTTAGTGCCATCGCCAACTAGGGCTTGAGGAAAACTCTGACCAGCTTGTCATCTATTCTGAGTTTCTGGATATACCTTTCACAGGACTGCAGGTCCCCTATTCTGTTGTACACTCAGGATTATGTGTCCGCAACTGTCCCAAGTACGACATGATGGAGAGAAAAGTTCCACATGGGCTGCTCTGAAACATCTGCAGACATAGACATAGGCGGCTAGCTATGAGATGGAAGAAGGGACAGATAGAAGGACGGGGAACTTGACATGCTGTAATTAATAAGAGCGTTACGAGCACGTATTTCTAAAGCAAGACATTGTGACCAACAAAAAAGAAGAAAAAAAAAAAGACAAATCATGATAAGGAGATGCTCAACGCCACCGTTGTGCAAGAAATGAACGTAAAACCAAGCAGGGCATTCGAGGCATCAACCAGAAGGTATAAAGATAATAAGAGAAACACGGAACAAAACTCCCAAGATCAGACCGAAAGCGAAAAGAACACCACTGCCACTATTGGAGGCAAACAATGCTAGGAGACTCTTCCTAAGAAGGTCAAGAGCATAGCAGGACGAAGCAAAAACAAGGCTCTGAGGGGGAAAGTGCACGGTAGAACGGGCAACTCTCTCGAGCGCAGCTGTGAACTGGCTGGGAGAGTAAAGAAAAAGACAAACAAGAGAGATTAATCAAAAGAGAGAGAGATCGAGAGAGCGAGAGCGAATAGCGACGCCAAAGAGACCGAAGGTATCACCAAGACCTAAGGCTCTCTTTTGCTCAAGAGCGTAGCATCAAAAAGAGCTCTTGAACACACCATGAGAGTCCCCTAACTAGACGCATGGCAGCCCCATAGAAGCCAAGGAAAGCACCCATGGTGAGGACTAGGAACCTTAGTGCCAGCCCGGCAGTTCCTCTGGCCGACAACCCCGCAAGCGCTAGAGACCCGTCACCGCTAGTGCCAGAGAAACCAAACGCTGCTCCACCTGAGACAGCATTGCCGCCACTGCCAGCAAGTCACGATGCTAGCTTCTTAATACGGTTGCGCGCGACGCGCACTTTGCCAGAGACGCGGTCGACATCCTCATTAACACGATCGAGCATCTCGACATGGCGCTCAACTTCGTCCTTGATTGCCAGTCCCATATCCTTTTGTCGTCGCACAATAGCGGCTAGTTGGTCCAAGCTCTGGTCCTGGCTTTGCATCATCTGTTGCTGCAGCTGGAGGACACCGGTGTTATCGAGCTCACGAGTCTGGTCTGTTTCGGCAGCGGGTGCGCCAATAACTCGACCACTACGGGGGGTAATAGCAGGGGAAGATGTAGGCCCGAAAAGTGCCATTCTGTCAGAAGATGAGGCAGCACCTGTTCGTGCCAGGGATGTTGTAGAAGATATTGTATTGCTTAGCTTCTCAAGGCCCTCACGCTCAACCTTGGCTGACATCAAGAGATCACGGCGTCTACGCAGCTCACCATCACCTAGCCTACCACGCTCCTGGATGACAGATATACCCTCCGATAGAGTATGTAGTAGACCGTTAGCCTTGGACAAGGCCCGTTTAGCACCAGTGCCAGCCTCCACTGTTGCAGCAGTATTATTGGCATCTACTGCTGCATCTCTGCGAGAAAGACAATTTCGAGCTTCCTGAAGCAACATTTTCATCTCTCTATGCATATCCAGCCAAGTTGACGGATCTTGGGCTCCCACACCTACCACGTTTTTGACCAAGCCACCGGCTGAGACGGACGAGCTAGGTGCGCTAGTAGATGGAAGGTTGAGGAAAGATCTCCAAGCCGAAGTTTCACGCCATCTGCGGTCGGGTGACTCGGCAATGGCACGCAAATATGTCTCGAGAGCGGCACGACGAGTTTCAGTAAGCTCGGGGGACGAGACCGTAGATTTGATCCATGACTTTCCAGGTAGCGGGCTAGGCGGCGGAGTGCCAACAGCAACTGACAGGGCATTTTGTAGGGCGACAAAGTCAGAATAGCGCTTCTGGACTACGAATGAACGGAGAGGAAGGCGGAGAGTGATATTGTACAGAGTGTAGGGCTTCGCATTAGGCGAGGCAACAATTGTCGATGGGATGGAGATTTCGGCAGGCGGTGCCATGGCGGCGAGGCTATGAGTTCCTGGCACGGCTTGACTTCTCTCGAGTTTTCGAAGTATGTTGGGTAGTTGATCAAGGAGATCCAAGAGAAGAACAGCTTTGGGCGATTCACGTATAGCACGCTAGTAGGAGGCGGTCGTCGGGCCAAGCAGATAAAGCGGAAGCCTGTATCCTTTAAGTTGTGAAATGGAAGCTTGAAACAGAGAGAAACGTAAGATGAACGAAAAGAAGAGGAGGGAAAAAAAAGGAAGCCAACAACTGCGTATGAATCTAGTTAGTAGCTAAGCTCTAGTTCAGAGGCGGTTTAGGTCAAAGTAAATAAGTGGTGGCTGGAGAATGACGGCAAGCAACTAGGCTGACATTAAAGTTTGTAGTGAATATTAAGACCAAGAATCAGCTGTTCAGGCGTGGGCTTGCACAAAGAATAAGTATGCATAACAGCTGGGTACTATTGTGTCCCCTGTGCACGTTGTCAAGAAATTAATAGGTACCAATAAGTGAAGCAATTCGCATCCCATAACGACCGAGGCTCTGTAGCCGCGCCTCAAATCGGATGGATGTTTCCGGCAGCATGGGGAAATTCCGCCGGGTAATATGCGGGTAATCAGTTGGTCCTCTGCAGCTCCATAATATACTTGACGATGCCCTCACAAATGGGGCGACGAATGTATTGCCAACGCTTGTGAGTGTGGCTACGCATGCAGATACATGTGCGGTTTCATCTGTATGTCAAAGTAAGATAAAGACTATGCAAAGCTAAACTATGGCCTAGATTCGACTTCCAACGAAACATTATCTTGGCTAGCATCAGGCACAGCCAACAGAAGGTGAAGCAGTGTCAGGCTATTGCGTGAATAAAAAAAAGGGAAGAGTTCGGCGGTTAAATGCCTAAGTTGTGGCTTGATGTCTTTATTACACCAATCACTCTGAAAAAACAAGTACAGCATCAAGATCAAATCTTCCTGTGTTCAATCCCATCAGACTTTGGAAGAACCATCGTCACATGCACGCTCACATTTGTTCGCCTGCCTACCCTAATAGATACAGGAACTGATGTCATATGTTCAGATAGAAAAAAAAAAAAATACACCCATCATCCAACTATGATATGAGCCGGATACAAGCCTATTCGCTGTTCCTTAGAACTGAAACAACACAACGCTCTTCATCATGACTCTTTGTGGAAAGAAGAAAAAAAAATATACCCAGCCGACATTGGCACCCAGACTAATGTCGGCATCAATCTACCGAAGCAATGTGCTTTGACGCATCGCTCTAGATGTCACCGTCTACCCACCCGCAAAAAACGCACTCCCTTTTTGACTGCCAAGTTTGATACTCTAAAGCCGAGAAAGTGCGCTCCCGCCCTTTGCCACCCCGACCTGTGACTCTCATGCGTGACAAATATGTCGCCATAAGCTTGTGCCCGTGCCGATGCAGGGATTGTCATGAGAGAAACATATCCACGGATGGCTTACTTAGAAAGTCTCCTGGTCGTCAACAACAACCTCTTCAGCGGGGATTTCGAATCCTTCCTCCGTCGAGTAGAGGATAATCTGAATCTGCTTGACGAGGCCGTCCTCTTCCTTTTCTAGCTCAGGGTCAAGCTCAACAGCCCCCTGCACGAGAAGTTCAATATCGCGGAGCTTGCTAAAGTAAAAGTCACGCTCACGCTCCAGACCGGCAACATTCTCCTTGAGGGCGTTGTTCTCCTGTTGCAGAACAAGGGAGGCCGTCCCCCCGGTCTTTGAGGTGGCACGAGGGGCCATGGTCGGAGTTGTGCCACCGCCAGCTCTTCTAGCGCCGGTGCTGGCGGTAGGAGCACGCGACCCCCCGCTAGGGGGCAAGGCACCACCTTTCCGACGAGCCACAGCGTCGTATTCATGGTCGGGGAAGTTCAGGTCCCAGAACTTCTTAGTCCATTGCAGGAACTCGAGGTTGTCCTGCATCTTGCACTTGACCAGAGACGTGACGGGGATCGGCTTATCGATGCCATTCTTGGCGAAGCAGTCTGCGTAGAAAGGGAAGCGGGCTGTTAACACAGGTGTACATGTGAAACAGGACTGGGAAAAAAGGGTAATGGGAAAAAGCAGAAGCATTGAAAGAAGGATTGGAAGATGCCCTAGGTAAAAGTCTCGCTGCGTATCATCATGGCTACTCACTCTGCAATATCTTGAAATTTTGAACATATGCATATTCGCTGTTGGCATTGAACTTGACACGAGACATAGGAAGGTTCATGTAGATGCTGTCGAAGACTTGGCAAAGAGCGGCACTACGATGGGCAATTATGTTAGCAAAAAGGCCGAATCAGACGAGATTGGCGCATCGTGGGAAAGACGAAAGATGGATTATGGGGAGTATGTGGGTATGGATCAATGGCTTCTCAGCAAGAGCGTTTATATTGGGTAGCTCAGATAACACACATGACAACAGAGACACAGAGACTACCCAATAGCATGATTTTAGCGCGAGCGGGGCAGCCACAGAGAGCCTGAAGCCAATGATCCAACCGCCAGGTTCTTTTGTTGAAGACCAATAGCACTCACCCAGTACCGCATTGCTCAACCTTGGTGATGTTGAGCTGTAGCAGGTTGTTCAGCCATGCCACTAGTTCTTGTCTAGATTCGCCCATCTTGGATTATTGGGGGGGGGGGAGGGGGAGGGGAGTAGATTTTGAGAGGAATAGACGTGAATGATCGATCGGGAAGTAGACGACGACGATGATTAGCGTGTTAGGAGGGACTTTGTTAGATGTGTTTATAAAAAAACACCTGAAAAAAGCGAAGAGGACGCTGGTGTGAAGAGGAAGAGGTCGAGCTGTGAGTTGCGCAAAGGCTCCCAATTACAGGTAAGAAAAAAAAAAAAAGGGCAAGAAAAAGGCTTTCCTAGTAACCTCCAAATACAGGCAGGAGAAGAGAAAGGAAAAAAAAAAAAAAGAAATATTAAAGACAATTAAAAACAGAATTTCAGAGATGGAAGAAATCACAGCTTCAAAAGAAGGAGAAAAAAATCATGAGCAAAGAAGGGGATAGAACAAGGACAAGAAGGCAGCGAAGGAAACGCAGATGATTGGCTTTTGATCCAAGCACAAGCCCAGGCGTAAGGCGTTCGTTCTAAGTACAACAAGAGCAGCCATTGGGAGCTGAAAAGCTCACACATACAGGCAGGCTCTTTCCAAAAACCCATTGAGGGGCAGTCAGGAGGGAGCAGGGGAGCTTGAGACCCGCTTTTATAAAGCAATAGGGTTAGGGTGTATACAGATAGAACTGTGGGGCTGATAACGATAGTTTGTTATCGCTCTTTAGTAACTTTTTTTTTTCTTGAGCGCTTCAAAGTTTGGCACTGGTTTTGTTTGGCTTGGCCGTGGTCTTGCTGTGCGCACCTTTTTTTTTTTCTGTAATTTTTTGCAATTTTTTATTTATTTATTTATTTATTCTGTCTTCGCACTCGTACAATGGCACAACCAGTGAAGAAGCGTTCGATTGATGACGATTTCGTCTTCACCATTTCCGACAACGAAGACGTCGACGTCGAAGAGCCTGAAACTACTCCCGCACCGCCCAAGAAGAAGGCTAAGACGACTAAGAAGAGCAAAAAGTCGAAGCGCAACGGCGTAAAAGACGACGAGGGTAGCGATGATGAGATTCTCGAGGGAATTTGGGGCCAAAACGACGACGATGATGGCGCTATGGCTTCCGACTTTGAGTTCCTGCAGGGTGACGTTGAAGACCTACGCGAGGATGAGTTTTCCGGCTGGGGATTCGATGGTGCGAAAAAGTCGATGAAGGCTGAGAGTAAGGGGGTTGATCTCGAGGAAATCATCCGCCGGCGTGTAGCCAAGAAGGCTGGTGAAAACGGAACTGTCGCTCCTACCGAAAAGAGTTCTGGTGCTAAAAGCGACGATGAAGCTGACAACGAACTTGACCTCGACCTCGATCTCGACGACGACGAAGACGGAGTTTTAGCTGAAGATGCGTTTGGCATGGGGGTCCAACAGGACGATGCAGACGAAGACGACGGCGACGACGACAAGGAGGCGGCGGATGAGGACGATGACGATGCAGCAGCTTCAGACAATGACTCGGTCGCTACACCAATTGAACACCCCGACGACCGCGACGATTCTGACTCGGAAGAGGAAGAGGAAGAGGATGCCGAGGAGGCGGCCAAGGCCCTCGCTTTCTACGAGCAGGAAGCCCCCGCTGCGCCTGGTCAAAAAGACACCAGCCGCTCTTTCCAGGCCATGTCTCTGTCGCGCCCCATCATGCGTGGTCTAGCAGCTGTAGGTTTCACCAAGCCTACACCTATTCAGGGAAAGACTATTCCCGTTGCTTTGCTAGGCAAAGATGTTGTTGGTGGTGCTGTGACTGGCTCCGGAAAGACTGGCGCCTTTATTGTTCCCATTCTTGAGCGTTTGCTATATAGACCGAAGAAGGTGCCTACAAGCCGTGTTGTAGTCCTGACCCCCACCCGTGAGTTGGCGATTCAATGCCACTCTGTCGCCACCAAGCTGGCGGCATACACTGACATCAAGTTTACCCTGGCTGTTGGTGGTTTGAGTCTGAAGGCACAAGAGGCTGAGCTGCGTTTGCGCCCCGACGTAATCATTGCCACTCCCGGCCGTTTTATTGACCACATGCGTAACTCTGCCAGCTTCGCTGTTGACACAGTCGAAATTTTGGTTTTAGATGAGGCTGACCGCATGTTGGAAGATGGTTTTGCGGACGAGCTAAACGAGATTCTCACTACATTGCCCAAGAACCGCCAAACCATGCTGTTCTCTGCTACCATGACTGCATCGGTTGACAAACTGGTCAGCATTGGTATGAGCAAGCCTGTGCGTCTGCAGGTTGACGCCCAGAACAAGACCGCCACTGGCCTAGTCCAAGAATTTGTGAGACTGAGACCAGGCCGTGAGGAAAAGCGTATGGGCTACCTTGTATGGCTGTGCAAGAACGTCTTCCACGAGCGAGTCATTGTGTTTTTCCGGCAAAAGAAAGACACACATGTTGCGCGCATTATATTTGGGCTTTTAGGGCTGTCATGTGCTGAGCTGCATGGTTCCATGAATCAAACACAGGTATGCTAAATCTCCCCCCCAAGCCAGGATACAGTTGTATATGAAACAGACGCTAACTAGTAATACACACACAGCGCATTGCCAGTGTTGAAGATTTCCGAGACGGCAAGGTTTCCTACCTACTCGCTACTGATCTGGCCTCTCGTGGTTTGGATATCAAGGGCGTTGACATTGTCATCAACTACGAAGCTCCCCAGAAGCCCGAGATTTACGTGCACAGAGTCGGTCGTACTGCCCGTGCCGGCCGTCGCGGTATTGCTTGCACACTTGCTGCAGAGCCCGACCGCAAGGTTGTCAAGGCTGCCGTTAAAACGGCCAAGACACAGGGCGCCAAGATTGTCAGTCGGGTGATTGACGCAGCTGAGGTAGATAAGTGGCAGGCCAAGGTAGACGAGTGGGCCGACGAGATTGAGGACATAATGAAGGAGGAGCAGATGGAGAAGGAGATTGCCAATGTCGAGATGCAAGTGAGAAAGGGCGAAAACATTCTCAAACACGAGGACGAGATCAAGGCGCGCCCCAAGCGTACATGGTTTGAGTCGGAGCGCGACAAGAAGAATGCGAAGGAAGTTGGCCGGCTGGAGCTCAACGGCGTCCGCGAGGCGCTCAAAAAGAAGCATGGCGCTAACAGACTAAGTAACAAGGACAAGAAGAAGCTAGACTCGAAAGCAGACCGGTCCGAGGGCCGGTCCTGGAAGAAGGGCAAGGCAGAGCGGGACGGAAAAGGAGCGGTGTTGAATCTGAAGAAGGTCAAGAAGCCGGCAATGAAGACGAAAGATGGCAAAAAGCCGGCACGCAAATCAGGAGGAAAGCCTAGTGGAAAGCCGAAGGGGAAAGGCGGGCGTAGATAGAGCGGCGATTGCATCATATAGACTGATGGTTTGGGGCGGTGTGAGCAGCGGGTAAAAGTTCAAGGTTAGACACTGTGTCTGTAAGCGTAGTACATACATGATTTACTAATAACAAAAGCATGATACACAATACAATGTATGAAGCTAGCATATGGACCACGGCGCGGCCGGCAATTTTCTCTTCCCTTCCCTATAGCTTCTATTGTTGAAGTAGCGCTGGCGCTGTGAAGAAGAGTAAATAAATAATTGGCAATTGCCTAACATTTCTTAGCCGGCCTGGACTCCGGAGTGGGTCTCTCCCTTCCTGCCTTTAGCTTCCTTCTCCTTCCACTTTTGAAGCGAAGCTTAAAATCTTGATTCCCTCTATTCCTTCCTGTTTCCGAGAGGCATTCCGTAGACACCACCTTTCATTTTCATTTTATTTCAATCATCTTTATTTTATTTTCCTTTGTGTCTTTTCATGCTTCATGCTTCATGTTTTGTGTTTTATTTCTTTTTTTTTTCTTGCTATCGCTTTTCCTCAGCCTTGCTGACGTTACACTTTCCTAATTGTTGTTAATTGAAATACAGATTATTCGTCGTATTTGACTGCTACATTTCGTCATCACCGCTGCCATCACCACTCATTTTTCAATATTCTTTTTGCTGCTAGTATTGATGTCTCTAGCCGAGACTCAATTGCAAATAAGTCTTGAATTCTGACATCTGGCTTGAGTCTGCCGAACTATACATGTTGTTTGCTTTTCAAGCCATCGATCGAGACTGCCACCCTAAACCTTGCTGCTGCTTGCCCCCTGTTTGTCCTCCCCTACCACACATACTATATACTATACGACTCACTCCGATCGAACCGAGTCCTTATTACACGACCTCTCGACCGCGTTTTCCGCTCTTTCTTGCGCTCTTGCGCCCATACCTCAGCCGCTAATCCCTCTCCACATATCACTGCCCATGATGTCCTGGACATCCTTTGCGACTGGTAACAGCTCAGACCTCAATGGCTCTGCCCAGCGGAGCTCTCGGCGCCAGAAGCTGGCTGCCATGGCTGGAAACGTATATCGCGCCGGCGCTACTGCTGTCGATGGAATTCGCGAAACCTATGCGCAATCACGGGGTGCCTGGGCATACGATGTTACAAACATAGAGCCCATGTCCACTGTATTTCCAGAGTGTGGTATCGTATCGCAAGGCGACGACAGCATACTTGTTTTTCCAACTTATGCCAAACCCCACTCGCGATCGAGAATCCCCAGACGATATAATGCCGAAAGTGATGGGCTCAGCGATAGTGGCGTCCGCGACGACGAAGCCTGGATCGCCGAGTGGGAGAGGACGGCGGACAAAAACGCGATATGCGACGTGGACGTCCGTGGCTGGTTGTATTCACCCCAGCGTCCTCCTCTTACAAAGCGCATGCGGCTCATGGTGGCGTTGGCAAGGTCCATGTCTGGTATTCCAGTGGCGCGGCAAGACCAATCTCTGACGTCAGACGAAGCAGCCATGGAAGCAGAAGCGATGGCAGAGATAGATCGGCTTGGGGCTGGATCTATGGCATCCAAGCCTTCCAGCACCACAAGCCTCGGGCCGTCTCTTGCACGTCGCACGACGGCGAGCACAACAGGTTCGAGTTCCATGGAAATGACGACCGAGGAGATTGAAATAGCCAACGATATTCTCATGAAGCGCATATCCCCTTTCCTAACGTCCCCAATATACCAAACGCCCGTTTCTGTATTTTTCTACGACAGCAACAATTCCCAGTCCCGGACATTCTACACTGACGACTCAGGACATTTTCGCGGTCGCGTTGCTCTTAGATTTGTTCCAACTAACATGCGAATACTGGCCAACGTCGACATGAATAATAGCGGTCTCAGCAAAACCGTCCCGGTCAAAATGACTCCGGCATACGGAATTAGTGTTATTAGCGACATCGATGATACCATCAAATTCTCTAATGTGACTGGCGGGCCGCGAGAAATACTACGAAACACTTTTGTGCGGGATCTTGATACGCTGTCTATCGATGGTGTGTCGCGGTGGTACAATGCCATGGCAGCCATGGGCGTGAGCTTCCACTACTGTTCTAATAGCCCATGGCAGGTATGGCCTTTACTTGCTACATTTTTCCACATTTCAAATCTCCCACGCGGATCAATGCACCTTAAACAGTACAACGGGATGCTGCAGGGCATGTGGGAATCGGCGGCTGACCGCAAACGACCGTCTCTGGAGCGATTGCTGCTGGACTTTCCTCAACGCCGGTTTTTGCTTATAGGCGACAGTGGAGAGGCTGACCTAGAGCTCTACACAGACCTAGCTTTGCTGTATCCCGAGAACATTATTGGGATATTTATCCGCGACATAACTACACCAGAAACTCAGAAAGCCGTCGTGCCTCGAGTCTCCCAGGCTGCAAATGGGTCTAGAGAACAAACAAAACCAGCATCGCCTCTTCCTGCTCCTCCTCCTTCTCGCCTTGGAGCCGCATCTAATACTTCATTGAAAAAGGAAATTCTGCCTCCCCCAATTTCGGCATCTGTGAAATCAACAACAGCCTCACAAGTTTCCACTCCTGCACCTCCACAGCTCCCAACACGCCCGAACTGGGACCAAAGGGAACATAACCCTGCTCTAAAAAAGCAGAACTCCCAGGCTAGCTTAAAGGCTCAACAGGCCCTTGACTCGTCTCATCCAGGCTTGCCCAAGAAAACACAAATTAAACCTAGACCTCCCCGGCCTGTTAAGCCAGTAAATCTCCAGGCAAAAGTAGCTGATACCCTCACTGCCTCCGCTAATGCTACTAGCCTAGTAGGGTCTGCGCCAACAACAACACTATTGCCAGCTGCTGTTCAGAATAAAAGTGCTTCTGCTGGTCTTCACACGACATCCCCTACGCCTTATAAATCAAATTCCGAGATAGACCTGCGCTCTTGTTGTGCGTCTGAAGGACAAAAGAAAAATGGCTTGCCGCGTGACCGGATACAACTACCCCCCCTCCACCACGTCGACGAACAGCACAGAGTATCCTTCCCCCTCCAGCACCCGCTGCTTCTATGAGTACGGCTGCAGAAAGCAGAAGTAAAAGCAACAGTGCACCCGACACAACCGCCCAAACCAGTAATTCCATGAACGCCCAGCACCAGCACCAGCAACACCAACACCACCATCCTCATCTTACTCCCGCCTTGGCTCCTGTAGCAGCGATGAGCAGTGCTGCTGCTGCTGCGTCCCCTGAAGCTCAGACTCCAGCTGCGGTGCAGCGTAAAATTGAAGTATGGCTGGCTCGGCTGAAAGATGCACATTGGAAGCTGGATGGGATTAGGGTTCCGCTCTTTACTTGGAGGGATGGACATGAAGTAGAGGAGACGGCTATGAAGATAATCAGATCATACAATCAATAGCTAGTTCTATCGAAAGCGTGTTTTCTCCTCTTTCCATTCTCTCTTTTCACCACCAGCCCAATAGAAATTGGCCTGGTGATGGTTCAAATGGTAAGTTGGGGGAGGGGGATTACCACGTTGTTATCATTGCTACACAACTACAGCACCGAATTGGTGTAAAGCCCTGTAATCATTATAGCCAATCTGTATTCACATTTCGGTCCCCCGTGGCTCACCAAACGCCCGTGTTTAGCTAGTTTCATTTCAACGCTCGTAGATCATTTCTCAACATACGCCGAAACTCTCCCTCTTGCAACCCTCGGCGGGGTACCTTTGAGGTCTGGTGCCTCCCCTTCTCCCGGGCTGCCGGAGGACGACGCCTATGACACTGATGGGCGTCTTTCATTCTTTTCTTTTTCTCTGACTCTTTCATGGATCTTGACAATGAGCTGTGAAGCCTTGAGGTCGCGCTTTCCCAACTTTGAGGATAACCTCGTCGTCGACTCGCCCCCCTTTTCACGACAACTCTCGCGATCGCCAACTCCTCATCGCCACAACACCACTCCAACTCAAGAAGCTCACCTTAACGTTCAGGACTGAATTTTGAGAGCTACACAGTCCGCTACTTTTCTTCAGTTTTTTTTTTTTTTTTCTCGTCTTTGGAGTGGATTTTCTCAGGCTGCACTGGAAGATGTCGTCCTGCTCTCGGGAATCTGAGGATTCCAGGAACGTGGCGGATTTTTCGGTGGAATGAATGTTTGTGGGGAAGTTGGTGGGTTAACCCCAGTTCTGGGCTTAGGGTAAGGTATATCTGAGGATGTCCTTATTTATTTTTGTATTGCAATGTTTACAGAAGTAGACGTTAAATATATTCAATCAAATCTGAAGGAGTGCGCGGAACAGGATTGTTTGGAGCACATCAACTTCTGTCATCGGAGCCCTGCAATCGGTAGTCAATACTGCGTCGCTTGATCTCAGTGATTCCAGTAGACGTTAAATATCAATACATTCAAATCAAATTAACATACGCCTTGGGTATAAAAGGCGGGTGGATAATGTAGGGGGACAAGCTGTTTTGAAATATCTTATGTTGAATAGATCTAACTATTATTATTGTTATCCCACAAAACCCTTTCTTACTTTCTACGTCCTTGACCACCTGCTTTTGCCGTCGTATTTCTGCCAAATAACAGTAGGTAGACGTAAAATAATACAATACAATACAATACAATACAATACAATACAATACAATACAATACAATACAAATGCGCCACAAGCACACTACTTCTCCAAATCCAAGACCCACACCCATGTGGCTGATCACCCACAAGGGCTGGTACCCCACCATGTATCCTCAGGAGGATCCATGAGTAAATACAAAAGGAGGTGGTATTGTATTGTATTCTTTGACGTCTACCTACTATTGTTTGGCAGCAATATGACGGAAATGAGATGTAGGATGGCAAAAAGAGAGCTATACAATATAAATTTGTTTATCACAATTTAATCAACAGATATTACTTTGTGGGCTTACTCAATCAAGAACAAAATCTAGCCTCTTAACAATACCATGATATTAATATGCACAATACTATTGATAGTTCGCTCTGTTCAGGCAGACGTTAAAGAATACAACAACAATCTGCATGTATTAAATTCATCATATGCTGGCGGTCCAGCCACTGTCTTTTTTTAAATGGGTCGATAACGTGCCCAGTTATGTCAGCTATCGTTGCTATCGATAAGGAGAGAAGAAAGAAAATGAGAAAAGAAAGAGGAAAGAGGAAAGAGGAAGAAAAACCCTCCCAACCGCCTTCGCTTCTGCGAAAACACACTCACCGCTCTCACTGGTTTGGGCGTTTTCCCTATTGGTTTCGCACCCAAGACAATGACAAGCTATCGTCTTTCTTTGGGTTTGTAAACTGCACTACAACCGCTTCAAGCTAGATTCCAGTTTGGCCATTACAGCTAGCTAACCAATGACGCACAGCCACAGCTAGACTAAGGGGCTCAAGTGAGACATTATGCACAACGCTGTGGCAAAACAGCATAAGAACATGGTGAACTGTACAACAACATCATGTTTGGATCCGAGCGGCAAAAAGACGATGAAGCACACCTATTCCTGTGCTCAGCCGCCGTTCATCGAGGCCTTTGTACAGTATCTTCTGATGAACCTCCCACATCCCAGCATCCTGCTAAGGCTGGAAAACCTGCGAGAAATAGCGCATACCTTGGGGTTAACACCTAACCACGGGCTGCATAGCACTGAGTTTGAGCACGAGATTCTGCCCCCCAAGCAGTGACTGTGCCAATAGCACAACTGAGGACTTTTGACGAAGCCAGCGCCCCGTTCAGCGGGACTATCAATCCACGCTACCAACTTAGCAGTGATACAGAAGGCGCCGCTCACCAGAGCCTGGTAGGTGAACAAATTAGCAACGGGTTTAAACCGTGACCTGTGTTCCGTGTGATGGAGCAAAACGAGGCGGGCGAGTAGTCAACAGTATACCACATATGCAAACACTGTTGCTCTCAGACTGTATACAAGCAAGCTTACTTACTGAATAGAAATTTAGGCACAGAAATACAGGAATGTCATCTATGAACCATATCTGTCATGGTGGCAGAACAGGTTGCAAGCATTTGTCCGCTTTGTTCTAGAGGGGCATATGTAACATGGACGAGTATTTTTTGCGGTTTAAGGAACGTGAGGGGGGGGGGGGGGCGCGGTGACATTTTACTTGCTGCTGCAGCTTTTACTTGCATATCTCCCAAAGGCAGAATCCATCTGCATACATCCAACGCTGAACCAAGCAGCTTGTCAGTCAGCGGAGGATAGCAGCCGATTGAAGTGGAGCTTTCAGGTCTGTCTTCATCAGTCTTATGCCCTTATGCATGCAGGGTACCACCGGCCAGCCAGTTTGCTGAGGGTTTCAACTTTGCTTACTTTCCAGACTAGTCCTCAAGACCTATACTCCCTCTGTTCTCTATTTCAGGGCTAGCTACACTGTTTGAATAGGGATAGTCTTGGACGCTACGGTTGATATACCTACTGCCTTACCTTTGGGGCCTGTGTCTTACTAAGAAGGACTCCTGGCCGCCCTGTAAGTAACAGCCCTAAATGTCCCCCACTCGAGTGCTTTAATTGTAGCATCAAGTTTATATGAATTCTGACTCCGAGAAAACGTTGTATATGGTCAGGATGCTGTTATCTACTGACCTGAGAGATACGCATGCATACACGCTTGGGCACCATGTGTAAAGCTGAACAACAAGTGCTTTTGGATTGAAAACAGGACGGATGGTGTCAGATTAGCTAGGGTGTGTGCATAAGGCTATGCGGGCTGGTGGTGGTGATTGTTGAATGCCTCCTTATCCGCCACCTAATGATGATTGGGTAGACAATGTAGCTGGCCTACTATGTATCAGCATGATAGCCAACAACAATGGTCTTCATGGGAGTCCACCTGTGACTTGTCGTTTTGCAAACACAAGGCTAAGTGGGTAGACCTACGGCTACACACAATTTGTAAGATTACGTGGGACAGTCTCTAGAACTCACTACTTACACTTTTGACTTCCCAAGAGGCTGTTCAACGCCAGCCCCCTGTTGGCTACTTGCCTGCCGCGGAGTGGTCTTCACTACACCATGTGTTGCATGGTGACACTAGCTTGACGGGATTCTCTAGTGAAAGGAGGTCACCAGGACGCAGAGGGTGTTAGGGACTGCGAACCCAAACAGGCTTTGCCAGATATGTGAACGCTGATTGGTCGGGGCTTGAGCCCTTACACACACACGTATGTGCACAGGCGCATCTGCCCTCTGCTTAATTACAGCAGGTCTCCTCTGCACTCTCTCTCTTAGCTTAGTCTTCTCTCTCTATCGAAAGATCTGCTATACACGGAAATCTACATCCTGTGGTTGGTTAGCCCCCTGACAGAGGATGATGAAGGGGGTTCAACTGACGACGGGCTTTTTTTTCGCACACAGTGTGCCGCTGAGCTTGGTGTAGGTGGTCAGCCCATGCAGTGTTACACCATGTCGAGCCCGGCGCCGTCTTTGATTGGGCTGACTTGTACTGTTTTCCTTATATAAACCTCCTCCTCCTCCTCCTCTTCTTCTTCTTCTCTTTCCCCTCGGCATAAGCCCTACTTCCTCCTGCACAGCCGGTCTCGAGTGTGATCAAGATATATAAATGATCTTGATATCCCACAAGTTTGCCAACCTCTCTCCTACCCAGCCCAGCAACCTACCTGTTATCAACAAGTCCCACTCCTTCTGCTTTCTTTTATTTATCTCAACTCTCTTGCGTATCCGCTACACCTGCGCTCTGTCAAACCCAGACCCAGACTATCTCCTATCGACGACGCGATCACCTTCAAGAAGCCTCTAGCATCATGTCGGCCTCATACTTTGGTGGTAAGTATCGGCCAGCTGATATGTAGATACAGACTCATACTAACCTTGACCAGAGTCTCACGGCACAAGTACTGGTGATGCCTCTTACAGCACTCGGTATCTCTGCCCATACTACATCCACGACTCCGTTACCTACAAGAGATGTCTGTTTCACGAGATCGAGGACATTCCCCGTCTCAGTCAACACTTGTCTAGAACGCACATGAACTGGTGTGACCGATGTAAACAACCATTCCATTCGGAAAAAACCCTCAAGACACACGAGCAAGCTGGTACATGCTTGGGACAAGAGATGTATCCCGTGGGCTACCTGAACAATGCCATCAAGAGAGACTGTATGGATGGAATGGCTACACAACAAATGGATGAGGAGCAGAAGCTTCACCATATATTCGTGTCTCTCTTTGGATACAACCCGCCTGCTGGCAACTACTGCAGGTTTTACGGTCCCCCTCATAGCGAAGCTTATGGGCAGGCAAAGCTAGAGGTGGCACTTCTGCACATCGAAATGGTAATCGAAGCCATCGGAAACCTGAATCCCCAATACATGTTCCTCACAAAACTCTTCCGGCGTCTGCTCGAAGTCACATCGAAAGGCCCTAGGAGTCCCAACGACGATCAGCGGCTTGATATCGCCCGACTAGCTGACGAAAAGGCTAGAGGTGGCTTGAGGGCACAGCCTCTACATAGCTTTATGTTGCCACCTTCTGTATTGCCTTCAGCTAGTGATATCGCACAAGCTCAGTCGGTGTTTGACAGGTTCTTTAATATTGCCAGAGACAGTGACATAGACTCCTCCATCCATCGCCAGCCAATGACGGATGGGGATGGATATGGGCATGAGTATGACTTTGAAAGCACCTTCTGATATCTCTCATCACCAGCAGCCATTAACCGTCTTTGCGTGTTCTCTGGATGATGTGTTCGACCAGAGCTTGGCTTTTTGCAGTGATCTCCGAGACATATCTATGACTGACTTGAGTCAAATGCACTTGATCCAACTCTCCCTCTTACAACCCTCGGGGGGGGGGTACCTTTGAGGTCTGGTGCCTCCCCTTCTCCCGGGCTGCCGGAGGACAACGCCTATGACACTGATGGGCGTCTTTCATTCTTTTCTTTTTCTCTGACTCTTTCATGGATCTTGACAATGAGCTGTGAAGCCTTGAGGTCGCGCTTTCCCAACTTTGAGGATAACCTCGTCGTCGACTCGCCCCCCTTTTCACGACAACTTTCGCGATCGCCAACTCCTCATCGCCACAACACCACTCCAACTCAAGGAGCTCACCTTCACGTTCAGGACTGAATTCCGAGAGTTCACACAGTCCGCCCCTTTTTTTCTTTTGTTTCGTTTTTTCCTCGCGTTCCTCTGTCCTCGGACAGACTGGTGACTGTGGCAGGTCACCAGAAAGGGGGCTGCCTTGCGCCTCATCCACAACCCAAGGCAGAGGCCACCAGAAAAGTGGAAGGACAAATCATGAGCCCTCGGATGCTCACACAGTCTGGGGTTTTTTTTCCTCGTCTTTGGAGGGGATTTTCTCAGGCTGCACTGGAATATGTCGTCCTGCTCTCTGGAATCCTGAGATTCCAGGAACGTGGCAGATCTTTCGGTGGAACGAACGTCTGTGGGGAAGATGGTGGGTTAATCCCAGTTCTGGGCTTAGGGTATGGTATATCTGAGGATTTCCTTATTTATTTTTGTATTGAGATGTTTACAGAAGGAGTGCGCATCTATTAGACGTTAAATATCAATACGTTCAAATCAAATTAACATACGCCTTAGGTAAAAAAAGGCGGGTGGATAATGTAGGGGGACAAGCTGTTTTGAATTATCTTATATTGAATAGATCCAATCATCATTATGCTTGTCCCACAAAACCCTTTTTTACCCTCTACGTCCTTGATCACCTGCTTTTGCCTTTTTTTTTTCTTCTTTTTTACTCTTAGTAGGGCATTGGTGGCCAACCCCGGCTCACGATAGATCCGTCGTATTGCTGCGAAACAACAGTAGGTAGACGTAAAATAATACAATACAATACAAATGCGCCACAAGCGCACTACTTCTCCAAATCCAAGACCCACACCCATGTGGCCGATCACCCCACAAGGGCTGGCACCCTACCATGTATCCTCAGGAGGATCCCCAGAACGACGCATTCAGGGCCGACTTCAACGACTGGATGAGAGACAACTGCCCAAACACCGACCACCTTGGAGGGGCGATGGGGGATCCCAGGCCGTAAAAGTTGGACTGGATGAAAGGGCTGAACCGAGGCACCGTCGCCAGAATCCTGGCGGCGCGCTCCAGACATGGCGACTTCGAGGAGTACCACGCCAGGTTCAACCACCAAGAGGCCGAGACAAAGTGCCAGGTGCCAAACTGTGGCAAGCCGAAGGACTGTAGCCACCCATGGGAATGCAAGGGCAATGCTACGAGACTGACGGGGAGGTTCGTGAAGAAACTCCTCAGAGAGGATAGGTCGTGCAAGTACCTAGCGGAGAAACTGGACCCGAAATGGAGGGCGTGCCGAGTAGGCACATAGCAGGGGACGGGCTAGCACGGAGAGAGGAGGGGCGTTCACATTTGTTTTATTGATGTTTCTACGGGAGGTTGGACTACCTTCTGTCTAACTTTCTACTGCGTTCTGTTTTGTTTGTTTGTTTTGTTTGATCTTGTTCTGGGCTGTTATATTTCCTTTGTCTCCTTGGTGTTGTAGAGAATCTACAGCTATTCGGTAGAACATCGGGTAAACCCACAAAGTAATAAATATTACTTTGTGGGTTTACTCAATCAAGCACAAACCTAGTTTCTAAAATACACTCATAAAATTAATATACACTTTACTTTACAACAGGTTATGAGCCCGGAGCTTCAACAGCCAAGAAACCTCTACGAAAGATCTATAAAGTCTGTCCACATCACACACATATCAACCCACTGGTATTCGATGATAAAGTCAGAATAAAATAGATACACAGAAAACCGAATCCCTGAAACTACGTGGACAGATACGAGAAAAATCAAACACAATAGTTCAAATTCGGCAACATGAACTCAGGAACTTCATCAACTCCTGAAAAGGACATTTAAGGAGACCTCGCGGCACTGATAATGTCGCTAAGCCAGGCGATCAAGTCGTCAAACACAACAAACGTCGAGAACCCAGCGAAATCAACAAGACTTCTCGACTCCACAATAATAAAAAGAACAAAACTCACAGACGTAAACTGTGGGAACTGGTCGACAAATATGATCAGGAACTTCAAGGGTCTTGGAATTCTGTACCTCTTCAGAGGGCTAGAGAAAGAAGATTTCATGAACGCCATGGAAGTGGAAAAATCGGAGAGGGACAAGGCCGAAGACGAGTCGGAAGCCTTAGGCCTGATCCGATCAGGCTTAGATGAAGATGCCTTGCAACTCATTGACGGTGCACCAGACGCTAGGAGATGCTGGACGACAAAGTAGAACTGGATCTCCAGATGGTCACAAGAGCCATCGACGAGGACACCCAAATGGAGGACACTACGAAAGAGAAAATCACAACTCCAGAGATCCAAAACCATCAAGGCACCGTAGACACGCCGGACAAGATTCAAGAGAAGATCAACAGGAAACTACAAGACCTCTACACACGCGGCATACTGAAGAGACCCTATGCACAAATTCAACAGAGAGATGACGAGAGCAACGACCCTGTGGCAAAAAGAATCAGGGCCATAATGACAAGACTTACCGAACGCGAACCGAAGACATGCGCAGAAGCTGTAAACCACCCGACACTTGGAACAGAATGGCGTGAAGCCGTCGAAACAGAAGTCAAAACCTTGCGCGAATTCGGAGCATGGACAGAAGTACCATACCAAAAGGGCATGAAACTGGTAACGACAAAATTCGTTTTCAAGATCAAGCCAGGCATAGACGATCAGCCCAGAAAGCTCAAGGCCAGACTGGTAGCACAAGAATTCAGACAGATAGGGGGCATAGATTTTCATGAAACCTATGCTCCAACTCCGCGACCTGCAACTACCAGAGTCTTCTTTGCCATCGTATGTGCAATGAACTCCTGACACAGGAGTAATGATCCTAATATATGTCGACGACATAGCGGTCGCAGGATCTAACCCCAGAGCGATCCAAAGGTTCATATCAAGCCTTGCAAGCTTGATTGGAATCAAGGATATAGGGGAACTAAAGACTTTTTTTGGGTCTAGAAGTGATACGGGACAGAAAGGAGAGCAAGATGTGGCTAACGCAGACGCAATACATCAACAAGATGGCTGAGGAACTGGACATGTCTGCACACAGAGCCAGACCGATAGGTGCCCCAATCGCCTCATGGGAAACACTCGAGCCAAGGCGGCCCGAGGAGAAGGCAGCAGACAAGCCGGCGTTCCAATCGATCTTGGGAACACTGATGTATTCAAGCGTCATGACGAGACCAGACATCGCTTTCGCTACATCCTCTCTATCACAACACACGTCGGACCCAGCCGAAAGACACCTGGAAGCAGCTAAACGCGTGGCGAGGTACCTACGGGACACCAACAAACACGGCATTGAATTCGCATTCTCGCGCCGTGGGGGAATGGATGAGTTACTGGTGGGTTATTCCGACGCAGATTATGCGAATTCTAAGGACAGGAAATCGGTATCTGGAATGATCTACATGTTGGCGAACGGACCAGTACATTGGAAGTCCCGAAAGCAACGGAGCGTAGCGACGTCAACGACTGAAGCCGAATATGTCGGATTCACCCCTTGTGCAAAAGACGGAATCTGGTTAAACAAACTCGTAAAATGGTGCATTGGAAGAATGAAGATGACTCCAGCAACCGGCGAAACGGCACAGGTTATCAAAGTGAGAAACGACACCTTGATATACGGAGACAACCAAGCCGCACTAAAGATCGCAGGAAATCTGGGAGTCAGTTCCAAAACCAAGCACATCGACATTCAACACCACGCAATCAAGGAATGGATCCGCGAAGGCAAAATAACGCTGGCGTGTACTACCACAGATGACATGCTCGCCGATGGACTTACGAAGCCTATAACGGCTAAAAAGTTCAACACATTTAGATCGCAGATAAACGTGAATGCGGCTCCGAACGCTACAAGCCCCGAATAGTGTCGAATATGGGGGAATGTTGTGGAGAATCTACCCCCTGTTCGGTAGAACATCGGGTAAACCCACATAGTAATATATATTACTTTGTCGGCTTACCACAACACAATATAACCGCGCATTTAAAAACAAAAACATATAACTAAAATTCTTTATCACTCTGCTTTTACCCTTTTTTAAAAAAAAAAAAAAAAAAACTGCCCTCCCATGGAGGACATTAATATGGCTGACCGGGAAGGTCAGCCTCGCGAGGCTGAAAAGCCTCATCTGGACACCTCACCAGAAACCCCTCCCCCCACCACGCAGGACGCAATCGCCCAAACAAGGGCCAAGGATGGAACGGACAACAGTTCGAGATCCACAGAAGTACGGAACACCGACAAGGACACGACACCGGCTGCCGCGAGCGCGACAACGAGCAAGACCGGAAACCCCAAAGAAACCCCCGAGTCCGCAACCCCCAAGAAGACCCCGGAGACAGGGGTCTTCGCAGACATCCTGAACAAGACTTGGGACGAAGAGAAAAAAAGAATGGAAGACACGGCTCTGGGCATCCGTGCTTTGACGGACCAGCTGGACGCCTTCACCGCGGAAGGAGAACTTGTCGGAGTCGGCAAGACCGGGCGAAAAGCCTACGGAGAGATCCTGCGCAGGGTCAGGGCCGCCGTGCAGGAGGAAATCCGGAGCATGATCCAGGGAACGAGGAGCACCCGGACTGCCACAGCCCCCGCCCCAAGGCCCATGGTTGCCCAAAAACGGGCTCCGCAGACATGGGCTGAGAAAGCAGCAGCGGGCAAGCCGCCGCTGATGCCCAACACGAAAGGACCCTCCCCGAAGGCGAAGGCAGCCTTCCCCCCGACACTACCCAAGAGTCTGCAGAAACCACAAAGGAAAGCAGACGAGAACAGACTCCTCGCCACCCTTTTCGAGGACTCTAACTGGAAATTGGTCAACCCCGCGGTGGTCAGACAAAGGATCAACCGAGACCTCTTCAAAGGCGAAGAGGTGGTCCTCAGAATGACTAGCACCAGAACTGGTTTCGCCTTCCATGCAAAGGAAGGTAAGATGAGCACCGAGGCAAAGGAGCTCATTAGAAACTTCCTGAAGGCCAAAACAGTGGGCAGCGAGACGATCTGGGACAAGTTCGTCATCCCCAATGTCCCCAAGAACATCAAAATGCTGGAAGACGGGAAGCTGGTGACGCGCCCGACAAGCATGGAGGGTGTGAGACAGGACATCCAAATGGCTTTTGGAGGCGACATTAAGCTCATGGACTGGAGAGAATACGAGCATGACCCGAGCATGCAGGGCTTGAGGATCGCCATCCACGAGCCGAAAAAAGTCCCGAGGACGATCGAGATCCTCGGCCTGTCCAGGATGGTCAGGCAACACGTGCCGAAGAGCCGGGGCACGCCGAGATGTGAAAGGTGCGGACGGGGGCATACGGCGAAGAACTGCAACTTCGCCGCTAAGTGTCAGAAATGCGGAAAGGCTCACTTGACGAGCAATCACCCCGCAGAGCCGGCAAGCGCCAAGGAGCCAGAGAAGTCTGGCCAAGAGGCCCCCACGCGGATATGAGAGGCACGACTAGGCGGTCCAACAAAGACAATTTCCTAAAGATAAACGACTGGACAACACAATCATCATGGGAGACTACAACTTGCACCACAGCGCGTGGGACGCTGCGGATGTCCGCGAAAGCGGAAAGGCCGCAGCCCTAGTCGAGTGGACCGAGAGACAAAGACTCATATGTGCAAACGACATCTCAGTGCCCACCCACATCCAAGGAGGGGTGATTGATCTCACCTGGGTGTCAGCGGGCATATGGAACAGGCTGAAAGGCTACCAATGCGGGGGGGGGGAGCTAGACTGTGGCAGCGACCACTCCCCTCAATTGGTCAAGATCCAGACCCAACAATGGAGGAGGGACAAGGTCACAGTCAGAAGGCTGAAAGACCTAAACCAAGAGGCCTTCACAGACGCATGCAGGGAGGCGGCCGGGGAAATACAAAACACCCTCCCTGCTGAAGGTATGACCTCCATTGAAGAACTGGAAACCACCGCCCAGCAAGTCACCCAGGCAATCCTACACGCCTTCAAGACAGCAACCCCTCAAAGGACAGTGACAGGCTCAGGATACCGTTGGTGGAACGAGGACTGCCGCAGCAGAAAGAAAGATGTCACGAGGGCCAAAAGACATTTCGACTCCTTCTTGCAGTTATCCAGGCTGGGCGCGGCGAACCTCGAAGAGGAGCTGCAGATAGCAAAGGAGAACTACAGGAAGGCTAGAGACGAACTTAAGTCTACTGTCACGAAGGCGAGCAGGAACTTCTACAGAGATCTAGTGACAGGCCTGAAGTCCCTACCGGAAGTCCACAAGGCGGCGAAGTGGATTGTAAACCCACAGAAGACCCTATCCCCGGCCCTGAAGAGGGGAGACGGAAGCCTTCACTCCACCCCGGCAGAGAAAATCCAGATCCTGAGAGAGAGACACCTAGCAGGAAGCGGACTACCGGACATCCCCAGGCCCCAAGTGCAACTGGACCGCGGACGAGCATGGGACCCAGTTACAGAGAAGGAAGCTGAAGAAGCGGTCAGGAAGCCACAGAACACAGCGCCAGGAAAAGACGGGATACAGAACAAACTCCTGACCCTATGCTGGCCTGAGCTGGGCAAACTGATCACACAACTCTTCAATGGATGCCTCCAACAAGGATATCACCCAAGGTGCTTCAAGGAAGCAAAACTGGTGGCCATTCCCAAGCCCGGAAGAAGAGACCGAAGCGACCCGAAGGCTTACAGGCTGATATCCCTCCTGCCCACACTGGCAAAGGCACTGGAAAGGATAGTGGCCAAGAGGCTGACGACCGCGGCCATGGCAAGAGGTTTATTCGAGGACAATTACGCCTGCGCGCTACCCAAAAGATCCGCCTCAGACCTGACATTAGCGCTAGTTGATGAGATCAGGAAGAACATGGACGATGGGAAGATCACATCAATCCTGACTTTCGACGTCCAAGGAGCATTTGATGGGATCCTGCCAAACAGGATGATAGCCAGGCTGCAAGAGCAAAGATGGCCAGGCCATGTATGCAAATGGGTACAGTCCTTCCTGGAGATGAGGTCGGCGCAGATCTCTCTGGATGGAAATACGGAAACACCGGGACCCACGAACGGGAGCCTCCCACAGGGGTCGCCAATCTCCCCTATATTGTACATGCTGTTCATGGCCCCTCTATACAGCAGCTGGTCGATATACCTGAGAGGGTATATGGACGACGGCTTATGGATAATGAGAGGAGACAGCCTAGCGAACTGCATAAGGGACCTCAAACTGGTGATGGGTTACACCATCCAGTGGTGCGCAGACAACGGTCTACAGCTGGACCATGGAAAAACCCAGCTCCTACACCTGACAAGGAAAACATCGGTGCCCGAAAACCCAGATCTAGTGATGGAAAACCTGCCGGTGATCAAGGCCACCCCTACTGGAGGAACGCTGAAATGGTTGGGAGTCTGTTTCGACAGGAAACTCACCTTCCACAAGCATGTGGATCAGGTAACGAGAAAGCTCGAGAGAGTTGCTCACAGCCTGAGAATCCTGAGAGGATGCAAACACGGAGCACCAGTCAAGGAGCTGACACAGGTGGTCAGAACCAGCATCCTAGCCTCAGCCACTTACGCAGCAGCGACGTGGTGGAAACCAGGAGGTGTGGGTAACAAGACAAAAGCTGCAAAGATGGAAAAACCACTGAGGAAAGCGCTCCTGGTGGCACTCCCAGCTTTCAGCACCACACCTACCTCGCTACTCCACATGACCGCAAATTGCCCGCCAATCCACATCGCGCTGGATTCGGCAGTGAAAAGGGAAGCCATTAGATGGTACACGCTGGACGATAATCACCCACTGAAGAAGAAGGGACCTTTTGCGCACCAATTGCAAATGCTCAGGCTTCTCCCCAAACCCCTGCCTAGGTATGGCCCTATCAACGATGACCTACCAACAGCAGACCCTGCACCCCCGTCAGCGGTGCACACCGGGTTGGAAAAGGAACTCGCAGCAAGACTACACGTCGAGTGGAAAGACACCTGCAACAGCTCAGATATCTGGCTATACACTGACGGGTCGAAACTCCCCTCTGGATGGACAGGCGCAGGCTGGGTGTCCCAGCGGGAAAACAGACAGCTGACCGAGGGATGTTTCTCGGGCGGCAGGTGGGCCGAGGTGGCAGACGCGGAAATCCGAGCCATCAGGCTCGGAATTCAGAGTCTGAACCGCGGGCTGGTCCAAGGAAGCAACATCATCTGGATCTGCGCAGACAACCAGGCGGCGGTTGAAAGGATGAACTCGAAGGCCAAAAAGATCGGCACATCTCAACATGAGCTAGATCAAGCCAAAAGCAAGGCACAGGACCTCCGGGAAACGTTCCCAGGCCTGAAGATCCACTGCATCTGGGTCCCGGGCCACAAGGACGTCGATGGAAACGAGAAGGCAGACGCTTTGGCAAAAGGCGCCGCGGTGGAAGCCCCGGACTATTCGATGTCGCTGTCTAGAGCAAAGAGGTGGCTCCGGGAAGACCTCAGACAGTCCCTCCAAAACTGGATCAGAGACCAAGCCACCATCAAGGAGAACGAATTCAGGAAAGACCTCGAATTCCCAAAGCAAGGCCAACTGGGAGTGCCGGAAGGCCCCAGAAGGCTACAAGGCATTGTCATAGCTGCGCTCTCGGGCCATGGAGACTTTGCCGCCTACCACCGGAGGCAGAAACACCAGAACGCCACCCTGAGATGCCGAAGATGCGGGGTGGACAAGGACGTAACACACGAGTGGTCCTGCAAGCGGAGCCCGAACTCCTGGGGAAAGAAGTTCGTCTTGAAACTCCTCAGGTGTTGCCGTTAGCAACCATCATCAAAGAGAGACCGAAGTGGGAAAGGGAGAGGGCAACGGATATTATGTGGTATAAAAGGAGAGCTGCTGGCTAGTCTCGCATTATTTAGTTTTCCTTCTTTCTTCCTCATCTGACAATAAAGTTCTCATAATCGGTATAACTTCGTAACAATACAAGTCCCGTAACATCAGGTCAGTCAGAGGCAGGAAGACTCTGATGCAAGTCCTGATCAAAAGAGAAGCCCTCCGGGTATAGAAAGAGAATCGTCTTTGTTGTTGTCCAGTCGTCGATATCTAGTCGTCACAGTCACCAGAACACCGGTTCTGACCACGTCAAAGGCGCCGCCCACGGCCCGCGGAAACACTGGGGACAGGCTCTCAAGGAGAGACCCCTCCCCACACCCAGGTAGATTGGTAAGGTAAGAGGATGGTAAGTGGATGCGGGCAATCCAATGCTCCACCTCAGCACCCGGCTACTAGATAGTAGACGCATACACTCTCGCCCACACCCTCCATGGACTAATCTTTGACGGACCCCGGCTCTCATCACCTCACTCAGCGGTGGATTCAGCCTCTGGATACACTTTTCCTTTCCTTTTTTTCCTTCTTTTTTCTGTATTTCTACGCTTGTTTCATGTCCTTCCTTTTTGTACTGTTTGCTTTCATTTTCCTGTTTTTCGTTTTCTTTTCTCTTACGTCGTGCGGCACGGAGTTAGTCTCCCAGAAAGTGCCCTACGATGCCAGCTGGTGATCGGACCCCGGTGGAAGACAGGGCTCCGGGCCCACAATTAAAAATGGAGCCAGAAAAAGCGGGTTCCCTAAGGGCGAAACGGGGGTCGGGCCGGGCTCAAAATCCAAGTTAAATAGACTTAGAAGAGCATAAATATACACAACAACACAACAACCAACAACAACAACCAACAACTACTTTGTCGGCTTACTCAATCAAACATAAACCTAGTCTCTAAGAGATACTAATAATATTAATATACACTATACTTTACAACAATAATCCACGATAGCACTGGACCGCCTAGTCAGAAAAGTAAAACTGCTGGATTATCGGATTTTGATAATAAAGTACCCCTCAACAGCTATCGTTGCCATCGATAAGGAGAGAAGAAAGAAAATGAGAAAAGAAAGAGGAAAGAGGAAGAAAAACCCTCCCAACCGCCTTCGCTTCTGCGAAAACACACTCACCGCTCTCACTGGTTTGGGCGTTTTCCCTATTGGTTTCGCACCCAAGACAATGACAAGCTATCGTCTTTCTTTGGGTTTTGTAAACTGCAGTACAACCGCTTCAAGGTAGATTCCAGTGTGGCCATTACAGCTAAGTAAGAACGCATAGCTGCAGCTAGACTACGGGGTTCAAGTGAGACATTATGCACAACGCTGTGGCAAAACAGCATAAGAACATGGTGAACTGTACAACAACATCATGTTTGGATCCGAGCAGCAAACAGACGATCAATCACACCTATTCCTCTGCTCAGCCGCCGTTCATCGAGGCCTTTGTACAGTATCTTCTGATGAACCTCGCACATCCCAGCAGCCTGCTAATGCTGGAAAACCTGCGAGAAATAGCGCATACCTTGGGGTTAACACCTAACCACGGGCTGCATAGCACTGAGTTTGAGCACGACATTTTACCCCCCGAGCAGTGAGTGTGCCAACAGCACAACTGAGGACTTTTGACGAAGCCAGCGCCCCGTTCAGCGGGACTATCAATCCACGCTACCAACTTAGCAGTGATACAGAAGGCGCCGCTCACCAGAGCCTGGTAGGTGAACAAATTAGCAACGGGTTTAAACCGTGACCTGTGTTCCGTGTGATGGAGCAAAACGAGGTGGGCGAGTAGTCAACAGTATACCACATATGCAAACACAGTTTCTCTCAGACTGTATACAAGCAAGCTTACTTAATGAATAGAAGTTTAGGCACAGAAATACAGGAATGTCGTCTATGAACCATATCTGTCATGGTGGCAGAACAGGTTGCAAGCATTTGTCCGTGTTGAGGAATACTTTATTATTGAAATCCGATCATCCAGCAGTTTTACTTTTCTGACTAGGCGGTCCAGTGATGTGGTAGATTATATAGTCTATGTGCGTCACGTGACCTCGGGTAGAAAGCCCGGTGGTCACGTGTCGGTAGTAGCCCCTGTGCCACTCATGTCCGTTGCTGCCGCCACGCGATAGTCCGCTTTGTTCTAGAGGCGCATATGTTACACAGACAAGTATTTTTTGCGCTTGAAGGAACGTGAGGGGGGGGGGCGCGGTGACATTTGACTTGCTGCTGCGGCTTTTACTTGCATATCTCCCAAAGGCAGAATCCATCTGCATACATCCAACGCTGAACCAATCAGCTTGTCAGTCAGCGGAGAATAGCAGCCGATTGAAGTGGAGCTTTCGGGTCTGTCTTCATCAGTCTTATGCCCTTATGCACGCAGGGTACAACCGGCCAGCCAGTTTGCTGAGGGTTTCAACTTTGCTTACTTTCCAGACTAGTCCTCAGGACCTATACTCCCTCTGTTCTCTATTTCAGGGCTAGCTACACTGCTTGAATAGGGATAGTCTTGGACGCTACGGTTGATATACCTACTGCCTTACCTTTGGGGCCTGTGTCTTACTAAGAAGGACTACTGGCCGCCCTGTAAGTAACAGCCCTAAATGTCTCCCACTCGAGTGCTTTAATTGTAGTATCAAGTTTATATGAATTCTGACTCCGAGAAAACTTTGTATATGGACAGGATGCTGTTATCTACCGATCTGAAAGATGCGCATGCATACACGCTTGGGCACCATGTGTAAAGCTGAACAAGTGTTTTTAGATTGAAAAAAGGACGGATGGTGTCAGATTAGCTAGGGTGTGTGCATAAGGCTATCCAGGCTGGTGGTGGTGATTGTTGAATGCCTCCTTATCCGCCACCTAATGATGATTGGGCAGACAATGTAGCTGGCCTACTGTGTATCAGCATGATAGCCAACAGCAATGGTCTTCATGGGAGTCCACCTGTGACTTGTCGTTTTACAAACACAAGGCTAAGTGGGTAGATCTACGGCTACACACAATTTGTAAGATTACGTGGAACAGTCTCTAGAACTCACTACTTACACTTTTGACTTCCCAAGAGGCCGTTCAACGCCAGCCCCCTGTTGGCTACTTGCCTGCCGCGAAGTGATCTTCACTACACCATGTGTTGCATGGTGATACTAGCTTGACAAGATTCTCTAGTAAAAGGAGGTCACCAGGACGCAGAGGATGATGAAGGGGTTCCAACTGACGAAAGCCTTTTCTTTCGCACATAGTGTACCGCTGAGCTTAGTGTGGATGGTAAACCCATGCGGTATTGCAGCATGTCGAGCCCGGGGCTGTCTTTGATTGGGTTGACTTATACTGTTTTCCTTATATAAACCTCCCCCTCCTTCTCCTCTTCTTCTTCTCTTTCCCCTCGGTAGAAGCCCTACTTCCTTCTGCACAGCCGGTCACGAGTTTGATCAAGATATATAAATGATCTTGATATCCCACAAGTTTGCCAACTTCTCTCCTACCCAGCCCAGCAACCTACCTGTTATCAACAAGTCCCACTCCTTCTGCTTTCTTTTATTTATCTCAACTCTCTTGCGTATCCGCTACACCTGCGCTCTGTCAAACCCAGACCCAGACTATCTCCTATCGACGACGCGATCACCTTCAAGAAGCCTCTAGCATCATGTCGGCCTCATACTTTGGTGGTAAGTATCGGCCAGCTGATATGTAGATACAGACTCATACTAACCTTGACCAGAGTCTCACGGCACAAGTACTGGTGATGTCTCTTACAGCACTCGGTATCTCTGCCCATACTACATCCACGACTCCGTTACCTACAGGAGATGTCTGTTTCACGAGATCGAGGACATTTCCCGTCTGGGCCAACACTTGTCTAGAACGCACATGAACTGGTGTGACCGATGTAAACAACCATTCCATACGGAAAAAAGCCCTCAAGACGCACGAGCAAGCTGGTACATGCTTGGAACAAGAGATGTATCCCGTGGGCTACCTGAACAATGCCATCAAGAAAGAGTGTATGGATGGAATGGCTACACAACAAATGGATAAGGAGCAGAAGCTTCACTATATATTCGTGTCTTTCTTTGGATACAACCCGCCTGCTGGCAACTACTGCAGGTTTTACGGCCCCCCTCATAGCGAAGCTTATGGGCAGGCAAAGCTAGAGGTGGCACTTCTGCACATCGATATGGTGATTGAAGCCATCGGAAATATGAACCCCCAATACAAGTCCTTCACAGACCTCTTCCGGCGTCTGCTCGAAGTCACATCGGAAAGCCCTAGGAGTCCCAACGACGATCAGCGGCTTGATATCGCCCGACTAGCTGACGAAAAGGCTAGAGGTGGCTTGAGGGCACAGCCTCTACGTAGTCTTCTGTTGCCACATTCTGTATTGCCTTCAGTTAGTGATATCGTACAAGCTGAGTCGGTGTTTGACGGGTTCTTTAATATTGCCAGAGACAGTGACATAGACTCCTCCATCCATCGCCAGCCAATGACGGATGGGGATGGATATGGGCATGAGTATGACTTTGCAAGCACCTTCTGATATCTCTCATCACCAGCAGCCATTAACCGTCTTTGCGTGTTCTCTGGATGATGTGTTCGACCAGAGCTTGGCTTTTTGCAATGATATTCGAGACATATCTATGACTTGAGTCAAATGCACTCGATCTTTGTATGATCTAATGCAGATATAGGGGGTATCGGGGGGGTTTAGGGGGTTTCACAGTTGGGCAGGGCAAACACAAAGTCCCACGCAATGGTTCTACTCGTTGATTTCTTGTCGCTGTTATTGTATCTGTAATTGTCCCCCATAGCTAGACAGTTATCGAGGTAGTTAATACCATGTTCACTTTCGGATGATGATTTGAGTTGGCCCGTTGGAGTGCGCTAGTAGAAGTCGTCGCTTTAGATCTCGTGGCTATGAGGACAACTCATATCATATACACGCATGTTACTCGTACTTGGATTGTACAATGCATTGCTCGATAGCTTCTGGTAATCCCTTTTGTTCTTTTACTCCAGACTTGGTCAACTGAAACGCAGGGTTGTCTTCTAGTTCTACAGTGGGCGTGTCTGTGTGCGCCAAAGTCCAACTTTTGCCTCCACCGCGTCTTATACCGCGGCGATACATCTTCATGTTTTCAATAAAGCTTGGGCACAAAATATATCTACCACCAGTCTGTCCTTGTATATACTCCCCTTACCATACTTTATACTCTATCCTGGCTCATAAGATGGGTATATCTCTACATCTTGCTAGGCCCAGCCTTGTTGATGATCAGTAGTCAGTGGCTTGCAAGACACGTAGCACAAATGCACGCCGATTCTTTTGAGCCTTACACACACATCATTGTTGCACAGAATATACCAGCCGCAGTGTCCCTGGCTGTCGTGGTCTCTTTAGCAGGTGTACATGCAACACTAATAGTTTGTATATTTTTGGCCCTTACAACATGAATTCGTTGAGGAATCTGACTTGACCTCAACAATGGCTGTGTGACCAAAGTCCAAAGCAGTCACAAGAAATCATTCAGGAAGTACAGTTCCGCCAGTCACACGATTATCAAGACGGTCAGCCACATCATTGTGTCGTTCAATGTGGTTACTATGCTTGTCTTCTAAGCTTGTAGAGCTGTTGCACAACTGCCGTCATGTAACGCCACTTTGAGTATAGCAACATAGGCTTGCGATGTTTCTCACAGGGCACCCCTTGTCTCTTGCTGTACACACTCATACAATGAATGAATGGGCCTCTACACGCTAGTAGTCCTAGTCGGAACTGTAATATCGTCCGCTGTGCTTTTAGCCTTGGTCTTAGTACCTTAGCCTTCCTTACACATTAGTAAAATGGTTAGTCTTTTGTGATATAGCATCGGTATTAACCCTCTGACTTCAGCCATCACCCAGCTCGGTGTCAAAACAAAGATCGAGCTCGCAGCACAAGCGGCTACGACTATAGACCTACTATAGATATCGAGCGGTTAGGAAAGCCGGGAGTACACTTATGCTTAATCGGAAAGATAAAAGCTACAATTGGTACAAGCCCGTGCGTCTTTAGTATAACCGTGCTGGACGATAACTATAGGCATGGCATGGACGCTTCTGTCGTCTGGTCGGATTAACACTGGGTAAACCCTGGCATAGAATCCGGAATGACGTAGTTTGCTAAGGAGTCGAACGCTTCCCGATACCTTTCAATTGATTGAAGAAGAAGTTCCAACGGTCAGTAGATATTGGAAAGACATACCGAGTGTGTCACAACGAGGAGAAGAAGAAGTAATTGACTATTAAAGTTGCTCTGTATATTTCTGTGTTTTGCCTAAGCAGTGGACCTCAGCCATCACTACCGTGTCCACATTGACCCTTGGATAGTACTAACCCTAGCTATGGATCAAGGACAGCAGCAAACATGGTAACCCTAAAAGGCGGTGATGATGTCATGGATCGTGAGTTTCTATTTATATTCTCGAGTCTGTCTGGGACCCACTTTGGGAGTCCCGAGTTCCGGAGAGGTCCAAGTCTTCAAGCGCCGGTTTCCAGTACAACTGCCGCCCATGTCTATGCGGTCTGGTGTCACGGCTTTGCCGTAGCTATAGGGGCGTACACGGGACATTCCCCCCGCTACTAAGCGTGCCCGCCTAGCGTCCAAAAACAAAAGAAAAGACATGGTCGAGTCAAGATGGCAAGTCGTTGTTACTCATGCAAATGTGACCCAAGCTTCCTTTAGGGTACCCGTACATTGCCCCGAATTTGCCACCAGCACTTTCCCCATCAGTGGTTCTGCCCTTTGCTGTTTTCAGGGGTTTACTAATCATTGCTTTTTGGTCTTTTTTTGCATGTCCACTCGCGCGCCTTCTTGTCTATGCCGTAGGTTATACATTATAGGGGGTAGGGAGCAGATGATTAGTGTTTGAACCATAGGTAGTATTCTTTACAGTCGCCCTTTCCTGAGATTGCTACCGGTACAGGGGGGGGGGGGGGAAGAAAAAGGTATCAGCACCCCTCTACAGGGACGTAAGTTAGTGGTAAAGCGAGAGGGCACTATAGTGGCTTGTATTGTCTTCTGCTTTCCCCGCCCGTGCTGTTTGCGCAAATCGTGCGGTTATATTTCCTGCTTTTCTCGCTCTAACACCAAAGCCACTTAAAGTGCTCAAATGAAACCATAATCCTAGCACTACGAGCTTGCTCAATCACAATGTTTTGAGTGTCGAGCAACTGATCAAGTTGCGCATTGTGTCCGATGTGTTGTCGTGGTCATTCCCATGGGTCCATAGCTTGGTGGACGGTGGAAGGCTTCCTAGCACAGTATGGTGTACTTCCTTGCAACATTACATTTAGGTACCTTTCAGCGAGTCCTGCCATTTGTTTCCCAGCCAGTCGGTTGCCAATTACGTTTCCTTGACCTGGCAATAGGGGTGAATCGATGGACAACGGTCTGGGCCCCTACCTGCCTTCTACAAGCTTAGCCTGACTAAGATTTCGTGACTGTAAGTATCCAAAAGCCGTCTATATCCTGTCTGGTAGACTTACAGCCCTAGATATCAGCACCAGTGGAACACGATAGCCTGGAGAGCAAAGTGTCGGAGGGGAAAAGGCGGACCGCAACCCACACCACGTTGAAAGAGCAACTAAGAGATGGTGTGAAGCTCTTGGCTCGTCTCTTCTTAGTTAACCGAGCGAGCTTTACACTTTGTTCCCTACATGAACTGATATTTGTGCTGTGCCGGAGGGGGGGGGGGGCAGGCAGGAGACTTTGTGTGCGTTGAAAGAAGTGTAGACACAATGTTTCCTTCAAGAATCTAGTCTCTCATCAGAGTACTAGACACCATGTGTAAGTATTTGGCACATGCGATTTCTGTTTCGTGGAGGAAGTCGCAACAGCGTAAGGACAAATATATATATAAGTTGTAGTCAACGTCTCCTGCCTTTCCTTTTCACTCCGTCTCAACAACGCATGCGTCCATGCTAACTCCTTTGCTATCCAACCTATATCAATCTTACAACAATGCCCAACAAACACAATGAAGATGGCTTCATGTTCGGTGTGTCGTCGTCTATGAGGTACACTCAGGAGAAGCCCGCCTCCAACGGTAAGAAAGCCTTCTCTATCTTCCCACCGCACCCAGATTCCGTGGGGTGTCCAAGGAAAATACTCACATCCAGTGCAAGCAGGCTCTCATAACCAAATGCATACCCACGCGCAACCGTCCAAAACATGGCATCTTTGTCCCTTTTTCGTCCATAACCCTCGTCAGAATGTGCATTGCCTAAGCCTTACTATGTTCCGCCAAGGGGATGTTGAACAACATCTGGCTAGATGCCATTGGTTCATCTGTCCTCGTTGCAAAGAACCATTTAACTCTGCTATGCTCTTAGACAAGCATACCTATAGCGAGCCCCATTGTGTTCCACGGGAAATGCCTGATGGCAAATCCATAGAGAAGGCTCTCAAAAAGAAACTCCTGGAGTACCGAGAGCGACAGGACAAGAACTCGAGGACTAACAATCTATATAAGCATCTCTTTGGCGAGGTCTCCAAGACTCGCCTGCGTTTCTCTTTCCCGCCAATCCTGCTCCCTGTTTACTATGCTGTAACTGCTATCATCTTCCTTCTCTTCTGGGCTTCCCTCATCAGTCTTAACCGCAGACTTTCGATCGGACTGTCTCCCAAGTTCATCTACGAGCTGCTCATGGCCTTCTCTTCACTAGACTCGCAGTCAGCACACCTGCTTACCAAGCTTACCATCAAGACAGTGAATGCGCAGTTGTCTCAAGAAGGACTGAGTGTATCGGTGCATGGAATGCTCCAACAGGTATTCCGCATCTTGGACACTAATTCGGAGGATGCCACCACTCACGGAGCCTTGATGCAGGATTTCAAAGCGATAGGAGCTGTCGTTTCGGGTCGAGTTCGCAAGGTCCTTGAGGACAACCCGGAGCAGCGGGGTCTCATCATAGATTATCTCGAGAGAATTTTGCGGGACAACAACTATGCGTTTGACCAAGCCCACCAGACCGAGCCGAATACCTCCGAAAGTCAGCACGATACCCCGGACTATGACCATATGAATGCCTCCGACCCGGGCGTCTTTGACGGGGTCTGGACTCCAATGGGCATATATGACGACACGTCAATGCATGACTGTCTATACAATATGCAGGACTCCCTTGAGTTGGAAGAAGATGTTATGGAGAGGTTGATGGAGGATATATTCCAAGCTGGAGTTGGAACTGTCTGAGTTGGGGTGGCAAACGTCAAGGTAGAGGCTGCAGGCAGACCAAAGAGCGGCTTCTAGAAGAAGGTGTTGTTGTAGTATGGAAGTTGAGTTGAGTAGCAACTATGGGTGGACGATAGGTGTCTAGCTAGGATTTGTGGCTACTACGAGTCTACTACGAGTCTACTAGACACATAGCGCAGCTGTAGCTGGTTATGCATATGGAATCAAACAAGCCCCTGTCAGTTGGGCAGGGTAGAAAGCAATATAGTCTACCTGCTCTCTATCATCTGCCGCAGTGTATTAGTCTTTGTTGATCTCGTCAGCGATATTCAAGGATATATATGTATCATGTCCGAGCTTTGAGGGCTTTCTAGACGTACGTCTTGTAGTCACGGAATATCAATCTACAACCTTGCAGGAGAGAGACTCCCTTGTATGTCCTAGTTGTTTCAAGTCAAGGATGAATAAGGTCTGGGCGAGCGACGTTCCCAGCCTGCACCCACGTCCCCCCGACGGGATTTGGCAAGGCAGGCTTGCTGGTGCCATATCCCTGCATACCATGGCATCAATCATTATATGAGGGGACAAAGATGTGCTGCCATACATCCTAGTAGATAGCCAAGGCACGGCTGATCTTGAACCCCTACTCCTTGTCGTTCTTGGCTTTCATTGAGCCATGGAACCATGGACAAGAACAACATAAGATCGTGTGCGCCTATGCTCCGTCGACACTTCTCAAACAGTCTACGATGTACGTCTGTAGCTCGCCGACAGCTCTAGCATCCCGTCACGGCTCTCCTGCCACCCTGTCATTTGCGAAGCCAGGCTAGACTCGCTGGGATGCTGTACCAGCATACTTCCGCCCCCAGGTTCACACGATACTACCCAAGAGCCGCCTGTGAAGAAGAACATCTGACAACTAACTGTCCATGCATCAAGACAAGGCTAGAGGCTTTAGTCTGCTCCCGGCCAAGTTCACGAGATAGCAGTGTAGCATGGGGCTGTCCAGTAAAGGTACCAACCATGGAAACAGAACAACAACTTATATTAGAGTGATATATACTTCTTTGAATGTTGATAAGAAAGAGATACAAAAGTTCAAACACTGCTAACACGCAAACTACTACCTCGCCTTCACTGACTATCTACACTATTGCCTCGTATATCAGTTTGCCAGCGTCAAGTAAGTTTTACACCCCCAATATCAGTCCCTATAGACACCCAAACTCCGAGCCAAAGCGACTGTTGCATCTGGAAATGGTGGCGGAATTACGTGTTTCCGTTCAAGGTCATGATACTCGTGTTGCATGCGTCACATAGCGTCATTGATCCAGCAGATAGAGCGGTATCTTCAACTAGAGCCAGGTCTGCACAATAGACACAGTTTACGTAAATGAGAGGTGGACCTATATCATCACGGACCCCACGGGCTGTCCGGCTGTAGTGTTCAGTGTCATTGGCATATTGCTCACCGCCTGTCATACCATTCAAGTTGGTATTGTTGTCGGGGGCGAAGCCTAGGCGGGGTGGGACAGTGTACTGGCTGGCATTAGGGGGCCTACCCACACTGGCGAACGGGTCTAGATGGAGAGCCTGAGTAGCTGGGTAAGCGTCAGCAAGACCTGGCTGTCCATAACCAAGGTTCTGGGCATGCGGATATGCAGGGTTGGCGTCTTGGCCACCCTGCATTACCGGCGTAGTGTGTGGGTTCGAGTAGACTGGTAGCGCTACTGTATTTGATATACGACTGTTTTCTACCGAATGCCCATAGGGCTCTCGTGAGAACACACCAGATAGCGACGTTGTCCGGAGGCCATTCTGGGCTGTCTCCATAGCCAGCCGGCTGAGCTCCTGACGCTGAGTGTCGGTAGGGTTCCTGAGGCTACTTGCTGCATCGTGAAGGATGGAAAAGAAGGTCCGCCGGATTTCAGAAAGTTGAAAGGACTCACACACGTCAGTCTTTGCAATCTCATTCACGATGGACCGGACCAAGGTATCCACCATGGCCTGGCCATACGCTTCGGCTTGCGGAGGGCCGTAGAACTTGTAGCAGATATCAGCAGGAAGCTGGCAGTTGAAGAGGGTCTGGTATAGAACGCCGTACTTTTCTTCGTTGCTGGCTCTAGCGACAGCCTTTACACACTTGTTCAAGATTTCCTCGTCGAGATACCCAACTGGGTATTTCTTTTGCGGCTCGCAGTCTCCGTTCGTCTTGTGTTTGTCGAGTTCCTTGGGTGTGTAGAATGATTTCTTGCAGCGATTACACCAGTTCGTGTGTGTTCGGGTAAGATGCTGGCGCATACGCCGAATGCCTCTAACTGGGTGATGATAACACCTTTCGTTCTCCTTCCAGTTGAAGATGGAGTAGGGGCACAGATAGAAACACGGGTCCTCTGGCGTCAGTATGGTTAAAGTGTCATTGGGATACTGCATTTTGGGGGGCAGTTCACCAGCCATGTAAGGGTGGGTGGTGGTGGGAGGTCAGAACGGAAGCTTCTGGAGATCAGAATAAGACAAATGATAAACAGAAGAGAGACTGTTTATCACCAGGCACAGAGGGGCGAGGGGGAAAGAAAAAGGGATGCTGAAAAGGTGGGTTGTAAGCATAAGAGAGACAGTCCACTGCAGTGAGTGGGAAGGAGGAAGTGGGTGTATTTAATGCGCCTAGTGGCTAGAGAAAAGGACATGGACAGCGCCCCTTTTGCCTACCCCCTCTTGGACCACTCAATAAACACCCTCTTGTACTTTATAGTGTCTTGGGATGAGAGGAGGCCAGCAGCTACATGATATGGACATTCCGTTCAGTCAACTTCGTGGTGGTCATTGCATAATTTCCAACCGGGGGGGGCAGCGAAGGTTGCAGACAATATAATGATAGCTTTTGATCGATTCTATGATTTGGGCTTGCTTGTATACTATCTTGTAGTAGAGCTCCTCGAAAACTAAATGGCGGTCTGTTTCAGTCCGCAATGAGTCTCAGACAATGAGGCAAAGGTGTGAAGGTCTAACATAGCCCGGGTCGAGTCTGGCCAGCAACATCTCTTGGAGGCCTTGTTCGCATGCATAGCTATATTCACAGTACTCCCAATCCACTTACTTGGATCTCTGATGTAACTGGCCAGAGTTGCAAGAAGTCTAGGCCGAGGGAGAACATGAGTGTACTCAAAGAGTTCTGCAGATATCAGTCCATTTACCTTTCCCAGGCGTTCATTGGCTAGAAGTTCCATTACTTATCTGATCCGGGTGTTTTCCAAATTCTCTGTCTCGCAAGTGAAGTCATCCCCGAGTCTCATTCGCACAAAGGTTTGTCCAGATTATCACGTGAGCGTCTGTGTCTAACACAAAGTGCCATGTGGCAATCTTATCGAAGTCTTCTAGGCCCGGCCCGTCGTGCCCTGCCGCAGCATACGCTGCCTACATATCTGCCTGGTCATGGCCTGGACCCTTTTGCCTCGCCACCCCAATACAATCTAGCTTTAAGGCCACCGAGTCAAATGAAAAGAAGACAAAAGCTAGATGCTCGAATCTTGACCAAGCTCGACAACAGGATCTACGGATTTTGGACATGCGAACAGAGCGGTATCATGGGGGGGTGGGGAGCAGGGTGGCCTCATCAGACAGAAATACCCAGCCCCCTTGTGATAGTCCTTTTAGAGAGTCCCCAGGGTCATCTAGTTCGTAGCCTCGTTCTCAGACGCAAAGGGACTGGCCTTGGCTAGAATCCCTAGTGTGCTGTTCGATGATGGGTACAACGGGTGGAGCGAGATAAGGCAGAGACAGGGAATCCTCCTCCTTCCCTCCCTCCCCCAGTCTACCGTTGGGCTCAACAGTATTTAGATAGAGCTCCAGTCTCTTGGAGTGAGTGTCGAGTCACTTGTTTCTCACTGTCTCTTCTCAATGTTTGTATGCATCAAAGCGTAAGGACGCAATCATCCCAGCACTGTCCAGCCAGCTAGACGTACAGTTCAGCCTTCACACAGCCTTAATCTTTTCTCAGTTGCGCACTATGATCACAATGTTTGAGACATGCATGCTGTATATGAGTCTGCTATAGGCTGGAGCTCCTTCTGCTGTGTCGACCGTGGGGAACCCGGGCGTAACATGCCCCAGCCGTTGCCCTGGCTTTAACGCCCGAGTCATATTGCAATCGTCAACTTTGAACCAGAAGAAAGTCAGTCCTTCTTTGCTTATAACAACGCTCGCGATTTACTGCTAGTTCGGGCGTTGGTAACTGGATTGTATATAAGAACTAAATGGCTATCTACTCTAGCCTCACTTTGCTTGACATCATATACGCTGTCATATTCAAAAGTCACTCATCTACAGACACCCAACCTATGAGTACTCACTCCTTTTCAGCTGTCTTCTGTCCACACCCGCTACACAAAATGCCAAGCATCGAGCTACCTTCGTCTTCAGCCAATCAACAACCCCCCCGGCTTTTCAATATCTGTCCATATTACGTCTTCGACCCATCTAGGTACAAGCAATGCCAGTTTTACAAAGCAGCGAGCTTACCCCGCTTGATTAATCATCTTTACCGGAATCACACAAATTGGTGTGGCTGCTGCAAGAAGTCATACCATACGGCCAAGGATCTTGAAATACACTCCTGCATTGGAGTTTGCCATCCCCGAGCTGAGCTCCCTGTTGGCTATCTCAACAGCGCAATGATCAGTGAGATCCTCAAGGGCTCTGCCACTGCCGGGGTAAATAGTGTAGAGGAGTATCGCCGTATATACAGAGCTCTCTTCAAATGCGAACCACTTGGCAACGCCTACTCCAGGTCCTATGGTCCTACCTTTACCGAAGCGTACGGACAACTGAAGCTTGAGGCTGCACTCCGGCATATGACCCATGTTATCGGAGGACTTGGCGAGCCCCAGCCATCGTCTGGTCAGAGTAATAGCAAACTGCTATATGCTTTGCTCAGAGCTTCATCGCGTGGGTTTATGAACCCCACAGATGCGCAACAGCAAGAGCTTAGTCGCTTGGCCATGGAGAAGGTCCAGGGCCGCTCTGGGTCGGTGACCCTATCAAGCTCTCCTTTGTTACATCTCTTCACCCCTTCCGACCGTGATGTGAGGCTATGCCAGGCGGAACTGAAAGACTACTTTGCTACTAAGCTGTAGAGCACCAATGAAGCTGGTTTCGGTACTAGATTTGGTTCTCAAACACAAGCATTGACGCAACTTTCCCGTCTGATGAAAGGCGGCAGGTTGATATCTAGGCCGGACTAGCCACCCCAAACTTCATAAATAATGAATATTTTGTTCCCAACAAGATTCAACATGTGTACCTGATAGTTCACCACGTTCTATAAATATATCGTTTGTTGCAAAAGGGATATGACGGCAGGATCAATAGATGTAGCGTGTCCATGTGATAATGAGTGGATAACGTACGATGCTGGCTACATATGCAGGGCGCAGAAGAGTCAATGACCAAGAAGAAGCAAAGGAAGTTGATAAAGTTCAGGAAGATAATGGGTGTTTCTTGATCCAATAGCGATCATCTCCCGCTTTCTATACACTGTCACGTAAGGCACACTTGATCTTCAGCCACAAGCAACTGTACTCGGACCAAGAAGCCAAGCTTGTTCGTGACGTTTAAACAACGAAGCTCTGGCAAACTTCTATGAGCAACAGCAAGCACTGGAATACCACAAGGCCATCAATAGATTGTTTGGCGTTCTACTCCCCAGGCAATGACACTATGAAGACTCGTGGAAGGGCTGGAGAACTCTTATAGATACTGGACACGGCAGTTTCCCTTGTACCAGTTATACTCTACGCTAAAGCTCTTGGTAATGAAGCTGTCGATTGCCGGATGTCTGGAAGCCAAGGAGACACCTTCTCCTGAGAGTATGCAAACACAGCGCGCCCGTCAGAGACCCGACACTGCTAGTGAAAGCTAGCATTCCAGTCTTGGCCGTGTACGCAGCAGCGACTTGGTGGAAGCCAGGGGGGCAGGGGAGCAAGAAACAGTTAATCAAGCCGGAGAGACCATTGCCGAAATGCTCTCCTGGTAGCGCTGCCGGCTTACAACTATACTCCCACCTCGCTACTCTACATGTCCGCACACTAACCATGACGAGATATTGACAGCGAGGTGGTAATGATCGGGCTTTGGCTTCATGTCATGGCTGTCTCAGAGGCATACCGTAGATGGACATGGTTTGATAGTCAGCCTTTGACAACTGGAACAAAGGTGGTAAACTGACCTTGGTTGCTAAGTAAACGAAGACGAGTGTGAGAAGAACTAGAGCTCGTGAGACACGGACACGTCAAGGTCAGGTACACGCTGTGAGACATACCAAGACAAGCATAAGAGCCGGTTAACCATGAACGACCCTCCCTACAAGTGAAACTGGCTTAGGTGGCGTGGCTGAGCCAACTGTCAAGCCTCACAATAGTTCTACATGCAAGTATATAACTACACCTGTTACACCCTAATGTCGCATATACGTGACTCCAGATCTGGAGAAGGGAAACAAATTCTTGGCACTGCGTCACTGTTTCACCGAACCGTTGATCTTTCCATTAAAGCCACCCTCTCTATATCTATTGGAAGGAACAAAGGAAAAGCACGACTCGGATGAAGTGAGATGGCTTTCTTGCCAATCAGTGCACTCCGATATCTTCGGGTGGAATCGGCTGGCCAGACATATGAAGTTTGACCATCATAGCCGTTCAGAGCGGAGTAACAGCAGTAGACAGGCCGAGAAGAGGAAGTTCCACTGGCGATGGCTAGCTCTAGAGTAGCATACAAACTGCCGCCTGGCTCATCAAGTCCATAGTGTACATGCTCAAATCGTTAAGAGTAGACTACACTGAGCCTCGGAAGTTGGGGGTTTGGACTTCACTTGATGGTGATGATGATACTTAGTTTCTCTACCAAAGCTTGGTTCCTCTTTAGAAAGATACATGGCCATCTCATTAGCTGCATTGTTGATAAGCTGCCTCCATCGTTAGATCGACTTCCTGGTGTATAAAGCAGCGTGTCTTAGGTACAAATAGCAAATCTCCATGTAAAGCCGGCTGTGGTTCCATGGCTCAGCCTGTAAGTGAAGGTTACACGAGCCCCTGCAGAGTATTATATGTGGCGCACTATACGTACCATGTGGCGTCATATCAAAGACCCACACCTATTGTGGCTGAACACTCATGCATCTATCCTGATGAGCACAGTACAAGAGGGATGAAGGCCAAGGACGTAGTGTAGAAGTAAAACCCTTTGATCAGTCAACTGAGCTGATTGCTAAAAGTACATAGTTTCCTCCCTTTTTGTCTGGAGATCTTCTCCATTCCCGTAGGAGCTTTAACCGTTTCCACTCCCCACACTCACCATACGCCACCAACCGTGGACGTAGGCCAATGATCGGAGTACAGGATCTAGGAGCCTCATGGTTATGACAGCCCTGTTTTCCGGAACTCAGAGACGGTAAGTGGGTTGTTAGGAGAGCGAGCCCCCGTGGACGTTCCGGATATGCTACAGGTGAACATGGTCAATCGGCCCTCAAGTATCTCATATCAAGTTACGTGAAAAGTCGGTTTACTCCTCTTTCTATTCAACTCTAAGACTATGCTACACCACTCTATGTATGAAATCATTCTGGTCACAGCCCCCCAAAGAGATATCAAGTAGGATATGATCAACCGTGTAATAGATCCATAGTGTAGGTCAGTGGAGCGCAGAATCTCTTGGATGAGCCGTGTCCAGCTCTCTCGCGGAGGAGGCTCTAGATTCCCTGTGTATGTCTATGATGGATAGCTTCCCTTCCATGTACCGTGATTCATCCTTGTACACTATAGACTAGCTATAGTTTATAGCTAAGGCATCGCTATTGAGAAGTTTTCTCAGTGTCTTAGTTCTTGTTTGTGCCAAAGTCAACCGAGGCCCATCTCGCGGAGTCCGCGTCTGAACCAATCCGAAATCTCTTAATATACCGGTTGCTCATCTCTTGATACTCGGCGCAAATTCTCTGGCCATCCTGCGCAAATGAAGTTGTAATTAGGTGGTTCCAGGCTTCAATATCAGCTGGCGAGTCTCTTAGGACATTAATGCCATAAATGGAATCTTCGACCATAGGATCATGGCCATATAGCCTGATGGCTTTGTCAATCTTCTCAGAATCGGTGCCTTCGACGTTGTAGTACACGATATATTTAAGATTCTTGAGAGTGAGTCTGCTTTGGTCTTCCCAAATGCTCACCACAGCTTCATGCGACTTGAAATTGTTGCTCGGATTTGTCATTTTTTCGATTTGAATGGATTCCAATCCATCGGTAACATAGTATTTACCGTAAAAGCCATCTTCACTTTCGGCAAATATCTTGCCGGGGTATTTCCCTTCAGAGATTTGAATGCCAAGATCACTGGGACGAGGGACTGTCTTATCGCCTGCGATGACTTGGGTGGAGAACGTAGCGGCCATGAAGGCTAGCTGGACAAAGTTCGAAAGCCACATGGTGATATAGCGAGTATAGAATGAGGAAACTGGCGAAACAGAGAGGCGGTGGCTGATTTCCAGGGGATAGACGGTGGTCAAGATGAAAGATGTAGTGAGAGGTAGTGTGCTGTCCAAGTAGCGTCTTGGTACCGGGACTCAATCAGCTTTATAGACCAGCCAGGCTGTATTTATGTATACACATCCGGGCTTCACTTTCTCCACTTCCACTTCCCAACCATACCACTCATTATTTCACGAAATGTCCAAGCAAGTGGTCTGTGAAGATAGACATAGTTAGTAGGCTGGCTTGTGCAGAGAATGGACCCTTTCATGTAGCTAATAGCATGATAGCCATGGTGAGCTCAGATCCAGAGGATCGTGGTCTAATCAAATACTGTGAATGCGAACACTCCAGCCAACATAAGGTAGACCCATGGAGTGCGTCATTTAGACACTGAGATATGTACAAAGTTTACTTGCATTGACCTAACCCAAAATAGCAGCTTGTCCTAACCGCAGATCTGTTTCCTTCTATTATTATCCATGTTGATTTTTTTTTTCTTCTAAATTCAATCATTTATTCCATTTATTTTTCGCTAATGAGTGGTCAGTGCTATCATGGATTGTATGGTTAAAGTAGCCCTTGATTGTTTCACGATACTAAGTTGGAATAACTAACCCTTACTTTTGCATCTAATCATTTCTCCGATAAGACAGACCCTAATCGGTTTACCCGGTGTTTACCCGGAACGGGGGCGCGGAAGTTTTCACAACATCCGGAGTTTCGCAGAAGTGGGTCTTTGTATCCCGGCCATTATCGTGAATTCTGGCATCTTCCGGAGGCCAAGCGCTTTTTTAACCTCGTCTGCAGCCATGTTGGCCGCTGGAATACATCCGATTTTATCATCTGACCTTGCTTGATCCACTGCTTGACTGTATGATCTTGCACGTCAATTTGTTGTATGGCTTTCTTGACCAAGGAACACCGTTCCACTGACTGACTTGCATTTGCATAGTCACCGTCACTATATCCAACGATATCCATCCCCTCTTTGGCACGCTTCAAAGCAAATGGTATATCTAGCTGTGTCGTGCATGTAGCGTAGGACTCTCTTTACTTCACCAAAATGACTGCGTGTAGGTCTCGCAGACGCCTGTGCCAGGCTTGACACTGCAAATGCTATGTCCGGTCTAGTCATCATGGCCGGACACATTATCTACCCCGGAATTGACTGATAGCTTCTCGGGCCCCGAATCCTTTCACCCCCATGTGCCGGCTCAATGTCTAACCAACCTCTCACCGGCGTACGGATAGGAAACTTCTTGTGCTCGTCAAATCCTGCATCATCAACCATCCTTCCTTTGAATGTATTACTTGTAGCTGATCCACAGTCTTCTCTTGGGCCTGTTTCATGAGACTTGTATGTCAATAATTTGAGTGGTTTCACCCAGATCTTTGACCACAAGTCTCTTCGAAAATAAGTTCTTGAACCACTCGATCGACTTGTTGTCTAACGCTGCTATGGTTATATCGTCGACTTACTGCAAAACCAATAACTCCCACCCCTTATAGAATAGCAGACACGGTTCCATGACCATGTTTCGACCTATGTCATGGGTGTCCAGTAATAGAGCTGAACTCCTCAACAAATCAACAGAAAAGCTCTATATATCTGGGCTTCCACTCAAACGACCCCATGTCGTGATCTTGTATTCCAACTCTACTCTCCTAGGACTGAATATCACCAGTGAGATGTCGCTCAGCCACATGGAAGTGTCATAGTATGTATGGCTGGGACATCATGTCGCCATAGACGTCGAGGTAATGTCAAGTAAACACTGACATGACACCTACTTGGAGCATATGGAAAGCAATTGTGCCACTCATGATACGATCATGGGATTTCCTATACACACACCAAACCTCAATGCTTCCTCCCGTCGTCAAGTAATTGAACCAATCATATAACATATCCAACAAAAGTCTGGCCAAACACAGCGTCGTACTAGCCTCACCTTACAGCATTGCTTTCCTTCTCTCTCCGATCTGAGAAAGTTCACTCTGTGCCTCTTGCGCCAAGCATTGGATGCGCCATTCTCCTCTGCCTTCCGTGTTGTCTTCCTTGGTGATGCAGTCGTCTAGTCACCAATACGAATCTATACACCGTGAAGAGCTACTTGTGCTATCAGATGAACTAATGCCTTCCCATTCCCCTTTTTCTAGCACTAATAGCGACCCTCTACTTCAAAGTCCGGAGTCCGCTTGATTATGATACATTTCTCGTTGCGACAGCCAAGTCGGTCGATGACTAATGAGAGACACTTTGGGATGTTGACTTGTGTATGCAGCCACTTCCCCACATTGGCCATACGAGACCAGTCCAAGCAGCATGTATATTGGGGGGCTAAATCTCAATCCATATGCCCCAAATCAATAGTTACAGACACTTTGTCAAATATGGGCGGTTGTCGGTCTCATTTTGTTGTTCTAGAGGCCTTTTCTCAGCTACGACCACACGCGCAAGACTAGTCTTCGTTTCCACGCCTTCATACATTTCTTTCTCAGCTTGACAGTCTCAACAGCCTCCTGTCTTCAGCCAGTGTCACTTTTCAAAAGCCGCCATAGATTTGCCTCGCCACACCCCTTGGGCTTACACTAAGCCTGCATGTCTGAGCCCCAGCCGACGCCTCTCTATCATGCCCACTTTCGTCCCGCATTGTTCAAACACTTCACGCCTGTCAGCTTGCCCGAACCACCACTCTTCACCTAGTCCACGCAAATGCTAGCGTCAATGGTTAGCAAGAGCCTCCGGCCATCCGTAGACCAGCTGTACTAATCCCACTGACATCCGACAACTAACTCTTGACGAGCCAGCACGGAGCCACCCAGAGCAGGCAGCTGCAGCCAGTGGACCTTTTACAGGCGTTATGTTATATCCAAAGTAAGAGTGGAAACGTCAGTCTAATGAATGACACCGATGTTTCATTAGAGCTTAAAGTTGTTAGGATCCGCTAAATCGCTTCCCCATTGTCCTATAGACATTCACATTCCTATTTCGGCAGATGAATCCCACCATCCACTCAGTCCCACCAACCAAGATAGACCATTTCAGTTTAGCTTCCCCCCTCCCCCGAATCTCATCTGATGCTGTATTCTTACTGACCAAGGCGGCAAGGCAAGACAGTCGTCAAAAGAATAAAATCCAGAAATAAATCCGTTTTCGGCAACTACTAAACTAGTCTTCCTTCCAGGGCTAATGTAATAGGACCCTCGGTAGTCGCTAGAAAGCATATTGAAGAGAACGGCAACTGCCTAGTTTGTCACAACTTATACTTGAACGAAGCTTGAAGCTTGAAACTTGGACACGCTGACCAATTAAAATTCGAGAAAAACACACCAAAAATGGATCTGTGCTGTTGTGCCACAGGCTAAATGAATAACTCCCCTCCCCTCCCCCCCCCCTTCCCCACATTAATTAAGTAAGCCTCGTTTCTTATTTCGCTGCATGTTCTCCAGGGGCTCCCCTTCTCTCACTTATACACACGTTTTCACAAACGCTCTCCGCAAACAATAACACATACTCTCACCTTCCTACACCGCATCTTCATTTCTGTCTGTAATGGTAACCACGCGATCCTCAACCCGCGGCGCCTCCGTCCCCCCGCCGACGTTGCAAAACCACCCGCGCGAGCCCGCGTCTCCAAAGCCGCCCACGCCACCTTCACACATACACCGACACGCCTAACGCTCGCATGGCTGGTCATTAGCTGCGCCGTAGTGACATGGGACTTTACCTATGTTTTCCTGCGTCCCCATTCGATGCCCGGTGGTGCGCTGCACGCGTTCTGGGCCCCGTATGCGCTTTACGGCGAGATCGACTATGTCTACGGGCGTTCGGCGTTCGACGCCGGCGAGGGCTTTGCGCCGGCTCAAAGCGCCATGAACGTCGTCGAGACACTGATGTATCTAGTCTACCTAGCTGCTGTGCACCGTGGCTCTGGCAAACTCAGTGGCCAACATGGCAAGGTAGTCCTACTAGTGGGGTTTTCGGCAGCTGTAATGACGCTTAGCAAAACGGTTTTGTACTGTAGGTTGATCGATCTACTTGGCAAATAGCGGGGAAGTTGAAACATCGCGTAGCAGTTGTGGCTAATCTTTGTATCATCTAACCAACCATACCAGGGGCCAACGAAATTTTCTCTGGGTTCAGTAATATTGGCCACAACAAAATTAGCGATCTCATCATCTTGTGGATCATCCCTAAGTGAGCAAGCCATCGCCACCAGGCTCAGGCCTTCCTTGTCTGTTACCTACGTGTTCGTCTTACTAACTTGAAACTCACTCGCTTCTTACTTGTTGCCCAATAGTGGCTTGTGGATTGTTATGCCTATCTACATGGTCATTGTCATGGGCAAGGACGTTATTGCTGGCATGGACACTACTTCCACCAAATTAAGCTAGGTATTATAATTTTGGCTAACGTACGAGATAGAGGCATTAGCACAGACAGTTTCATTACAATATTCACATGTTGACACAAGTTTAATCCAAATATTTGTTGCGCGTACTGAAAGATTGTATTTCGGGTATCCTAGTCCAAAAGAAAGTAGAGAAACGAAAGAACGAATATGGGGAACAGTAAATAACGAGTGACGAGATCAAAAGGTCGCAGGGTAATAAAAGCAAGGTTAGAAGACAGAGGAAATATTTAGGGATAAGAGAGAGACATCAAGAAACTTGAGAATACCCCAGCATCATCCCCGTGACTACGTGTATGAGGCAGAGTTGGTTTTATCAAGCAGTGGGTCGTAAAGAAGAGCATGAAGGGCAGGCGGAGCATGGGAAAAAGGCGGCAGGCAGCCTAGCGCATTGCATAGCCAACATTGGAGCGGGCCTGGTGTTTGTTTGTTACACCACAGTATGACCTCCAATATTGCTGTACATCTCCCACTCAGTACCACCTTCGTCGGCAGCCATACAAGCGGCGGAAGGAGAGCCATGGATGCGAAGTGGCAGGGTTTGGCTTCGAGAGCCAGTTCCATAAGATGGCCGTGTTCTTGGATTAGGGATCGCCAGTTTAGGAGCTACGTTGAAGCTAGGCTGTGCCAAGGGTGCATGAGGGTTGGCGCTTGTCCGAGGACGGCGACATGACATATCCTGCACTTGTGAGGTGAAGCCATGAATTATCGGCGACGGAGGCGAGGATCCAATTCGTTGGGTAGAAACAGGGATGCATGCGGCGCTACGACGACGCATAGGAATGTTTGTCACACGCTTGCCTTCCCAAGAAAGAGTACGGCCAGGGGCCTTGGGGCTAATTGCAGGAGCCGAAGTATTTGCTGTTGAGTATGAGTCGACGGTTGTCGAAGTACCCGCACTCGAGTTGGATGCTGTTGAGTGAGACCGTGAGGTTGTAGAAACTGAGCTAGACATGGCACCAGAAGCCGTCGAAGGCCGATGCTGAAGATTGGCCATCCTTGCCGACATGTCCATATTGGTACTTGGCGAGGGTTCAGGGAGATCGTAAACCACATTCTGGTGGCCATGAACAGGTGACCCTTGATCTTCAAAGGCATTTGTGGGTGTAGGGTTTTGCTGGCTATCATTGTGCCATTTGGGATTCTTGAAAATACTAAGGCGACGGAACATTTCTCCTTGAGCAAAACTGCGACCTAAACTCATGGCACGTCCGACGTTGGAATTATTGGGGTGGCCATGGCTAGAAAGAGCATGCGGGGCGCTGTTATTCCGGTGCTTGGGTGCCAGATAGTCAATGTCAGGTTGGATTTCTGACATGAAGATATCAGCGCCGGTTGACATCGTCATGTTTGCTGCTATATAGGGATCCGTATTACGGCGGACAGACTGTGTGCGACGAGTAGCTTCCTTCCATGGAGGAAGGTTAGCAGTTGATACAGCCACAAGATAACGAGCACTCTCAATCTCGCGGACCTCCATCGGCGGCTCGGTGACGCTGCGCAGAGTTTGGTAAATCCCATAGATCAAAATCCATCGCACCTTTCGGGCATCAACAAGGCTGAGCTTTTCTTTTTTCTCTAGTTTTGAGGGCTCAACAACACACCTTCTTTCAAACTCGCAGAATGCTTGTACCAAGCTATTCATTGATGTACTAGATTTCACAGAGTTCGAAGCAGCCGCTAAAGCCGACAACTGCACCAGCTGATTGTCTGGTTTAGGTTTTTCGGTTCGTGAAAGCCATGAGGTGAGACTCATACTCCGAGTGTTGTTTGGTACCACGACCTGAGGAAGCTTGGGAAGAGGGTGTAGCAACGGCTTAAATCTCCACTGAAGATCAAACGAGTTGACACTTTGTACTGTGCATAATCCTCCTTGTGCCAATAATGGCGTATTCTGGCAAGATGTGAACGAATCATCGACTAAAAGCTCGTACAGGCACTCGAAATCGCATCGCATCCTGTCGTACACTTCCTTGCTAAACACAAGATTACGAGATTCCACGGACTTTGGTGGGTATTTGCCGAATTCTTCCTGGTAGAACTTGATAAGAAAATCGCGAAATCGTTCCATATGATGTCTGGCACCAGCAGTCAGCCCCAGGTATTGTTCAGAAAACTCATCCCTGAGAAAGCACTGCAGCATCAGCGACGTTTTGTTTAAGCGAAGGTCGTAATCTTCTCTAGCTCTACGGATAAGCTTTTGTGACACGGAGCTCGTATACTAGAAGTTTTGGGTGGTTAGCTTCGCACATCCTATGCACAAACGCGTCCTTGTGCTATGCCTCCTGTCGTGGACAAATTTCCCTTTCAACAGATATGAAATACTTACTCTATACTCTGAGCTGAGGAATAGCTGACTATTCATGCCAACGCAGTGGACAAAGGCATCGATGTACATTTCCCGAAACTGGAAGTATTCGCTAACATATAGAATTGCCAATGCATGATTGGGTAGATTTTGCATGTTGAGATACCCCTCTTCTTCGAGAAAGTCCAACAAGTCATAGATATTATTTGTACCGGGAAGGCGGAACTGCTGCATGGTTCTCATCAGAGTCACAATGGCGCCTCCAAGATGATCACCTACAAGCGATCGTCGACAAATCCAAGCAAAGAAATTCCGTGTAGCCAGATGAAAGCGCGATGCCTGACGTTTGTCGGCGTTGGGCGGTGCTGTCATATAGAGCTCGACGCAGCGGGTAGGGTTAGCTCTGTACCACATATCATAATCAGCGTAGCTTGAAGATTCGCTTATTATTGAGTCAGCTACACCGCGGGCCGCGTAGCGCTCAATGAGGGGATGGCATCGTGCAGCCAGCAAAGACGATAATGGCACACGGAAAGATGGGCCTCTTCTGGAAGTGCCTTGGGCAAACAGATACACTAAGCAAGTGCCATTGCGATCCCATAGTTCGGGGTCCTATTAAAGTCAATATGAATAATCCAGTGCCGTGTAGAAGGCAAAGCCGTTAAGAAGAGCAACTTTACCTTTTTTAACTTGTCCCAGTCTTGCGAAACTCGAGCCGCGCCATCCCACCGCTTCAACTGAGCAGCCTGAGGAAGACGGCCCTCCATGAAGTCACCGAAGCGGCGTGCGCGAGCGTTCTCATATGAAGACATTAAGGTTTCAAGTAAAGAAGATCCCGGCAGAAATGAAAAAGAAATGAGAAAGGAACGAAAGGAACAGGAGTATAAATGAAGATGAAAAAGAAAGGGAAGTGAAGAAGAAGTCAGGAAAAGAAAATAATGGAAGAAATGTTGACACACATGGAAAAGCCGTCAAGCTTCCGCCGAAGTACAGCTTTTGGCGAACAAGGCAGAAGGTAGGAAGCTGTCAGGAAAAAAACAAAAACCGAATACCCAAGATAATTACAGCAAAAATGAAGAAAGAAATTAGCAAGGAAATAAGTGCCAACAAATGAAAACCAAATCAAAAAATAAATCAAAAAAAAAAAGAAATTGTAAAAAAAAAGAGCGTATAAAACAGCAACCCCCAAGAAACCTCGCTGCCCTACGCTGCTAGGCCTAATGACTGGGAAAGAAAGGAAAAAAGAAGTGTAAATATGAGGAAGAGAAGGCAAAGGGAGCTCGGGTTCTTTTGAGTTGTCTGGTTGCTTGAAGTCTTGAGGCAGGCTTCTTCTCCCTTAACGCGTGTTTCTCCCTTGGTTCCGTCAGTGGTTGTTTTTTGACTCTGGTGAATCAAATGTGCCGCCTCTCAGGCTTATCAGGAAGAATCAAGAAGAGGGAGATTGGAGCGAGTTTAAGGAGGAAGAAGAAAGGAAAGAGCCTTGGATGACACCAAAAAAGCAAGTGGAAGCAAAGCAGCACAACCCCCAGGCGTGGGTGAGAAAAATATTGGTTTTTTTTGGTCGAGAAATAATAAATGTCTTGCTAAGCTATAAGCCACGCCGACAAAAGAGGGAACAGAAGGGGAAGGAGAAACAGGTAGTTGTGCCTCCGTGGCCGTGAATCTTTTGCTGTTATAATTTTTTTTTTCTGAATCTGAAAGTCTTTCGTTGTATTAGTTAAGTGCTTCTTCAATGGTGTTCAACGTAGCGTTTCTGGCGGATTCTGTGTCTACGACAGACTTCTGAGCCAGCTGAAAACGCGGGATGCACAGCAATGTCTGTACAGGCTTTGCAGTTACACCGCTACCTAGAGCAATTGCAGAGCAGTACTGAGTGGTGCAGAGCAATATGCAGTGTTGCAGGCACCCAGCCAGCGTACAAGGGTTTGCAGGCTTTTTTTTTTTGGTGACAATCAATTACGGCGACAGGAGTGGCTTACCAGGTAGGTAATGAGTTGAAAGCCAATCTTACATGTGGATGTGTCTACTCAGCTATAATTGAGCTAAGCAGGGAAGCTTATTCGCTTGAAGACGAGCCACGTTTGTCAATCAAATTGCAAGAGGGTGATGATCGACGATGTGGTTAGGTAGTGAAGGATATTCAGAGCAAAAAGAGGATGGCGTTCAGCGTGTATCCTGGCTAGCAATCTTGGCGTTGAAGGTCTTGATTTGTTCGTGGGGCGGCGCGAAGGTTTAAGCGTCGTGAACGTGTTCAACAGGCTGGCAGATTAGGCTATTATTCACCCAAGCTAATTTGGTAATTGATGGCGGATAGATGGCGAGAAGCAGGAGCTTCTAAGTTTTCTTTTTTTTTTTTGTTTCGTATAGAGCCCTTGGTATAGGAGAACAGGGAGGTCAAAAGATAAAGTTGCAGAGATATGCCCCTCCAAAAAGAAAAAAAGAGAAAAAAAACCCCCCCCAAAAAAAAACAAAGATAAGCAAGAAAATATCGCAATAGAGGGCAGAACGAGGAGAGGACAGCGTCGCACAAGCGAGCAAGGTTGGGAAAGCAGTCCAAAGTCGATGTGTTTGGTGATAATAAAAAAAAAAAAGAATAGATTGTAGAAAGAGAAAATGATGAGGAGAAAATAATTTGGGGGAGAATTTGAAGAAGTTGTGGAAAATCAATGTCTAAATCTTTTTTGTGCGAAAAAATGCTGTCTATTTCTCAATGCAATCTCCAGGTAACTGCTATTTGCACAATTCTTTTCAAAAACGGTGAACTTTGGGTTGTCCGCAAGCGAGGAAGGTATGCGCAAGATTATATGGGCTCTTCCTTCCTCCTTCGTTCTTTTCTCCTTCCCTTCCTGGCCTCTTTCTTTGTTTCCGCGCAAAGGAAGGCCGCCTTCTCTGGCTGGGCAGGGCTATATTCGTGCCAACTAGTTGGCAGGATGGAAAGCACTAAAAGGACAACAAGGGATGATGCAGTTGCTCTGCAGTTGCTGCTTTTGGTGCTCAGCCCAAGCAAGCAAAAGGGAGGGAGGGCGGCCTATCACAGCGAAGCACAAACACTACGCAACATAGCACAGCACGGCGAGATAGAGCCGAAAGAAAACACCACATTCTAAGATTTGTATTACATCTGATATTATTCTCTGCATTTGCATGAGGCAACAAATACCATGTCGTCCTTCCCACTGGCTCAACCGGTGGTAGACTTTGACCGGGCGCTGACGAGGCAGCTTCCCTTTCTAGCTTTCTTCTCTGACTCGTCGTCTGACCTACTTGCCCTACCGGAAAAACTTGCGAAAACTAACTGTAGATGTGTCTAGTTTGTGTACTACCCCCGTCCAATCCTAGAGTCTAGCCTCGGCCGGAGGCAACAATTAGGTGAGGCTTGTTGCCAGCTAGGAAGGTTCTATGGCAGAGGACATGGCCCGGGCGCCCTCGAGACCCGCCGGTGACATATATCACGATAATGCGGCATATATGCGGGGGCTATAAGAAGGCGCACTATCAGAGGCTGGGAAGTCATAGGGCTAGCCAGAGTTCCGCCATCGCCGCACTCTGTTGGCTTTGTTAATTGCGCGTATACTCCGTTCCAATGAGGTCATCTTGCTGTGTTGGAAGCTGCAAAGAAAAGGCGGCAGCAAAAAATGGCGAGGGGCGAAAAGCACAATAGGCCAGTCGAGTCGGTCCTGTGCGCCTTCTTTTCTCCCTATTCCAGATTTCTGGCTTGTTTCATGCATCTGTTGTCAGAGAGCACAAAAACCCTGGATATTAACGTTCATAATGGTGTAGCTACATGATTATGCAAGCAAGAGCTTGTAGAATACGCAGTCGCTGATCTACTCCAGCACAAGGCCTTGTATATTTGTGTCTTTGCTGGCCACCACTAGGGACGTGACACAGCGCTGAGCTGCGTTGTACGGTAGTCGATGCGGTCTACGTATCTTCACCTTCATTGTTAGCTATTTGTCGCACCAGCAAAGTCGTCCTGTTCCTCCATACCTAGCTAGACCTTGGTCTCGCTGCTTCCAGCACGCTATTCTCATGAACAATGGACAGGCCCTTGTTTCGTGCCGTTTTCGGAATAAATAAAGTACTTATGTTTTAGCCCCCCCTCCTTAGGATCGTTCTAAGGAAGATTCTCCAGCCTCCCAAGTCCAGGGCAAAAAAAAAAACAAAGCCCCTCAACAAAACATGCCACCTGCCTTGGGTGAAGTCGCCACCCACTCCGTTATCAAACTCGATTCATTCTTTGGCATTATTGTCTGGCCGCATAATTCTACCGTCCTGTATAAAAAAAGCATCGATCAGCGGACTTTCGATGTCTCATTCAAATCCGAACGTACACGCTTTCTAGACAGTTACAGTCCGAAACATGGCCATCCAGGACTCCCGATGCGAACAAATGGTCTAGAACAAATCTACATTCTTGTCGTTGCCGGGTGTTTGCTTGCAGCGAATTGATGCTTGAGCCCCATGGCCAATAGTTTGGCTATTAGTGGAATAACATGTTAATGCAAGGCATGCTGTGAAGCCTCTTGCTAGGGAGAGAAAACAAGAGATGCAGGATGGAGAGTCTTTGTTTTCTTCCTGGACACATAAACCCCATATAAAACATGGCCACGTAGAGCATGAGAAGAAGGCAAGAGAAGGAAGCAGAAAAACTTTTACTGCACAGCTGATGTTTCTCAAGTGCAGCCGGTGCAGTGCATCCTCAATGTTCTCAATCTCTCCCCCCCCCCCCCCGGTCCCCTCTCTTGCTCTTTGCTTGAGCCTTTCCTGGCTATAAAAATCAGCAAAGCCAAGGATTCTGGAATGTTGCTGCACTTTATTAGCTACTCCCGTCAGGCACTTGTGCTAGCACGCCGTATATGGCATCTTACTCACACCATCCACCTCCGCCCCGCCATTCTTTAGCCGCCTCCGCCCAAAAGGTATCCAAGAGTTGAGCGCGCTGATGTCGGGAGAGCAGGGCGAAGCCTAGATTTACCATTTGGTCATACAAGTTCCTCGGCGGAAGAGCAAGCAGTGTGGCCCACACACATCTCAAGGTTGGCACTACACAAGTTCCAGACAGGGCGCTTTGTGGTCCTTGAGACCAACTCCTTCTCTTCCTCGTCTCATCTTCCTTCTGCTTTTCTTCCAGTTTATTCCCCTCCCCCTCTCTCTCTCTCTCTCTGTGGGTGTCCCTTAGCTCTCCTTCTCCTCTTTCTCTCATGTGCTAAAAGTATCTCCCATTTTAATGTCTTGATCACCAATTCACTTCCAACCCCCATTTCTCTGTATCCTATGCTTGTATATTATGTCTGTTTTGTGCCTCCAGCCGGGCCCAAATTTATGCGACAAGACAGGTTCTATACTTTCAAAGGAAATTATACTGGTACACATTAGGCTGGAGTGACATTTTGACTTTAGACAAAGGTCTGACACGTCTATGCCTGGGCTTGGAGGCTTTAGTTGAGTGAAACATGGTCCTTGTCATCACTTTGCCACATATTAGGGTTAGAAAGACAGGCAGCCCACTCGGAAATAAGCGCAACCCTTGGTAAGTGGTAGACAGAAATATGGGCGGCTGACAACAGCTGATCGGTGTGCTACAAATCCCTGATCGTGAAGGCTAGGGAAGCTCTAAACCCTGCTTGATGGCTTCCGTGAAATGACGAGCCCAGAGTCCCAGCGAAATCTTTCGACGCAATCACACACCAGTTCTTCGTAATGGCTTCCCTGGGGCCGTACACGTTCATACAGTGCCCTTGTTCGGACCCCTCGACAATCCTACGTAGCGACGACAATAATGCAAACAGTCCGACCGATCCTGAAAATGATATTGACGACGATGACGATATGGCATTCGACCCGCGAGCTCCTCGGGCCAACTACAGCTTGTTTCCACTCGAGTATTTGATGTATTGCGCGGATTGCCACGAAATTCGCTGTCCGCGCTGCGTGGGCGAGGAAATCACCATTTACTACTGCCCCAGCTGTATATTCGAGGTGCCTAGCAGCAATATCAAAAGCGAGGGTAACCGGTACGCCTTCTCTTTCCTTTCCCTCTTTTCCCTCTCCCTTCCTCCCTCCCTCTCGTACCATTTGCTCCCTTTTCTGTACACACTCGCGTACCCTCTGCCTCCCCAATTGACAGAATATATCTTTTCTTGCCTTTCTACAACTTCTCTTTATACTCGAATAGGCTGTTTTAAGGCACCCATCGTCTCGCTAACTATACACTAGATGTACCCGAAGTTGCTTCCAGTGCCCTGTGTGCGTCGGCACCCTCGTGGTGACTAGTCTTGACCGTCCATCTGACCGAAACACCGCCGCTGCCTCTACCGAGAGTGCGCCTCCGCCAATCTCAACCTCTGGAGGGCCCTATGCCCTCAATTGCACATACTGTCTCTGGTCATCATCGGAAATTGGCATCGAGTTTGACAAATCTAATGGTGTATATGGCCAGCTTTCTCGTGTCAGGAATGGTGGTGCTCCAAAGCTCAGCGCACGCGAGTTTAAGGAGAAGCACAAGGACGGCTCGGCGGATGGGTCTGAACTACCGACAGCAATCGATCCTGATATACATTTCTCCAACCTGAAGGCATTTTACCAGAATCAGTCGTCCGACATGAGTTCATCTTCTGGCAGTGGAATTGGTGTCATTGGAGATCTGGGATTTGGATCGCCTGGATCTCTATCGCGAATTATGAGCCTGTATACTGGTGGCAGCATGGGTGGGAAGCGCACGCAGCCCAAAAACACCGTCCTCAGCGAGGCGTCTAATATCAATGAAGGCCTTAAACCTACGCAGCTCGACGAATCTGCTGCTTTGGCCAAGCTGCGGGCTTCGCGATGGGAAGATACTGTTTCCACGGAGCAGAATGAGAACCAGCTGCATCATTGCCGTTTCACGGATGAGCTGCGCCCAGTTCCTGTGCTACTTCGAACAAAGCGCTCCAAGCGGTGTCCCGTATGCAGACATATTATCGCAAAGCCCGAGGCCAAAGTTCTCAACACACGCTATCGCATTCGCCTTGTAGCGTCTAGCTTTGTTCCCAGCATTTCCATCAAGCCCATGAATCCCGGCCCACCCCCGCCTTCACGTAATATCCCGGTAGCACCAACACTGCCGACACTTCAGCCACATACACCCACGCAGTTCATCCTAACCTTCCAAAATCCGATTTTTGAAACTATCAAGATTACGCTTGCTACTGCATCCACCACGCCCGGTCGTTTCCCATCTAAAGTCACGCTTCTATGTCCACAGTTCACTGTTGATGCCAACACTGACATGTGGGATGACGCGCTTAAAAATGAAGGCGACAAGCGCCGCACACGTGGTCCCGATGAGATGAATCAGGCTGAAGCCGGCAAGATCTGGGACCGCGGCCGCAATTGGGTTAGCATTGTGCTTGAAGTTGTACCGGCGTCATTAGGTCTCCAAGCTACACAGCCGGCTACGAGTGAAAACCAGGATGTTCATGATCCTCTGCTTAGAGAGGATGAGGATATACTGGAGATACCTCTGTTTGTGCGTGTTGAGTGGGAGGTGGAGGCCCAGGAGTCATCAAGCAAGGATAAAATGGCGAAAGAAAAGAAGGAGCTGGCATACTGGTGCGTGTTAGGAGTTGGGCGCATTGGGACTGGGTAAAAGAGGTAGAACTTGATTCTTATTTAGGGTCATGAATCTGTTGGTTCTTGAAAAATTGATGATACCCCCCCCCCCCCCCAGCTCCCATTACATTACACGAGATAATTGTGATATAGGAAGAGTGTAACAATGGGCTAGTGCTGTGTGTATGGCGAAATTTGGTTTTCTACGTGTTATTGGTAGACGGGCTCCAGTGATACACAGGGGCGACAAAGTTTTCATGGGTTCAAGTGACTACATTGATGTCATATATGAAAAAGTTACCAACACGTCATCCCTAGTTTTCTAGTCGGTTAAACAGATTTGATGTCGTCAGGTTCATCATCACATCTTAAAAAAAGCTTGGACCAATTCTATAACATTGCCATCTGAGGAAAAGGACGAAAGATACGCTCCCATAAAAACAATTTTGGATCTTCTTTTTTTATATTCAGAATACTGAAACGGCTATGCGCTTAGTACTCGGAGTTGACCTGAGGGAACTCGAAGACGACACCACGGCCGGTAAGCTTGCGGTAGACCTCGGTGTAGGTGTCCAGACGGTAGTCAACGCCACCACGTTCCTTCTCGTGAAGGATGACCTTGAGGGTCTTGGAGCCATCCTCCTTGGTGCGGAGACGCTTACCGACGATCTCAACGGGGTAGACGAGATCGTTCAGGATAGCATCGTGAACAGCAGTCAGAGTGCGCGAACGAGGGCGCTTCTGAGTCTGGGTGTTGCGCGAGCGGCTGGAGCGCTTGGGGCGGGGAAGGATACGGCGCGAAGCCAGGATGATGACTTGGCGGTCCGAGAACTTCTTCTCCAGCTCACGGGTCAGACTGAGAGGGAGCGAGAAAATTAGTAAGGGCGTGGTCTTGAAAATTAGATATTAGGTGCGGAGGATAAAACTTACCGCTGCTGGACACGGTGGAAGCCCTGCAGGGAAGGGACGGGGACAAAGATGACAATAGCCTTTCTGCCGTGGCCAACCTCGATCTATTGTAGATCCGAAAGTCAGCATGCGAGCTCCTGGTGGTAAAACCATGGACCGCTTCCCGTCCGATTCCGCAATACAGTATACAATAGCATAAAGTAAAGCCGCAAATCGTCATCGCCAACTTGGAGTTGGCATATCCCCAAAGAGCCTAAAGCCCCTCAATGGGTACCAAGGTGTTTAGATTGAACAACATCCAAACCGCATCTCTTCCTCACCGATAAAAAAAACACCTGGCCCCATTGCTCAGTTATCCTTAGTGCTAGGACTATCGAAGCCCTGAGAATGAATCCATATGATGGATTCATATCTCAGGCGATTCGCAGTGCGATAGATACCAATTTGCTCTGATGAAACTAAAGGCTCTCAAGGGATAGAGTCGTTCTCTCGCGAGAAGGCGAAGACGGATCGGCGTTTGGTTTCGGAACGTGGTGGCGGACTCCTAATATTGATCTCTTGGTACACATTCACGCATTCTATCAAATATATCTTACCTCACGGGCAGAGACGAACTGCAGAGGGCGCAGAGCAGCCTTCAGGTCAGCAGTGTTGCTCTCCAGGTCGTACAGAGCCTGAGCCAGGTTGCTCTCCAGCTCGCTGGGCTTGGCGTGCGAGGGGCTGTTGGCGGCGATCTTGTTGATGGCAGACATTTTGGCTGATTTGGACGGATGTTGACAAGGTATGAAATTCTCAAAGCAGAACAGCAACTGGCATCTTTTTCCCTAGTCGAATTCTTTGGTAGATAAAGTGGGTACTATCGGGGGGGGTTTTTTTTTTTCGAAATTCAAAAGTGTGGGTGCTGTGCCCTGCTTTGACTCTCCAGTCACGTGATGTGTGGAAAATATCCACAGCCCAGATAAGATAGAGTAAACATTATTAGGTGTAACGAAGAAGCTTAATTGCACAAACGTGGGTAGGACCACGGGCACACAAGAACCCTGGGTGTGCTGCCTTTAAGCGAGCTTGAAAGACTTAGTTTCTATCAATCTTGGAGAAAGCATTTGGTTAGAGCAGGGGAAAGTTTACAAGTAAATGTACGCAGAAGTCCATATATGAATAGACTTTCATTTACCAAACATGTTCTAGATCAAGATTAAGGGAGAAGAGGGCGAGAAACCCTTAATTGGGATACAGGACTTGTGTACTAGGTTAGGGTCTAGCGCTGTCTATCTCAACCCTACGCCGAGAAGACAACCCTTATATTCACGGCCGTGAATGATGCTTGTTTGTTCGTCCGAAGGGGCATGCTTGCTTGAAACTTGTTATGCAAGTTTTCCAATGATTCCAAGGTACTTTTGATGTTGGAAAGCATGTTTTTCTTGGAGGAGAAGAAAAAATCTCCGAAGCTTGCCAGTATGCCAGTAACCAGCCTCTTGTTTTTGTTTGTTGTTGGTTTTTATTTTATTTTTTTATTTCCTTTTTTTTTATTTCTTTTTTTCCGTGTCCATCTCAATGGCTTCACAGTTTCTAGTAAGAGTCAGTAGAGTAACGAACAAGTAGAGCTGCGTATGATATCAGAATTGATCTGTAGCTGGATGATACGTATTAAAAAGACACTGACAAATAGTTGACATAATTGCAGCTGATCGACAGTTTCTTTCCAGCTCTGAGAACCTAACCATGGGTGACTTGTTTTGGTACGTCTTGGAGAGAAGAGAAGAAACCCGGGATAGGCGGGGACAAAAGGACAGGGACGGAGAGAGAGAGCAAGAGCAGGAGAAGAGCAGGAGAAGAGAGGGCGAGGGCGAGGGCGAGGGCGAGGGCCAGCGCGAGGGCCAGCACGAGGGCAAGAGAGCGAGAGAGGGAAAAACAAAGACGGGGTACCTGGGACTGAGAAGAACAAGACATCTAGAACGAGGGGGCTGAGGGGGTGAAGGAGTGAGGGAAAAGAAATGGCTGTTTTGATATTAGAGGAGGGGTGGCTGTATTGGCTAATTTTGAGGTGCATGCTCTATTGCGAGTTCAAGGCGTACTAGTATCCATCCGGCTTCAATGGTCTTCTACATTTGACAAACAGGATATGCATGGCCACGTACGAAAATGGACGAATGCTTGGAGGTGAAAGCATAGCTGCAGCAAACAGCTAGGGTGGACGTTGTATAGTTGAGAGATACTATAGGTACTGCGGCAGGGGAGGGAGGAGGAGGAGGAGGAGCAGAGGAGGAGCAGAGGAGGAGAGGAGGAGAGGAGAGGAGGGAGCGAAGTCGGGTAGACGGGTACCCGCTGACTTGTCCATTTATGCAGCTATCCATAGGTGAATCGTGAGGGGTCATGAGCTGCAAGCATATATGCATATGTATATTGCTATGTATGCGTTTTTGTGTGAGCAGTTCCTCTATGACCAGATACCAGTTTCCAGTGGCCGGGTCTATGCACTACGGAAAAGGGAGGTTAAGGTTATAGACACCCGCTGCTAAGAGCCTCTAACACAGGGCGGAAGTGCCTGCAGTATCCAATAAAAGGCTGAATAGACATTTCCTTTCCGGCAGGATTTCAGACTGTGATACTGTGTGTTTTTTGCTGCTGCTGTGTTCATGTCCTTGTGCTTGTATCTGGGAGGGGCATTTGCTGTGTATGTATCGTCAATACACTGGTACGTACATGTGCTTATGTGCTTATGCGCTTATATGCTGGCTTGTTGGAATCTATGTGCTTGTAGTAGCAGCGAAGCATGGAACTTTGACGGCAGCTGTTCTTCCTGTAAGCCCGTTCTGTCTTGCATCAGCTTGCTTTTTCCCGTTTCCCGTTTCCTTTTATATTTTATCCATTACCAACACGAGCCGGCACACTCGCATCTGAATGAGAAGAGACAGGAAGAGGTCAGCAAGCCCATGAGCATATGAGATGTGGCCATGTACATGGGCCAAGTCCCTGAGCTGCTGCCTTGTTTTCACACATGGATCCCAAGGAATTGGAAGGGAAACACTAATGCTATGACTTGTCCCTGCTGCGAGACACAATTAAGCAAAAACAAAGCAGATAGAGGCACAAGGAACAATGAAACAGGCGTTGAGAGCGGCGAGGAGAGAGATGCTGAGAGTTGGATGGGTAGAAACGGGAATCGGGATAGGGCTGGGAGGCGATGCATGCGCCTCGGCCATACATCTCTTAGTGACTCTCTAGGATACCAAGCACTGTCTGCCTAATCAAGTATAGGCGTACTCAAACAAATCCACCACTAGCAAATGCATGTTTGTACCGTGGTGTGCTTGGCATGGCAAGGGAGACCCAACTCTTACACATACACGAGAACGAACGGCAGCAGACGGCGAGACAGACGGGCTAATGAAGGGAAATTTGCGAAGGGGGGAAAGCAAAAAAAGCAATAGGACAAGGGAGTAGGGCCGGATATACTGCGTGCTGGTACTCCGTGAATAAAGATAAAATCAACAGTGCATTACGCGGAAGCACGACTGATTGCCCGCAAAGTTATTGTAGAAGAGGGGAAATGGGGTGATGTGATGAGGGCCTGGCAGCGTTTCTTTTTCTATGCATGCACGATTCTGTATTGAGTTGGATGTGGCTTGAGACATGGCGCTGTTATCTAACTCTGTCCCGCAAGGCATTGTGCTATAGCTGCACGAAGGAAGTGGGTGCGTTTGGTGCTTGAGACTTGTAACGTGTATAGTGATGGACTTGGTGGTGAGCCCACGGAGAAGGGTGTATGGAGAGAGAGAGAGAGAGAGAGAGAGAGAGAGAGAGAGAGAGAGAGAGAAAGAGAGAGAGAGACGAGAGCAACCACGTACAAGGAGACAGGACGGGGGCGAAAGATAGGCATAGCCATCAAGTGCGATTTAGTGATGCAACAACACTACTGGCATAGCATGGATAGCATCGCCTGGATTACAGCTATGCTATGCTTATCAGCGTGTGCATGGATATAGATATCCTGTAGCCCCTACAACTGTAGCAGCCCTACACTTGACAATTTCTGCACAACACTGTCCTCTCACTGGATAACCAGCTTGGCTGTAGAAAGACCGTTATGCCACTATCCGTATCTGCGTAGCGTTGTTCGAGCCCTATGCAATGGCTGCAGCTCAAAGCGCTCTCAACTTTTGGCATATGTAGGTAGCCAGACAGGTGACAGTAGTACGTGACAAGTGATACACCCACCCACCCACCCACCCTTAGCTACGGTGGATAGTAGAGTGGGAGCGAGCACCTAAGGGCGGCGAAAACAGAGAGGGGGAGCCAAGGGCATCAGGGCAAGCCCGGGCGGTTATCTGCGTTATAGTCACCTGTCAAGAGCTTGGATCACACCGCCTAGGGTGGCTTGTGGGAAGACCCTGTAGATGAGAAGGATAGTTACATGAGCTGGAAGTAGACGGGGCGTGCTTGCGTATGCACTTGTGTACGTACAGTACAAGTGGGTAGTCAAGAGAGAAGAAAACAAAGACAATGAGAAGATATGTTTATATAGGGAGTACGATTGCATTATGGTACATGTATGGGGGATATGGGGGAAGAGAGTGGAAGGGGAGGGGGGGGGGCGTGGGCTATGAGACAAAAGAGACTGAATGCTTGCTGGAGACTAGCAGGGAGGGCGGCAGAACAAAACAACAAGTACAGCAGAGTGTAGTGGGCAAGGGCCAGAGCGACGCTAGGCTAGACAGGACGATACGATACGTTTATTATGCCTTGCTAGGCTAGTTACGTGTCTGTTTTCTTTCCGTCTTGTCCTGCCATTTACCCTCCACTAAGCCCTAAGCTTGGCAGCAAGAAAAAGGAGCTCGCTCTCATGACACGTCTGTTTGCTTGATATACGCACGTGTGAATGTGAGTGATATCTGTATGGCGGTAGCATGCTGCAGGCTTTGAGTACGAGAACTCGGAGTAGAGGAGAAAGAGAGAGGAGGGAGGTTGGAACAAGGGTCTTCCTACTTGCGCTATGTCTGTCTACGTCCTTGGCCATGTCCTTGACCATGTCCATGTCCACGTCCATGCCCACGTCCATCCATGTCCACCCATGTCCACCCATGTCCTTGTCCATGTCCATGTCCATATGTACACATACACATTTCCGACACATACAGCCTGGCTTAGAGCTAGAGCCAGAGCTAGCACATGGAAACAAGGGAGGCTTTTATTATAAACGACGGCCGAGGGAGAACATAGGATAACACGGGAGAGGAGGGGGAAACAGCTTGGTTTACTGAGCCATAAGGACACATGCACTTCACTGCGGCTTAAATGAATGAGGATAGAGAGAGAGACAAGGTGCTGTTTCTCGTTTCTGCTTGTTGGCATTGACCCGAGGCCGAGTCAGGCAAAAGGTAGGCCAGGGCGGATTATTGACCAAGTTATTTTACCGTTTATAGTTGTTTTGGCGGTGATAGTGGCGGTTCCGTTGTTATTGGTGTGCCTATGGAGGGCTGTCCTACGTGAAGCCGTTCGCTCAGGCAGTATTAGTATTACTTCCGTTGCTATTGACATTCAACACATTGAGGCACCTCTTGTCTTTTCTTTTGTTTTCTCCATTCTGCGCCAGCTAATATAAAATGGCAAACGTAGGAAGGATATCGACACTCTCAGGTCAAGCAGGAGAGGTCGGCCCTGAGAAAAATCAGCACCGATAACTCAGCAATGCAGAGGTTTTCTCGACACCCTGCACCCATGTTCCCCTGCCTCCTCTTTACTTGGCTTGGCTCACCTCTGAGGTGATATTTGAAAGCATTATCTTCCGGGGCATTAGAAGCAACTAGAAGATATGGCCTCGTTTGGTCTCGCCTCGCATCGGTAGCTAGAAACAGAAACAGGGTACCGGTCCTTGGAAAATAAAGGGCAGAATGGAGAGGCGGATGGTGGTCCGAATGAAACTTGTACTGTAAATAGGACGGGACGGCGGTCAGGCCCATTTCAAGGTGACTGAATACTTATGGTGAGGAGCAGAAACAAACACTGGAAAACAGTGGCACCGGTGTTGACGATATTCACATTAGGGTGCACAGAATAAGGGTTAGACGTGCATAAGTAGAAAACCGTCTTATGTTTTGTACCTTGTACCTTGTACCTTCTATGTCTCTTCCCCCAAGTTCGTCTGATCCTCTATTTCATCCTCTCTATGATGACAACTTGGCCTGACAGCCAACCGTAGTACAAGGTTAATGTGCTCACTCAACCTCACTATTCGCTGTAGGGCAATCATGTGCGCAAAATCTATACCAACTATGGCAGACCACTGGGCAAGTAAGTTGGGTACTGCTACTTGATAGACTGGGCCAATAATGATAGGCTAGGATGATCTACAATAGCGAACCATGTACCAAAGCTTTTTAAGGTAGGTAGCCTTAGTCTTCCCACCCGCTATTAATTGCAGTCTGTGCTGGGGGGCGGGCGGTCGTTAGCTATAGGCCCCCAGAAAAGTACGGCGCAGCCTAGCCTGTATTGTATAGAGGTGCAACAGAGCACAGCATAGCGGAGAGCACAGATTGTACCGAACTATAAGTGCCAGGCTACACCAGATTATGGCACCAGCCTTGATCCTGCTCCATCCCATTCCCGAGCTGTAAAAGTGTAAGTGGAAGTGGCGGGCAAGAGAAAAGATTACCAGTTATCTTCTTGACCCAAGCGCTGAAGCCATGATGAACATGGCTCAGCCTAGTTCTAGCTGGACTGGACTGGGCTGAGCATACATGAGCCTGGACCAGCTGCTGCTGTGTTGAAGCTTTGGCGCTGCTGCTGTGTGTGTCCTGGACTAGCTACTACTAGCTACTAGGTACATAGTACATGATGGAGGTACTAGGTACTATACAGAGGAAGAAAAGAAGGGAAAAAAAAAAAAAAAAGAAGATGGCTGGCTGGCCGAGGGTTCACTGCTGCATTGAATGGAAGAGTAGGAGAGGACAAGAAGGTTAAATAAAAGCGCGAGTGCGTATTTAATTGATCAGAATTTTTTTTATATGTGTGTATATATATATATAAATTCTTTTTTTATTTTTTTTTATTTTTTTTTATTTTTTTTATTTTTTTTAAATTTTTTCTTTATTCCATTTTTTCTGGTTTCCTTCATTTTAGCTCATATCGATCCCAAATTTTCTTGTTTTCCTGCTTTTATTTTGGTTTGTTTTATTATATTTTGTCATATTCTAGTTTATGATATTTTTCATTTCAAAAATTGATAAAAGAAGGATTTGTGATAATTTATTACTTTTAAGTTTTTTTCTGGTTTTTTCTGGTTTTTTCTTTCTTTTTTTTTTTTTTTTCTTTTTCTGGTTTTTTCTTTTTTTTTTTTTTTTTTTTTTTTTTTTTTTTTTTTCTTCTTCTCTTTCCGCTCCTTGGCTGGCCAGTTGCTATCGTCTCCACTGGTGCATCGTCCGCCCCAGCCACTATAAGACCAACTATAATAACTAAAGCAAGTATAACTACAGCGCTACAGCGCTACAGAGCACTAGCACGTGGACTTCCTCCTTCCAAGGGCGAACTTGCACCAGCGCAACACAACAATCAACAGGGTCATCAAAGAGATCAGAATAGAGCCAACTAATACCCATTGTTGATGTTATGGCTGGCATTCTTCTCGGTCATTGCCTAGTTACTGCTCTTTGTTCTCTTCTTTCTTGAAGACTGGAGCAAGCAGGAGATCGGCTTGGCCTTGCTTTGCCCTGGATTGGCTGGTTTTGTCTAACAACCTCCTGCTCTGCCCTCCTCTGCCGCTCGCACCTGTCTGTCTTCTCCCTCTTCTCTCTCTCTCTCTTTCTCTCTCTTTTTCCCCTCTTCCTCCCCTCTTTCAACAACCAGACTGGCGTTGCTCCTAAGTCTACACCGTTGCATTAATCAACCCACATCGGGGAGTGCCCATATCAACATACAAGATGCCTGTCCATACTGCCATTGCCACCCTATACATGCAACTTACGTGCATATTTTTTGACTATCTTGAAATAAATCGGATCTAGAGCGAAGCCAAACCAGGTTTTGTTGCTTATTGACGGCTCACAATAGCCAAATGTTGAGCGGGCAGGATGGGAGCGTGGGCCTTGCTTGGCTTGGCCTGACATGGCCTGGCCTGGCACCTCAGGCTATGAATATGTACGTACGGGTGTATGCTACTGAGCTGCATATATGTGCATCAGGTCACTCATTCAGACATAATAACCCTGTGCCAAAAGGCCTGCACTTGCATGTAGTAATATGCTGGATTTTTCTTTTTTCTTTTTCTTCTTCTTGCCGCTCGCTCTGCTCCCCGTCGCCCTCCCTCGACACGGCCGAAGAAAGAGCTGGAGCAGAAAGCGAGAGGAAAGGAGAGTGGAGGGCAAGGGGAAGCAAGAAGAGACGAGAGAGAGAGAGAGAGAGAGACAGATAGAGACGGCGAGAGGGAGGGGGAGCAAGAGGGCAGACGGACACGGGAGAAGCAGAGATACATGAGCTCAGGGAAACATGCCCATTCGCATAAGAAACTTGGGACTGCTTTTCCTTCCAAGAACCTTCACCCTAAGCGAGCGCACAAGTAAGCACAAATCCCTGTGTCCGTCGTACTGACTTTCCAGGGCCGCAAAGCTATATACTGCTGCTCCTCTTAAGCCTCATAACCTCGAAAGGCTCAGGACCCCTTCCCTCTCTGCAGGCCCGGCCCAGGCTGGCTGCTCCACAACCACATGAAGTCCGTTTCCACTGGCTAATCCATGTACATGCCGCCGCTTTCAGGCATTGCTGCTGGCCCTAGTCCGGAACGTCCTCCTGCATTGCCTATCTTCCTGCACTAACTCCACGTCAAACAAACAAGAACGGTCTTGGGAGCGAACAATCACAATACGATACACAGCCAGGAATTAGCTTACCGTCAAGAGGGGTGCGGCCAGCAGTGTATAGGCCCCACAGCAATCCATACTTCTCGATACCTTGTCAACATCCAAACATGTACTTACAGAGCATACATGCAATGTACATATGCTCATATACATGGCTGCATTACACACACCTTCTACGCACATGCAAGTATACCAGTAAGGAGATACTCCCAAAAGCGGTGCATTAGTTTGAAAAAGTAATTATCAACCAGGCACAGAGGTAGGCAGGCATGAACGGAGAAGGGGATCATGCATGTGAAAAGTAGAGAAAGGAGAGGAAGATAGACTGTCTGTTTGTGTTGGACAGGAGAGAAAGTGAGAGAAGAGGAGACAAGGAAGAAAACAAAAAGGAAAAAGAAAAGAAAAAAAAAAAACAAAGGCCTTGAGATAACCGGCCAAGGCCACGCCGACGAGCGGCAGGACGTAGAGGCAGACTACGAAAGCGTCGAGGATCTGCCTGGCTGTCTGTGTTTCCCTCTGTCTACCCCAAGAGCGAACGGGTATATTAAGTCTGGCATCCGCGCCATCCATCGCCAGTCTGTTCTCTTCTTCTCTTCAGACTCATCCCCTTCATTCCTCTTGTGTCTTCTTTTCTGCCTCGCCTTTGTCCTCTGTTCTTGCAGTTTCCTCCATACCATACTATCCACCTACCTACCTGCCTTCCTCTTATACTCAATCACTCGGCTCTAAACCGCATAGCAAAGCTTGGATCTTCATCTGTCTGCATATCGTGCCATTGTTTCCTGGCTAGGTTATTGCTGTTTTTGAGCTCCTGTCTGATTTTTCACCATCTTCATTTTTCTGTGTATCTACCATTTCCTTCTATCTATCTTTCTCTATCTTTCTCTCCCTCTCTCTATCTATTGTCTTATTGGAGGCACTTGCCCGTTTTGCTCCTTCTACATCTTGTTGACTTCCTCCCCCCCCCTACACCACCTCCTCCCATTTGTTCATCTGGTCCTTCCAATTCAGTTGCCCTTTGTCTGTTAGTGTTGGGGATCTTGGCTTGAACAGATACTCCATCAAGTCCACCTTTTTTGTCTTATCAATTTTCCTCCTCCTCTTTCTCTTAATCTTTCTCATTCTTCTCTCTTTCTGTCTACTATCCATCTCTGCTTCTCTGCTTCTCTGCTTCTCTGCTTCTATTGGCTCTTACCCTCTTCTCCTCGTCCTCTCATTTGCTCACTTACCTACCTCCTCCTAATCAGTTTCTTACCTTTTCTTTGCATCACCATCTCCCAATCTTCATACCGACAGTCACTTGTATCTATCCATAATCTGGAACAGGTTTCGGCTTCGTGCAATCAGGTAGGACTTTACACTCACTTCCTCTACACTCTCTTTACCCCTTGCTTCCGTCTATGCGTCTACTGCAGGCTTCCTACTTTGGCTGGCACCTTTTGCCACTGCTTCGCTTCCCGCAATCCCTTTGGGTCCGGCCATAGTATTCCTCCTCTCTTACTCATAATTTTATGCATACTCTTTAGTGCGTTCCATCTTTTGACCACCTACTAATCCCTTTGTGCTACCATCATAGATACCCTCCTCATCTTTCTTCTCCCCAAAAGGCGGAGTTCTTATAACCAGCCCCTCATTTCCCTCATCTTTTACCAAACTTGGCATCCGTGAACGGGAACTTGCCTAAAAGAAAAAAAGAAAGAGAAAGCGGTGAACGGAAACCTACGTTTAGACCCAAGAACTCAGATCACACCATCTGTTTTCAGTGCTTGTATTCAGCATTACCAGAACTGCTACACGCCTGACTCTACAGGAAAACCACAGTCTCGCTCTATCATTTGCCCGAATCTCGGCTCTGCTTTCTTTCAAACTATAAAGACCCTGTACATCCTTCCACCAACATGATTTTTGAGTCGTGCCAAACCTCCTCTTCTGCCAGCACCCCTACTCTACAGGCTATTACAACTAGAAGGGACCGCAAGATTGCCGTTCGCAACACTGGTAACTATAAAGCCGAAACAAAGCCCTCAAACTCTAGCTTTATACTCCGCTCCCAGTCTATTGATAAAGATAGCGGAAAGTACTCTTCTGCGGGATCAGAGACCAAGACTCAGAAGTCTAGCAGCCTTCCTCGAAAAATGGAAAAACACTGGTACCCCTACGCCGGGAGCTGCGATCTTGAGATGGAGGTATGTAGCCCAGCTTGCAATTCCTTGGTCCCATTTATCACGACATCTGTAATCGCGACATAACTATTTGAAATGTCATAGTGTTTGCTTCAATGCTGTTTGCTAAAAGCGCCAACTAGCATTCGTTTCTATCCAATCACTATTTGTTGCTAACCGGCCTTTGTCAATCTAGGACAACTCGTCAGACGGCTTCGTTAAGAAGGAAGGCATGTATTTGACGGGCTCTGGTCCTCTTACTCCGCACGCTATGGATCAATGCAATCCTCTTGAAATCAAGTCGACTGTGTTTAGTATTGGCTTCAACTCCGAACTTGACCAGGATATCATGTGGGATCAGAAGAGCGGAGCTGGACTAAGCCTGAACGAGAATGTCAAGTCTCATTTGATCAAAGGAGAAACAAACTGCCACATTGGGCTTTTTGATCGGAACAGCAGCTCTCAGCTCGAGCCAGTCACTGCTAGTAATACGCCTACACTTTATTCTCAGAGCAGTACTGACCCAGACACCCCTTACACCGTTGTCGACAGCCCTTGCTCGTCTTTTGATAGCAATATGGGAGGTTTCGCCAGTCAAGACATGACCTTCCCCCAATCCTTGGAAATCGGCTACAACTCTGTGCAAGAGACTTCCATGTTATCTGCATTCTCCAGAGACGCTCATCGAAGTGGCCGAGGCCCTACAATCTCCCCTTGTAGTATACGGATCACTTCTGCCTCTTCCCCGCCTGTGTCGGCACCCTCAACATCTTCTTCCTTCTCCTTTTCCTACCTCCTAAATGAACAGACCCCCGACCTTACCCCGAGCAAGCCAATCAATACTCGGTCCAAGGCCAAAGTTCATACTCTCAAGCCGCATCTCATCACGACACTTGCGATCCCAGTACGCTAGGGAGAGATTCTACTTCGACTGTATCTATGCAGTATGGTCGCAAGAACCTGCCTGAGTTATCACTCAATGGTGTCCCTACACAATCTCCTCAGCCCATGGAGTTTATAGCCAGCCCCTTTCCGGTCTCTGAAGGAGATAGTTACCCTCAGATCCCAGGATTTGAAAACATAACACCTACATGGAGCCCTGCCGTTCGCGAGGGCCGGGCCTATAAAGTCAGCCGAGCCCAGCGACGTATGCAGGATGCTTATTTGGTGCAAGCAAAGCTAAGCGGTATGACGTACCGTGAAATTCGGCTTCGCGGTAACTTTAGTGAAGCCGAGTCGACTCTGCGCGGCCGCTTTAGAACGCTTACAAAGAACAAGGAGTGGCGTGTTCGTAAGCCACGCTGGTTCCCCCGCGATGTAAGTTCTCCGATCATTCCCGAGTTGTCGTGCCGCTTACTTTCTCCGAACAAACACTAATCAACTCCTTTTTGAATAGATTGATCTGCTCCGAGAAGGCGTTGAATACTTCTGCGACCGGAAATCAATAGAACAAGGCAAGATCCCCTGGAAAAGGGTAGCCGAATATATCCTGCAGAATGGTGGCTCGTACCTTTTCGGTAATGCTACTTGTCGCAAGAAGTGGGATGAGATGATGTACTATGGCATGTTCTAGAGCAGACATATGTGTCTCCTTTTTTTTCATGCAGCTAGACTTTCATCTCCATCTTTCACATTTATCCTTTCTAAAGCATCCCTAGCGAGTATCCTTTTTTTTTTTTGTTTTTTTCTTGTGCACCCACTTAGCACCATGAAGTATCCTTATCAGGACCACTGCATGAAGATTGCCGAAAACCGGGTTTAAGCATCTCACTTCCCCCACACGATCTCTTCCATTCTAAGCCTTATGCCTGCACCCGAAAAGCCCATTTCTCCCAGAAAAATGCAGGGAGAAAAAAAAAAGGGCTATTGCTGGCCGACATGTTACACACTAATCCTGGGAATTTAGTTCATGCTCTTATTTTCTTTGTGAGGGTGTAAAAGCCTTTAGGGGGAAAAAGAGTACTACTTTAACTGGACGACCGTGTAACATCAACCAACATCGCAGGCGCCGCTTTTGTATTTTTTTTTTTTTTTTTTTTTTCATTTCTTTTTTTTTTTTTTTCGCTTGTTTCTTTTCTTTTTCCAAACTTTTCTTTTTTTCTCTTGTCAAGAATCTCGCATGCCCTTTGTATTTTTGCCTTTCTTCATCTCTTGATTCATTTGCTGTTTAAGTTCATTTCCGAGTCGGCTCTTTTCTTTTCTCGTTTTTCTTTTGGGGGGTTTTTTTTTCCTTTTTTTTTTTTCGTTTTCTTACCCTCCTGTTCTTGTTTTCTGACTTGCGATATTTGGAGGAACTTTGTCTTTGCCATCTGTTTTAGGCAAACTGTTATCTATGAAGGGGGGGGGCTCTATTTTTCTTTATCTTTCTTTCTACATTTAGTTTTAATGCTGACCAGTTTCTGTTCAAACGTTGTGCGTCAATGTGGCTTTTCGACCTGTCTATCAACTTAATGATCCACAGTGGGATTTCGGCTACAAGTAAGACTAGACCTTTTGTCTCATTAGGATTCACTTTCCGTAATGAGTGCTCTGGGTAGCCCGACCTTCCTTAAGACATCTTCAAAGATACCAGGGTTCTTTCTTAATGCAACCCATTCAGCTTCGTTCTTGACTAGAGCCGTACCGGCCAGAATAGTGCCGTTTAGCTGTATCTTCCCAGTGCCATTTTCAACCCCGATTCTAGCGCCTTCCGAGATCCGGGGACACAAGGCCATTGTGTTTCCCGTCAGGGAGAAGTTGTAACTAATCAATGCCTTGCCTGTACTCGGGACCTCCGTCTCAGCGCCCAACACAGCTTTGCATGCCTGGGTATAGAGCCCCATGTATGTGTCAAACAGCTCATTCTTGGTTGGGTTATCGAAAACAGGCTTTGTAAAAAGCTGGATAGGCATGTCCTGGGACGGGGTAGACTGCTGCTGTACTAAGTCAATCAGGGGCGACCACGGTGTTGACGCGGGCAAGCCATCGTAAAGACTCGACATGGGGACCAGCTGTAAATGGCGATGCGGCTGCGATGCGCCCGAGTGAGGACCGCCATTGTAAAACACAAATAAGCCAGTTCGTTGCAGTGCATGCTCCTCGCCGTCTACCACACCACCACCACCTTCCGGCTCAGACTGGTTGTTGCCGCCGCCCTGTCGGCCGCGATAGGCCTGCACACAAGCGTAGGCTGCTTCAATGTCTTCTGCTTCCAACACGTCCTCCTGACTACGCCATGCCTTGGTTGCAAGGATGAAATGCTCGGGAGCAATGGCGAACTTGTTTAGCACGAGGAAATGCGCGGGCGAAATATCGACAATTCGCAGCGCAGGTGGCGGTGTGGCAAATGGATCAAACGGGGCACTACCTGGTTCACGTACTGGATTCTTGGGCTTCTGTGCTAGCGATGGCGCATAGCGTATTTGGAACTACACGGCCAGAGGTTAGTTCAGAGAGAGGGGACGAGGGGACGAGGGGAGGGAGAGCTGGAGACAGACTGGGCCATAGGCGGTATCGAGAATGGTCACTTGGGTGGGGAAGAAATAAAGATCTTTAGTGACACGTGCATTAGCAAACGCAGCGGTCACAAGGTCGGGGAGATTGGGGGGTGCCTTGAGAAGAGAAGACATAGCGACGGTGGGCTGTGTAGATAGACAAAGGAGGGTGTATCGATGTGCAGACAGGGTTCGGCGGTATAATTGGTGGGGTTGGGGTTAAGAAGTGGATCCCCTCTAAGAAGCATTGGCCCAATCCGGCGCGCTTATCGATAGCCAGAAATGCCCCCCCCCCCAAGCCTGGGTCTGGCCTTAGTTAATCTCCAGATTGAGATAGTCCCTTGAGCCATACAAATGACTACTTCTGGGCAAACATTAGCATAGGAACCAGAAGTACATAACAAGTGAATTGAGTTGTGTGATGGAATCATCACGAATTGGTGGTATTGCTAGCTTTTGCTTTATTTATAATATAGATCAATTAACCAACTGACTGTCCTTCCCCCTTGTTACATCTTCTCAGACCTCTAATACATGGCCATTACCTATTCAGCTTTCTTGTCTGCTTTTGATTTATATTAGTCTAGCCCAGGCACTCCCAACACAGCCCGGACAGCGGGAACGAGTCGCGGCACAATATATACAAGGTACAGTGACGTAGTAGCGGCAAGAAGGCCCGTAAGCTGCATTCCAGTGTTAGCGAGAACTCTTGGCTGGTAACATCTGGTACAAATGGGAGGTTGGTGTCGGCTTACCTTCTCAAACCACGTATGGAAGAAAATCGCTGTCATCAACAGCATCCACAGCTTCAGGGCCACAACGCCCAAGATAAAAACCCCGGTGAACCCGATACCCCTGGCTCGGCCCCGGCCGGGGCCATATGCTACCACCGATCCATCACCATGGACCAGTGCTCTGTTCCCACGTGGCCACATGACCCAGCCAATCTCCTGCAGCAGCATACCCGAGCCCAAGACTAATAGAAACACGTGCCCTGAAATATCATGGCCGCCGTACCAACGTCCACCCACACGCTTGCACGTTGTGGCCGTATATGCTAGAATATCGAGCGCGCCGGCCTTTTGCAGCGCCTCAGCCGCAAGCAGGGTACCCGCTGGCTCAAATGCCTCGGCCGGGTAACACATGCCGCCGCTCCAGCGGAACGAGCGGTCGAAAATGGGTGGTCCAAAAAACCACTGCGTCGTTGCTGCCCACGCCAGAGTCACGGCAGCGTAACGCACTAGAACACGCGCTCGGCGATAGACTGCCGACTTACCAGCGGAATCTCCAGCTGCCATGAGTGAGGTGTCGTCTGTTGTCGGACCCAGGGCCGGGTTCAACAAGGCAAAAGAACCAATGGCAACCGTCACCCACGCCCAGCCAACCTTGACAAAGTATCGGTTAAACACGTTGTGCTTCGACGCGAAGTATGACGGCAGCAATTCGGGATCTTGCACATGGCCCTGGATTACAGGGTCGTAGGTACTAGCGTTCACCGTTGGTGAGAGTATGGAGTAAGCTCCGCCAAAGAGCAGAAGCGCAGGAAAGATAGCATACACGGCTAGCTCGCGCTGCGTCGGGATGTACGGGATCATGGATACAGCGCGGCGGGAAACTGTAGTCTTTGTTGTTGTCGTCGTCGTCGTTGCTGTGCCAGAAGGTCGGACCTGAGCAAATGAAGAGGACGAGGATGTAGGACCACGACTGCGGGCACGGGCGGCAGAGCAGTCGGTGCTATCCATTTTTGTGGTGGCAAGTAGGTAGGTTCGAGACAGATGGGTTGCGTGCGGGAACACCTAGTAATGGGGTTGGGTAGCTTTGCACAGCAGCTGCAATCTACTATAAGAAGTCGGGGATTATATGTTGAGTGTGACCTATAGTGAAAAAAAAAAAAAAAAAAAAAGAAAAAAAGATGATGAAATCAGGGAGCAATCAACAAAGGTCAAGGCATAAAATATACACAGTCCAAGAATCCGAGAATTCCATATGGAATGAAACACAAAAGAAACAAGCTTCAATTCGCCGCAGACGTCATTTGATCGTCGCGTATGTGGCGTAAGCCAGCCCAGCCACATTTATAGAATTCCGAAAACGTTCTGTGGCGCACAGAACACTCACTGTCTTAAGCCTTACACTACACAAGCGCTTTTCACAAGTTATACCAAGAGCGATACGAGAAATCAAAGTGGATGACAGCATATTAAATATGTAGTCAAAAGTGAATAAAAAAAAGCGACCAGAGAAATAACACCAAACGCAAATCATCAATAAAAAAAAGCAAAAACAAACAGCCGTAATCAACTCGATATCATGGCAATCCGGCTACCAGAAATAAAGTTATCTCGATCCTCCCATAATACCCTGTATGAAGGGGAAAAAAAAACGAAAAAAAAAAAAAGTAAAAGAAGCAGTTCAAAAAACCCAGGCCGTATTCCTGGCCAGAGTACGATGGACAGAAGAAAAAAAGATGAGGGTAAGAAAATAACTTGAAAAAGAGCAAGACAACACAAAGAGCGATGGTGGATGTAACGTCACACCCCCCGTAAATATCAGCTCATGGGCCCTACTCGCTCAGTAGTTCCCCGAAGGAGAATCAGAGGTTGAAAACAAAGCGACGGTCGATCCGTACACGTTGGTGTTGTCCTTTTGCAGGGCAGCCACCTCACCGTCAACCAGAACCATGTTTATGGCGGCCTTGGTAGCCAAACCATACATGGACATTGAACTGTTATCCATGTGGACCATGTCGCGCTGGCAATCCTCGGTCTTGAGGCACTTTTGCGCGTAGTTGTCAAAGAAACTGTACATGCCAGCGCCGTAGATCAGGACATCCGAAGAGTCAATAGCGCGCAGGCCAATGGTGCGAGTGCAGAGTTTATCGCCCTGGCAGATGGCCTCAAAGTCGGGGTCCTTGTAGTCTGTATTGACGGAAAACGGTTCCAGTGAAGAAGGATTACCCTGGAAGTAAGCAGTCTCCGTCTGAATTAGGCCCATAAAGACGTTCTTTGCATTGGAAAGCTGGTAGTTGTATACAACGTTGTGTTCCGAGCTGGTACCCCACAGCCAAGCACCCTTGGTAGACTCAATCAAGATTCCCCGTCCGTTGTAAATGTTAATCTGGGAGTGATCTGTGAGGTCGAGCTCATGGTCAGCAACCCAGAACCAGGTATTCTCAAAGTACGCCGAAGCAGTCTTGGTCAGGTGAAACAACAAGAAGGCACCAATGCATTCGGGTTTAGCACTAGTCTCGACCGAGGGAGTCTTCTTGCAAGTATCAGACTGCAACTGAGTACCAGCTGAGCCGCCAATACGGAAGTGGGTATCCCACAGACCCGACTTTGGCACGGTCTCGCTCTCCAAGTTCCACTCCATCATGATAGCGCCAGGCTGAGCACCCGCAGTTTCAAACATCAGCTCGGTGATTTCGACGTTGCCGATATCGCCAGGCTTTCCGACACGGAAAACAGGCTTAGGGCTAGTTTGGTCTTGGAATGTCTTGTCACCACCAGCCATAATCAAAGGCCAAGCCTCACCCGTGATCTTGATATTTTTAGGGACCTCAATGGTATCAGTGATAAGGTAGGCGCCGTGGTCAAAGTAGACAATCTGATCCTCAGTAGTCTCATCGAGAATCTGTTGGATAATAGCAGTGTCATCGGTGACACCATCACCCTTAGCACCCTTGTCTTTGACACTGACAAAGGCCGAAACATCGACTTCCTGATACTGGGGCTTTGAGCGAGTAACAAAACGGCCGTTGGAGTCGAGCAGGACTTCTGGCTTTGTAGGGACCTTCTGAACACCTTGAACGGCAGACCCGGAGGAGCCCGCGTAGGCACGACCTTGAACGAAACTATCGATCTTTTGGTTGCCTTCAAGGATGACCTCCTTTGATTCAGGGTTGAGGATGGCCGTGGGGACGTTTTCAGACATGTCAACATTGTCGAGGATCAAGCTGCCGTTGGTGAATGTGTTGCTGGTGCTGTAAGTACTATGAATTCCAACCGGAGTGTTGGAAATTTTGCTATCGACAAACAGGATTGAGCCAGTGGCAGTAGTAGCACCCATATCAATACCGACTCCGCAGTTGTCAATTGTAACACCATGAAAAGTCCAAGCCCAGTTCCAGTTCATGTAGACGGCGGTCCTGCAGTTGTTGAAGGTCAAATTGCGGGTGGTGAACTGCTGGTTGCCAAGGAAAGCTCCGTAGTTGCCGCCGTTGAAAGTCAGGTCAGTCATGAAGCCTCCAGAACCGTTGTCCATGAAGATGCCCTGCTGCTTGTTCTCCTCGCCACCATCAGTGCGCATGTTGAATTCAATATTCTGAAGAGAAGTGGCCTGGGCAACCTGCCAGTGGATACCGGCACCAGCAGAGAAAGGCATGTCAGTCAGGTCAATAACAAAGTTGCGGACTTGGCGAAAGAAGTTGTTCTGGTTGGTGAACCAGTTGTTGCCATTAGTGTCATAAGGGTCGGCATCCATGACAGCCATGCCGGTAAAGTCAGAGGTCGCTTTGATAACGGGCAGAGAAAGGGCATCTCCAACCATGTGAGAATAGTAGTACATGACGATAGGCGCGCTAACACGGTAGGTACCGGGGGGGAAGTAGATGATGGCGGGGGTAACGGTGCTTGAATCGCACTTCAGTCCACAACGATTGCCAGAGGAAATGGCCTCATTGATGGCGTCAGTATCATCAGACGAGCCGTCACCCTTGGCACCAAAGTCTTTGACATTGCGGAAGATAGAGTAGCCGTCGGCGTTCTCAGTAGAGTAGGCAACAGTACCCTGGCGCTTTATTTTGGCAAACCACCAGTTAGAGGCACCAGTGTCGGTGCCGTTGCTGTAGATCACAGGAACAGTTGAAGGGGTAGAAACATAAGATGACGCAGTAGAAGCGGGTATAGCAGTAGCAGTATTGGAAAACAAGCCGAGGGCCGTGACGGCCGCCAGCAAGAAAGCAGATACCATGACTGTCGAGAGATAGATATTTAGTGACAAGTGTAAGAGTTTCCCTAAAGTCCTGGTAGAAGAGGGAAAGAGGAAAAGTCAGCACTGAGGAAACAGAGGAAGAAACCAGACCAGCTATCACGGTGAATGGGTCGTCTTCTTATATGAAGCGCCAGACAGAGTGTGTACAAACAAACAAGCGAATGACATTCCAGTTAGATGGGAAAACACGGCCAAACAAACATGAGGAGCCGGGTATATTAGAGCGGCGTGCCAAAGGAAGGGATGAAGACAAGGCAGAACAGGGTATGAAGGTCGGGGGAATTAAGAAAGGGAGGGATAGGGAGTGTGTTTACCTTTCAGTAGTGGTTGGGGGGAGATGAGATACAGGGTAAAATAGAAGCCCAATGTAGAGATGAAAAGAAGGCCGTTAAAAGAACGAGTGAAATGGGACGATATGAAGATATGGAGGAATGATGAGCTATCAATGTTTGATGCTCGGGAGGGGGCCTCTAAAGGTAACGAATGAGCGAGGCGTGGAGGAGAAGAGGCAGAAGGGATAAAAAAGAAGGAAGCAGTAGCAGGCAGGTAGAGATTATATAGAGCCAGATGGAGGGCAAGAGCAAACGAAGAAATGAAGAGATAGAGCAACTGCACAGCAGAGCTTTTCGGGCCGTATAGGCAGGGAGGGAAGAAAGAGCGAGAAATGGGTGGAAAGAGGCACCCGTATGGACAATGACAGTGTGTGGTGTGTGTATTTTTTTTTTCGTTTTTTGGGAAAGAGCGATCGATGAAGGGGGTCAAAAGAAGAAGGTGCGTGCAATAATCAACAGGTGTGTAGATATTATATACCCAGGCAAGTATAAGCACATGTACAACGCGAAGAACGCGTGCAGAAGCAACTGCCCTTGTCCTGCCCCTACAACTCCCCTAAAAGAGAAATCCCCACAAAAGAAAAAGGGTGCAGTCCAGGTACAAGCAGGCAGGCGCTAGTCAAACGTGGTACAGGCCATGTATGAGTCTGACTGAGAGGGTAAAGCAAGGTGAGCCAATCACTAATGAGGTCTGGTCAACCACCCATGTTACCCTAATGGTACAAGCAGGCTAGGTATTGAATGGTTTACATGCCAAACTGCAGACTCTAACGGCGTTAAGAGCAGGGAGCAGGGAGCAGGGAGCAGGGAGCAGGGAGCAGAGAGGAGAGAGGAGAGAGCAGGGAGCAGCCACATGCTAGTACGCTGTATCGTATGTAGCATAGCCTGTGTCAAACAAGCAAAAAATAGCCTTGAACGAATGGATTAAGCCAAGCTTCCCAGTCCATCCTTTTCTCCTTCCTTTGCATTCACTTGGCGCAGTTGTCACGTCGATAAACGCCGAGAATGCCAGTGCCTTGACACCATCCAAATTCAGGCCAGGACAACAGCGGGCGCTTGTCCGCAGCATGCTGTTGATATTCTGTATGTGCTATCCCTCGCATCCATTTCCTGCTTTTTCGCGTGCGGGTAGCGACAAGCCCTTTTGTAGAGGTCTCGGCTGTGGATTCCGGGCTCATTCCCGAAAGCATATGCTACCAATGAATGCCTTCCCAGACACTGAATTATCGGAGGGAGTCCAAAAGCTGGTAGGCTATGAGACAGTTGACTAACAAGCACACAAGCAATAGCGGGCGCCTTCCTGTGGATTCAACATGAAACAAGCTGTTGTAGAGTAAGGCAGAGCACCTCATGGACGAAAGCCACTCACTACAGGTTCTTCAGAATGTTGGAACGCCTGTGTCCCCTGGACCCCTTAGATCCCTTGATCTATATTTGATCCCTTTGCTCTTGAACCCCGGATCTCTGATCCTACAAAGGCAATTGGCTTTCTACTAGTTTCAAAACACCTCGACTTGATGACTAGCTTTGCCGAGGGTTCCATTGTAAATGCAACGTGTATAAGCATCACAGAGACACTGCGTTGGATGTCGCATCAATATGCAATATTTCCTTCATAATACTGTCCTGAGGCAGGGGGACATGCTGCCTATAACACGCGGGCTTCCTCTTTGGGACTTGATACCAAGTTTTACTGTCCCCTTTCAGGTTTCATCCAGCAAACCAGACGCACACCTTGTAGAGACAATGCTAGCTAGCTGTACGCTGGTGTATTCCCTATTGCTAGGCTTTCGCTTTGCCCTGTTTCGCATCCTGCTTTGTGCTTGTCCGCAGGAGACGTACCCAATTGTTGGCCGTTTCAAAGACGAAGGTGTCACTCTGAATAACTGAGCATTAGCATTGACAACAATAATCCTGCATACCCTATATTTTCCTCCAATGGATTCTCTTACACTGCGGCCTGGCGTTTCTAGTCTCAGATACTAGCGCTTTTCACAATGTGTCGATTTTCTTTCTGTGCCTGACGATCGTTGCGTCAAGATAAGCAATCCGCAGTCGGGGGAGAGAAGATTATCCTACATGCAAGAGCAATCCGTTCTTCAAAGACCTTGTCATTATAGTAGAATCAAACGTCATAGCTTCGCTCTTTTCTACGTCCATTTCAACAGCTAGGGCTTGAAAGGTGAGCCAAATCACTGTTTTGGATAGCGGCAGTTTACTGTCGGAGACTTTTATGCTGTCAGGATCCCCCTTCAATTTTCTGTGGTCTGTATAGTGTCGTGGGCAGCTCATATGTAACTTGACACCCAGCAGCTTTTTCTTCAGCGTTTTAGCGCATCTCTGATGCTGGAAAGGGCCACCGCTGTGTTTATAACGGTTGTCAAACCCTGAATCGTGACATGTGCCGTTCGGTCATTGGGACACAGCACTAGATACGCAAGCACTAGAGAAAATGCATTCGACGAGTGGCTGCCTGCCTATTACATGTAACACACTATGCAACAGCGAGTTAAGAAAAGAAAACACCCCTCACTTGAGTGACGTCTTGTATCGAGCAGCCAGTTCTCCTATAGACGCAATCTTTCGCCCACCGCTAGGCTGAGTTCTAGGAGAATATAAGGCTTTGTACCAAGCCGGAAATCATCTTCGCCTCCTAGTATAGTTTCTAGTTTTGGGAAAGGGCTAGCCGCCCTCTCGGCTGTATTGATCCGACCTACGGACAGCTTGGCGTCTACCAAAGAATTTTGGTGTATGACGGGAAGGGAGTGATACATTTGTGCATCTTACTGGGCCGCTCCTCGGCCTTGGCTGTCTTGGACTACTACAAACATTCCGTATGCTACGTTATCCAGCCGCTGGCGACTGTCCAGTTTTAAGACTTGTCAGACATAGACCCTGAATACACCCATGATACAGTGCTTGCCCGCCTACCACAAAACACAGCCGGAGGAGTCATGTCTCTCCATATCCTCCCTGGTTTTCCTCCTTCTAGTGTTTTCTATGGCCAACTACCGGAACCTATTAGGCTACCTACAGGCTTATGCAACATATGTGGCGTGTGCAGCATCATAGTAGTAGTACCCAATCAGCAATCAAAAAGCAAACCTTGAAGCGGGAAGGGCAAAGACTGGCACATGCATAGAGCGTAGATAGCCAGTAGAAACGCTTGCTTATAGTTTCGTCTAAAATGGTTTGTGGCGGAGGTCCTTAATATATAAAATTTCCAAGTACCCGTACTCACAGTCAATCAGCTGGTGAAAAAAAAAAAAAAAAAAAAAAAAAAAAAAAAAAAAAAAAGAACGCCAAAATTCGGGATTGAGAAGTTTGATGTCGCAAAAAGAGCGGGTCTTGCCGTGGATCGAACACGGGACCTCTCGCAAGCTGTGCTGTAGGGTTAACCCTAAGCGAGAATCATACCACTAGACCACAAGACCGATTGAGCTGGTAAGATGGCACTTAAGTGGCATTATAAGGCAAACCTCTCGGCGGCGAAAATGCCAATTTTTTTAGGGAAATTAGTTAACGTTCATTCGAATGCCTCGTTCGCTACAAGTTATTCTGGTAGACTTTCATGAACTCATATTCAAAGCCAAAGGAAAAACACTGCTTGTAGTACCATAAGAGGCGCGGCATATTGATAGACATGCAAGGCTCTGTTAAGGTCATGGAGCTGAGTGGTTGTGGACATGATTCTCAAAAATGCAAAAGCATCAACGTGCTACCGCGGAGCCTCGAGATCATCAATAAACGTTAAATATATTCAAATCATCTCAAATCAAGCTCATGAACAACGGCTGGAATCTACTCTAAGCCATACAGATCTAACTGAGATGGTCCCCCTCATACCTGCCTAAAGCCCGGTAGAGAGTGTTTCTGGCCCTAAAGAATCGTTGGACGCTCGAAGTGTAGACACCTGCCTTGAAGACAACTAGGAACGACATCAGCCAGCTGCTCCCGTCTGAAATACGCGATTGTTCCGTCGAGAAATAGCAGCAAGTAGAAGCGCTGACTGATGCAATGTAGTACAATGAAATGTAAAAAGGTAGATGAGGAGGTTTAAGACGTAGTCAGGTTAGCCCCAATCAGCACAGTTCACGATGAAAATGAGGTGCGGCATTCCTGAGATTTCCTCGCTCGTTTATGTAGACCTACAATTAATTAACATAAAATCAGAAAGAACTATCCATGTAACGAGCAGCATTTGTACCAGGGCTTAGCTTGCAAGAATATTATTGCTCATCCTGTTGCTTGAAACTTGGAGCTTCATATACTAATGGAATGAGGCTTGTGCGCTTCACGCGTGCCTGTCCGTACAATATTGGCTCCAAAGTTTCTGGCATGGGCATCTTCAACCTTCCACTGCATTGCTAAATAGATCAAAAGTCAGTGATTTCTTTCTACGCAATCTGAGTCATTTGTCGGGTACCGTTTGGATGCAGACTTGTTGACATGATGGTGTGTGGACCCAACATCATAGACATCCCCATGTAACACAAGTAATCTTCAAGTCAAGAGTCAATGTGGCATAAAGAAATGATTTAGAATTCAATACAAGATAACAAGATTGCAGATGTATCCATGACTATAGAGAAGAAGCATACCAACTAGCACTGTGTTAAGGCTATGTTGAAAAAAGTAAGTGAAGAAAGATGAACAGAAACGAAGAAAACTAAACCACGCCAACTGCTATAAAAAATGAAAATCGAAGTCTACCTAAAAGCCCCTTTCTCCAGAAATCCAAGTAACAAAAGCACGGTCTCTTCGTATGCTTCTAGAGAAGCAAAAAAAAAAAGAAAGAAAGAAAGAATAAAAACCCCGGAGAAATTGACAAACATATCGCGACGCTGAACCCAAGAAGACAAAAGAAAAAGGTATGCTGACGATTCCGCCAGGAACCCACCCTGTAAGGAATATAAGGAAAAGTAGGGGAAAAGAAAAGGGAAAAGAATAATGAAAGGAAAAAGAAAGGAAATAAGAGTAAAAGGCTGGCTTTGAGCAAAGGCAACGAATGAAGAAACAAAAGGATGCTCCGAAAGAAAAAAGAGAAAAAAAAAATGTCTAAGTAATAAGAAAGAACGCCATGCCAGTATGGTATGCCCACCAGCTACACCGGCCATGGTTTGAGCGGGATGCTATTTAGTAGCTCGATGTTGGGCACATTGTATCCAAAGTCCATGATCAAAATCTTTTTGTCTTGGCTTGTAGTGATCAACCGACGATAATCGCTGCGCGTGCTGAGAACCCAGCTATCATGCATGCCCTCAAAAACAAACAACTGGTTGCCTGTCGCCACATCGAAGACACGGACGTCGGCATCATACGAGCCACTAATCAGACGGCCCGAGACGCTGTCGAGGTGTAGGCTGCGCACCAACGACGTGTGGCCAGGGAACTCGTGCAGACAGGCACCCGTATTGGCATCCCAAACACGGATGATTTTGTCATTGCCAGCCGATGCTACAAAACGTCCGTCCTCGGAGAATTGCGAGCAAGCGAGGCCCTTGGTATGGCCTTTGAACTCGCGTACACATCGGCCCTCCTGAATGTTCCAGAGCTTGACACGAAAGTCACCCGAGCACGAAACAATGCTGTTGCCACGCATTTGCACAGCATTGACGGGTCCAGTGTGACCATGGAGGCGATGGAGCAGGCTGCCTGTCTTTCGATCAAGTACACAAATAGTCGTGTCTTTGCTGCAGGTGACAATGTGTTTGTCGTCGAATGTCAGGTCGAGGACGGCCGATGAATGGTGCTGAAGTCGCATAATCGGCTGGTAGTTGTTCTTTGCGTCATGCACGATGCAATGTGAGTCAGAGGAGCCTGTTATAAGCACATCATCGTCGTACTGGAGACATAGAATCGAGGCATCGTGGTAGATGGGGTACGAGACAAGGTTAGGCATGGAGCTTTGAATCACACTCTTATCATAAATGTCGTTCACAAAGTGAGCAACCTCGCCGTCTTCATTAAAGTGGACACCAGGGCCACTAAGGACGGTGGGTGGGCCAATGACCATTATACATTTGTAGGTGCGAATATCCCAAACCCGAATGGTGCGGTCCCGGGATCCAGTGATAATTTTGTCTCTGCAAGGGGTTCATTAGCATGCATTGAATGGCTATGATGGCTGGTGCATGAAGCAAAGGAAGACATGAAGGAAGGGTGACTTACTCATCGGATTGAAGGCAATATATACTGTCGGAATGGCCGTTGAGAACGACGGTCGAGTTGGGGGCCCCAGCCTTCCAATTAGCGTCTAGCTGAGCTCTAGCCTTTGCAATCTTTTCCCAGTCAGTATTGGGTGAAATGTAGGGAATTCCACGGCCGGTTCCAGGCTGAACAGGACCGGTGCTAGCAAACGTCTTGGAGGCGTTGCGCATAAATGTCTGTCTCCAAACATGTCTATTTTGTGTAGCAATACGCCAAGTGCGTGATACTACAGAAGCAATGTCAAGATCTTCAACCTCAAGAAGGCCCAGAATCTCGAGCACGAGCTCTACTGGCAGTTCGGCAATGAAGTCAACTTTAGCGGGAGGATGGCACTCGATGGACCCATCATCATCGACATCGCTTTCGCCGGCAGCCATGATTCCAATCCCACTCTCGCGGTCATAGTCAAAAATGGTGAGACCTTGGCCAGAGCTGTAGCTGGTGTTGAAGCGGTTGATAAACTTGTTGTAGGGGCGTTGTGCTGGCGGAACAGAGGCGATGGGGTCTTCACCCCGGGCAAGACACTCGTTTTGCATGGCAACTGAAGCCTTTGCTGCTGCCCCAGTCTTACGGGGAATGATGGGGGGCTCGCTCCGCGTGCCGGGGACGGGAAGTGTGGGTGAGGGAAGAGGATCGTCGTGTATGTGCTCCATGAGAGGCCGAGAGTGGCGGAAGCTAGCAGCCTGTCGCAGACGATGCCATGTTGAGCTTGAAGACGAGGTGTTTGGGCGTATGGGTAGTCGCGCAGGTTCTGTAGTTGGATTTGACGGGGCAGGGGCCTCCAAGAAGCTGTTGAAGCCCATGAAACCTCGGAAGGAGATGGAGGCTCGGTGGAAGGCAGCACGGATGGATGATGGGTTGTTGTCGATGTAGCTCTCGGTCTGACGGTGGGCTTTGGGAGAAGATGGGGCGGTTGTGTACTGATTGACATCAGTAGTGGTAGAGGAAGAAGCGGCATCAGACTGTCTGTGCGGGCGAATGGGAGTATTGGTGTCTGCAGCAGCGCTGCTGGCAATGCTAGGCTGGGTGGTCATATTGTTGGCGGTGGCAGTAGTAGTAGCGGCATCGTTTTTGGAGTTGCTAGCCGAGGATTTGTGCGAAAAGACAAAAGAACGTGAACGGAGGCGCTGTGGGAGAGAAAAACTCATGCTACGAGAGGGGCGGCTTGTCATGGAAACTGGCGGGTGGCTTGGGGGTGGAGGCTTATTATGGCCCTGGGTGAACATGGTCAGTGGGCGCGGACGTGAGCGACTGCGGCCTGTTCTGGAAGACCTAGCGGATGTAGTGGCACCTGCACTGGCGGTTTTTTCAGAGGACAGGGGATTTGCAAAGGCCTCAGAAGTATTGTTGGCGGTTGTGGAGGCGGACGAGGAAGAGGAGAAAGTGGCACTGGCGCTGGTGGTGCCACCAAGGCTGGCTATGTCTGGGGCAGCGAATGAGACTGGCGCTGTTGATTTCGCGTTGGAAGAATTGAAAGGAGCCATGGCGACCGACGACGATGCGGCAATGCAAGTGCAGGGAGAGCAGGTGAAATAAGCCAACAATGAGGTGTTGTAGAAGAAAAGAAAAAGAAAAAAAAGAAAAAAAAAAAAGAAACAAAAGCGCAGCACCAAAATGAAGCGAGTAGTTTCGCTATAGTTGAAAGAGGGAGGAGGAGGAGCAAAGCCCAAGGCAAACGAGCGGCGAAAGGCAGAGGAGAGGCGCAGAGGAGAGAGAGAGAGGAAGAAAAGAGCGAAGGGAAGAGGGTATATTATAACGGGTGCGTTATAATTGTAGAATAAAGAAAAACGAAAAAAAAAAATAACAATAATAATAAAAACAAAGTGTGAAGAACCGAAGAGAAGAGGAACAAATAGCAAGATGGAATTAGCTGTCACGATGGAGAGAAACGAAAGAGAGACGGAACAAGAAAGAAAATCGCGAAGACTCCAGGAAAAGAGGAAGAAACAGGAAATCTGGGGGGGGGACAAGCAAACAAGTGCAAGGCTATTGAATCTTCCCTAGTCGCGACCCTGAGGCAAGAGAGCGAAAACGTTGAAGCCGTGGATAGTCTAAGTCTAGGGTGAGGCTAGCGGGCTCCAGGCTAGGATTTAGCGGCCACAGTGGGGGGGGGAAGAGGGGGACACCGAAACCAGACAAGAGAACGAGCGAGCGTGACGGGTCGAAAGAAAATACGGCAAAGTTGATCTGGAGCGAGCCAGACGACGAAAGAGAGAAGCATGAGAAGACAAGACAAGACAAGGTGGAGGATGCCTCAAGCCAATTTGCCAACCATTCAATAATTAATTAGTTATGCAAATTGTGCTCAGCACAAGCCCATCTATTAGCTGGCCGCTGGCCGCTGGTTAGACACAGACCATATAACACTTAGGGGGGCGCCTTTAAACAATCTTTGCAGATCTCGATCAACAAAATCCAAGACACTGTCCAGGGGGTGTGGAAGCAACGAGAAGAAAGGAAGACGAAGACGAGCAACCAGTGGCGGAGTCCAAGGGCAAGGCGGAAGAAGAGGAAAGGGGGGGGGGGGGGGAGGGTTTCGCTCCCTGCCGTCAGGGAGCCATGGAAAGAAATCTGGAGCAAAAGACGGAAGAAGCGTTATGGAATGAATGGTCGGTCGGTCGATCTGTCGGTCATCCATGTATCATAGGGTCCTCGTGCCTCCAACAGTAAAAGTAAAGTAAGCCAGAAGGGGAAAGACACCTACCTAGTCACCTAGTCCGGCCCCCTTCTTGCAAGCCCGCCTTAGTGACCAACCAACCAATCCTTAGGGCCGCACTTGAGATGTTTCAACGAGCGCCCTGTCCGTACATCTATCTGATGGCTTCCAAGAGCTAGAGAGGAAAAAGTATAGTCGAGAACGGTGACGACGGTGGCGTTTACCGTGTCTAAACCCTAAATAAGGTCCACTAGCCTTGCGGGTGGCTACAGATGGGCAATGAAGGGTGGTCGTCAGCTGGCGGCGAGGATAGGGCAAATTGCAAGTTTTTTTTCTTTTAGTTTTTTTTTTAGTTTTTTTTTTCATCTTTTTGCCGTGTGTGTAACGCGGGAGCGCCGGAGACAGCACCTACAAGACAGAGGCATGTCCAAGCCTGTCTGTCCACTGAAGCAGGCAAACATTCAAGCGAGCAGATGGCTTGCATGATGGGTGATGGGATTTGCATGTTTTCTCTTTTTCTTTTTCTTTCTTGCAGCGCATCCCATTTTGACAAGAAAGAGAAACCCTGAGCCCCTGAGGGAGGAGAGGGGGAGGGGTGTTCGTCTCACTGGCCACAAGCTTATCTATAGTGATGGGTTGCTATAGACAGAACGCATAGCATAGCAGTGCAGCGCAGCGCAGTGCAGTGCAGTGCAGCCCTCGGGTTAGTAGTGGTGGCACTGCCGTGAAGTTTCTGCCTGCTTCTAGTTTACATCCGGTGTGATGGGCAATGCTAGCCTCCCCTCTCGGCCTAATTGTTTCTGTCTGGCAGTTTCCGTCTGGCAAAACACACACGCACAAAATGACAAAAGAAACAACAGCAATAGGGAGGGCTATGCAAAGTGTGGCTTTGTGGCACGGCACTGTGGCGTTCGGAATTTATAGTCCTAGTCTAGACCTTGATGGGCCGCAGTTTTCAAAACGTGCGCCAAAACAAATCGTATCATTGACATCACGGATTACTGCCGACAAACTACGGGCTACTTTGTGTTTGAGACGTTCAACGAAGCAAGACTGGCCATGGTTGGTGTATTTGGAGTAGGTTATTTCAAGGAAAAACTGGTGATAGCTTGCTTAGCAGCGCAGCGGCTTTCTGCAAACAATACGTGGGAGCTTTATTTATACTTTTGGCCGGCTGTCAATGTCAGTTAGGGTTACCCGAAATGTACCCCTGATCCAGCTCGCCCAAACATTAGGGTTAGCAACAGACATGAAAGGGGCCTTCTTCCAAGGATGAGATCCCATCTACTGTTAAGAGCTGCCTAAAAAGTAAGTTGTGTTGATCTTGAATAATGTCTGTTTTTTGACAACATCCATAGACTAACGTCTTCATTAGCGATATATCGTACAGCCCCAGGACGATACTTGATGGAAGGCATCGCCCTCATGGAAGTCCCAGCAGCAGGCCGGGAAGCCTCACCTGAGTTTGCTGGGTAGAATTGCGTCTTTCATCTAGAACGGCGTCGTGTTAAATGCTAGAGTTCTGAAGCAGAACTATATGCCAGGATCAAGGGTACGAAGCGTTACTACATTTGGCTTAGCGGAGAGTACACGAGCCTACGACCCTTTGAGCTAACGAAACATACGCACTAGCACTTCCGCACCCAAAGGACATAGCTTCTATTGTGGAGAGTATACCCGCAAAGTTATCCAAAGATATATAAATCACACTCGATTCTTTGTTATGAAGAGTACTTTATCGGGTACGTCACTTGAGATGCCGTAAGTAGCTGACAAGAAGCTGAAGTAGCTGGGTTGTCGCCGTGGAAGCTAATCCAAGATGTTTTCATTCGAAGATAGATTTATCTTGAACGTCAGTATCACTGGAATAGAGGCTCAGGTGCACGAAGATGGACTGGACCGGCGGTGGGTTCTGGCATCTTGTTGATATGGGATAAGCTTTTTATAAGCCCGCTGGGAGGCTTTCATCTCGGTCTACCTATTTTCGTAATGATCTCTCTGAATCAAAGCTTGACTAATGTAGCATGGGGCGAACTTGGCCGTCATATAGTGCCAATCTACTAGTTTGCTTCTCGGAATCTTCCTTGAAACCGGGTAGTATCCCAACCTTGAAGCTATCGGCAGATGAGCCGGAGACGCTTTTAGTTGTAGGTGGGATGATATATACAGAAAGCTAGCAATAGACAGTTGAAAATGGTGTTTATTGGGCTTTGGGTAGATACATCACCGCGTGCTACATCTACATTAACTGACCGGATGCGTTATAAGAGGCGTCAAAATAATGAGATAACTAAGCAAGATCTACCACTTCCCCAGAATCGCCGTTGAAGCTTGACGCCGCAAGTCTGTGCAGTACTTGAAAGTCCCTTTAAAGTGCATGAAGCCTCTGCCACAACGCTATCTTTCCCCGAACCTATGTAAACTACATCGTATAAAAGATGCTAGCACCCCCAGACCAGTCGCAGCAACTGAGTCTGTCGTCCCTTTCTCTTCTCAGGCCTAGAGAGAAGGGCTACTTTGCTCGGAATAGAAGTCATATCCCTCAGAGTAGAGTCCGCTGTCATAATAATCATGCATCCACTCAGAAAGATATCCGCTGGAGTCATAGTTGTAGTCGTCGTGGTTGGTTTCGGGAGTTTCTCCAAGTCTAGGCGTGGGTTCGTAGTCAATTATGTCCGGGAAAATAGACGGCAGGCTCGGATCAGACATACTGGCATCTTGCTCAGCTTGCTGGCTGTAAGGATTGTAAGGTATATCATTGTTGCTTTGCACCACTGCAAAGGATCGGAGATAGCTTATGATTGGAGACAGTTGCTGTGGGTTATCACAGAGTACCCCATGAACCTGGCGAGCTGAATAATCGCCGAGGACCTCGAAAGAACTTGGCATATCCCCATGGGCGACAGCATCCTCAAGATTGGTACCGGAAATGCGGAATAGCTTTTGTAGCATTCCTTCTAGCGATACCTCCAGACCTTCCTCAGACGACTGTATGCTTGCCAGCTTCATCGCAAGCTGGATCAACATTTCAACCGTTCTCAAGTCATCTGAAGTACAGGCCATGAAAATCTCGTAGATGAACTTAGACGACAGTCCGTGGTGTGATTCATTGACGAGACCAAGAAGTGAAGCCCAGAGGAGAGATAAGACAATAGCAGATACAGCATAATAAATGAGCAGCAGGATAGGGGGGAATAGAAACTGCATAACATATGGCTGGGTCCAGTTGAAAAGATATTTGCACAAGTTAATGAGCCTCTGGTCCTGGTCATCTCCCTTTCGATGGTACTTTAGGTCTATTTTCAAAGTCTTCTCAATCGCAGTGTTTGAGCGGTCCTCTTCATTGGGGACACAAGAAGTCTTGTTTTCCATGTGTTGGTCTAGAAGAAAAGCAGACACAAATGGCTTTTCGCACCGACGACATTGAAAGACATGACATCTAGCTAAATGTTGTTCAAGATCGCCTTGACGAAAGAGGTTGAGCCCTAGGCAATGCCCATGTTTATGGTGGTCAAGATAAAAGTAAGGACAAAGTAGCCACGTTTTTGGCTGCGCTTGTGTCGAGTCGTGGTTATCAAGATCTTAGGATACTAATCAGCAACTTTCCTAGTAGTAGTACGGGATATAGGCGTAGTAAGAGCCATAGGGGGAAGAAGATGTTACCATTAGAGTAGGGATCGTCATGAGAGTGTCCCATGGATGTCGAAAGGCCGGCCATGAGACTATCTGTAGTGCGTCCAGCAACCATTTTTGTGTTGTTAACAAGATTGGGATGGGACAGAGAAAGAGTAAGCGTGATATATAGGTGGTGAGCGGGTGTTATAGGAGTATTGCTTGGGCAAGTAGAAGATAGACAGAAAGCCTATGAAAAGTTGGGAGACTGAGGCGCGTCTTCTAGCTTTTTGAGCGAGTGTGTGTTGGGTTCTTCATTTCTTGGGGCCTGTTCTAATTTATACTCAAAAAACAAAGAGTGTATGTAGTTCTTTATGAGCAAGTTGAATGGGATATACTGCCGACGCCTTGAAATTTCCATACACAATGTGCGTGAACAATGTGTATGGCCATCTTGAACATACACCGTGAAAGTCGCAAGGATCACAAAGTGCAGTAGTTATATGCTTGCTCACAAGGAGCTAGATACACTTTGTGGCTATCCTATGGAGCTCGACGCATGGTAGTTATCTGAGCAATACTACCGACTCTACAAGAATTGGAATTAGCAAGTGTTGTCTAGTTCCTTATTCTCTCATACAACAGGGCTGTCTTTTCTGGGCGTGAGTGAACAGCTTGTAATTCCAATCAGCTACGAGCATGATATGGCAAAGCCTAGGACGGAAGATTGACAATATGTCAGTTGCTAGCTAACTTACGCTCGCTCGTGTGATATTAGTAGTCGGGCTTCAAGTAGCCGCTGTGTTCATACTTGCAAGATAATGGAATATGAAGACATGCTGCTCATGCTGGAGACCTCGGTTGAAAAATGAAACGACAGTTTGCATAGACAGTAGGGAAGCAGAGTGGACTGTATGCAGAATAGAGAGCCAGTAGTTTGAGGGCCGAGGAAACGGACGAGACCCTGGCCGGCAAAAGATGCTGGGGGTGCTTGCCACCATGTCCAACACCTTGTTTGGCACTATGCTGGACTCTATGTTATATAGACTGCAGCTAAGCAAGCCTTGGGTGTTTCACCAGCACAAAGATGTGCACAAGTTTGAAGCCCCTTTCCATGAATGACGAAGGCCTTGTAAGCAACAGCGACAATAGATCTTGTTACGTTATAGAGCCTATCACGGAGTCTGCTCGAGAACAAGCCATAAGAATCACCTACATCAAGCCTATGCCACGTCGTTTCAGGTAGAATCCTGGTTAATCATAGCCATTCCTGGACAAAATATCTCTTACTTTGTGTATCCAATGGCCAAATAAGCATGGTACGGGTATCAAATGATGATTTGTGGGTGGAAAAGATCAAGGTGTGACATGACGAACTGCTGCAGTGATGTGAAGTTTCAGGCACATGGTGTTATGTCACGTGACCAGCTGAGCATCACCAAATACACCAGCCCTAGAAAACTCTGTAGAATGACTCAATTGGAACCTTGTTCATGCAAAATCACCTCAACTGCAAATCCTAGGCGATCACATGTACGATAGACTCCGGCATTCTATTGATTCTTAGCGTCAAAGCCAATCAAGGTTGCTGTGATAAGGTAGGACTGCTTAGCGAATAGGATCGAACTTGGTTATATCATGAGCTTACTTGGACATGTTTAGCGGTCACTAGAAACACCAAGACTGAACTAAACGTACTGCCGGACTATTAAGTCATGATAACCTTCCGCTGAGGTCAACCATTCCCTTTACAATACGCCCTCGCTTGCACATCTATCTATATACGAATCCCCTGAATTCCCATCAGAGACGAACATCTTCGAGGTTTGATGCTCGTTTTTCATCGAGGCTTTCTAGAGAACAACTCCTGTGATACTAGTAGTAGGTGTTCCCGGGTTCCTTTCCTTCGGGTTGATCATTAATCTTGACAGTGAACCGTGAAGCCGTAGGGCCTCGCTTTGCCGGCTTTGGTAGCAACATCGTCGTCGATTCGTCCTCTCCCCTCCTTCACAGCATCCTCCTCAACCGCCAAGCTCCCATCACCGCAATACAACCTTAACTCACGAGTATGGGCTTAGTTTGAGTTTTCCAACACAGAGAGCTGAGGCTAGCTATACTAATAATCCATTCATTACAAGCGAGCAATAATGGAGGACTGGACAGCATAGGTGTGCGAGACGTCGAAATGTTGAGCAACAAAGGGACATCCCGGCAAAGGCCATGTGCTGCCTGCTTTATGTCATAGACCTTATCTCTATGTATCAGATTAGTCTCTGCCACTCAATCATCAAGTCTCGTCTCTACAACGGCCGGCGCCTCCTCTGCTCTTTGGAGTATTGATTCCGCCCTTTTGTAGATCTCCGGTCACAGCCTTACACGTCTAAGCTCTCGGCACACTATATCTCTTCACCCGTGCTATATACTTGCTTCAATACTCTGATCTCCAGTCATGCAAGCCTCCGGAACCAATGCACGTTATAGACCAACAGATCCTATCGCTGAAACGCGCTATAGGCGGAAGGATCCGGCTCCCACAAGGGATCACACCAACCCAGCCCGACTTGAAGCTTCCTAGCAAGAACAAAGCTAATTAGCCAGCTAAAACGACACGACTTTGCAAACTTGTTTCAATTCACAACTACAAGTCTTGCTACGAGCACAAGACGACAAAAAACCTAGAATCCAGACTCAGGGATAAGAATACAACGCATATCCCTTAGTCAGCATAGGCAGACCTGCTAAACCTTTACTCACAGTATGGCCATCACAAATTAACAAACAACACCTTAGGCGGTATAGGTTGGCAACGGTTAATTTTTTGTATTTAACATAAAATTAATTATTACCTAAGCTCCTCCAAAGCAGCACTAATTGAAAGCATCCGCTGAAGCCTGCGGCTTGAAGACGACTGCACGGACTATATCTCATAATTCAATATAATATGGCTCTTTCATAAAGATATAGAGTTATATTTAAAAAAAATAGCCTAAACCTTGACCATGATGGGAAAAAGAGAATCAGGGACGAGGGTATTTTGCGGTCAACTTCGGCCGGGTCTCGGTAATCCCCTCGCTGGGACGAGTTTCATCATGAATGGCTAGTAAATAACTCTAAATACCCCATGCCTTTGCAGCCTATTGGCAAAAGCTGTCACGAGCAATGAATGCCTGGCCATCTTTGTTTATGCACCAGCAGTAATCGCCTCTCCACCCGCAATCAAGTTCCAGACCGTCAGTGTCAGTGTCAGACATTGGGTCAACACCCCCAACCGAAACCGCCATAGCATTGGCAGCAAGTGCAAGGAGTAGGGTAACAGTCCAGCGTTGCATGTTTGTAGATGGAGATGGGTTATTGGTAAAGGAGTCGGTAGGTAGACTTGCGAGGGCAAGATATTCAAGATAGAGTAAAGATATTTGGAGGAAAAAGAGTAGAAACGATGTTCCAAGATCAGGCTGTAGACGAAGGCAAGATATCACAAGTGAGAAAGTGATAAAGACTTGGAGAGGAAGAACGAGGAAAAGAAACTCACCGTTGTGAAGAAACGGGCACCCTTATATACATTCCCGGAAGAGCTATCCAACGAAGTTGAACAAGTCCCTTTACGTGGCCATCTCTTCATAGACGAAGCCACACCAGCTTTCGCGACATGAAAGTACCCTATCAGATCCATTATAACGTAATGGCAAGATAAGTGAGCCAGCTATGTTCGTCATGATACCAAAACAGTTGGTAGCAAACTTGTATTCACCCGCGAGTGCTCCTCCGGATCTAGGGAATGTAAGCTCCCGCCATTCACCGCCAACCCTCAACATTCTTTTTGCCTTGGAATCTAGGATTGGGGGGTAGTGACGCTCAGACTACCTGTAAGTCTATCTCACAGCAGTGTTTGATGAGGAGAGAAGTATCTAGAAGCTCGGCTTCTATTTAGTAATCCGGTCCATGGTACCGGACGCCGAGTATCATAGAACGGCGGACCAAAACAATTCTTGTCTCCCACGAAAGCCTCCACTTCCAGCCTTTCTATTGAGTCCTTACTGAGCTGTACGTTATCAAACCACCAGTTCTAGAACTTCTATCTCTCTAGGCCCTCGTCATACCCATGCTCGGGTCATTTTCTTTGTGCACCATCATATTCCATGCGCTTCGTCTTAGAGATGGCCTATAGTTCACTAAGCCATCAAACTATCAATATAGATACACCCGTCGTTCCATATGACTGCCGTGATGGATAGCCGGGCATCTATACAACTACGCTATGTGAGCAATACGATCTATTCTTAGAGGCTCCCACTATCTCTCTACCGGCCAATGACTAATAGGCAACACCGACACTACCGCCGTCGAACTCATTTTTGTGCGTATCCCAAGGGCAGCATCTCCATGTGACTCAGTTCTAGAGCTGGAGGCTTTATGCTACATTTCTCGTAAAACTCGGAGCTGTTTTATTCTCAAATTGCCCTCCAGATCTGTAGTCTCGAGATGGCCATAGCCTTGTAACTATATCTCAAACCAAATAGCTAATAGTTTAGTAATTCTAAACTTGCGTTCATGCTCTAGAAAGCATCCGCCAAGCCTCGTACGATATCCATCCACCGAAGGCTAATAGTCTTGTCAATATCAACTCCACCACTGCCTTTACGAAGGTGAGAAACTATGGTCCTATAGCTTGGGTGCCGCCTCTTGGTCTCTTTGGCAAGCTGGCTGCCAGAATGCTTAGAACAGAATTAAGCCAGTCTACAATGTGGGCATGTGATTACACGACTACTAGACTATGCGAGCCCAAATATGAATCACTTCTTGCGTAGTGCCTGCGGTGATGAAGGGCAAGTGACAATAAATAGGCGAAGGAGAGCCGGGAGGATTTCATGCCGCTGGACTCCGAACATCGTGAAATTTAGCGTCAATGCACCCCTATAATAGTATCTACTATATCTTCCCAAGAGCGCCTACTTACAAATATAACCCACTATTCACCAGATGTGCCCTATCTAACGCGTTATATCGGTTAGTTTTATGATATTTTCGTGTGATAACGTACAGGTATAGTGAGTGAAACAAAAGTCCCTCAACCTACACCTTGTAGATTTTATCAACTGGTTCTCAACCACCGAGCATGTCACAGGCTGATTATGGCGATAGCATGCTTCTCGCCCGGCATGCCCTTCAAAACAACCCAGAATTGATACTCTGATGTGTCGTAATGATCCATGTATACCTAGCATCCCTATGGCGTTGACAGAAGGGCATCCAAGCCCGAGGTGATATTACCTCTAAATTACACAACCTATGTAATCCAGAGGAAGAGATCTTGATTCACATTATATTCTTGACCGATATTTTCGGGGATTGCGTCTCGTCTGCTCGATTTAAGAGGAAGTGCTGGCCAAGTGCTTGCGGAGCCGGACCTTGGACTTCAAGCCCTGACGAAGGAGATGCGGAGTAAGCACAAGCGGACAAAAAAAATAAGCCGACCAACAAGAAGAGGGGTGACGATAGCCAAGGAAGAAAATTAAGCAACTGATCGAATCGATGTGGATGCGTAGGTAGCGACCAAATCATCGACAAGTGGTGGTCGGCGAGGGCCGGTGCGACGGGGAATGGGTTCAACACTGTGGTGTCTGCGACAAGTCTAGTCATGATACAGGAGCATGTTAGTTAGTAATTCAGGCATCTTGTTATGAGGAAGAGTACAGTGAGTAATTTATCTTGATTGAACGATTAATCACGATTTCTAGAATGAAGGTTAAGACTTTTGCTATACGCGTTGAATTCTGCAGCATTTTACAATCATTAGACAAACGCTAAATAAACTCAAAATTCAAAATTAACTTGGCAATTACCATTAATTACCAGATATTACTAATCAAACATTAGGTAAGCACACAAAACTGAAGGCAAAAACTCTAGAGGACAGGTAGACACGTCCATGAATAAGCCCTCCACTCATGCGCTTCGCTTGATAGATCAGGCCACTTCTAGATTGCGAGCAACCTCTGGTATATCGTCGCTCCTATCTTCGCGTATCTTTCTTTGCAGAAGCCATTGCAAGAAGTGCTCCGATGCTCTAGTCTAGTCTCTAGTCTAGTTTCCAACGACCTGATGACGACATGATTTGCCCAATGTGCTGAAAACGGCTACCGTATATCCTGGTGAGGCAAAGATGTCTTTCTAGATGCGTACATGTCAGCTTCAAGACACTCGTCATGGTTGGGGGAGAAAGAACAGGATGAATCCCACGACTACGGAAATGACGTATTCTATTACTCTAACCGCCAAGTTCTAGATCTGTCTCTTGGTCTATAAAGCTCGGCATGCTACGTCCTGTCTGCCACGCGAAACCTTTTAGCTTTTTGTCTGTTGCAACACTTGCTAACGCAAACATATAAATCCACTCGCCCATAGTTACCGCTCACTATTCTTTGATGAAAATGACCTGCTTAGGTGGTGGAGATGACGACAGTGTCTACGACGGCTCATCCAATGTCCGGCTTCCCAATGCTGTCCGCGAAGCCAATGACCAAAAGCTTCACACCTACAACATCTACCGTGCTCTGAAACAGGGGCGCATGCCTTCTACAGAGCAGATTCTTGTCTACCTGAAGGACATAAAGACCTCCGAGGCCCTCAGCGACGAAGAAGGCCTGAGCCAAGATGGCCGTGTACTCCTGCGCCTCTTCCGCCGCTTGATTGCCGAGTCATCGGAACTACTCAGGAGCAAAAATGGCCAGGACCAACTGCAGGACTTCATTTGGCACTCTCGCCAGGCCGACGTGAGCGGTGGCAAAAGAGCTGTTGCTTCAGTTGCTGGACTAAAGAATAAAGCTGATGCTCAGGCTGCTGTCGAGAGTGGACGCACCGTTTTAAGCATGATTCTTGGAAACTCTGATTTCCGTGAGCTGATTGCTGATCTGGCCGCGTTCGCCAGAGAGGTTGTCGGTGATACAAAGAAGACTATCAAACAAGAGGCTCATGAAGCACATGAAGAACTCCTAGATCTTGATGACGGGCGCATCAACGTTGCGCAAGACGAGGGCGACTCTTCTGGATCTGCTGCAAACAGCGTCGGCGGCTTTGAAGATCAAAATGCCCAGCCATCCATGGATCCCGAGCATGTAAATGTCCATTTTGATGGAAAGCCCCGAGAAGGCAACGGGCAGCAGCAGCAGTATCAAACGCAGTACTCACAGCGTTCTCAGCATCAGCATATCTATCAAAATGATGAAACTGCTGCTGACCATACCACCACCACCTACACAGATGCTGCCCAAAGGGAAGCCATGCTTGCCAATGAACTCAATAAACACCCTGACTGTCCCGGCTGCCAAGAGGAACTTCAAACGGCCAAGGCTATCACCAAAGAACATGGTCCCGGGCAATATCAGCACCAGTCCCAGCGTCCTTCTACTCCTCCCTCGACGGCATCGTCCGAAGCTTCCCACCACCACGTCCCTACCATTGAAGTGACTGGCCCTTTTGGGAAGGATGCAGATCCTGGAAATGGGATGGTTATGACCAAGACACAGCGCAAAAAGCAGAAAAAGGCTCGCCAGATGGCTGCTAAAGCCCAGGAGCAGAACCAGGAAATCCCACCCCACGTACAGCAGCAGGTCGAGAATGCCAATATCCATAAGAGAACGTACTCTGAAATTGTCCAAAGCTTTCCTAGCCCATACACTGAACAACCAGGCTCCAGCACAAAGGGCCAAGTTCAGAGCCACCAACAGGCCTCTATCTCAGATGCGGCTGCGGCCAAAGACAGTGCACACCCAATTGCCCCGTCTCCTCCTGTACCCTCATCATCCAAAACCAATGCTCAAGAGGAATACTGGGACATTGCAAAAGAGCAAGACCGAGACCAGCAAAAGCAAAAGCAGAAAGAGCCTGATCTTGAGTCACAGCAGCGACAGCACCAGCCGGCGCAGACACTGAAGAAAAAAGCACAGTCGGCAGCTACGGGACTGCAGTCTCAGCACTTTGTGCGCCAGACAAAGTCCAAGGTCAAATCTGCCATCAATACTACTCAACAGGCCTCCTCTGATCTAGTCTCGTCCAGCACAAGCCCCAACACAAACGCCGCCACTAGGAATCCTAATGCAGCTGCCAATATCGCCGCTACACATACCTCTCGAGCGGCAATTTCGGCCAAAAACTCGGTCCTCAAGAGGGCCCACGGTGAGACCGGCAAGGCTCTCCGCGTGCGTATTCAACGCTTGATTAGCTCTCTAGGCCAGCAAAGTACCTATGCATCCTCTACGGGAACCATCGCCCATCTTTTGCGCCAATATCTCCAAACATATGCACGGGCCGCAGACGAAGCTGCAGATGCTGTTGGGCGCCATGTTGAGCCCAACGATGCTAGCGGTCAGGCATTCAAGTCACTCTGGCGGTTCATGACTGGCCTTGGCGACCGCCAGCAATGGCAGCGTGCGGAAGCATCCTTTAACGAGGCTTTGCGTCTAGGGCGAGACGAGGCCAGTCTAGAGCTTATGGCTGTGCAAATTAGCGATCTAGTGGAGGACATGCTGACCAAGCCCGAGTTCTTTGACAATCCCGAGGACAGGCTATTGAAGCTCAAGAATGAGACCATTAATGTGGCGCCTGGCTTTGGCGATGCTTTGCTTGAACTTCTGGCCTCCCTTGGCGATGCCTTGGCGTCGATCGGCGAGGACGAGGAGCTTATGACTGTGGGGGATACTACCAGCCAGATAATTGATGTCGTCTTTCCCAACGGCAAAAGCTACAACTCTGCGCTTTTGTCCGATATCACAAACAGTGCGATTCCGCTGCTGCTGTCCACAGTTCAGCATGTACCTATTCCTCGAACAGAAATATCCACACCTCAGATTGATCTACTGCTTGAGAATCTAATTCTTGAACCAGGCAAGTCTATCGGTGGGTCGTCCTTCTTCCCGCATGATATCCTAGTCGACAACGTTCTTAGCGTCAGCATGGCCAAGCGCCACCGGCGGGCATACACAGATACCAAGGGTCAAATCTCCATCATGGCCCGTGGCGTGTGCATGAAGGCTGATGACGTCGGCTACTGGATGCATGTGCACAACGGCTTTGTGCGCTTCCATGATAGCGGGCTTGCGTCGTTTGCCGTTGATGGCCGTGGCATGGACATTGAGATGGAAGTGGAACTACGCAACAGTAACACCGACATTATGGTGCTACGCAGCGTTAGCGTCGTCGTGCACCAGCTCACATACAAGCTGCGTGCCAGCAAGTTCTCCTGCATCGCTAGCCTGTTCAAGCCACTGATCAAGCCTATCCTCAAGGCCACGATGGAGCGGCAGATTGAGAAGCTCGTGCGTGAAAACATGGCCGATTGGAATATGGAGGCTGTCTTTGCGCGCGAACGCCTGCGTGCAGCCCGGGCGGCCAAAGCCCGCAGCCCAGGCACGTTTGTTAAAGCTGTGTGTGCACGGAGACACCGAGACCGCTACGACGTAGATGTCCGCGTCGGCGTTACACAGCCGGGCCAGGGTGTGTTTAAGGGTCGCTATGCACCAGGAAGCCTGGTGCGTGAATGGAACGCAGAACGGGTCAGACAGCGGACGGACACCGATCAGAGCAGGATAGATGATGAATGGCGTTCGGACGTTTTCAACAAGGGCCGGGAGGGAAGGGCGATGGTCTAATAATAACGTAATGATAGAAACAGCTTGTATAATTTGTATAACGATAATATAATAATAGTAATAACACGAGGTATATGTGTGTACAAAGCCAAGATCACAACTCACAACTCTACTACTTAGTCCTCCTTGGCCATTCCCTCGCGCAGAATCTTGACCTGGTTTTTGACTTCACGCCATAAAATATACCTGTCCAAGTCCTCATCATCGTTGCCCTCTTTCTTATCGTGGTGCTTGCCATGATGGCGGTGCTTCTTGCCCTTCATGATATCGACCCATCCTTCGTCCTCTTCGGAGCCACTTGAGCTACTTGTTTCGTCATGGTCTGTGTCGCCGTCTGTGTCAGATTTACTGTCATCGCTATCACCATCCTCTCGAGCAATAGCCAGCAATGCTGCCACAAAGGCCTCCTGCATGTAGGCATAGCTGAAGCCGTGAGTAATCTCGGCAATGGCTTTGCAGAGAAGATTGGGGAAGGCAATGTCGTCGTTGCCCGAGAGCTTGCGCTGCCAGAACTTGCAGTAGGCCTCACGCTGAGAGATATCAGGATTGGGGAAAAGATACTTGCGATCGAAGCGAGAAGGGCGTTTCTAAAGCCGTGTGTGGTTGACTGGTTAGCATGGGTTGCATAGATACTGGCGATAGGTCTTCCCCCTGCCCCCTTTTACAAGGCTTGGTAGAAATAATGGCAGATTGTTCGACCAGAAACCATGCGAATCCACTCTCCATATCTCCTAACTTACTGAGAGGCCCGGGTCTAGCCGGTCCAAGTGATTCGTGCTGCCGACCATGAAAATTCCATCGTTGGCCTTAAGCCCATCGATTTCATTGAGGAAATAGCTGCGCACGCTATCACCGATCAAACTATCGAGGTCCTCAAAGATGAGATAGCATGGCGCATGTTGACGGGCTGTGCTGAAGATATCTTTGATGGCGGCTTCAGGGCCAGCCCACTAAAGAAATGTCAGTATATAGCCATGTACTAGGGTAAAAAGCAGACCAATACGACTTACTGTGACTAGGTTGCGCACGTAGAGTGTTGGGACGGGCGGAGTTCGATCGTAGAGACTATGTATCATAGCCTTGATGCTAATGGTTTTCCCATTGCCCGGCGGGCCATAATAGATCACACCCCTCTTCCACGGTACACCCAGCAGGCGGTATTTCTCGCGACTATCAAAGAACGCCATATGATCCTCAATTAGTGCCTTCTTCATGCCTTCGTCCAAGATGACTGACTCCCACGATGCCTTCATTGCGCTCTCGTATAGTGATGTGCTCCGTGTCCACTCGCCGCCCTCGTACACTAGCACAGCATTATGCACCTCGGTCTGGAACTGCGCTGCAGCTAGAATCAATGCATCCGTGGTCTTTTGGTCGTCTCCGACGAGGTACGACATGCGCCGCGCGGGATAGGCTCCCGAACCGTCACGGCCGTCGGCAATGAACAATTCAAATCTTCGGCCGTTCCAAGTATAGTCAAACTTGTCGAAGATGACATCATCTCGGAGCTCGCCAGTGGCGCCGTCCATGCGCCGAGATGGGGGAACATAAATCTTGACACGGTGGGAGAGGGTGCTTTCCATTTGCGGCAAACTATATAGATTCGAAGGCTCCAGGCCCAGCTGTTGGGATTTCGGACTGGGACGGCAGGCCCGAGAGCATGCGGCCCAGCCGCTGTCTGCATAGCTGAGCAAGTCGCATGTCTGCGATGGCACTACAGCCAGATACCTTTCTGGGTAGGCAGCCCTCAGACTCTGGGCAATATGGACCTCGGTGTTGACCCGTGGAGCAGACGAGTGTTTGAGGTACTCTGCCGAGACGGAATCGAGCCAACCGGGAAAGCCCATGGTAGCTACGGCGGCTGAAGAGGGCAGGGGGGTTCGCAGTTATCCGGATACTTGGTGACAGCAGAAATGATGGTATTCAGCTGTCTATCAGGAAAAGGCGGTATATTGCAGACGACAAGACAAGCCAGCTAGTGCGGAGTGGTATGATCAAAGCAGAGCAAGGTGAGAAAATTAAACAGCGCAACACAACAGGACAGCGCCAAAAGCGGATGGATCAAAACAGGGAAACGCCAAATTTCACACTTGAATTGGCCAAAACAGAAGAAAATCAACGACTGGTGCTTCTGTTGCGGGTTGTCTTTGGTGTGTTTCTCGTTGCTCTTTGCTGATCTCGGACTTGCTCTAATTACAGGTTATTACAGAAGGCTGGGCGTTTACTTGGCCCTGTCGGAGGTGCTGGAGTACGTACGTGAATGATCAGCCAGGAGACAGACAAGGCGGCAAGGCAAGGCAGGGCAGGGCAGTGCAGTGCAGTGCAGTGCAGGGCGAGGCGAGACAATGGGATAATACACGAGCCTGAAGCCTGAAATCGCTCATATGTAGCCGGTTTGGAATGGCGTGTTTTGGGTGGCTTTTCGGTTATTATTTTATTATTATTTTTTTTAATTTTTTTATTCTTTATTTTTCTTGCAAAATTTTCAGTTTCTTTTAGGTAGTTACCTTGTTTAATTGACTACACTCTGTCATGAAGTTCTACCGGATATCCCAAGACGCTCATGATATGCTGCAACCCAGCAAAACTAGCCGTACCTTCATCTATTCTCTCAAAGAGGCCCCGTGAGCGAGCACCTAGCCAAGACAAACCCTCCTCTTGTTTGGTTTCCGTCCGTCTTGTTAACCATGTCAACTCGTTAGTTAGGTCTACTTTGCTAATGGCGTGCTGTGAGTGTAGTGTACTGTGCATACTGTGTACCGCATACACGCAACATACAAGACCAGCAGAAGCAGAACACGGGCCTCACTTTGAAGCCCTTGATAAGACCCCGATCTAGACTACCAGCTTTAGTTCTACCGAAGTCGCAAGTACGTACGTGCAGGTAGAAGGAAGGACACGAAATACAGGTCCTCGTCTACGCTCGCTGATAACAGACACAAACACACATATATATACACGCATTCCTGGAGGGAGCAGATGGCGCAGGCAAAGACGGCCAATAGGATGGACTAGACCAACAGGTCAATGGCCTACCAGAGCCCGCAGCTTCCCCCCAAGACGAGGAAGTCCTTTTACTCGACCCGTCCGCTGCTTGCCTTCTCACTATCGAACTTTCTCGACTCCTTGCTTCATTGCCCGTCCCCCTCCTATTTCCAGCCTGGGAGGACTCACATGATAGGAGACCCTCCCTTCCTTCTGTTCCTCTTCTCCGACTCTTCCCCGCCCGCATCTCTGCCGTGCCGTCTCCCTGTCCCGCATTGCGTCAGATTCAGCGCGTACATGCTACTATTAGCGTGAACATGGACATAGACACAAGCATCAGCATGAGCATGAGCATGAACGGTATAGAAGAGCGGAAATGAGATGTTAATTTTGGGTGGCTGTTGTATTTTTTTCTACTGTATTGTTCCCCTCTCTATTCTCTCCCTCCACCATTACCGCCACCTGCACATCACGACTTACAACCGCTGTAACCGTAGCTGGGAGTACGACCGTGCCCTCAATTACCACCAGCACAGCTTCAAACTTAGGGTCAAGATCTCAGGGCCGCTGGGTTTCCTTCTCGTTACCTTCGTTTTTTTTTTTTCGTCGTACGTGGTCCCAGTACTACTGTGCCGTGTTTAGCTTATGCGCAAAGCGACAGATACGATTAATAAACAGGCGTACAGAGATTGGTGATGTGGCGATGTGTGTCTGGGTAACATCTGCCTATCGGTTTAGTCGTCTAAATGATACAAAAGTCCTTTTGTCCTGTCGCCACACAAGAAGGAGAGCGAGCAAAAGCAAAAAAAAAGAAAAGGGAACAAAACTTCAAATGAAAAAAAAAAATAGTATCGCGCGTTGAGGCTGTTGACAAGACTGGGACTCGAACCCAGGCGGATTTCTCCATCAGGAAACTTGCGTTAAGGAACGACCTTAACCTGACGCCATAACCAACTCGGCCATCTTGCCTAGACCAATTCGCGACGGAAAAATTGGGCCGTATTTGCAGTTTTGAGGCGTTTGGCACCCAAAATTTTGCCGGGGTGGCCAACCCCGGCTCACGATAATACAGTAGGTAGACAGGCGTCGTTTGATCTCCGTGATTCCAGTAGACGTTAAATATATTCAAATCAAAACAGTAGGTAGACGTTAAAGAATACAATAACAATTTTGCCGGCACTGTAGATATTGAATTAATTCGACCTCAAACTCAAAATCGGACGTAGCATACACTCAAATTCAGTGGCCCTTTGGCCCATCGTGCAGCGTCGCTTGATCTCGGTAATTCCAGTAGACCTTAAATATATCCAAACCAAATCAAATGGCCCTTTGTGCTTCCATCACGTCACGTCAGGCCAAGCCAGGCCATGCCAGGTCTCGTACGATGCTGAGCTGGATAGATTGGTGCCCTTTATTCTTTTCAGCACGTAGATACAGATTGTGCGTGCATACATGGCCTACTGTCTGCTTACTCTCTTTATTTCTCCTCTCCCTGCAGGCCATCTCCAACTTTCATTTCTTGGCTCAGCCTCGCTTTCACGCACGCACGCACGCACTCACTCATTCACTCACTCACTCACTCACTCACTGCCTTTGTTTTCTCCTCTGCTTGCTAATGTGTGGGTGGACGGCCACGCTTGACATTGTTTCCCCACACCCACACCGTCTTATTTGTATCACTTTTGCCTATTCAAGATTCCCTCGGACTTTGTTGAGTCCATGACCTCCGCTTCTCTGCCCTGTCTATCTCTCGTCCTCTAGCTCCGCTAGCCTGAGCTTTCGTCTCTTTGCCTCAGGCCTATTTCCCCTCAATCACACCCTCTCCTCCTCTTCCTCTCCCCCCCCTCTCTCGCCTGATTGGCTTTTCTTACCTCCTAATCACTTATCAACTTAGCAAAGAGCCTCCCCCTTAATCCCCAGTACTCCCAACCCCATGGTAAGTGGTTAGTTTCTGGCTTTTCACGCCTGATATGGTGTTCTTTGCAGTGGCGTTAGACCAGTCTCATTCGCTGCTCCTTGTTGCTGGCCACACTACTACTAGCTTACGTCGTCCCTCCACCTGCGACGTCTAGGCTCTCTTTTGCTTGTTCAACGAAAGGGCGGGCTGGTGATTCTACCCCGCACCCGCACATACGCATATCAGTTATCTCATGACGACCAATCAACCCTGCATTTCTGTGCTCTTTTACACCCTCGCTCTGTTCCTATCCCCAGCCCGGCTACAGTCCTCCTTGTCTCCGTCCCTCCCCTCTCGTCTCTTCCCCTCATTCTCCTTGCACTCCTTCAAGACAGCCTGATGTCGGTTTGCGTGGCTGAAAGATTTGGTTTTTCCAACAACCCCCTTGGTATCTCCTCCCCTATGTCTTGCGAGGAGGTGGCTTGTTTGCAAGCATAGTAGTAGTAGTAGTAGTAGTAGTAGTAGTAAAAGAAGATGGACGGACAAAGAAGTAGCCGACCGAGCGAGTGAGACATGATCCTCCTTGCTTGAGCAGTCCTTGAGCAGTCCAGTCTTCAAGTCATATCCGATGACAAGTACTAACACAAGCTGATCTTTCCTTCTCCCCTCCTTCTCCCCTGGCTCTACAACGCCCGCCGGCTACCAACTGCACTCATCAACTCATCTGCTCTCTTCTCCTGAGTCTGCCTAAAACGGCGCCATGGAGCCGGAACATCCAATATATGTGCTTGTGGCTTTAGTCGGCCACACAATAAACACCTAGACCTAGGCTTTCTTTTTTTTCAACCACCCGCTACCCTTGGACACTCCCACATCTCCTCCCTTTGCCTATCTAATTTGTCTCTCTCCTTTCTTTTTTTGGCCCTTTTCCTTCCAGCCGTTTGCGCTGCACTAACCATAGGTTGTCTCACCCCTCTTTTGCTCTGTTGATGCTCCCGTCTTGAGGCCTGTCTCTCCTGTCTCTCCTGTCTCCTGTCTCCTGTCTGTGTGTCTCTCATGTCTCATGTGGCCCTGCTCCAAAGAACTCTCTTACTTTATTTTTTTCCGCCATAAGTTTGCCTCCGAGGCTCCCTCTGCCTGTTTCGTTGGCTGGCCATCGATAGTCCAAATCCAGTCCAATCCACCACACCGCTTTCCAAACACCACATGCTGGACATCAAGCACCAGGTTATCCCGATGACCAGACCCCCGTTTTATGCCGTCCTCTCGTGACAGACATTTCATGTATGAGCGTAACATTAGTGTCGCATACAGTTGCACAAATGGCCAAAGCACGTGCTGCTACCATCTATCTCAACATTTCGCAACCATGTCCGTTCTTTATACTATCCTCCTCAGCAAGTTCTGTGATTGGCCAGGCCCTGCGTGCCAAGTTGTCTGTCTATGATATGCGGTCCAGATTCGCGGGTAGCTTCGGTGTGATATGTAGTGTTGCGATGCTGTAATTTAGCTGTCATGTGGTTAGGTTGCTAGCATTAGGCGGTAATTGATGGCGCCTAGGTAGGAAGGAAGCTTGAACACTTGGCGATTCAGAAACTCAAAGTCTGTGGTCTAATAGCCAGGCCGCCTTGGCTGGTCACGTTAGTCGCTGAAGTCCCTAGAGTATGGAAGGTTACTTGCGTCAACCCCAAACACCTGCCTCCATTGTTGCAACGCACCCAATCAGCCTAACGAGAATCAGCACATACAGTCTTCCAGCCCTTTCAACTACCACAGAAACACCAGCATCAAGACCAGACGAGCAAACGAAGATGAATGGATGGTATGATACTGACGTCAGAAATCCAAACCAGCCTCCAGCCGAGGTCAACTTTCACTTTCCCTCCAATATTAAGGAGGTCTCGGTATCATGTGCATGTATATAAATATATACATATACATGACGCTGTGCATACAGAGTATGTTTGTGGCTCATTACATTAGCGGGCAATTTCTGTATGCAGGAAAATATGCATGGGGCATTGCATCTACTGCCTGCAGTATGATACGTGCTGCGTGATGGTGTCTTTTTGCGGAGAAATGCATTGCATACATGAATCAAGAACAGGCATGATCATATCAAAGCAATAGAGGAGGCACAAATCGGGAGAAAACTCACGGACGAGAGCGGACAAAGAGATGCCAATCTTAGACTCTTGCAGCACAAAGCTCCAGCATCACTTGCAGAGAGTCTCTCCCCTCTCCCTCTCTATTCCTATATGCGTGTCTTGTGCCACACCCGACTGTGCATATTGGGCATAGCATAGCGAGAATAGATCAGCTGGGCACCGGCTCGGCTTTCCCTACCTACACAAAATACGGGTGTGTGCGTAAAGCTTTCCGTCCTGGCCTAACTTTGGTTGAGCCGGCTGCGCGGAGGTTCACAAGCCGATGACGTGCGCAAGCAGTCCAAGCGAAGCTCAGGAAATAAGGGAAGCGAGCTCGAATAGCCAAGGGATGGCAATGACAAGATGCGGGGGAAGAGAGGGAGGGCAAGAAGCAAAAGGCCCTTTGCGTACTTGGCAGTAGTTTGCCCACAAGAGAACCCAGTTCTCAAGTCATATCGCCAAGTCTCTGTAGTGCGAAGCAGCAGACGGTGGAGCCTTTGGCAGCCCATTGAAGCTGGCATTGGTGCTCAGCAACATAACAATAAAGCCCTGGTTTAAGGGACGAAACCGGACTCGTCCAAAACCACACCTCAAGCCGTCTCCCTCGTTTTACTCATCCCGTATTTAAGACCTTCGTTTAGCCTTTCGTTGGCGAGCTCTCGGAGCTAAGGCCTCTCAAAGCAAGAGGAATGAGGAAACCTAGAGACGGGAATTGCTCGATCCTACATCTGTTATCGAACAAAGCGACAGGCTGATTCCAAGTGCAGCGAGGGCTGAGGTAATGGAGGGGGAGTAGGAGCAGGAGCTAAACAATTGATAGGGAGGCTCGTAAGCCTTTAGTGCCATTTCCACATCAGCCTGTTCAGGCTCCCCCCCTCCCCTCTCTCTCTCTCGCTCTCGCTCTCTCATAAAAAAGGCCCAGGGAAAGAGGGATTAAGCTAGAACAGCCGGCCAGGAAGTAGACACCAAAAGCCAAAGGCGAGAGAGACTTGGCAACTCAACTGGAGAGAGATGGGTTAGATTAAGCGAGGATGCTGCTAGCGAGCGAGGAAAGCTAGACTAGGAATTCGTGGGGAATAGGGAGATGTAGCAAAGGAAGCCATCCGCTAATCTAGTTACTCGTTTTCCGTGGTCTAGATCCAGCTTAGTAGCCTGAGTCCGAAGAAGCAAGGAGCGGGGGCGGGCTTGTGTCGTCCTCGGAGTATGTAGCCTGCTCGGACATTGCAACAGCACAAGAGGGGGCATAGCAGAAGGTTGCATTGAGTTAACACCAACCCGATTAACAAACAGGCAGATAATCCAGAGTGACATTTGGGGAGTCTCAAACGGAAACTTGAAGATTGGAGATGTTGGAGAACACAAGGCCAATCTGTGATACTCGGCGGACCCGGTCCTCATTTATTACTATAGGGTTAAGAAGAAGACACACTTCTGTAAGGGTTAGTTTATCATGTGTGGTATTGCCGTATACCGCCGTCCCTTGCTTTGGCAAGTAGAAAGGAGGTGAACTCACTGTAATATCTAGGTACCTTTTCTCACAAAGCCACAGTCTCAAAATGACAGCATAATATTGCCACTCGACGTTGACATTGCATACCAGCAGATAGGCAACGATAGTTAGTTGCGGGCGGTTGTCAAGCAAAATGGCAAGTCATGACTCAGGCAGTCACTCGGTGTTGGGATATACTGCTACGCAGCATGATAGGCCAAGAAATAGATGACGATACTGGCATCACATTTGCATGATTGCCATGTCAATATACTGCAAATTTAACTTCACAAAGTAGCATCAGTATACAATGCACCGTCTGCCAAGGCATCCCCCGCTTTGACGCCCGATAAGAGAGGCAGAAGGAGAGGAGCAAACAAAGTACCAGAAGGCAAAAGGAGGCGAATGGCAACAAGTTGCAGGTATCGGGTATTTGATTTTCACAACATGAAGTCTCGATATCATTCTGCTTGTTGTTTTGTTACTGCACCTTGTCGTTCATGATAATATGTTGATCGCATGGCCTCAAAGACAAGAATGGTAGGATCGTAAGTCAGGGTTAAGCGGGGTTAAGCGGACAGATCCCACAGAGCCTCGAGCCAGACAAGGAAGGAGACGGTAAACAACGATAAAATAACGATAAAATCTGAGCGGCACACACACAGCATAAGCCGCCCTCACGCACACACAGACACAGACACACAACATGCACCCACGAACCAAAGGCCTGCTTATCATGGTATGCATGTTTCTTATCTTTCTTGTTCTTCAATTTGTGCATTACGTGCTTTTAGCGCCATGTCGTGTCCCGTCGTGTCCCGCCGTGTGTCCGAGGCCGTGTTAGCTTGCTGGATTCTGCACCAGAGAAACAGAAGAGAAAAAGAACAAGGAAAAAAAAATCCCGTTATGCGATATCGCGCACTACGTTGGGCTGCCTGTATCTCTCTCGCCCCAGTCTGTGCTATTCTTGGTTAGTCTAGCTCGGTCTGGCTCTCTGCCTCACTGGTCCAGACTACCCGACACCTGTAGCGTGGTACTACTCCCGGCAATATCGCCCTTCCAGTCCGGAATCTCCTGGCTCGCTGTCGCGCACTGGCACTGTTAGAAAGAGGAGGGAGGACATGAGCCTGAGGGGTCAAGTTCCAAAACCTGGTCTAGAGCGTCTTGGCTCGGCTGAGCTTTGGCTTGAATGGGCTTGTTCTTGTGTCTATACATCGCCCCCCGTCCGACAGACAGACAGACAGACAGACAGACACGTAGATAGACAGACAAAGCAAACCTGATTGACTAGTTAGTCAAAGCCAAGGCCAATCGGCCGGGCTAAAGATTCCAGGGGCTGGCCGAGAACACGACCCTCAACCACCTCCCCACAACGGCGAGGGCCCTGGAGAGGCATAGCGCCTAGCATTGCTTTTTTTTTTTTCTTTTTTTCCTTTGCTTCAACTCTGCCTTCTTGGTGGTTGTTGGGTGATGTAAAAAAGGGAAGCACTTGCATGCACAGGCCCCTACCTCAGCGTGAGACAAATCCTCCCAGCAATATTTTCTGATCCGGCTGTGCAAGAAACATACATGTTCCCTAATGCAGACGGCACTAAAGACACAACAAAATGATAAAAGGCGACTCTGGGGGACTGCGAGTTCGGGGGGCGGAAGGGGCAAAACAAGTCGTCAAAGCTACTGTAATACTGTGAAAGGAGATTTCTTCCGTAGCAGAGGTTTGTATAACATCGCGGTTGGATCTGTGATGAATGGATCAATGAATGAATGAACGAATGAATGAGTCGTGATTTGATTGTGATATCGGCATGATGATGGTGTTGTGATGACGTGATCAAAGGTACAAGAGTACATACACCAAGGGTACACAGTGTAGCCATCTAGGGTTAGCCCCATGTCTTAACCCCTGACTTCTTCCCACTCAACCCTATCAGCCTTTTTTTGTCGCACAACATTTTTTGACAGGAGGTTGGAGAGAAAAAAATGAGGTTCTCGTTGTTGTTACCATCCCCTCTGCTTCTTTGTCTCCCACCCCCTGCTATGAAACACAAACGAACCAGGATCACATATTGATGTGCAGTTTATATACGCTTGCTTCACCGAGGCACCGTAAAACCGTGAAGATGCTTGTCGGCTTTGTTTCGCAACAGAGAAGAAAAAAAAAAAGGAGGGAAGCGGGGGTCCCACCAAGAGATACGAGAGAATGTCGGTCAAGAGCGACAAATTGCGAGCGATGAGAAGGAGACACACAGATACAGCTGATCTACATGACTGACTGCACGCAGTGTGCAAATACAAAATATACAGTGTACGCCTTCAGTGTCGTGGTTGTGCGTGCATCAACATGGGAACAACTAAGCAAGCCCGGGCTTGGAGAGACAGCGTCTTGCCTCTCTGTCGATGACTCAGCACGATATATACAGCATACAGCAGCACACAGCATACAGCTATGGCGGTGCGTAGGGGCTGAGGCCATGACTGCAGCAATACTTGGCGACAACGACAGGCAAGGGCAGGTGGGGGGGGGAGGGGGGCAATGAGCAGACGCCAGAGCAGAAAGCAAAGCAAAGAAACGAATATTAGTATGCTAGTCCCCTTCTCTTGGTTGGATTCCGTTCGCCATGCCATGCGGTAATTGGCCGGCACAGCAGATTCATGCAGTTGATCCGGCTGAATTCAACAGTTCGTTGCTTCTATTGTTGGTGGCTGTTCTGTACTACGCTGCTATCACAACCACGCAGGAGCCACCAATATTGCACGTATATTACACAGGCTATATAACGCATCATAGCTTACATCTGCGGTGCCAAGGAGCTCATGGCTCAAGCCAAGCTAGGGAGCCAGATAGACTATGGACCCTGTGTCAGTGGCCGCTACATGTGAACAGCCTCTTCCTCAAAGGAAGAGTGAGAACGACAAGCAAGCTGTACGCACTACTGGAGGCCTATTACTTTGACTGCCATATACTCTATAGCATTCATTATTGGCGTAAATATTACCCCATAAACATGTAATAATAATGGTCATCAACTGCAGGTGAGAGCGCTGCTACACAGGCAGCCAGGGCAAAAGAGCCAATAAATAATGCCGACGTCCGGTGGCTGCTAATCACGTCAATTCTAGACTCGTAGAAAAGGGCCAAGAGCGAGAGAAGGAAAAAAGCAAACCTTGTTTCTAGGTTCCCAGTGGCAAAGAAGAAAAACATGAAGATCCTTGTCAGGAGGCAGGGCTTCTTCGCCCGCTATAAAAAGAAACATTAACAGAAACTTGGCCTCTGACTCTGCACCCACCCAAGCACCAGCCACTAAGCCAACTTCCTGCGCACTAAAAGAGGACAGGGAGTCCCTCTCGCTTTGCCAAGAAGCATCCCCGATGGGGGGCGGGGCGTCTTGGGCCTTAGCTTGGTATGGTGTAGTACCGCGCGCAGCACAGTACAGTCAAACTCGAAGCTTTGACTTGATACAACTGCAAAAGCCCGGCTCGTTTTAGGAGCTTGGGGCAGCTCTAGAGAGAGCTCAAGATACAAACCAGACCAGACCAACCAACGGGGAAGACAAAAAGCCAGCCAACCTATAAAAGATATACTGTTATTGGGGTCGTGATGTTATGGGTGCGAAAAGACGAGGACGATATTGGCTGCCAGCACAAAACAGTCTGCGGTTTGCCTGTTGATTCACCCTGTTAATATCACAAAGGCTTGCCTATATGTTTTAGTATGACATCAGTGCCGTGGGAGATTGAAAATGGACGAGAAACTTTTCAAAATACCATGATTCGTTCTCAACCCAGGCCTGCCCTCTTCTCTCTCAGCTTATCCCTTCTCTTCCACCCACGTGCTATATAGCTGAGGCCTTATCAGAACTCCTCGAATAGGCTCCTGCCAAGTTCCAATGCGATTCCTAAACAAGCCTGACTCGACTACGGTGACGATAAAGGACAGCGGAGGCAGAAGGAGGGATAATATGCGAGCCTGGCCTATGGCATGTCTCTACGTTGTGTTTTCCCCCTTTCCCTGCATGTATTCATACACTTTTTTTTTTCTTCTTCTTTCTAGCCCATTCGTGTTTCTGATTTAGCAAAGAGCTAGACCTGGCCAGATACAGCAGACAAGCACTAGGTGTTGGGATTAGGAACAAGGGGAAGGGGGAAAAGAGCGAAGAAGACCCAACACAAATGCTGTAGCAAGGAATGCACTCACTCCTGGAGCTTATGACGCGATCCTTCCTGCCTGTGCTTTCTCAGCCTCTTTTCTTGGTATTTTTATTTTGATTTTGATTCGAACAACAGAAAAGCAACAAACTGGGACAAAGACGAGGTCGTACTGCTGCATGGGATGAAAGCTCGTGTCTCTTGCTTCTCTGTTAGACATAGCATTGCCCTCTACCGTATTTATTGGGCGCAAGTCCTTGATCGTGGGACATATAGACAAGCTGGATAATATGGCAAACAATAGCACCGGCGATATGAGTTGTACCGGAAGCGTGCACTGGCTCACTAGTCCTCCTTGCTCACAACGACCGGCTCAGCTTCAATTAACAAGACTAATATTATAGTATCACCACCTATTAATCACGCAGGGCTCAACCAAGGGCTCGGCTTATTCTCAACTCTCACAGTCCGGGGAACTTGCATGCTTTAGCGCCAGTCTACGCCGTTCTTGTTGCATTACAGGAGGGCCGGAGTATATGCCCTTTTTTATATATATATATACATACTTCTTCTTCCCCTGCTTATACCTACTCAAACCCTCTTTCTGCACTAGTCATGGAGAGGTTCTTTGTCTCCGCTGGAACCGAGTGGTTGGGAAGTAAAATGAGTACTCCTTTGTTTCCTTCTTGCAGTCCTCATTCTCTTGTATCGTCTCGCTTCTGTGGAGTAAATACGAGCAGCTAATGAATTATTTGATTATGTAATCGGCCACCAAGCCTGCGAGACTTTTGAAAATTTCATCCGGATGGAAGAAACTACTGTTTATTTTTGGCCCTTTGTTGCCGCTGCGCACAAAGTCCGTCGACCGAGTCGAAGGCCCGGGTTCGGGTGGCAATAACCAGAAGAAGAATAGACAAGCAACTTAGGGTGGGGCTGCAATGGTATGAAAGGTAAAAAAAAAGAAAAACAGAAAAGAGAGCAAAGATAAACCTGGCTGTGTAAGTAAAATAAGATAAAATAAGCGCCTTTCTTCATTTGGGCTCGGTGTGTTTAAGTGGGTCTATCCCACTATCAATCTGCGGAACTACGTTCCTTCTTTCTTGTCCACCTCATGTCTCGTTGCGGTAAGTACCAAAAAGGGAAGGTCTTACCCCAAAAGTGAAAAAAAAAAAAAAAAAAAGAAAATGGCAAGGTTAAGGCAGGAAGGAAGAGGAAAGAAGGAAAATAAGGAAACATGAGGAAGAAGGCTCAGCGGAGGCGAGGGCCCGACGAAACTGATGGTCCGCGCTTTTTTAATTTTCTTCTTGGACCGTTTCTTTTTCTTCGTAGCGAACGAATTCTAGGCCCATACACAACGCTACCGTTCCGTATCCAACTGTAAGGAAATGCCCCATCGTTGCTGTAGGGCGTTGTTTCTTTTTACTCCTAATGACGGTGTGGGGGTTCAAGGATAAACCATGAGCAAGAACTAGCAGAAAAGGAAAGAAAGGTTCATCAAGAGCTAATACTGTCTTTAGTGCGAAATATGCAGATATAGAGGCTTAAAAACCTCTATTCCGCAGTTTAAATGTCCCTCCCCCAGCTACGCTCTACTCGGTCTACCCCCGTAAAGAAAAAAAAAAAACCTCCCGACGGTACATGATTTTGAGTCTTTTCTCTATCCCCGACCGACCGACTGGCCAGCCTATTTCCGAGTGCTCCCCCTACATAATATCATCCACTCAGACAGTCAGACAGATGGATGCACAGTCATTCTATTCTATATGACAGGCCCAATGTGTGCCGTTTTCCCCTTATCAGAGTTGTCATCTGCTCACGCTAAGATACTACACACAGGACTTGTCCAGCCTTGGTCTCAAACTGTCCACTATCAGCCCATGTTGCCTTATCCCGCCGTGACACCGTGCAGCCACAATATAAGGTAAGGGTCGTACGACAATAAGAAGCTTGCTTGCCAAGCCTAACAGGGAAAACTACAACAACCAGAAAGAAGACCAATGCCTCCATGCCATCCCATAGCGGAGAGCCCATCCCCTTTTCCAGCGTACGCTAGTTTACACAAACCAAAGGTGTGGTTTCTACTTTATTCTACATCCACATCTAGATGCACGAAACGGACTTTTCTTCTTTTCCCCCGCCTTAGCCACTGAAGACGCCTAGGCTGGCAAAATAAAGAAACCTCCGCCCGTTGTTTTCCCCTTGGGCGTTAGTGAGCTCCGCTGAATGCGCTAGCGGAGGCTCGGGCTCGGGCTCGGGCTCTAGGCTCAGGATTTATGTTGGCTGAATTTTTTTTTTTCTTTTTCCCCTCTAATAGTTCGAGTGCTGCACTCCCTTTTTATCCAAGTTGAAACTTGTGTGTAATTTTAACCAATGGAATGGCTGGGATAAGCTGATAAACATTGAGGGCGCCCAGCTCTCTGTTGGAGAATATAAGCAAAAAAAAAAAAAAAAAAAAAAAAAAGATTTTGTGGGGAAACACAAAAACATAGAACAATGTGAATGGTTGCCATGGCTTAGTCATTGGTCTCAGCGGCTGTAAGCTATCCCAAAGGCTCTACCCTATGAAAATAGGAGTCCTTGCGGCGAATACCTGACTGCTGAAGGGAGGCAGGCTTTTTGGTATGATCAGCATCATATCCAAACCTGACGATCCGATGCACTAGTGTGGGGTAAGAAGGGATAACGATATCACATAGCGGCCATAAATGCGGATGTTAAACCCGGGAGTGTGTTCAACTGAAAAACTAGTCATGCCATTCCTCATAGAGCGGATAATAGGAGTTCGTCAACCCCAATGCCGTCAGCCCTTCTTTTTTCTTTTTTTCTCGCCTCTCACACTGACTGCTTCGCGGCTCAAGTTTGCACTGGCACTGAGATTGGGATGGGAGCACAAGGGCAAGCAATAAGCCGGCGGGGCGGAACACCGACGCCGGCACTAGCTAACCACCCTTCCCCCTCCCCCCACTTAAAAGCCGCATTAGCAAAACACGTTCCCACGCAAGTGTAATCAGCTCGACCCATCCCCGTCAATGCGCTGCTGCATCTAGCAAGGCCCATGGACCATTAGAGATACACTACGTCTGCTTTGGGGGATAAGAAGATGGAGTGGAGCGAATAAAAAGGTAGGACATAATAAGGGGGCCAGATGGCGTGTCTTGGGTGCTATCAACGGAGGTCACAAAAGTATCCCTTTCTTTGACTGCTTCTGTTCTCCTGTATTGAAGGGGGGGTGGAGAAGGCAGAGAAGGGAAAGGGTGTATTTTCTTTTTTGTTGTTTGTGATGCATATGTCATATGCCATGTTTCTCTATATTGCATCAAGAACTATCCAAGCAAGGGATGCGGTTGTTGTTGTTTATTTTTATTTTTATTTTTATTTTTTTTCGGTTGTCTCGTGCTCCATGAGAGACGATTTGAGATTTTAACATCTGGTGAGCATACCGTCTCACGCTCAGTCCTACGAAAAAGAAAAAGAAAAGAAAAAAAAACTCAGAATCCAGACCTCTCCCCGTTATCCTTACCGCTATTTACGACTCTACTAGCTATCGTGCTAGATCTTAGAGCTCAGGACTAACTCAAGCTAGAGAGAGAGCCCACGTCAGCTGCAGCCCCGCATCAACCAACAGAGACGTCTCCTACTATCCGATCACCTCCCTCGTTAGGAGGGAATTCTTGCCTAGATTTTCACTCCAAGATAGCAAAAGCGTATGCTGAGATATGCAGAATAATATAAGATGCATCTTCATGCAATCATGCAAGCATGGATCAGGGAATATGGCATTATTCCTGTCCGGTGGTGGGTGGAGGTTGCGTGTAGCGTATATTATATGTACAGGTGTATCTCATTGTGGATATAACATCAAACATACCGTAGACACCAGTAGCTGTTCTGGATCACATTGGACAACAGAGAAGATACATGTACGTTGAGAGCATTTATATCGCGCCATCCCCTCAGTCATACATAATCATGTATCAGCCATGTGGATAGTTGCTGTAAGATTTCTACGAAGACCGAGCTCGACTTTGAATTCCGCTCGGGAATGCTGAAGGGGTGTGTGGAGTTTTTTTTTTTTTTTTTTTTTTTTCTTTTTCTTTCATAAGCCTGGGCGAGTAGTGCAAATGAGCGAGCCAAAAAGGTTACAGAGTAGTGCATTTAATTTTAACCAAACAATGGCATGTTATCTTGTCAGCACCTGCAAGATAACATTCGATTCAAGAGTATTACGCGGAGAGGAGGTACAGAGAAAACCCCTCTCCCGGCAGTTCCCTACGCGATAACATAGATAGCCTTACTACACAGACTGGTAGTTTTCTCTCTCTCTCTCTCTCTCTCTCTCTCTTTCTCAAAACAACCGGGGCAACGTAGCTGCAGGGTTTGTCTCAATGTGTCGCAACTGAGGGGACTCCTCGGTTCTTTTGTACATGCGTGTCTGTTTGTCTACCTGTTATCATTGCCTGGGATATCTTTGACGCTGGGCAGTCAGAATGACATCAAAAACAATACCACGCTACAAAAAAAGGCGCAAATCGAGATTGGCCAGATAGCTATGTAATGCATGAAATATAAGATGTCGCTGACTTTGCTGGAATAAAAAGAAAAGTTGAGTCTTGGCTCAAGTATGGGAAAAAGAAAAAAAAAAAAAAAAAAAAAAAAAACAATACTAAATCAACGCAGAGGCAAGCATAAGCGCAGCATTTACATGCACCAAGTGCCCCGATAAGACATGCTTGTGTAGTATGCTTGGCCTCAGTCATGCCTCGCAAGTTGAATCAAACATTGCAAGGCAAGTGCCTACCAGCATCTACCTCAGTTGGCGTGGGCGGAATGTGCCAAGATCTTGACGAGGTCCCAGTCCGGCACAGTAGCCACAAGATAAAATAGGAAAGGACCGACATACATGGGTAGTGCAGAGTCACACATTGCGCAAAGGCGGCGACGACACGGTGCGGCGCGGTGCAGTGAAGTGCGGTGCAGTACAGCACAGTACGGTAATTGCCTTGTCTGGCCTTACAACTGGGGGCCTGACATACATACGCATCAGACACAAATTAAAGCGATAAGCAACGCAGTTGGACTAGTGATTGATTGTATTTTCCACCGCGTCCTTGATAAGCCAAGCTAGAAAACATTTGGGGGAAAGGGCCTTTGTTTCTGGCTGCTGCTGACTATTCTTGTTTGTTCTGGTGGAGGTCTGCATTTCCGACCCCGGATTTTGATCGGGGCATTTGAAACAATGGAACGGCAGAAAAGAATCAAGTCCTTCTAGGTCGAGTCCGTACAAGCTAGTAAGACCTAACCCTAATGCGAAGCAACAAGAAAAGCAGTTGCCTATACCTCGTCTGTTTGCAGTTATCGGCTGTGACTGGTATGTTTTATTGGCAAATTATTTTTTTGTTCTACCTTTCAAATTCTTTGCCGGAACGAAACAGCAAAACTAAAGCTTCTGTGCAAGGAGATTAGGATCAAATACGAGGGCAGTAGAAACAAAAAAAAAAAAAAAAAATAAATAAAAAAAGAAAGAAAAAAAAAGGTGTGACCCACAAAAACACACCCTCCCCTACCCAGCATGGGGGCTCATTTGATAAGGTTAAACGCAAGGGCAGGAGGCTGAGTGGGGGGGCCCAGCTAACGTTAAGTTATGGGGGGGGGGGGAACATACATATTAAGTGGGGGAAGGGGAAGGTTCGTTTATCAGGGTTAAACTTTGTTTTGCAGGCCTGTCTGGGTTGCTCACCGAGGAAACACACCGAGACTTGAGGGGGGGGGGCGTGTGGGGCGCAAGGTGAAGTACAATTTTGGAGGGAGAAAGAAAAAACGCTACACAGGCCATGGATGAGTGATACAAAAGATACAAAAAGACTCAAGGGGAGGGAAGGGAAGGGAAGAAGATGTTAAGAGCGAGGCATTGGTTATTTTGGGGAAAATAAGCGGTAACTTGGTTTGTTGGGGCGATTGCGTTTCTCACTTGCTTGATGTTTGCTCGCATAGTCTCTGAGAAGGTGAGAAGGTGAGAAGGCACAAAGCTAGGCCAAAATAAGAAATAAAAACTTCAAAAGGTAGAGGCGTGCGTTATTTGTGCAGGAAAACATAGCGTGCAAGACAAGGCGCTGTTTGGTCTAGCTCAGGAGATGGAGCGGGGGGAGAAGAAAGGAGAGAGCTTGTTGGGCTTTTCTTTGCCCCCTGGTATCCGGACGAGTAATGTTAGTGGGCCGGGAGACCGAGTTCGTTTTGTTACTGGGTTGGCGGCCGTTAGCGAGCCGTTGTTCACAGAAGTGCACCGCCTGGGCAGCTATAGTGGCCAGACGGCTGTTAATTAAATTAGGCGAGAGGTCTTTTATTAAACTTTGTTTTTGCTTGCTGTTGAACTCTAAGCTTGATTGCTTCATCTTCTTTATTGGTCTGTGTTTACTTCGTCGGTGTCTGATCTTGGAGTTGGTCTCTCTGTTGAATGCATAACTGCCTCCCCCACCAAGTCAAACCTGAATGGCATTTGCGGTCTTTGAATCCCTTTCACAGTGGTGAACCTGAGTCTGGGGTCTGAGTGATAGGGTAGAAGAAAGGGAAAGACAAGAGGTCAAGAGGTATTCTTATGGCTTGCATGACCGAAAGGCCGACCCATGTTTCTTGTGCTTTATTTGTGTTTATGTTTTTTGGCTTCTTCTGCTGTCTTCTGGCCTGACTGGGAGAGGGGGGGGGAGATATGGATAGAAGAAGCCCAGCAAGGGAAACAAGGGGGAGGAAACTTGGTAATAGAACGAACAGGTGGACTTCTCTGCTTGAATGGTGTGTCTGTCTTTATCTCTGGCGTCTTTTCCCTGACTTGGTTGTCTGATTGGCTGCTCTAGTGATACTTTTGCTTGGTTGTTAGGACGAGCGAGCGAGGTTTGCAGCTTGGTAGATGGCATGTTCTATTGGATAAATCTGTATGCAGGCTTCGCACGCACCTCCTTGTCTGTTTTGCGTTCACGTTCACGTTCACGTTGGCTTTTGTCTTGCGTCTTGCGTCTTGCATCTTGAGATTTTGTAGTTGGTGGCCCTCAACATCCTCCTCTTCCCCTTCCTCCCTTCCTCCCTTCCTCCTCGACCCCAGTCCTTTGTCTGTGTGTCTTCCTGCCTACGCGAAGACAGGCCGAGAGAGAAAGAGAGAGAGAGAGAGAGAGAACCTCTCAACTGAGCCACATTCCACGCTACAGAGATAAAATATAAGCGCAATTTACCGATACTTTAAATAGCAAGGTCTTTTTCTACGATTTAATTGTTGATTTTATAGACATTGGAGAGCCGAAGAAAAAATAAAAGATTAAAAAATAAGAAATAAGAACAAAAGAGAACGCGTCCCTCTTCAGTATCTGATGGTGCGAACTTCGGCCCCCCCCCCTCTTTGTCTTTGCCTCGCCACAGGCATTAGGGCATCTGTTTTTGTTGCTGAGGGCTATCCTTGGTGGCCTTTTGGTTTGTATGTGTCTTTGGGCTGGTTTCTAGCACCTACGGGCTCGGCGATTGCTAGATAGCCGGGAAGGGCAGATGGGGGAAAAAGAAAAAAAGAAAAAAAAAGTAATTTAATTTATTTATTATGCGTACGGAAGTGGGCCAGAACGTTCGAGTCAGTGCGTGCATCTAAAAAAGCAATAGTTCATGGCCATACAGCCAAGGCTCAGCCAGCCAGTCATTTGCATTTGCTGTAACGTGCTGCTGTCAAATGGGTTTTTTTTCTCTTTTTTTTTTTTTTTTTTTTCCTTTTCTCTTTCCTTGCGGCGGTCTCCTCTGGACGTTGTTAGGTGGTTGTGGTGTGATGTTATGTGTTTCTGAATTTATTCTATTTTATCGTCTCGCATATAGCTGAGTACTCAGAAATTCTCGCTGTCTCATGATAATTGTGAGCTTTTTTGCCAAACACGTCGAATTCGGACGAGAAGAGCAGACGGTTTGGCCCTTTTCTCCCTACGCTATAGCGAGTGTCTCGACCTGCTGATATAGCTGAAAGAGAAATAACACAGCACAGCATATAAAACAGGCCTGTAAGAGACTAAACGCAAACATCAAAATCAACTACTATTCACTGATCACCCAGCATGAAGAGCTCCAGCATGCCAAAGTCAAAGAATCATAATTCAGGTTCCCGAGCTATAAAAACACAGGTTTATCATGTTTGGCAAAAGATTTCTTCTTGAATTCAGCAAAAAAAGCCGTGTCATCTTGGACTTGGGATTCGATTGCTGAGGGAGGGCCACGGGTAGAGACAACAAGACAAACAAGGCATCGGAGAACCGGCCAGCCCAGCACAATCAAGCCCATCACGTAAAAAAAACGGATTGAGTTTGATACACTAATCGATTTGTCCATGTTTATGGCGGTGTTCTCGATTGTCACTTTAGTTTCTGGCTTTCAGTAGCCGATTAATTGTTTCTATATATAAAGAAGCTTCCTTTATATTGTCTATTTTACATCGTTGGCAACCTCAACCCCATCTTAGCGCTGTTTCCAGTCTGTGTAGATAACTATCGCTCTCTTCCTTCTGTGTACATGTTTCAACGTACGTACATGCATGTAAGTAAATACATACGACACTCAAATACTACTTAGTCACAGTGTTTTCCCACACAGTATCCAGAAAGGCTTTTGGGTGTGACGGCAATGAGACGTGGGCTTGTAGGCATCTGCAAGTCTCTTTCCATGCTGGCATGGTGTCTACAAGACATAGGACGCTAGATGCTAGATACAAGGTACACAGATGCAGCAACAGAGGGATAGGAGGACAGTAGATGTCTTGCTGGACTCATTGCTAGCGTCCGGAGCCCATAGTAGCAGTTACCCACGAAGTTTACGCAATCTACACTACACACCTTCTAAGTTCTCAGACCCGCCCTGAGCCTCCTCCCTTTCTGTCTGCATTTGCTATTGCCGTTCTTTTGCTTTTTGTCTTTTGCCTCTATCCGTTTTTTTTCTTCTTTTCGCTTCCCCTCGTTGCCCGTCATCCAATAAATCTCCGTGGTGAGCATTCCAGGGCAGCAAGCTTGCAAGTACCATCCATACCTTTCCAGCTTTATTCATTCAGGCCCTTTGTTTTTTTTTTTTTTTTTTTTTCTTCTTTTGGGCTGTATTGCGTGGGTGCTTGCCGTTTCTATTGTCTTGTTATTTCCAAAACTACCCGCTCTGTCCGTGTACAGCGATAGCCGCTAACTTTTGTTGGACACACACACGGCCGGCGCCTGCCAAATTTTTTTTTGTTCTATCGATTTCCCTCAATTATATCCCCAACTATTTTAATGCTTGTCTGGTACTGTGTATTTCCTTGTCTGTGTCCTGGCAGTGTGTAGTCGTAGTGGGATTTCGCTTTTATCTCTTCTGCGACTTCTCCCTTGGAACATGGAGCACAGCCAGGACCAGAGTAGGAAGGCTCCCCTCCCCTCCTTCCCCTGCCCTCGAAACAACTGCTTGCTTTTACTTGCATGCCTTGCTGCTTCCGTCTTCTACGCTTAAAAGGTTCAGAAACAAGAGAGACCAAGTCGCAAAAAAAAAAAAAAACAGGTACAAAAGGGACCCAAAGGGCGTGCTTCCTTCCTCGTGCATATCATAAATCAGAATTCTCAGCATCAGGCCACGCTGGAAACAAGTCCCAAGGCAAGAAAGAAAGAGAGAAAGAAAGAAAGAAAGAAAGGAAGGAAGCTACCGGAAAGGCCCATGAATTAGGAAGGAAACGGGATACATCAAGAAAAAGAGAAAGAGACTACTCCTCTTGGCAAGTTAGCCCATATGATCTTGGGAGGCAGTTACGACGAAACTAAACTGCCCTGAGTCTGATTTGAGTCTTCCGCCACTCACACCTCGACTCGCACACCTTCCGCCCTTTTTTCCTTTTCCTTTTTTTTTTTTCTTCTTTTCTTTTTACGCTCTAACTCAGCTGGGCTTACCTTGCTGGGCTTTTCCCATTAAAAACGAAACTCGCCCGCTCTTTCTTCCACATTCTTCTTTTCTTTTTTTCCTTTCGCTTTTCCCTTCTTCTTTCTCCCATACCGGCCGCTGCTCTTGAGCTCCTTTCTCCCCAACGAGCCTTTGACAACCTGAACTGCTGGAATATTGCCCAGGTTTGCCATTTGCCCCGACAAAGGTGTCTTTATTTATTTTTATTTTTTATTTTTATTTCCCCTTTTTTTTTTTTTTCTTTTTCTTTTCCTACTCGTTTTTCTTTTCCTGTTACTGCTGTTGTGTCGTTTCTATTCTACTGGTTTATTATTATTTTCTTTTTTATTTTCTTTTTTTTTCCATTTATTCCTTCTTCTTTTTATCTCTTATTTTTCTTTTTCGCATCTTTCTCTTTTTTCCCCGCCCCCCCCGCGCCATCCACCAGACAGACTTACGGCAACTACCCAAACCAAAGCGAAAGCGCCACGGCCTGACTGCATTGTCGAACCGAGTTGAAGTTTTTTTCCTTGAAGTGAAGCGAATCGAATCGAAACCCAACACCGCCCATCCCCATCAATCCCCATTCCAAATCATCACCACCACCACTGCCACCAACAGAAATACAGCCACAAGAGACAGGAGGATATACGCAGACAACCAAGCAAATCTGCAATCCGTTGACCGATCCGAGTCGGCTTTTATTCACTATCTGAAATTCTGGTAGGTCCTTTTAATTCTTTCTATTTATCATTGCCACTGTTCCTTCTATTTCAAATCAATGCCTCTTATCAAAGTGGTTTCTTTCATTTCCTCCCTTCCCGCTGTTACTTTTACGCATGCATACACGCCCACGCCCTCTTGTATTTCCTTGTATATCTGTTTCGTCTTCACGCTATCTTTTCGCCACTTTTGATACTCTATTGCGGCTTATCTTTGCATATTATGCACTCAATGGTATCCACCTAGTCTCGCCCTTGGTCTCTTTTGTCTTCCCCAACCGTCTAGACACTAGACACTAGACACACTACGACCAACCGCATTGCATTGCCTTACATATCACCACCACCACCACCACCACCACCACCACCACCACTACTCCACCCCTCTTGCTCTTCTCGTGCTCCCCCTCCTCTTCTCTCCCTCTATTTCTTTCCCTCTCTTTCTCTCTCTCACTCTCTCTCACTATCTCTCACTATCTCTCCCTCCCTCCCTCCGTCCCGTGTATTGCGTGCGTCTTCTTTTACTGTCTTATCCTTCTGCCGGCGTGCATTGTTTCCTACATCGCCTCTTTAATTCATCCTAGTCTTCTCCTTCTCTCGCCCTTCTTTCGTCGTCAGGCTTCCATCCTCCCCTTTCTCGCCATCTTCTTGCATATTGTTGCTTTCTTATTGCGTTTTTATTGCTTCGCTGTTTCCTGCTTTCTTCCACCCGCATAATTGTCTGCTTGCTTTTGCATTGCCTCTTTCTTTTCTAACAGAACCGAGCCAGCTAACACGTCACCCTGCCTCGGTTACCCTCCCCCAGTGTCCGTATTGGTCTGCAACATTTGACTAGTCTCCAAGGCCAATTCGCTGTCTACCAGCCGCCCAGCACTATTATTCCTTGTTCCCATTACAGCCAGAAGACAATATCACCACTCACTGCCTGTAGCCAGAGTCGTTTGCTACTCTGCTTGACACCCTCCCCACGTGTTGCGGTTGTCGACAAGTACGCTTAGCACACGCCCTTATTGAGCTACTTTCTGCCACTTGCATTCGCAAGTTTTCTCCGGCTCTTTCTCTCCATCTTTTCTTCTTAGATCTCTAAGGTATAGGGCAACCTCCTGTTTTGTTATCTACGCAATGCCTTACACACCCCCTTCTCACTCCCCTGCTGCATCTCCTGTAGCGAGTCGCCGCTCATCCTACTCTTCGTCACCAGCGCTTCTCCACTCTGCACATTACTTAAGAAAGCACAGGAGATCTCCATCAGCCCCCGTTTCTACTCCATCTTCGCCCTCACCTTCTCGCACTTCTTCTACTGGCACTGCCTCCCTTGTCGATTCTTCTTTCCCTGCCGCTACTTCAGCTCAGTCCGTTCAGGACAGCAAAGGTTGCTCGTCGTTGCCGACTTCCTCTTCCACCTCTTTTTCCACTTCGGTATCAGACCCCTCGTCCAAGTCGTCGTCTTCGACACCGACATCATCCACAATGGCCGCCGCTACTATGACTATGAACGTCACTCCTGTTCATCTCCTCGCCCCAATGACCTTGAGCATTCCCGCTTCTCTCAGCGTCCGCCAGTCTCCCCCTCCCGTCACACCCAGCCACGCTATCCCCAGCGGTGCCGTCATCTCGCCTCCAGAGTCTGCTTCTGATAGTGATGAAGATGGCCTTGAGATCCGGGGGCGTGACCGCCAAAGCCTCAAGAATCTCAAGATGTCTATCTGCCCCCCGGCCATGGAAGTCTCCCCGGACATGATCTCGAACAGCAACTCGACAAAGTCTGACGGCCCTAGCTTCGTTCTGTCCCCTAAAAGGGATGCTAATGAGCCCAACGTCAGTGTCTCGACACCGAGATCTTCGTCTGAGAATGCTATCGATGGGACGGATGAGGAAACCGATGCGGAGATTTACAAGCCCAAGATGGTTCGTAAGAAGTCGGGCGAGTTGGTGCGTCCTGCTCTTCGCCCTTCTTCTAAATCACGCCGTGCCATAAGTGCCCCAGGAACCCCCACCTTCTCCAAGGCAGTCCACTTTGACTCGCAGTTGGAGCATGTCCGTCACTTCTTGCAGGTCGACCGCCCGGCTGCTGTTAGTGCGGGCTCTTCGCCAAACGAGAATTATGAGAGCGAAACCGAGTACCCCTTCTATGATAGGAAGACCGTTGTTGAGCCTCCTTTCTCGTGGGAAATGATTACTAGCAATTTCCCAGCTCCATCAGTCTACCGCCAATCTCAACCCATCTGCCTGGAAAAGGTATGGTTGTCCGCCGACCAAAAGTCGCTGGTTGGATCAGTGGCCGTTGCAAACATGGCCTTCCAGAAGCTGGTTGTCTGCCGCTTCACCTTTGATTACTGGAAGACTACGTCTGAAGTTGTTGCCGACTACTCCTGCCCTGTTGTGCCCAAAATGTACGCACAGGGCACGGACCGCTTCACTTTCGCTATTCGTCTGTCCGACACAGCTAACCTGGAAAGCAAGACCATGTATTTTTGCATGCGCTATAGCATCAATGGCACCGAGTACTGGGATAACAACACGCATCTAAACTTCCAAGTCGATTTCCGCAAGAAATACCAAAAGCAGAATGGCAAGTATGCATTCCAAGGGAACATGACTAAGCCTGTGCAGGTGCATAACCAGCCCAACATGCTGCCCCGCAGTTCTCGCTCTAATTCTGGGGCCAACCGGGTGAAGGGGGGTGCCCCTAACACTGGCTCTTGCCAGAACTCTTTGCCCCGATCGTCTCATGCTCGATCCAAGTCTATGCCCGCTGGCGTCAACTTTGAAGACCTTAGCCTTTCTTCCAAGTGCCCCCCGACCGATATCAAGACTGCATCTGCTGCTTCTACCAAGGCTAGTGTGATTCAGGGTCTCCTGGACGATGAGCCCATTACCATCCGCCTAAAGCAGCCCCAGCGTAACGGCTCGCCTGACAAGAATGAGAACTCTCCTGGTATGGCGTTTGCTAACCGTTACGATTTCGGGGCTTCCCTGTCGGCTGCTCGTATGGAGCTCAACCCCAACAAAATGAAGGCCAAGTCGGTTAAGAAGGCCGCCTCCAAGCCTGATGCTATGCCCTCTACTAACATGCCCTCTACTAACGGGTCTGGCACTCGGTCTTCTCTTGCCTCGACTTCGTATGAGGAGCTGGTCAACAAGTATTGTTTCGTGAGTATTTTCTTTTAGCTGAATTATCCCCGACAATGAGACGGATGTGCTTCGTTTTGAATGTCTCTGGTTTTGATAAAGTACTGACATTTGTCCGGATCCGCAGTTCAGTTCGAAGCCGCCAGGCGCCAGCGCCGATCCCAAGGCACACCGCCACCACCAGAGCGCCTCCGCCATCTCCTGCCAAGCCCAAGTCCAGACCACTGGCAACGTCCTTGGACACGGCCGCTCCCTCAGTCACACCAACCCACACAGCTACGCCCCCAAGTCCCACGCAAGCACCGTCCCGAACCATAACCTGATGCCTCTTCAAGAAGCTGCTCTCCGCTGCCAGCAAGCCATGCTTGGCTTCCCTCCCAATCGCCAGCATGCGCTTGCCCCAGCTGTTCAGGCCCCTCCTCCGCCGATTCCGCAGACTCGCTTCCAACAGCAAACCGGCGATTTTGTCCCAATCGATGGCTCGGTGACACCTCCTACTCCCAGCTCTAGCAATGGGTCGTCGCCTACTATTACTTCGGTTTCGCCTAGCTCGCCTGTTTCGCCGCCGGCTGTCCTTTCGACTGGCCTTCCTGCAGCTGAAAACCAGAATGTCAAGAATTTTGGCAATGGTATGCATGAGCGCCTACCTTTTGAGCAATGGGCCACTGCTTTGACAGGTTGAGCTAAGGAACGAGCTTCTTCTTTTTCTATCTGGATTCTATATTCGCTTTTTCTTCGCTTCACTTCATCTCTTCTTCTCTATTCTTCTTGTTCCATTTTCAACACATTCTTTTCGTTTCTTCTACATTCGTTTATTCATTTTTTTTTTCTTTTCTCTTCTCTTCGATCCGGTGGAAGCCTTTGTTGGCCCCTCTGCCCATTGTCTTTTGATAATTTTCTTTTGTTTTTTTACCCTTTTCTTTTTCTTTTTCTTTTCTTTTTACTATTTTTATATGGCGTGCTGCCAGCTTGCTTCTTTTCCTAGTATCAGTCTAGGCTATGCTACTTTCGAAAGTTTGGTTCATCATTGCCACTTTTCCATACTCTATGAGTCCAAAACCACATGTGCTTTGGGACACATGGTAAAAATTCACTGCTTGGTGCATCTCATATGGGCTTGCACCGGCTGTCCGCAATATCTTTTATTCGGCTTTTCTCTTATTTTGTCCTCCTACAGGCCGGATTGACAAACCACAATATTTGGTCCTGGTGGCGCACTGCATGACGATAAAGAAAAGCAAAATATATCCCATAAAAGGGAGCGAACGACAATGTATTGACACGCCGTGCCCGCCTGACCTACCCCTCTCTCTCCCTTCACCCTTCTCTGTCTCCAATCACGATTATCGTTTTTGCTCCATCTTGGCATACTCGGGTTTTTTTTTTATTTATTTTCCTTTTTTGAGGGCTCTGCTTGGCGCTGCAATTCTGCAAGTTGATTGTTTTCGTCTTGTTCTCGGTCATGCATCTTTATTTTTCTGTGTGTCTGTTTTATTTCTTTTTTACATATTTCCTCTTGATGGGCAAGAAGGAAAGCAAACTTCGGTACACTTTGTTTTACCATTATTTCTTCTCTTTTTATGTCTTATTACTAGTTAAGTATTACTTTTCTTTCTATTAGGTTTGAACAAGTGTTTTTTTTTTTTTCTTAGTCTTTGTTTTACTTTGCTTTGGGTATTTTGTTCCTTTTTTTTGGTGTTTTCTGTTTTTCTTTTTCTTACTAGTATAAAAAGTTTGCCCGGCGCCATATCTGCCTGCTTTGAAGTTGTTTTTCCTCGGAGTTCCACTTTTCTGTTTTTGTTTATAAATCTTTGTTCCGGATAGTTGTGTTTGTTCTTCGCAGGTGTTTTCCTTCTTGTTGTTTTGTTTTGCTCTGATTTTCTCTGCTTTGCTTTGTCTTGTTTTCTAACCTCTGGACTACTCTCAATACAATGTCCCATTGCTTCCATCAATCTCGTGCCTAAATTGTGAATCTTGCCGGTCTTGGTGGGGTTGTGTTATTACTCCTGCTATAGACAATGAATGATATCAAGAAGCTCTGGCGTGTAGTGCAGTGCAGTGCAGTGCATATGCATGCTGCCTTTTCTTACCATGGGCGTCATGCTGATCGGTGCATGTGGTTTAGGCGGCACTATTATATAATCTCAACCTATATAGATGGTCCAGTAGAGAAAGGGCGAACGGGAATTTGGGAATTAATTTGGCTTTAATAATGATGGATTTATGCCTGCCTCTCCTTCCACCAGAGTCGGCCTGTATGTATCACCCATAATCAGTCAATAAATAGTATCGTCTTGTTATACATGACAATGCATTGGGCACTTACGGCGAAGCTTGGGTAGTTGGTTGGCTTTATTTGGTCGACAGGTCCATATGACGCCCTCGACTCCGCAAACAAAGACGCAGGTGGGTGGAGCTTTTTTTTTTTTTTGGAGCAGGTTGCCTTTGTCTTCTTCGTGTTCTGTAGTGTGTGTGTGGGCGGGTGTGCATTGTCGAGTTGTTGATGTTGTTGTTGTTGTTTTTGTTGTTGTTTTTCGTTTTACCCGCCCGGCTTCTTAATTAGCCGCTCCGCTCCGGATGGACTCCCTTAAATTAAGGGTCTTTTTTTTCTTTTTTTTTTTTTTCTCTGTACCCTCTGCTCCATTATGATTTTTTTTAAACAAAAGGAAAGAAAAACTCAAAAAAGTAGAGTCTCACGGCAAAGGCGAGAAAAGGAAGCTCCGCCGTCTCTCCGTCCTGCATGTCGGCTCGGCATGCAGGCAGGCTTCTACTTGATCCACACATCTCATCCCATCCTGACGCATGACGACACGATGGGATGGATGCACAGAGAGTAAAGAGGAAAAAGCGAGCATGTGAAGAACACACCGGCAAAAAAAATTAAAATTAAAAATAAAAATAAAAAGAGAGAGAAAGAGGGCAAGAGAACAAGTGGATTGCTCATGTAGACAGGGTGCTGCTCTGCTGCACTAAGGCCTAACCTGTGACCAAGAGAAGAGAGGAGGAGGCAGAATTGGAGAATTCTCGGACTGAGTATTTGCCTAGAAAGAAATGAATATCGGGGCGTCTACGTTTCTAGCATTGTTGTGTGGAGTTTTTGTCTTGATTTACAGTTACATGCATGGAAAGCCCAAGAGGGCAGATACATAATCGCTGAAGCGAAATGAGCATTGCTTGATGTGATGTATGCTTGGGTTGAAGTGCAGAATCTATGCTACGGTAAAACAGAAAAGAGACCACAAATTGTGACCGTGATAGCGTAGTTCTTGCAGGTATCGTGATAGTTGTACCGCCCTGGATTGAAGCCAAAGTGTAAGCACTCCTCAATTGACAATGTAACTACGTCTTTAGTGGTTTGTAGACGGCCAATGAATCTCATGTATGTATGTCCTAAGCCTGGTCCTATCGGCGCTTAACCTTCGTATAGCACGTAAGGGCAGCACAGTTCAAGATAGCAAAACGTCAAGCCCAAAATCATTTCTCTGCCACCTACCCTATTCGCCACCAATTGGGTCTTAAGAAAGACTTGGTTCAGCAGGCCGTCACTTCCCATGCTTAGCAAATCTGAATGGTCAGGCTGCAATCAAGTTGTTGGGCTATTGGCTGATTTGATGCCGCTGAAAGAGCTGTAGGCTGCATGTATTTGCCACTAGAGACCATTGTCCCGGGTTTCCCGCGGTCTGGACCAAGACTAAGAATGCACTAGGAAAACCCTTGACTTTGGTGCGAGAGCTATCTCGTAGGTTGGTTGGTAGACTAGATCTATGTGCGTGCTTTATGTGTGGCTTTGTGACAATAGGCAAGATACAATTCCCCTTCACACTAGGATCAAAGTGATGAAAACTATCCATCACCTGCATAGGAAGCCGGTCACTATGTGAACAAAGCTCGTGCTCTCAAAAGACGAATACATTGCACGACACCTCCAAGCCGATCCGGCCCGGACTGACTCGACTTGACGTTTAGTGGATTAGCCTCTCCGGAAATGTGGAGCAAGCCGGCATGCACGTCCGAGAATAAGTGACACAAAGGGAATGTGAAACATGTTAACTCTATGTTGTTTGCTGTTTGCTGCTTGTTGTAAGTTGAGTTTGTGCTTGGATTGATTTAACTCCAACCAGAATCACCAAGATCAAACAACGCCGGACTGGCTCCCGGGAAGAATTGCCCGTCCACACAAGACCGACCACCGATCTGGGCCGACAGAGGCGTATATACTTCCAAGCAAGCTCATTAGTCGCCTACATCCTACAGTTGTTGAAGAGCAAAAGAACAAGAGAAGGAAAAAAAAAAGAACAAAACAGAACAGAGCACGTATTACTACGAATGTTCCAAACTAAACTGAGCGCACCGCCCTTCTCCGTGCTACCCCGTTCCCTATTATACCCCTGGATGCATCGGTCTCTCTGCGTCTTGCCGTTGCCATAGACACTGTCCTCCTCTTAGGAACCAGCAAGCCCGCGCTTCTAAATTCCGCTTTGGCTAACAGGTCTATTGTATCGTTTCCAGGACTTGACAGCACCATGGAACCCACTACGCCCTGCCAGCCGTTGTGTCCAGTGCTAGGCTTTTCCTTGTATTATTTAGCGCCTACCTACTGTTCTTTCGTAGCAGTACGACGGCGTGTTCCCGACTGTAGCTGCTGGCTGATGTCATCTCTCAGCAGCTCCTGGGCGGTCGGCAGTTGTGGGTTTGCTTATAATTCGAGCCACTGCTATCCGGCGCTTCGGCCAGGAGCCGGGCCCGGCTGGCTCCACAATGTAGGATTCTTATACACTCCGAGCACCTAATTATCCCGTTCAACAAAGGCAAGATGGCCGAGCGGTCTAAGGCGCTGTGTTCAGGTTTCTCCAAAACCTTCGCAGTGGAGCAATCCGCGCGAGTTCGAATCTCGTTCTTGTCAGAATTATAAAGTTCACTATCTTTTTGCCAGCAACCTTCAAAAGTGATCTAACCAAGATTTCAAAATTCTTTTTTTTTTTTTTTTTCTCTTTCTTCAATTTAGCTGTACGTGGCTATCAGAGCCCATCGTATTGCTGTGGAAAACCAGTAGGTAGACGTTATATAGCACAAAAAGAAATAAATTAGCCTCTATCCTACGTCTGATCACAGAGACGCCTTGGTAATAGAATCCTGCAGCACCAGGAAGGCAGAGTCCTTGGTTCCCAGATACCGCTTCTCAGCAGTCTCCCAGTTGATAACATTCCAGATGTTGTTGACATAGGCAGCTTTGCCGTTAAGATACTAACCCAGCCACACTTCCTAGTCAGTATATCTACTCATCAATGATCCTGTTTTGTTTTCGACTCAATATTACTCACCTGCAGGTAGTACGCATGCTCCCACATGTCAACACCGAACACAGGAACCTCGCCCGTCACCACGGGATCCTGATCCTTGGTGGTCACAATGCGGAGAGCGCCTGTGGTATCCTTGACTAACCAGCCCCAGCCACTGCCCTGGATGGCTAGCAACATTGCATTGAAGGCCTTCTTAAAAGCCTCAAGATCACCCCATGTCTTGGCAATAGCTGCCGACAGCTGAGATGCTGACTTGGGGTCGGTAGCGGCCGAGCCGGTAGGTGCCAGGTTCTCCCAGAAAAGAGAGTGGTTGATGTGGCCACCTCCATTGAACTTTATGGCAGCCTGGAGAGCAACCTGGTTGGGCACGTCGGCTGTAGAAATGGCAGTGGAAAGCGACGCTAGGGCAGCATTGAGGTTGGTGACGTAGGTTTGGTGGTGCTTGGAGTGGTGAAGCTCCATGATCTGCGCAGAGATGTTGGGCTCGAGGGCCTAGAGAAGTCACAGGTAGTTAGTTAGCAGGCATTTTCATGGAGTGGCAGTGGATGTAGAGTGCGGTAGGCAAGCTAGTTACATTGTAGGGATATTTAAGAGCGGGAAGCTTGTAAGTAGGGGACGACATAGTGGAAGCTTGGTTTGGTGTTTGGTAGGCGCAAATATAGAAGGTTTGATAATGGTGATGCTCAAAAGGGGGGAAGAAAGGAGGGGAGGAGAATTTGAGGCGGGCTTTATCAAGTCATCCCAAAGCCGCACACGCAGCACAACGCTGCTCCATCTATGCAAATGCATTCTGCTGACAAACCTACGGGCCATGGTGAAATGAGGGGTTCAAGCACAGCGCTTGTCCCCTTTGTTTCGTCTTCCTACTACGTCTCATTCTATGTTCAGCAATACTGTGCCTCATTTCTTGTCGCCTGCCGGTGTCTTCTGATTCGCTTGATGGCCAGCCATCCGGGTTGTGGGGCTGGCGGCTTGGCTTAGCACGGTGTACTACAATGTATGGTGGGGTGTAAGTGAATAACCCTAGGGTTATTTATAAACAGGCGCAAACTTGCTCATCAGGGTTCGCACTCATAAACTTGCGCAAATACCTCTAGATTAGATAGCTGCAATGATATATCGGCATTGTTGGTAGCAAGCTTGGCAGTTAATCGACGAATGTCAGAGACAATGGCGTGTGGGTTTGGGTCCTGATATAGCTGCGGCAGTTTCACAGCTGCTCTGATTTGCATGGCCACGTGCTGTGCCAAACTAGCTCAACATCATATGAGCAGGTTAGAGGAGGTTACCGCTGTATCGCACACAGGCATACATACGGAGCTACTGTGGAACTAGTCTGAAGCAGATGCGGTGTTGTTAGTGCTGGCGGAAGAGATGCTACCAGGGTTCTTCTCTTGCCACTACAAATAAACTTTGGCGTCCATTCTCTCGGCTTCTTGGTTAGTCTTCGATTAGCGATCTTGCTTTTCAAACTGCCCCTGGACTCTTTTCCTCACGTCTTTTCTTCTCTGCCCCGTCCTCGCTTTGTTTGCTGCTGTTGGTCATTTCCTCTGGTGTATATTCCTTGCTCACTTCTGTTCTGTCACTGTTCTTTCGCTTCACTCATCTCGCTCCTCTGTTCGTCGATCAAACAGCCATGTGTGGTCCTGATAACTCCACCCGGCCCCGTGTTGGCGCTCTGGCTGCCCTCCGGTCTGCTCCTGGTATCACGGACTGTACTGAGTGCGATCTCATATTTTACACACCTGGCAGTCCATGCTCACTGACGGCCACTCACTTGCGAATGGAGTCCAAGAATTTACGATCTGAGAAGGACATCATCCGTGTAATCATACAGTAAGAGATAGAAAAGAATTCCAAGCTACACTGGAGTTCGATAGGCTAACAAGATATCTCAACAAAGTGAAACCGGCGAACTGCACAAGACGGTGGACCAATGTGGATTGCTGGTCGACTATAGCCTGGGAAAGCAGCACACTTCAACCCAGGATGATGCTAGCGAGTTTGTGCTGCCGCAGCCCTGCTCTCTGACCATTGGCAGCCAAGGGATCATTGGTCGCAGAGTATCACTGATGTTGAATGATTGCCCTGTGGCAGAGGGAATCATCGGGGTGAACTGCTAGAGCAGGTCTCTAGCAACCGCAGTACTATTTGGCCTTGAATTAGAGCTCGGGATTATTGGGGATTGGGTAAAACAGCGATATGGTCAAGTTGTATGAAGAGACAGACAAGGCTAGACTATCACATAATATAATTTTGCATTGGGATAAGTAGAAACAGCAAAACCTTTTTTCGTATTCATGAGCCGACAAATGTGGTTGATATTCATGCCTACATCAGCCCACGAAGGGAGAGACGGATGTGAAGGGATTAGCCGACGATTACCCCCGATAAGATAAGCCCATTTTTCCATTAATTTTTTGGCAGCGCAAAAAGCGGCAATAATGAAGCTCGGCGAATTTGCGACAAGGCTCGGCTTCTCTCTCCCTCTCTCTCTTCTTCTTTTTCTTGGTCCTTTTGTCTCTTGTTTCCCCTCGTTTGCCATGAGATTAAGCCTTCACTTGAATTCAGCATGGCGTCAGAAAACACCCCTTCCCAGCCCATTGCTGTGGCTGTCCCGGCTGCAGCTCCGGCCTCTTCCACAAATGCGCCCGCCGGTATTGAGCAGAAGCCTGGCCCTTCTGAACCCCGTGATGCAACCAAGTCAAGGCCCAATGGCGGCGGTAGAGACCGCGATGGGGGCGATAGAGGAAAACGCCAAGGGTAGGTCTACGCCTTGATTCACAGAGATTTGTGTCTGCGTCCGCTTGGTACGCAAGCACCTCTTGTTCTCAATCACCTTCTTCCCTATTCTTCTTGCTCTGTTTTCTTCTAACAGCACACCCGCCAACCTACCCTCCCGCTAACAGAAGCTCCTCCGCCCCGTTCTAGCCGCCACAAGAAACGCAAAGCCGACTATGAATGGAAAAATACAAACAAGCGATCACGCAACAACGAGCCCGACGGCGGCTGGCCGCAACGCAAGCCACGTGAGAATCCGTTCACTGCCGAGGAAATTGCTGGCGAAGAGCGCAAGCCAAAGAAGAAGGTTGCTGTGTTGATCGGCTACTCAGGCACGGGATACAAGGGCATGCAGATCAACGACCAAGAAAAGACCATTGAAGGCGATCTGTTTGCTGCCTTCGTGGCGGCCGGCGCCATTGCTAAGGCTAATGCTGATGATCACAAAAAGTCTAGTTTGATGCGTTGCGCTCGCACCGACAAGGGCGTGCATGCTGCTGGTAATGTCATTAGTCTGAAGCTGATTCTTGAAGAAGACACGGTAGAGAAGGTCAACAGCCATCTGCCTGACCAGATCCGCGTCTGGGGAATTCAGCGTACCAACAACCAATTCAATTGCTACAAGAGCTGCGACTCGCGTTGGTACGAGTATCTCTTGCCTAGTTATTGCCTTCTCCCTCCCCACCCCAAGACTTTCCTTGGCAAAAACGTTTGGGAACAGGCCACTGCAAAGGGCACTCTAGATGAGCTCAACGAGCGCTATGCCGATGTCAAGGGTTTCTGGGACGAGGTCGACGAGAAAGAAATCAAGCCTATCCTAGAGTCTCTTGATGCTGAAACGCGCACTGCTGTGCTTGAAAGGATGCATGCTTCGGATATTTTGACCGGCGGGCTGGTTGATGGTGCCGTTGTCAACGAGTCTGCTGAACGCAAGCAAAAGGCCGAAACTAAGCAGGCCTCTCGAGAGGCGACTGCCGAGCCCGAAGCTAAACCCGCTGCTGCCCCGGCTGTCACCAATGCGCCTGTCAATGGCCAGACTGAAACTACTTCCGAGGCCAAGTCTCCTAAGACCGAGACTGACACCGAAGAGCCTATCGCCACAACTGCTGCTGCCGAAGAACCCAGTGGCCCGCACGAACCGACGCCCGTAGACTTTGCACTACGTGATATAAAATATGCTTATATCAATGCTAAGAGGCGGTATCGGGTCACGCCTGAGCGTCTTGCGCAGCTGCAATCAGCACTCGACAAGTACGTTGGCACGCACAATTTCTACAACTACACGGTGCGCACTGAGTTCAAGGACGCAGCGGCTAAGCGTCACATAAAGTCATTTGTGGCCAACACGACACCTATCGTTATTGGCAAGACTGAGTGGATCTCACTCAAGGTGCACGGCCAGAGCTTTATGATGCATCAGATTCGCAAGATGGTGGGCCTGGCCTGTCTCGTGACACGCTGCGGCTCGCCGCTGAGTATCATTGACACAACATACGAGGGCGAGAAAATGGCTATTCCCAAGGCACCTAGTCTAGGCTTATTGCTGGAGAGGCCCGTGTTTGAGTCTTACAACAACAAGGCCACGTCACAACTAGGCCGCGACTCACTTGACTTTTCCAAGCACGAAGACCGTATGTTGCCGTTCAAGCACGAGTACATTTACAATCGGATCTATGAGGTCGAGGAAAAAGACAATAGCTTTCATGAGTTCTTCCAGCAAGTGGACAACTTCAAGTCGTCATACTTCTTGTGGCTGACGGCCGGTGGTCTAGAGGCGGCAAAAGCTGGCGCCGGAAAGGTGACAGATGCTACAAACAAGGCTGTAGCCAAGCAGCTAGAGGGTGAGGAGGAGGAGGAGGAGGATGTAGAGTGCGGGGACGGTTAGACACTTTGTATAGAGACTAATGCTAGGGTGTAGTGTCATTATCAGTCGGTATATGGGATACACCGAGAGCGGTATTCTAAGAGATGTCTAGTGTCAAACCATGGCGAGTTAAGGACTTGGTGGTGATATATATCTTCAATAAACATGGAGGAGTGGTAAAAAAAAAAAGAAAAAAAAAAAGCTATTGTGATGTATCCGGACCCTGAAACTCCAACCACTCCATCCACATGAGAAACAAAAGAAAAGAGAAGAAATCTAAACGCCATATCGCCGCAAGGTAAACCTCATGAAAATGCCATTGTCATCGCCCGTCTTAACTGGGACAGTTTTGTGCCTCTTCGTCCTTGGGCATCGGCATCCAAGAGCCCCCAGCCTCCTCAACTACACCACGTAGCCACTCATCTTCAGCAGTGCTGATAACCTGAGCAATGTGCTTGACATCAAGCTCGACTGCAGCAGCACGTTGGCGTGCATGAATGTCCTCTTGGCCCAACGGACCAAACACCCAGAGTTCCTTGATACGGCGACTGAGCGTCAGCAGCTCCTTGATCGACTTGTTAAGACCTTCAAACTCCAGGTCCATGGACATGCCCGAAATGGACATGGAGGCCAAATCAGTAGAAACTGCTGCAGCGCGTGACGTGGCGATAATACAGAGCTTGCGAAAACGGGCTAGAACATCGGCCACGAGCCGGTTGTGGTAGTCTAGCAAGACGGTTAGTTGGTGGGATGTGAGTTAGGAGGTCGACGAAGCGGGGATATATCCGTACCCAGCATGTTGGTGATGTTGGTCTGGGCTTCCATTTTAGAGTTAACACAAGTATATAGTGATTCAATAGCGATAGGCCGAAGGTTGACAGCCAAGTGATTGATTAGTTCGTCGTAGGCTAGGAGGCGCGGGTAGAGAAAGAAGTTCAGGGTAAGCTTAAGTAAGCATGGCTTGCCAGGTGCCAAGTACTAGCTGACAGCTGTCATGGCTCAGCCTGACAGCCGCCTCATATTAAGCCTCAACCCCAAGATTGCAAAGACGAGATGAGATTGTCACCGAGACAAAGTACTTTATACAGTTTCATACATGTATATATATATATATATATCTATACTACAAACATACGTGCTCTATCCAGTCCTAGCAGCAGTCTAGCACAAGACAATCTCTTGTACGAATTGTGGACCGCTATTCTCGGCAGTTCCCCATACGCTAATCGGCAGTGAAGCTACCTGATCGCCAATAGCACCTCCATCGCCCAGTTTGAAAGCCACCAGGCCCTTTTCGCCTCCCTGATTACCCACAAACAGCAGATCCTCGTTATTGCATTTGGTCGCCAGGCTCATCATGCGAGGCAGCAGACCGCCACTAGGCACTGTCTGGCTATGCTCTAGTTTGCCGTCATCGGTCACAAGGTAATGCGTAATGGAGTCTTGGTCGTCGCCTGAAAGACGGTTGGAGACGTAAACATGCCTGCTATCCGACGACGCCACAAGCTCGCCAGCTCGGGCATCGGGCTTGGAGACCCCCTCGGGAAAGGTGCTGATGGTCTGTGTCTGCGTGAGGGTTAGCTCAGCACCAGACGTGGCTACGGTGTACAGGACAACCATGTTGCCAGTTTCGCAGACCATGGCATACAGCACAGCGCCGTCGGATCCAGACAGGAAAGCACCGTGACGCGGACCGCAGCCGTCGGGCGCGGAGAATCGCTTGGAACTGTCAGACGAGGAGGCATCAATTGGGGTGACGATGACCTGATTAAGGCCCAGGTCGTTGGTGACGGCAAACTTTCCACTAGGGTCGACCAGAGTTTGATGAGGCTTTGAGGTGCCCTTGGCCCCCATGGTCCATGTGCTCTGGAGAGCCAGGTTATTGTTGTCACCGATGCTGAAAACATCAACAACCCCGCTACCGTATACGGAGGAGATCAGCTGGTTACCGGAGGGCGCGAATTCCAGATGCACAGCTCCCGAGGAGGCTGCGACTTCGGTTACAGGGGAGAGAGTATTGGTGTGAGTGTCAATGCCCAACTGGCGAATGGTATTCGAGTTTTCGTTGACGGCATACAGGGTGCTGGGGGCTTTAAGCGCCATCCAGCTCGGCGCACTGTCGGCCAAAATGTCTGAAGTCAAGGCAACGAAACCGTCGGTAGCGGAGAAGGAGAACAGCGTGATATTGGCAGGTGATCCGACGAGAAGCTTGCGCTGGTGGTCAGCTGGGGCGCGGATTTTCTTGGCGGCGCCGGAAGTTTCAAAGAAGGAACCGCCCTGTGGAGGAAACGGCTTTGGCGCGCTCGCGGGCATAGCAACCGAAAGAGACGAAGCGGCCAAAAGGGCCAGGCTAGGATAAAAACGCATTGTGACTAGAACGAAAGAGGGAGAAGAGATAATCTGCCGGCAGAGAGCTCACGTGTCTGAAAAGAGCGAATAGAAAAGAGGGGAGATGCCGAGACGATCAACTGTGGGTAGGATGACGAGTGAGTGAGTGAGTGAGTGAGTGAGTGAAAGCGCCAGCACAGACTGATTGAGTGACCAAGAGACAAGACAGACAATCTCAACAACAGACATAAACGAGACAGGGGCAGCGTCGGTATTTATACCTCTAAAAATCCCTTGATTTCATGCATCCTCGAAGGTCAATGTCTCACCTTGATGCTCACCCCGATTCAACATCTAGGGCGATCCCAAGCCACCGATCTAACCATCTTTCTTACTGGTACGGCATGTAAACAATACCGGCCCAGGCGGCTTAGAGGTAGGTCTGTGCTGATATTTCCCGGATTTTATCATGATTTTCGCTTATTGCCCTCAAAAAAGGGGGTAGATGAGGATTCACGGTGGGCTAGTTTTGAGCAGGGTCAGGGCCGAACAACACAGCGGCAAGTCTTATATGCTCATAGCATGCCTCAGGACGCTTGTATGGACTTTCCATAAACACGCTACTTTGTTTCTGAAACACAAACTTTGAAGCCTAAATTTAAAAGTTGGGGATTTGATTAACGTCCTATTGGAATACAGGAAATGTAGCATAGACAAAGATTCCGGAGCCCTTGTACCCCTGGGTATTAGTAGCTAGGGTCAACGTAAAATCTGTATTATAACGGCTGGTGATCAGACCTGAGCCATGTCCAAGGCAAGAAAAGAAAAAGAAAGAAAAAAAACATCAGGTTTCCACTCCCTTGTCGTCCGATATCAATCCATATTAGGGCCAACTTATAGGGCCATTGTCTCCGGTCCGCTCCGGACTTCCATCCTCTTTCCGTCACATCCCCTCCCTCCTTTACACCAAAGCTGCGCCCATAATAGCCACAACTGCTGCCATCAAGCTGGCCTTGAAACATTTATTAGGACCTCCATTGGCAAGAGACTCCGTTTGAGTTTGGGTCTGGGTCTCTGAAGAAGAAGGAGAAGAAGGAGAAGAAGAAGCTGCTGTGGTAGTCACATAGGTAGTCACGGCTGTGCTAGTATAGTCTCCTGTAATGACCGACGTCTGGGCGCTCGTGAATGTAACGGTGGTGTACGCCGCCGTAGCGCCACTAAGTGTGGTTGTCCACTCTTTGGTTTCGGTAGTTGTGTGTGCCGTGTGAGTGTACGTGCCGAGGGTTGATGTCACCGTCGTCAGTGTGTACGACCCGCTAGTGTCAGAGTCCCCGTACGAGTATGTCAGTGGAAGTGTCGGTGAGCAAGCACTTTTATCGGTCGGAGTAGAGCTATAGATGTAGCTGTCCAGCGAAGTCTCTTCGCTACTTGTCGATTCATCACAGTCATCATCGGGTTGGTAAGTCGGGCTATCCGGCACGGGCTGCTCAGATGTGGCACAGTACAGGTTTGCATACTTGCCGCACGTAGGCCCAGAGGAGCCACACCAGCCGAGAGAAGAGTCGCCCTTGCATGGGTTGTTGCAGACATCTTCGTCCTGGCGGTTGAGCTCGCCCGCATCGTTGCCACAGCGGCAAGCACTATGTGTGTTAATCACCGGCGGTCTCTCATGAGTTGGCTCTGTGTGTTTGGTTGGACGACTTACTCATTGAAGACACCTACATAGGCGTAGCCGCGGCAGACGTACTGGCAATCTTCGGGCGTCCGACCACCAGCAGGATGTGCGTACATCACATCAAAGTGGTTCGGATCAACCTCGACGCAGCCGTCGTATTTGAAGCCAGACATGGTATATTGGCTCTGGGCCAGAGCCGCTTCAAACAGAGCCACGAGGGCTAGACATATGGGGTAGAGAAGCTGCATGGTCTTTCTCTTGGTAGGATATCTGATGGGTTTCGGGGAGGCTTGTCAAGCAATTCAAGAAGAGTTCACGAAGGTCTGATGGTGGAAAAAAAGAAGAAAAAGAAAGAACAAAAGAGTGCAAGGTATGGCGGGAAGTGACGGGCAGGCTACTTTATTTAGCGTCTCTACTGACGAGAAGGCTACCATGTTGTGCGTTGTCGGCAAGGGCCACAAAACAAGGAAGGGGAAGCACAAAGGTCGTCCGGCATAGAGGAAAGAAGAAGGCTACGGTTTGCCTGCTATGACGGTGTGGAGGGACCGAAAGGATGCACAAAAGGAAATGAATGACTACCACAGGACGTGTTTCCCTTTGGGATGCAACACTGCACTGATAACACGTGCATGCCACTCTGTACCGATTCTGGTAGAGATACGAACCATAGTCTGCCCATTGCACACACACTCCCGCTCAGAGCCGTGTAGACCGTAGGCAGTAGCTACAACTGCCTTGTGTTTGCCCCTGTGCGAGGCCATGTGCCATTCATTGGCTCCCCCTCCCTCCCCTCCCTTCTCCAACCAAACAACTCATAACCCAAGCTTTGCAGACTGACGCAGAGCGACAGACTTAGCCACAGCAGCACAAGTTTCTTGACCTAGAGATGAGTCACGATGGTGGCGATTTACAGAGGTTGAGGGAAGCTCCGCAACATGCTGAAAAGACCCTCCCGCCAGTGTCATCTGAAAGTGTGCGGCTGCATATGCCGTGATGCTGTGATGTTGTAGAGTTACACAAGGAATATGTGTAACTTGAGGTATTGTGTGATACGGGACTCACCACGCTGAGACCGGTGCGGGCGAGAAAGAAAATGCTAGAATGTCTTCCTGAAAAGCCCTGGCCTGAAAAGATTCCTATCCAGTTGTCAACAATATCGTGGCGGGCGTTTGTTTGCTACTAAGTGTCAGTACCACCTAACTCGGGCGTTATGCTGGCTTTCAAGTCTCTAAGACCTCTGGTGCAGGTATCCCGATGCCTAGTTGTTCCGGCATGTGCCTTGTATCACCTGTCTCTTACTTTCTGCCTCCCGTGTACGGGTTGGGTGCTAGATGACTTCTCTACTTGCTCGCTTCTCAAAACTGGTTTCCATGCCACTGCAAATGTAATGGTCATCACGTGTAGACCTACATCGACACTTGCATATGCGGTGGTCGGGGTCGTGACTAGCATGCGGTAGTTGTTTATGCTGGATTGTGTCGTTGCTTTGTCTTGTTGTGCGTTGTCCCTCTGTGCCTTTTGCCATGAGAGCAGCTCGGATACAGACAGACATGCGGCCATTTACCTAGAAGTTGCTAACAAAAGACCCTCTCGGTCCAAGTTTCACACAGTCAAAAGTCCTTGTTGGCAAAAAGCCGAGAGGGTAGCAAGTACAGATTGCGAGACAATAAAGTTACACCTCACAGTGAATGGATAAAGCGTGAGGATTTCTAGACACAGGTACCATGAAGAAATGAAGTGTAGCGGGAAGCGGCTTGCTTCCATGCACTACAGCTAGTCCCATTGTTTTCTTGGCCAACGGCTCTAGCACAGCGTTGTCAGAGCTCTCTTTACATTGTTGTTCAATCAAGTCCGAGACACGGATCTGGCTGTCCCAATCATTCCCACCCACGGACATTGTAACTCGAATGCTTTCTCATCCGGGCTCTGTCTCATCCACAAGCTGAAGGGTTCCACACAGCATGCACTACGCAAACAACCTCTTCAGCGCAACGAAGGTAAAACGGAAGCCTGGCAAACAATATTAACAGCAGACAAGTCACCATCAACAGGGAGGTGAAGAAAGAATAGACAGCGAATGTGGTTTCTCATCATACCAGAGGCTGGCGCACAGCTGATTGACCAAGCAACAAAAATGAAACAGCATGGGAGGAAAAGCGAAATGCGCACGGGAATCGTAGATTCATTCAAAGATGCAAAAAAGAAAACAAAAGCAAAGAGGAAAAGTGAGCCATAACGCCACAAACGCCTTTTCGGGGGAACAACTTTTAGGTAGACACATGCACACCATAGGCTGGTAAGCTCAGAACACAGCAGAGCTTCCGGCTCTATGTGGGACATCTGCAGAGGATAACGCAAAGAAAGGATGCGACGGAAGGCCTATCTTGTGAAGGGCCATTGCAGCGAGAATATCACAGCTGAAGCCACAAAGTGTAGGACAACTACTGCTTTGCAATATGCCAACAGACTATTGCAAAGCTAGGAGCCTAGCTCATGTGGTGTAGAAGCCTTGCAAGAAAAAGCTCCGGTGCGTCTCATGGTGGTAGGCAGGTAGAGACCGACACGCCGAAGGAAACCAAAGCTAGGCTTAGGCCTTTTTCTTGCGCGAGGAGGTTGACACCAGTTTCTTTTTCAGATGTTTAGGGATCTTTTCTTTGCGCTTGTCGCGCTTGGCTTCTTTGACGGCCATCTTATGGGCCTGTGAAATAAAATGGGAATTAGTAACCATGAGACTAAAACGGTGCGTTCGTTGTAAGAAAAGGGGCGAGCAAGAACCTACCTTCTTAGCCTCCTTGTCCTCGTGCTTTTTGCCGCGGGGGGTGCCCTTCGCAAACCGACCCTCATCGGCGGAGCCAGACTCCTCACCATCAACACTACCACTCTCGTCTTCGTCATCCTCCTCCTCCTCCTCCTCCTCCTCTTCCTCATTGTGTTCTTCTTTGGCAATGACCTTGTCGGCTAGTAGGTTGCGGTAGACTAGATCATCGCCTTGGCCTTGGCCAATTTTCATAGCATCCTTCTCAATATCAATGACCTGCTCTAGCGTCTGGGGGATATACTGTTGTCTAAAGACAGCATTGGAAACTTCTAGTTCGGCGGCAGCCTTCTCCGAGTCTTCGGCAAATGGCTGCTCGGCATAAAGCTTGGCCAGCTCCAAGGCCATGCCAGCCTCGTCCACAGGTCCTTTGGGGTGACTGATGAAGTCAAAGATAACGCGATCACTTAGCGTGTTGACGCTTTTACGGCGGAAAAAGTCGCCTATGTTCTTGATGTCCATGCGCAGGAACTCGAGCGAGTGTGGATGATCGGGTTCAACGCTCTGCGACACATCGATGATGTACAGCTTGTTCTTGTTGTAGAGAATATTGTATTCGGACAAATCGGCATGCACTAGTCGGCAAACCTGGTACATGATGCGCATTAGGCCCAGCAGTTGTAGGTACATAGCCTGCCATGTCTCTTCAGTGTCGATAGGGGCATCACGGAGGCGCGGGTAGGCCCAGCCCTTGCGGTCACCTAGAAAGGACATGACCAGGACGTTGTTCTTGAGGGCAATAGGCTCGGGTGACGGGATACCAGCAGCATAGATGCGCTTAAGGTTGCGGAACTCTTTTTCAGCCCAGAGCTTGACCATCTTGTGCGAGTTGCTCTTGTCGGCGCCCTTGCTGAAGCGGTGCTCGCCGGCGATATAGCGTTCACGGTCTTTGAAGACCAGGATGGAAGTCTTGTAGATCTTGACTGCCTTGTGCACAGGACGGGCGTCGGAGTCGCCATCAGCCATGTCAGGGTTCAGGATGGCTTCATAGACATTGGCTTCCTTGCCAGTGCTTACGGCTCCGTGCACCTCACTGAAGATGCCTCGCTCGATCATCTTGAACAGGATCATACGCGTGCGCTGGTCCATGACAAGCTCCGATGTCGCGCGGTCACTCTTATCTCTAGTCTTGAGGTCACGGCCACTCACACTCTCGGCGCCGATCTTGAGCTTGCTGGCATGGTGCGAAAGAGAACTGATCTGGTCGTCGACACGTGCTTTTGTGTTGACAGTGGGCTTGGAGGCAGCTCCTGCAGTTTGGGGGTTGCGACGGGCATTGCCAGAGGTAGCAGAGTTTTCGACCCATTCAATGTCCGATAACTCGTCATCTTCTTCGTCATCGTATTCTTCGTTGTAGGGCTCATCGGCGGAATTGGCGGGGACAGGCTCGCTAGCGGTAGGTATGGCAGGGACGGAAACGGACTCGGACTTGGACTCTGGAGCCGGAGCAGATACTTCTGATGAAGCTGTCGCTACTACAGCGATGCTATCATTCTCAGATGTAGCCATGCTACTAGTAGTAGTAGTAGTAGTAGTAGAGGATACAGACAGGCTCTTGGGTGTCAGAAACTCGAGGGTGCAAAAGGTGCGAAAGAACGTGAAAAGACCCTGGGAAAAAAAGACTTGAACAAAGGTTCGAAATTGAGAAATCACGCTTTGCTTGAGCCCCAACATCTGGTTTATCTGCTGCCGCCTGCAAGTTCTGATCTTCAAATGCAGTCTTGATGCAGCACGTCGTTGTGGCAAGAGCCAATCAATTTTTTCCAGTCTATAGAGGGGTAGAGTAGAGATTGTACTATTGGGGCTGTTATCTTATCGGGAATTTAGTGGGGGGAGGGGCTGTTATCTTGTCAGTATGAGATCACCAGTCAGGGAGGGCTGCAATATGCTGGGTTGTTGTGATATACGATATACAGTCAGTTTGCAGCTGTTTCGTTAAGTGTTAATTGTTTGAAGTCTCCAGCTACCATTCAATTCTTTATTGGCTTTTTTAGATGCATCGAAAGAGACGTCGCAAGCTCAATATACTGCTGCAGAGACTGTACTCATACTTACCGCTCAAAGCCGATAAGCCCATAAATATACAAACACACAGTCTGCTCTCGTCTGCCTACACTGTAGCCCCGCCCTGCGACGCCCAAGCTCAAGTCGAGCTCCATAACAGTCCCAGCAACAACAACCCATCGTGAACGTGTCGTTATTTTCTCTAACAATCGACTGTTCTCAACTGTGTTGCTCTCCATTTTAACGCTCAGTCATGCAATCTGGAATCTCGGGTGAGTATTTCTTTATTTCGGCTACAGCCTTCGTGAAGCCATCTTCAATGTTCTCCTTCTTCTTGCTAACTAGCCACTGCTTATCTCGCTCCCCACAGCTTCGCAGGAGCTGTTCTCCCAGTTTAAGGAGCTCCAAAGCTCTGACAGCTACTTTGCCCTTCTGGTAACCATCGCCAACGAGAAACTCGAGCCTATTCGACTGCTCGAGCGCACCTCTCCCGACTTTACCGCCAATCTCTCTACCCTGGAACCCCACCTTAGTGACGACGAAGCCCTATATGTGATTCTTAAGCGCTATGATTCCAATCCGGCATTCCTCGCTGTGACATTCGTGCCTGACCTGGCTAAGGTGCGCCAAAAGACTCTTTTTGCCTCGACTCGCTTGACGTTTGTGCGCGAACTCGGCTCCGAGCATTTCCGTGATACCCTGTTTGCCAACGCCAAGGAGGAGCTGTCGGCTGCTGGTTTTGCCAAGCAAGATGCGCATGCTGCTATAGACGCGCCTCTGACCGAAGAGGAACAGAGTCTGCAGGCCGTCAAGCGCGCTGAACAGGAGATTAGCAGAGGCACTGGACGGAAGGAGATTCACCTCGGGAAAAGTCTTGATATCCCTTTCAACGATGAGGCCCTAGAAGCTCTCAATCAGCTTGGCAGTGGTTCACTAGACATGGTTTCCTTGGTAGGGCCCCTTCTGCTTTTGCTTGCGTATCAGATATATTATTACAGCAAACTAACACCAGGGCTTTGATAGAAAATCAACTCGGCAACGGAGACTGTTGAGCTCGACTCCGCTCCTGCGTCTTCCTCTTCGTCCATCGATGAGGTCGTGAAGGGCATTTCGACAACCGAACCGCGGTTCACCTTCTATCGCTTCCACCATACGCACAACGGCACCCAGCAGAGCCCATTGCTATTCCTCTACACCTGCCCTGCCACGCCTGGTACCCGTGCTATCAAAGCCCGTATGCTGTACCCGCTGATGAAGCGCACAGTTCTCGAGGCAGCTGCTAGCGGGGCTAACATCACAGTCGACAGGAAGTTCGAGGTGGATGAGCCTACCGAAATCACGGAAGCCACGGTTTTGTCCGATCTGCACCCCAAGGCAGTGGCACGAACGGGTTTCAGCCGGCCCAAACGTCCCGGTCGGTGAATGGGGGCGAATAGCTTACAATGGATTTTATGCATAATATCACGTGAACGAGGTCGTATTGTTGCATACATGATTAGATACATGTTCTGAAATTAACGTGTCCAGCCTGGGATGCACGTAAACAAAGAAAACAAAGAAAAAGCCATCCTTTCCATTGTCTTTGAGGCCCACTGGTTGTGCCTGTACTCACCACTCTTCTCGATGATCCATACGCACACCGATTTCTATCTTATGCACCGCGTCTCTATCGCCATGTCGAAACTATTCACCTTTCATAGCCCTTGGCTCACTCCTCGTAGTTGACAGCTTGGTGTGCTGGGTCTGACTTTTCAATCTTCTCACGCAGGAATTCGTAGACGGTAAAGGTAACGGCTTGTCCAGGAGCCACACGCATTATCCTAGGGGTTATCCCCTTGTAGAATGCATGAAAGCCTTCTTGTCTACGGGGAAGAAGAAAAGAAAAAAAAAAAAAAAGGTCAGTAAATTTATCGTCCCAATATGGTGGTGAATTTTGGACTGTGGTAAATGACGCCATGACGTCATAGCTCCGCAGGCCCGAAACACGAAAAAAAAGAAAAAAAAAGCCGCCTCCTCCCCTTCTCCATAAAACCGGCCGGTTGCACGGCTGCTTTGGGACTAAGGCCAGCAAGGCTGAAGGGAAACTCACTTGAACATGTCTTTGGCAATTCCAGCAATGCGCTGCCACGCACTAACACCAGGCTCGGCGGGTGTCCTTTGCAATCGTGTCTTTATGGTATCGATCGGTGCATTACTCAACGGGCCCATGGCGCCACTAATTAGGCCGATAAGGGTAGTCTGCCAGCTAGGCAGCTTGCTGCCCTCCAGTTCTGGCTGCCAGCGAGAAAGCGAGTCCTTGAATGCAGTGTAGGCGGTGAAGTTGACGGCCTGGTTGCTTCCCTGGCGCAAAGCAGTGAGAGAAACTCCGCGATACAGTGCACTAGCACCCTCCTCTCGCACAACGGTGTACAGCGCATGTGCAGCATTGCGGTATTTGGGAATGTCTAGTGGGTCGGCCATGCTGTGGTGTTGGGCCTGCAGGCGAATCTTGATTACTTCCATGGGCGTGACAACCGCTACGGCTTCTGTGACGCCGGCAGCCAGGCCAGCGATGAAAGTGCTCCCGGAGGAGACATTGCCGGCTGGGTCGGCGAGAACGCTCTTGTAAGCTTCAAAGGAAGTAAAACGGATGGCCATTTTGGGCACAATTCCGGTCATGACAGCTCCAAGACCTTTGTATAGCGCTAGCGGTGTCTCTTTCTTTACGATTTCAGTGCCGGTGCGTATAAAGCCTCTGGCTGGCTTGCCTGGTTGCCTGCCCCGGCGGGACAGTTGCATGCGGACTTTGATTGTGTCTATTGGTACAGAGGGATGGTTAGACTTAGGGGTAGGCCGAGAGATAAGAGAGCGGAAAAAGAGAAGCCTTACCGAGCGGATGGCATACTAGAGCTTCCATCATACCAGCGCCGCCTCCAGCTATAAAGCAATGGCCGTTAGCTTCCCATTGTGCGCCAAAAGGTAGCGACGTTATATGCCAATCTTCGTACCGATCATGTTGGTTGCCACCGAGGGCTTCTTTTTGTTCTGTGTCATTGCGAGGGGTGGGGGGAACGAGAGTGAACTTCGACGATGGCGGCGATCAGGATGGTGAGAACAGCTGCTGTTGACTTTGATAAAAACAACACCGCTTTGCGCCTACTTGGTATACGAGGGGAATAACAGCCAGAAAAGACGAGGAGAAGTAGATGATGTTGGAGCGTAAGTGGGATAAGCCGGCAATTTAGAAGACCCAGCACGCTTACAGAAAGAGAACAACACTAAGCGGAAAGATGGAGATGGTGGGGAGAGACATAAGAAAAGGGCAAAAGGGCAAAAGGGCAAAAGAGTAAATTTGGCGGCAGCAGGACACACTAGGACGAGATCTAGGGAGCTTCTACTGAAAAGGCAGATAGGCAGATCGCTGGGGAGGGAGTCTCTTATATACGCAGGCCACTGACGCATGTATACGCTCGGCCACCCGACTGCCGGCGCAGCTCTCCAAGCCGACCAGACTCTCATTTTCACAAGACACAACGGAGTGGACAGGGTTTGCACGCAGCATAAGCCCGGCTAGTCTTCTTCCAGAAGCCAGAAGCCGAGCCACACGGCAATAGCCCAGCCCTGACGACCGAGTTTGTATGGGCGGGAATTTTGCCGCTCACCCCTTTTAGCAGCTTGGCCTAGCACACAGCCTTCACGTGGTCACGGGATACAGGATACAGGATACAGGATACAGATTACAGCAAATATATGGATCCTAAGCTATAGGCCGACTCTAGCCTGCAAAAGTGCGCAAGTCATATGCAGCGTTCATCATGTCGATCTCTGTTGATTCCTGCTTGCTTGCTTGCTTGCTTGCTTGGATAGAGCACAGGCTGTGAGCTTACTGAGGTATTCACATGACAGCCACCCAGCTCTTACACTTCTCCGTCAAGATTAAGCGGCTAAGAGTCGCCCGAGACGATAATCGTGGGGTTAGAAGTGGTCATTTTGGGGTTAATGCAGTGGCTTTTCCGCATTAAGTCACAAGCATAACAGCAGCTCAGGAAACCCGGCCCATCCAACGATCGCGTGTCTCTTCTGGCTCACCGCTGTCTCAGAGTCTAATTAGTATTATTTGTTTTTCCCCTTCCACTTATGTCTAGAGCAATCCGGACAGATGGCACGCTTGAGGCTGGCTGGGCTGTCTTACGACTTCCGCGTGCTAACCCTAAGCGCCAAACCCTAGTATAGTACGAGCCCCTCCCTCGGCAACAAAATTGCACGCAAGCCAATCTTCGTGGGTCGGCAGCATTCCCCGTCTGTTGCCCTTACCTGCATAGGCTGTCCTTATTGCCCTTTCCCTGCCCCCTTCTGGCCAGTCCCGGTATCCCGACCCTTTTCCCCAGAAAATGGGAGCCAAGCAGAGCGAAGGATTCAATCATAGCGCAAGGAACTGTCATATGCAAAGGCCTCGGCTGATATCCCAGGCTGGACCCTGGGCTCGGTGCACAAGATGTCTTGTGGTAAGTGGCATTGTACTTGCTCTCTATTCGATGACAGTCATGTATGCTATCTCTTAGACGTACTCATACACTGACCTACCAGTCTACTCATCTCCGAGATTCACCGAGCACCAGGTCGGAGTTTAACCTTTACTGTCGTCAGGTTGCTCTCTTTCAAGCTCTCTACCCGAGGCCAGGCTGTCTGTGGCCGTCCGAGAACGGTTATTTGTAGAAATTAACGGGGAAAACAAAGAGGAAAAGCAAGAAGAAGAGAAGGAAAAAGGGCTCCTTCTCGCTCACGCCCCTCCCTCTCTCTCCCGGTGTGTCCACGTCTCCATACTATTCTTGTCCCCCTTCTTATCTCTGCTTGCTGCTTGTCATCTGAGCCGTACTCCGAAGACCCCTCTACCGTGGCCTCAGTCCCATCTCGCAAATCTTGGCCCGTGTTTCTTCTTCTTTTCCGCTTGGACTGAGCTCTGGGCTGGTTTCTTGTCCACCTCCCCTCCCCGCCAGTCTCTGTCTTCTTGTGACTTGCGCATGGCTTCTTAGATGGCGTGGCGAAGTCCGCATCATTATCAACGCTCCTGTCTTCGCCTGCCTCTCTACCTTTCGGCCTATCTTCGCACTTGACGTTGAACTTGGTGGTCATCGTAGCCTGAAAGTGTTGTCTGATAAGGGGATAGAAACTGTTAAATTGGCTCTTGTGACCACTACCTTTCTTTGCCGTACTGACCGCAATGACTCACGCGAGAAACCCCATCCGAGTTTAGCCATCTGATTAACCATCTCGCACAAGTCGTGGTCTTTGGTTGAGTTTTTCAGGTTGAGCATCAGCCTCAGCATATCAATCTCCGCTAATGGGGACCACGTCCTAGCGCCGCTCTCGATCGACATGTTGATTAGGTCAGAAGGCATGGTCAAGGAAAAGATACTGTGAAAACTAGTCTTTTCCAGACTTGGAGCAGTATCGAAAATGTTGGTATGTGTCGACGATTTGAGAGAGAGAGGAACAGTCCCTTCTCCCTCCGACGGAAGGTGTTGACTACATACATGCATTTCTCTCCATGTCTGCCTCGTGGCCTGAATCTCAGCCTGAAACTCTGGTCGAGTCGAGTCTTCCGTCTTCTTCTTGCCTTCAGAAGTCACTTTAACGGGCGCTCCCTCTTCTCCTGGGTTTCAACAGCATCGATGAAGTGTTGCTACAATGGGATGTGCAGGAGACAAGAATATGAATCTTCCTTGCATATTGCATGTTAGACATTGGCAAACTAGCTGGCTAATTACGAAGTTAAGACAAACAAAAGAAAATTAAAATATAAAAAAGAAAGAAACAGACCAACAAATCAGCCTTCTAGACATTTTCAATCACGGGTTCTTCAACCTTGCGGTCCTCGACTGTCGCCTCTTTCATGAATGGGCTGCGATCCCTGATCTTTCGGCCCCATTTCAACACCGCTAATGGCGTTGCCACCATGGCTAGAGAGATGAACCCAAGCAACGAGCTTGCCCAGTGCATACCAAGGACGGTATACATCGATGTGGCAGCCAGTGGCAGCAGGGCAATGAACATGTTTTCACCCAGACAGACGGCCGCAATTGCGCTGCCGGCGTATTTGCTATACGCGTCAATGAGGTAGTTTGAGATGCTTTGCACCACAGCCGTGGTTCCAAAGCCTATGACCACCAGCCCAACAGTAGGTGCCGCCCAGTGGGTGTCTGGATAGGCAGTCCACGCATACACAAACATACCGCCGGTCACGCCGAAAAAGCCGCCAATGACTGCCTGGTAGAGGCGAGTCTCGGGGATCGGCTTTCCTGGGGCTTCACTGTTTCGTGCTGCAGAGTTGTAGTACCAGTGGTTGGTCATGAGGCAAAAGGCCCATCCTAGGACTTCGCCAATCACGATAGCAGCCTGGATGTATCCCGACCGAACCGAGTCCCATCCGTATAGCTCGTTGTACACCTGCTCAATTGATTGGGTGAACAGGTATATTGTTCCCAAGCTAAAGGCAGACCACATGGTTGAGACAAACACCACAGATTCCGTGAAAAGCATGTACAGAGGCCGCTGGACGCTTTTTGCGACAATCTGAACAAGGGGCGTAGTATCGAGCTCTTCAGTAGTGTACGCATTGAGCCCCTCTGCCCGCATGCGCTTCGACTTTTGCCTAAGCAGGACCGAGCTCCGACTCTCCGGCATGCCAAATACAAACAGCGGCATGAAGACCGCAGTCCAGATCAACTCAGCATAGCCCAGCCAGCGCCAGCCCAGATAGTCGAAGATCACCGCACCAATCAAGGGTCCCGAGCTGGACGCGGCAAGGTAGATCAGAATGTACAGGCTCATGGCCGGCGAGCGGGCGCGGTCGCCGTTGAACACGTTGGTGAGAATGCCGACCACAGTGTTGGCCAAGATGGCCACGCAGCCACCACTGAAGAAACGCACAATGACCAGAGTGGCAAAGCTATTTGCGGGACCAATGGGAACCAGGAAGCAGATGAAGAGGAAGTATGTGATCAAGAACACAGTCCGGACACCGAAGTCTTCCATGACGGGCAGAATAACCAGCGAGAAGAGGGCGCCTCCAACGCCCCAAGAAGTGACAGGCCAGTAGGAGTGCGGAAATGTTGCATCTGAGATCCCAAACTCGTCGTTGATGGCGTCGTGAGCAACGGTTATTATGCTGCCGTTCACGAGCGAGATAAAGGTAGCAAAGAGGCCAAGGCCGGTAGCCAGCCACTTTTTCCCCGGAGACCAATTGAACGGGTCTTGCGGGTCATTAGGACCATCCCAAGTGACTATGATGAGGCTAGGATCGCCCTTTGGCTCTGTCTCTGTCTCTGTCTCTGTCTCCGTCTCTGCCCAGCAGGGGACAATGATGTTAGCGGATCCTCAAGTCCAAGTTGGGGCGACCACCGACTGCCGGCCGGCCGGCCGGCCGGAATTTGATTTTTATTGAACGAATAAAACTCACCTGGCGACACCACAACAGAGTTCTGGTTGGCAGCACCAACACTCTCAGATACGGTCATACTCGGGATGCTACGAAGAAGAAAACGAGAAGAGGGAAAAGACCAGAGGTTTGTTGGCCAGTAAATGCATGTGATGAGACTTGACACCAAGACAAGACGCGAGCACCAGAAGAATCTCGAAAACTGAAGAGGAAAAAACAGACAACCGCCTCTTTTTTATAACCAAAATTATGCTAGAAGAAGAGAAGGCCTAGTCCACCCACACTAAAACAAGTTCAACGGGGGGGCGGCAAAAAAAAAAGGCCAAGGAACAAAAAAGTCGAATCAGTCAAGTGCACACGCCTTTTGAGGCACACGCCCTGCGTCGACTTCGGATGCCGACAAGCTCTAGGAACAGCTAACAGACAAGGTACTGCTTGTGCTTAGCTTCGCTTTTGGCTGCTGGTTGCGTACTGTGACTAATATAAAGTCCTAGCTACGGGGAAGAGGCAACACGGGCTCGCAGCTGGTTTTTGCCTTCTCTCCTTTCTTTCCCTTCTTTTCTCTTCACTTCTTGAGCTTTTTTCCATAGGGGTTAAACGTTGGCGTTTGCCTGGGTTTGGGGGAGATTTTTCTTTTTCTTTTTCTTCTCTTTCACGCTATTCCATGTAGTTCAAGTCCTCGTCGTGATGGAACACGTGAAAACCTAGGCAGCATCAGCTCACACACTAGACATGTGCAAGCGAGCGCATTGGGAAGCTGCAGCTGTATCCTACCTACATGCTACACGTCCGAGTCCAATGCCGGCCGTAGTTCTACAGTGACTTTTGCTGTAATCATTCATGTGTGGCCGGCTCTGGTACTACTAAAACGTTGGTAAACTGGCGGTGCTTGAAGCAAAATAAAAGAAATAAAAAATAAATAAAAAATAAAAAATAGAAACAAATAATAATGAAAAAAAAAAAAAGAACGCACCCCCTCCTCCTCCTCCTCCGTGTATTATCGATTTAATAGTAGATTAATAAAAACACGACATACGGCTCTCGGCGCATTACTAGTCCTAAGCTGACCAACTCGCTTTCTTGCTAAACCACGGAGTAAACTCGCAAGCCCTAGAAATTGTCGACCGTGATGCCGGGCCATTGTCGTGGTAGCCGTCTCATTGTCGTTGTCGTTGTCGTCGCTGCAACAAGTGAATCCTTCCGCTCGGCTTAGGCTTGTCTTTTTTTTTTTCTTTCAGTCGCCTCCTCCCGCTCAGATCTAGACGTATCGGCTTTACATAAAGCCTATCACTCTTGGAGAAGTAGAAGATGTATAAATAGAAAACAAGTTGGGGAAAAGAAAAGAAAAAGTAAAGAAAAAAAAAAAAAAAGTCCTGTAGCTCCGTCATATTTCATGTACATATGTTGTTCCTTTTTCCTTCCTACTATAGCCCATAGCGAACCCTGACCCTTACCAAGAAATTAAACATGTAAATACAACAAACAAGAAAATCCTACTGTAAACGCCTATTCGAATGGCAATTCCCCAAGAAAAACGAAGCAGTGAAAAAGAAAAGAAGAGAAAAGAAAAGAAATAGAAAAAGAAATCATCAGTGCACGTCGTACCTTCACATGTGGCCTTCTAGCGAAGAATTCCCACTACGATGGAGTTCCGCACTCCACCAGTGCCTTCGTGTTGCCTTCAAATGTATAGAGGCGTACTTCCCCGTCCTCACTTCCACTAGCCATCCGGCTATCACTCAGACCCACACACGTCGCTGGCCCTGAATGTCCTGCAAATGTGCGTTCGCACTTGCCAGACCGCGGCTCCCACACCTTGACTAGAAAATCGTTAGCGCCCGTGACAACGCGCAACGTGTCGCCCGTCAAGCTCCAAATGCCCTCAACATGACCAAACATGGTGCGCAGGCATTTGCCTGTGGCCACGTCCCATAGCCGAATGGTGTTATCCAGTCCTGCGCTGAGCATGTACGAGGGAGGCAAAGGCCGTGCTGGGTCTTCCTCAAAGCAATGCCCAAAGATTCCACGCATATCCGGTGAAGGTGAGGAATTGTCGTAGGAACCGCGTTTTCGGCCATCATCCAAACCATTGGTTTTCGGCCCATGAGAGCCCATGTGTTGGTGCATTGGGACGGGGCTGCAATCGCGGCTGTTGCTAGAAACAGACGCCGTATCGTGCATGTTGGTAATCTCATCAGGCTCGAAATCTTCAGGCATGAGCAAAACCTGTTGTACTTGGCCAACATGGCCGTGGTATGTCTTGATGCATTCTTGAGTATCCATATCCCACATGCGAATCGTTAGGTCATCTGAGGACGAGAAAATTGTCCTTGACTGTATATCAATGCGTACGTGATTGACCCAATCAGTGTGCCCGCGCAAGCACCATGACTGACATGTCCGAAAATTGAAAAGCTTAACGGTTTTGTCTATCGAGCCTGACACAAGCCATTTATCGACAAAATGCAACGCAATTACGCCGTCCTGGTGTGCCGCTATAGTGTTTATGCACTCGCCGGTATTCCGGTTCCAGACTTTAATAGTCTTGTCAAGAGAGCCTGATATTAGTTTGGCACCCTGGAACTGGAGCGTCCTCACACCGCTAGTGTGCCCGGTGAGCGTGCGAATCAACTCGCCAGTTTGCACATTCCAGATTTTGATTGTGCTGTCATATGATCCTGTAGCAAGGATGTTATCATCAAACTGGAGACAGGTAACGCCGTTTTGGTGACCACGGAGAATCTTGATAGAGCAGCGGCCGTATTTCCAGTTTGATCCGACCTCAAAACGCTCTCTGTATACGTCTTTCCACAATCGTCGCTCTTCTTCGCGGCGCTTTTTATTTTGAACAACGCGACGCTCGCAATCGGCTTCACTCCTTTTGCGCTTGTTAACCCCAGCATTGAGATCAGCAGTATCATCGTTAATAATACCATTGGTCTCTGTGTCAGCATCTTGTTCATCCGTAACATCGATGACAGAGGCAGCAGTTTGCGGCTTCCATTCCTGTAGCCTTTTGCGCTCTAGCAAAGGTAGACCCCAGCCACACTTAGTGCACTTGCGGTCTATGTGTTGAGAGCACATACGATGCCACACATGATCATCATCAGCAAGTTCTCTCCACCGACGGTTTACTTGCGCAGCCTTACACAGAGAAACGGTATCTAAAAAGCAGAGCACCTTGTATGAGATCTCGGGTGGTAAAGCAGAAATGAAGTCGATTTTAAGTTGTTCGTGGACTTCTCTGGAAACCGTTGACAATTGGGGGAAGCAGCATTGGGTGATGATTCCTTGAAGCATAAGCTCGCGGTGTTTTGAGGGAGCTGCAGAAAATAGAGACCAGACATGTGTAATGGCCTGCTGGTCATTAGGGGGAAGCTTGTCAAGTTCCTGGAGAGTTGACGTAAAAGTTAGAGCTGAGTTATAGACAAGCAACGTCAGACCAACAAAGGGATAAGGCAGAGGGAAAATATTGTGTTCATGATTTCAGGTTAGTTTACTCACGTTTTGGATCATAGCCATTTTGGTCTCGTCAGCAGCACGCCGGCACTTGGATCCTGGAGCGTGTCTGTAACAGAACTTGCTATTCGGGTCTTTGTCCTTACGAACGAAGCCAGTTATGGACAAATCAGGCTTGCCAACGGGGGCGTAGAGAGAGGGAATGTGATCTTGGAGAAAAGGCGAAACTGTATTGCCAGCAAGTGCAGTAGTCATTTGAACAAGACGGGAAGAATCAGCCTCATCCGACTGGCGGTAGTCCTCAATGTCACGGTCCTTTTGGGATGTGGGAGTAGATGCTGAGTAGCTGTCGTGTGAATGTTGTTGAAAGTCACTCTTATGATTACGGCGATGGTGGTGGTGGTGGTGGTGATGGTGTGAATGTGAGTGCGAGTGGATAGAGCGGCCCTGCGTGGTGAAGGAGGATTGGATAGACGCCTGGTTGTTATCAGTGTCGTGAACAATGTGGGAATCCAAGTGGTCGTGATACTGCTGGTCGTGATGGTGAAGATCGTTTCTGTCGTGGTCGTTGCTGTGGTGGCTGCTGCTGTTGTCGCTATTGTGGCTGCGATGATGGTTGCTGATTGACGCTTTGGTGGCAGTAGATGCCGCGGTGGTGGCGGGAGTAGTGGTGGTAGAAGTAGTAGAAGAAGCGACAGAAGTAGGAGAAGTAGTATGAGAAGGAGATGTGTTGGCTGTGTGAGACGTAGCTTCAGGAGCCGTAGCAGGAGTTGCAGGCAAAGACAACTGTGGCTGATCCATTATAGATTAACAGGCGACTGTGAGTGTGGATGTGTGGAATATTTAGAAAGTCAGGGACAGGAGAAACAAAGTTAGAGGCAAGGAGACAGAAAAAGACTACCAAGCTCTGGCGCGAAAATCGGACAGGATTCTGTCATGTGTTGCGTCATGCGCCAGCAACGAACTAGGAGTAGGAGAACTTTTAAGCGGTAAAAGGCGAGCTAGGCCAAGCAAGCGAAAAAAGAGAAAAAAGGTCCAAGTAGAGAAAATGATGAAGGAAATAAAGGGGATAAGCGAGGGAAACGCAGAATTATCCTTAAGGAGAACCTCGACACCAACGTAATGGGCAATGGGGCACTAAGAATTGTGGCTGAGACAGAAGCTTGTAGATGATGTTCAAGTTGAATTGAAACTTCGACTTGGCTGCTGCAGGCCTGGACAATCTCACTCAGCACGATGACAGGGTTGTTGTTGTTGTTTTTTTTTTTTTTTTTTCTTTTTCTTTTTTTTTTTTTCTTTTTCTTTTTTTTTTCCTTTTTTTTTAATTTCTTTATTTTCTCCCTGCAATCGAGTGCTCAATGTCAAAGCTCCAAGCACGTCACTGTGACGGCAAACAGAGATGAGGAAAAAGAAGAGACCAGACCAGAGTTGTAGGGGAAATCGTCGGCGAGGATGACAAATAAAACACACGTTCAGTGCAGCAAGGGCCAGGAGGGAAGAGTGATCGAGAATAGCGATAAGATCGATAAGCTGCGATCCTGAAAAGCTGAGAAGGTTGTTTGGCGGGGAGGCCAAGTAAAAGGTAGGAAAAGGTAGTAAAGGATTTTGACGTTGGAAGAAGCCAAGATGGAGGAGGGAAGGGGAGAAGGGGAGAAGGGGAGAAAGAGAGAAAGAGATATAATAGGAAAAGGCTGATGGTGATAGTTGGGCTGCGGCGATGCAAATGTGGAAGGAAGTGAAAAGTTTGATGAGAGAAGAGGAAAGTAGTATACACAAACAGAAAGAGCACATGCAGGCCAACATCTAGAAAACAGGGCCGAAAGATCAAAGAGCAAAGAGCATTCACTGCACCAACGGCTTGCACAAAAGCACAAAAGCTTGCATAAAAGACAAAAGTTTGCACAAATCAGCTAGGCCCGGCTGTCTTAGTTTGTCTGTCTAACTTTGGCTTCTTGGTTTCCTAGAAGAAGCAAGTCTACTCAAGCCTTGCAATTGATTGGCAGGTATCCACCGAAGTTTCCTATTCGCTGAAAATGACAAATGTTTCCTTCCCGAAAGAGAAAACGCAAGTTGTAGTGCTTTTCGACTGCGATGGCGTTATCAAGGGAAAGGAAGACTTTTTTCCCTTTGCCAAGCACACCACCGCCTTTGTTATCTCTTAGTCTGCTCCTGGTGGCTCAAACAGCTGCTCTTGTTATTTTATGCAGCTTTTTTTATTCGCCTGCATTGAGTAGTTGCCAAAGTTTTCCTCTTCCCCATCGGATCGCGAGGTTGAAGCCTGCACATGCACGGACTCTTTATTTTTCACACCAAGTAGTGTAGTGTAGGTAGTATATGCGCAGATGCGCAGCTGCTGACAGCTCTCTGCCAGGTGCCGCCGCTTTATGGGGCTCTACTAGGGATCTTCGAAATAGACGCTGACATTGACGCCATTTTAGAATATCTCCATCATCGACCATCAAACCCTTAAATCCAGCATGTTCTTCTTTATGTGTTAGGCCGGCAGCTCATTAGTGGCCAAAACCTGCAGTAATCGTGTCACCTGGGCTAAGAGTTGTCACTGCGCCTTGCGCCATAGGCACTATAATCAGAAAAACAGGGTCTAACAGGCCGTCCTGTATTACCCAGCCAGGCAGTCTAAACGAAGGACCTGTCTTGTGGATGTGAGTAGCAAGCTAGAAATCCATTGATTGCTTATCTAACAACTCAGTAATCATCCATGTACAACCGCTGGCCTCGTTTTAGTGAGATGCGCAGGCCTTCAACCTCCGTGGCTAGAGTGCACATGTGTAGAACGACGATAATGACTTCCTCTGATTCCCATTTGTTCCTCTTCTCTCCCCCCTCCTCTCTCTCTCTCTCTCTCTCTTGCGCCAGTATGAAAGTACTTATACAAATCTTGTACCAGGTAAACAATTCTCGGTGACGGCCTCCAACAATGCGATCCCAGGTCTCATTGTTTGCTATAGATGTGTGCATGCTACCACCATGCATATATACTCCAACTGGTCCAACTGATCCGCCCTTTCTTTTATATCATGGCCTTTATATTAACAAGTGCCTTGTCTTTTTCTCCTTTTTCTTTTCTTTCTCGTGACAGACATGTGCTGACGCAACCGCTTATCTTCGAGTGCCTACGGCATTAATGGGGTCTAAACCTTCGGAGGAGGCCTTTCAAATCAAGTGTTATCATGTCCAGCTTGGTTTGGATCACCCACCTACCTACTCGTAACTGGACCATTCTTATTTTTTCTAGCTATCCTATGTCTATGATCCAGTCTCACAATATGTCTCTTCCTCCGACTCAGATCGCCTCCAGACTGCCACTTTGAGGCTCGTACATGATGCTCCAAGCCAGGTTTTCCTTCCTCTTGCATTCATATCTGCATTTCTGCATATAAAACTGTCTAAGACCTTTCACATTGCCATCAAGCACTCTAATTGCGACATCAACGCATTGTGCACAGTCAAGCTACAGAAACGGGCTCTTCTTTCTCCTTTCGTGTGATCTTCCCCTCTGTCTTCTCCATAGCGTTCCCAAGCTCTGTCTTCTCCGCACAAATTGCTAAGCTAAAAACTATTATAGAACAGAGAACGGGGCGCTATGTGGAAGGCTTGCAGAAGCATATCTCCATCTGGAGTAAAACATTGTCGGTAGTTGGATGGAGCTGAACCGAGCCTAGGCAACATCAAAACGATTGCTAGAGAGCTGATTCTATTATAGCACACATAAAGCGCGGACCTTTGCTCCTCGTATAGGATGGTAAAATAGAAAAAAGCCGTATTTATCAGTTTCGCCCCAAAAATTACAAATCCGGGGTTTCCACCTAGAGGCAAAGACAAGATGATGCCATATTGTTGATCTAGCAGACAATCTACGCACGCACAGTTTTGCACTAAGCCCTTTGAGACCAGTGGAACCTCTAACTGCCAGACGGATTAATAGTTTTATGGCAATATTTTATGATATAAAAAGAAGAAGAACAGAGAAAGCTCATGTACACCTGTGTGGGTATTATGATGTATTGTTGAATTCCAGTAATTTCATAGATATTCAATGTTTGATCTCAGGATCTAGCAGTTGTCAAGTTTGAGGTACTACGAGCTCAGCTGCTATACAGCATATATTGATATAGATTGCTATGACCCTAAGATAATAAAAAATATATATAAAAAAAGGAACGGTCCACAGGTAGACGAGCGTAACCGTCGTAAAAAGTACACCCGAAGGACTAACTTCGGTCAAGAAATACAATCAGTTAAGCTGGTACATCGTGAGTGTGAGCCCCGTTGACCCCAACCCGATTTGAACGGATAACCTTTTGATCTGGAGTCAAACGCGCTACCGTTGCGCCATAGGGCCTGCTAGAGGTAAATGAACACGGTCATCTCCATTTATTACTGTTTATATAGATTTATGTAATCGCCGCCATCGTAGTGGCCAAGTTAGGTTGCCAGAGACTGACAACAGAGCACCGCTTCACCCTTGCACAATCGCGGAGATGGAAAAGAGACCGACTAAGTCTCAACTACGAAGGTTGGTGAAAATAACAAAAAGGATACCGTCTACTTGGAACCAGCGTCTTTACCGAGCCCCCTTCCGCACATACGCCACGAGCGATGAGGACACAACTGCCCACTTAGATTCAGAGTATGCAACCAAGCGAAAGGAACAAGACCACTGATAGACTTGCAAAGCACTTCCTAGAGCTTGGAGCCAAAGGTTTGCAGACAAGCTGTTTAAAAACACCAAAGTGGCGTTCTATGTTGCCAACGTGCTTCACCGCAATCTCAAGCTCATCCAAGAGTCACAGCAACCCGAGCCCGAGCTGGGCTATCCGATCACCATAGAGGAAGCTCCTTCCCAACCCCCATAAGAGACGCGGAGAAGCAGGTCACTGCCACCGTATACTACAGAGGAGCGGTCTCAACAAGGGTAGCCTAAGATGACACAATCAACTTCAAGACAGCAAGGGCAGCAACAAAGAAGGGGACAAAGAGGATAAAGTTGAGGGAGCACGGAAGGGAAAGAGAGAAAGGATGGGAGGAGGAAAGGCTTGCAGGATAAGATGGAGATGTCGAGGAGGGTTCCATGGGAAAGAGCTGAGGGAGCTTTAGATATCCAATCCTAGAACCCCGCCAGCCGCCAGCAGGCCCTAGGACTATACTGAAAAGAGAGCCCTCTTGGCCCCAAGTGCCGGACCCTAAAAAGTCACGGGAGTCGCTCGAAATCGAAGCAAACCTACAACTACTAAGCGTTCAGGAGTTACAATTACTAGAAGATGACATCAGCCAACTGCTTCCGTCTAGGATTCGTCGTTTTATTGTTGTGGAATTGCAATAAAACACATGTCAAGAAATTCAAACAAAAAAGCCATTCGAAGTTTAGGTTGTTTGAAGCCCAAACCCATACAAGTACATTAAGTCGGAGGCCAAAAGAAAACGACAAGGTAACACAGAATGAAGCCGCTGTTATCGGGGCTACTAAAGTGAATATGCATCTACCGCGGTCCATGCATCTATTGATGTGTCTTTCCTAATCTGAAAACAAACTTGTCGTCATTCTGCTTTTAGGGACACAACAATAAAAAGATCACAAAGCCAAGTTTCTTCCATCTCCCATCCACGCTTTCCATCTCCAGAAAATCCGATGCCGACAGTGTTAATGCCTTGCTGTTCAAGGCCACTTTCCACCGTCCCTTTCTTTGTCTATACGTAAACAACGCGCTGGTTGGCTCCGTTCTGCTTCTGCCGTGCTGTGCGCCCCTTCTTTGATGCGCCATGTGACGGACAAACCTTAGAGCCTAAACTGCCCAATTACGATTCAAAAGACATCTAGCAAGCAAATCAACGAGTCTTGGTGATTCTTAGCTGTCTATCGGACTTCCAGCACCAAATACAAGCGCAAAACCTACGCCCTCGGATTTGTACAATTTAAGCTCTTCCCACCGTAACGCCTCAAACGCCCAAGCTTCAGCTATCCTATCGCTATCGCCATGGCTAGTCTACGGGGCTCCAATCCGGCTTTTGGCACCACCCCTACCACTGCCTTCAAAAACGGGTCTTTAAATACCGCTAAAGAAGCTGCCTTGAAGATGGCCGATGCCAAGCAGTCACGACAACAGCCTTTATCTCAAACACAATCACACAACTATGCACGGTCTCGTCGGCAAAGTCTTGTTGAACCTCTAAAACCAGCTATTTCTGCGGAGAGGCTAATTGATATCCTACTGGCCGCGAAAAGTAGTCTTGCTTCTGTTGCCAACGCCGTTAACGCTACTGGAAACGTTGCCGAGGTCACCGCTTTACTAGAAGATGCAGTCGTCACCTCAACACAGACTTCATTCGTAACCCAGGGCATTAAGAGCCAGATCAAGTTACTGAAGCAGCTTAGAGACAGTATGCTGAATACATTAGAGCTTGCCGATGCCGATTTCAAACAGATACTAGCACATATCGAGCACGCTAATATCCAGCTGCGAGATCGTTTGATAATGCTCAGCCAGACTGCAGTCCACAAGGCTTTGCGACCGCAAGATGAAGAGACACGCACGCTGCTAGATTTCGCCGAGGAAGAAAACGTTAAGAGCATTGAACAAGATCTTGGCGTTGATGTCAACGAACTCCAAGTAAGTCAGATCAAGGCTTGTTTGCATGGACTAAAAATATGACGTCACTGACAAGCTCATACCATATTCTAACCATTTTTCTTGTTCAAATATAGGACGCACGATCAGCATTCCAGAATGAATGTGACCGCTTTGTAACCGATATCCAAACCCTGGAAATTCTTATCGGCATGCGTCCCGCCCCAAACGCAACAGACAAGGAAAAAACACGCCTATCTTCAGCTATCAAGCCCCATGATCCTGAGCTGACCAAGCTCCAAACCTCGGCGCAATCGAACCTTGATGATATCGCCACAAGTCTTGACTCTCTATCCAAGCATTTTGATCACTGTTTAGTAGCTGTTAAAAGCATGCCCGGCGCACTCGCCTTAGCCCGTGAGCGTGCTCCGGAAATTTGGTCTCAGCAGCATGACTCGCTTGACCAGATGAAGCCTGTCACAGCGCAGGAGTTCATGCAACTCATTAGTGTTGTGGTGGAAGACTCCACCATTGTTGATGACACCAGTGCGCAAATAAACGAACAAACTCGTATGATTGAACAGGCTCTGGCCCAGATGCGTGACAAACTTGACGATGTCCAGGCACGGTATCTACACACACTAGATGCTTTTGCCATGCTTAAAGAAAGTGGTGCCAGAATCCATGAACTAATTGAAGCCGAACGCTTGTTTACGCAGCGCTGGGCGCTAGAGAAGCGCAACGTCCGTGAGAATCTCATCTCTATGGATACACTAACCCGTTGCTTTGACGACTACCATCGCACATATCATGCTCTGCTTGTTGAAGCTGATCGCCGTCGTCACGTAGAGGAGCGTATTCACCACGTATGGGCTAAGGCACGCGAACAGGTCGACCGCCTTATGCAGTTGGATGCCACCGAGACGGAACGCTTTCGTTCCGACCACGGCGACTCATTGCCTGGCGACCTGTGGCCCGACCTAGACCGGCCGATTCAAAGCTTCTGCGTAGTACCTATAGATGATTCGCGCAATGAGGACACTACCAGACCCTCTACCACATTCAAGTTTGGAATGCCCAAGTTGCCAGGCGATTTAGTCGAACTGGCACGGAAGACGATGAGTGGTAGGGGTGGAAAGGAGAAGACTTCAAAAGAGCGCTATGCATAAGGGTATAGGCGGCTTGGTGCGGGGTTTGGACTTGGGGCCCAGTCTTCCTCTTGTCTTATTGTCTTATTGTTTTATTGTCTTTTTTTTTTTTTTATTACGTTGATTTTGCTGATCGCAGGTGTTTGCTGGTCACGCCAGTTGCGAGTATCAGTCTCGCAGTCCATATCAGAAACTCTAGAGCCGAGTATCTAATTTTCATACTTTCTATCTATATCTATAAATATATTTCGTATATGACATCTTTTACTACTAGACCGGGAGTTGCTCAATTTCGGTGCGGGGCCAGGTCCCAATAGAGTACAGCTGGCTTGCCCTTTCATATGCATATGCATATGTATTGTATTGTATTGTCTCATGATCTCTTTTCCTTGACTGGTTTGCTTGAAGTAGAGCAGCTCCCTTTTGTCGAGCCCTCATCGACATCTCACTCTGATTCTGGAAGGGAAAAAAAAAAAGCTCTTGTTGTCTCTCTTCCCTTCGCTTCTTTCTTTCTCATTCGCATCCTCGTCGCCTTCTCTCCTGTTGTTCTCCCACTTCTGAGAAAGTACACCGACCCAAATACCGTCCCCCCCCCCTCTCTTTCAAGGGCTAATGCAGCGTGCCCTCCTCCGCTTGGGTTCAAGTAAGTATCTCTACATCCGGTCTTCCGAGAGAAGCTTTCCCGGCCGGCCCGTTCATTGATATACGCAAAATTATGTCGCCAAATCAGCCGAAAGTAGAAGCCCTTATAGCGCAGTGGTAGCGCGTGTCACTCGTAATGACAAGGTCCTCGGTTCGACTCCGAGTGGGGGCACGAGATGGTGATGTCTTCGCTTTTTACAGTTCACGGTCCGGAGTTTGTTTGTATATTGAAGCAGTATGTATATACCTATTATTCTTTTTTGGTTGGGTTACGTTACTGTTCTAGCATATTACCCAAAACTAAAATTAGGAAAAAAAAAAAGGAAGAAGGGCAATATGAAAGCTTGATTATATTAAATATTTTAACGAGCGCTTGTTATACAAAAAGAAACTGCACTTCCTAGCCGTGTAAACCGTTCATGATCTCCGGATACGTCTGCGCCATTTCACCCCATAGTTCAGGATGATCACGACGCATTACTTCAGGGTCCCAACCAGCAGCCACAAAAATGGTGTCAATACCCGAGGCAATTGGTGTAGTGAAGATATTAGTGACTTGAAAGCCAATGAGGAAGGCATATGCCATGACGACAGCCGTGTAGTCTCCGCCCTTGTTGTAAACGGGGTCGGTGTAGCGCAGATACAAGTAGGCTAGCAGGGCGGTGATGTAGCCGACCATCATGGCACCCATAGAAAAGACAGGACCAATAAGACAGTCATTGACCAGGGCATCAATTCCGCGCTGCTTAATCATGTTCCATGTATCCTTCGCAGCCTGGATGTAAGGCGTGCCGTAGAGAGCGATGTGGGAAAAAGCAAAGCGGTTGATAAAGTCGGCAGCCCAGTTGATGCAAGACAGGATGCAGTCAAGACAGCAAAACAGAATCCACAATCCAATATTGTTATCGGCACCAGCCTGGCTACGTACTACAGAGCACAACTGGCGCAAGGCCTGGATGATGGCCGTGATCAGAGAACCAAGGCTGATGGAGCCGAAAGAGTAAGTAACGGCACGGCGCAGGGAGCTGCGGGTAGCGTGTTTAGGGAAGTTTCGTGGGCTAAAGTACCATGAAGCATAAACGCCGGATACCGTAGTGTGGATGGTGTATTTGAGCCACTCAGTGAACCAGTACATGGCAAAGGTGATATAAGCAATAAAGCCGATCAGTTTTGAATGGCTAGAGTTGTCGTAACGCACATACAGCCCAACGAGCGTCGCAGAGAAAAGCGCACCGAAGGCAATACCAACCAAACCACCAAAAAAGCTAGCCAGCCACACATGGCCGTAGCCTTTGGCGACATCAGTGGCAGTACGAAGCATGAAGGCAGAGAAGGGAATACGCTTGCGCCATCCGATGAAAAAGAAGATCTGGATGACACCAAAAACCAGGAACACAACGCCAGCGTACGTTGTGCCAGCCCAAAGGTAGTACACTCCCGTTGCAATGGCAAGGACAATATTGAGGATACCAGTGACCCAAATAAACTGCTTAGGAAACGCGCGTGCGACGTTGATGTATAGATAACCAAGAACAAAGGCGACACCAAGACAGAATGCGAACAGGATGGCGGTGCTAGTGTTCAAGCCAAAGCTGGAGTCGCCGTCGTAGATGCCATGACCAGTGCGGTTACTGTCCGTGTAGCTTGTGAGAGCTAGGGCAGCAATAGCAAGGAAGCCGCCTTGGGCAACGAGGAACTACAATTCAAGGACAGTAGGTTAGTAGAGAGTCAAGCGCAAGAGTCAGGAAGTAAGTCAAACGCACTAGTATACCAGCCCATATATCGTTGTATTTAGGCTGTTGCAACTTGAAAGCATCATTGAAGGTATAGTTTTCCTTGTTCTCGTTCGTCGGCGGGTAGAAACTGTAGGCGGGCGGGGCCTCATTAGGGGGAGGTGCCTGTTGGTAATTTCCAGGGGCCGGTTGACTGTAGTCTTGCTGGGGATAACTACTATAGTTTGGCTGAGGGGGATTAGGCTGGTATGGTTGCTGCCAGCCGTTCTGTTGGGGAGGATAACCAGCGTATCCGTGGTTGTAGGACATAATTTGCGACTGGGATGAAGACTTGGGCTAAAGGTACCGCAAGATGGTGATGAAGAGTCTATGATTGAATATGGGCGGTAGAATGTTAATAAGTAGAAGTGGCACAAATGCCAAAGGCGAAGCGAGACTTGTGGTAAGATATAAAACTAAGAATTGCGATAAGAAGATAGGCCAAAAGGCTGCTGAAGGAAAAGAAAAAGAGAAAAAAAAAAAACTCTGGAATTAAAATTAAAAAGGCACCAAACGTGACGATGACAGGTAAAAATATTGAGGGGAAAGAAAGAAGAGAAAGAAAGAAGAGAAAGACCAAGTGGTGGATGAGAAAATAAGAAGGAATACGACAGACGATGGAAGACAGGGCAAGAACGGGCCAAGCTGGGTGAGAAATAGAAGGTATGGATATGATGTTACTTCCCAAAGAGGAAAGAGGGAGACGAGTAAGTGACAGGCAGGAACAGGAAACAAGGAAGGCACAAAAATCAAGGCGAAAGAAAAGAAAAAGAAAAAGAATAGGTATCAATTTTTCAAATGAGGGAATGAGACCAAGAAAAACGAGAAGACAAAGTCGAGACAGAAACGAGAAACAGGAACAACATTGGGAAAACATATAAGCACAAAAGCGCAAAACAAGCAGAGAACGCTAGTTACAATGCCAGCGCCATGTTTCTGCCATAGTTGGTACTTGCATTATTACACTGTACATACCCTGTTTTTCTAACTTCCTTCCTTCCCTTGCATCGTTTCCTTCCTTCCTTCCTGCTTCCTTCCTTGGTTGCATCGCCATTACATATGCCGTGACGTGACGTCAAAACCAGGGAGGGAAAGAACTACCAGGATCTTTATCGCTAAGCAGCTAAGCACTATGATTCGAGTTTCTTCTTCCCATCTTATACTAGCCATACCCAAGATGTCTGGCTGCTCTACCCCCCCCTTCATATCGTCATATAGATTCTACGTCCTTCTTTGTTCTTCTTTTCTATATTTGTCTCCCCCCCCCCGTCCCCAAGGAACAATATTCAAAAATCAAAGGCCAAAAATTGCTGTAAACGTATCACACTAGGACTTCCATGTGGCTTGTGCTCCCTCTTCTACCAGACTCTACTTGGATGAATCTTGGTCATGGCTTCTTTTTGTCTCCTCTTTTTGTCACATATTTTTCATGCGCCAGCTTCATTGCTCGTCAGCAAATGGCCCCCCTTCCCGGTCTCGTTAGATCTAGAATGAAGCCAAGGCCAAGAATAGCTCCAGCGCAAAGCGAGGGGAAGGGAATTCCGTCCTTTGTTTTGTTTGCGGACTTCGCTTGGCCTCTCCCCTTGTCTCTCTCTACATTGTCATACGTCGGCTTTTCTCATTCCGGCCACTCGCTCTTATCGCGTCAAAAAAAAACGGACTAGGACAAAGCCCTTCAGGCGCGCAGGAATTCTCCCTCTACTTCCTTCGCGTCGTCTTCGTAAACTAATTTCCCATCTGGCTAGACCAGCTACCAGCTTCAGCTTCAGCTTCATCGTTCTATCCATCGCCCTCTAGCCTGTATCACTGCGAATCATTGTAGTCGCTCTTCATTCAATCTGCCTATCTACAAAGCCCCAGTTCGTGGACTAGCATTCAGCGCTACTTCTTCATCGGCTCTAGCTTACTCCGGGTCAGGCACGGCTTCCGGTTCCAATGTCGCCTCTTCCTCGGCTGCAGCCTTTTCCCGTGCCTCCTTGGCCTGTTTTCCCTCTTCCTTGACCTGCGCCTGGCGCTGCTTCCCTTCCTCCGTTGTAGCATCAATGAGCTCATTGACGCCCAGAATGCCGGCATCGCCCAGTTGGCCCACTAGCACCTCAGCCTCATCTACCTGCATCTCGCCTAAAACCTTATTGACCTTCTCAAGGCTGCCACTCTCGAGCGCCTTTTGCATTTCTTCTGAGAAGCTCTCAAAGATTATTCTGCAAGCCTGTACTTCAGGGTCTGCGCTATCTTTGGGCGGAACCTCAATGGAAATCTCCGTGCCAGGCTCCACAGCCTCAAGCTGAATCTGTTCCACGCCCTCGGGCTTAGCCGCACGCTCGCGCACAATCTCGCGTGCCCGTGTGCGGATGCGCATGTATGTATCCTGAACGTCCTTGAAAAATACTTCCTGAGCTTGATGCCCACGTGTCGTGATGCGCTGGAAGAACATGGCTACGCCATCCTTGCCCAGTGCGCGGCAGTACTGGATCAGCAACGCCTGGTGCACGTTTTGCCGGCACAGATCATCGCGGCCCTCCAAGGCTGCGTCAAAGGCATCGACCATCAGGCCATCCTGCTCACGCTCCGAGAGTACTTGCGGGTTCGCACGCAGGAAAGAAAGCGCAGCGGCATGGTCATTGGGCGGGATGCGGGCAAATTGCTTGGCGAGCGGAGATGCCGCAATCTCCTCGTCGTCGTTTTCCAGGGCCGAGGGCGGGGCACCCTTCTCGCGGCCAGTGTTCATGTCAAAGTTGGGGTTGATCAGCTCGACTTGGCTCTGGGTCTCTTTGGTCTTTGACGATTCGCCAGCGAGTTCTTTATTCTTGTTGACATGCGAGCTATCAAAGCCTGTGTGATACGACTCGCTTGTGATTTTTTTGCCCTCCAGCTTCTCTAATTCCTCGCATTTCTTTGCATTTTCGGCTGAAATTTGCTTTATCTTGGCCACATGCACCCCAAGCTCCTCGATAATCGCGTTGAACCGCCCTTCAGTCGCCACCTTCTTCTCCTCAAGTGTCTTGTTTACCTGGTCCAGGAGGCCCATCAACATCTCCGTATATGTCGGTGGCTTCTTGTCAGCCTCTTGCATGACCTGCGGGCGTGGTGGGGGGTTGTCGGCCGATTTATCCTTAGGTGCTGTCTCCATAACAGCAGCAAATGCAACCTGGCCAGCATTCTTTTCGCCCGAGGCAATAGCGGCAGAGTTGGATTTGAGGTAAGCGATCAGCGCCTCTATGCGTGATAGTAGGCCAGTGTCGACGATCTTTTCATAGTGGTAAGCTTCAATCTGGGCTTTTCGCTGCGCACGTTCCATGTGAATTTGGTTCTGTTTGGCTCGAATGAACGACTTTTTGTCGACGTTAGGATGAACTTCGACATCAGAGTCGTCGCTGAGCTCGAGGGCATCCTATTAGAGAGAAGAAAGAGAACCAGGTGAGTTATTGCACATGATAGATGTTGTGGAAAGAGGACTCGTACCCATTTGCTATAGTTGAGGGGCATCTTGCAGCTATAGCTTATGATGACGTGATGGCTGTTGGTTGTAAAGAATAGATGTATGTATATGGATGTGTAGCTGCGGAGCTAGAACACAATAAAACAGCAGTTTGTATTCGTATAACCAAAAGAAACTAAGTGTAGAAAGCCACAAGAAGATGGAAGCGTGTGTATGTGATTCCAATAACAAGGTGTCGGTTGAAGGGAAGAATGGTTAGTTGTCTGTAAATTTAGAAGGCCAAGGAACCCTCCAGAACAAGCTACCCCACCAAAAAAGTTCATCATCCCACTAATAAAATGCGAATAGGAAGAAGTATCCTGGCCGATGTGGGGCAAGGCTGAAGGGGATCAAACCGTCAGCCTCGTCTGACATCACAAGAAAATTAGGACAAGAGATAGAGGCCATTTGCTAGCAAAGCGAACTCGATAGAATAGACAAAACGGGAAAACAAAACACGTACTCGACAACGCCATGCTAAGATAAAACTACACTAAAACAAGCAGTACACACACAGAGAAATACGCGAGGAAATACACGCCCCTCCCCCCCCCCCCATACTTTCCCTATTGCCTTACGCCGTCCTTTTACTACTGCATCTTCTTCAAGAAACCATCGAGGTCAAAGCTCTCCTCATACTCTTTGTTATCCCACAGTTCACCCAATCCATCTGTCCAGGCCTTCTTTCCAGGAACTCTGACATCGCCTGTTTCCACATCTACCATATCCTCCTCACGGCCCTCAATGTCGTTGCCATTGGAAGGCTTGTCAGTTATGAGACTAGGCCCTGAATCGTCCAAGCTAAACAGATCCAGAATCTGGTCTGTGTCCATCGTTGCCAGGCCTGCGTTCTGCTGGTTAACCACCGTCGAAGCCACGTCGATCTTGAAGCGCTGCAGACTAAGAATCTTCTCCTCCAGCGTGCCACGCGTAATTAGCCGGTACACGTTGACAACCTTTTTCTGGCCAATACGATGTGCCCGATCCATGGCCTGCAGGTCCTTTTGCGGGTTCCAGTCGTGCTCGACAAAAATTACCGTGTCGGCTCCAGTCAGGTTTAGGCCCAAACCACCAACCGAGGTAGTGAGAAGGAGAACATCATACGATGGGTCGCCATTGAACTTGTTGACAATGTCCTGACGGCGGTTGGCCTCGACGGAGCCGTCCAGGCGGAGATACGAAACTGACGGCAACATAGCCTTAAGCACGGTGTTCTGTACCATATCAAGCATCTCTTTCATCTGACAGAAAATCAAAGCACGATGTGGCTTGATAGGCTGGTACAGCGGGTCGTTCCCGTTGTCGCCCTCAACGCCAATGCCGCAGTCGACAAGCAAATCTCGTAGGGCAGTCAGCTTGGGTGCATGGTTTGGGTCCTCAAGACTGGTACCCTGCTTAGACAGGAACTTTTGCGTGTCATCGTACGACTTATGACCGGGTTTCATCACCAATGCCGGCGAGTTGCACAGTTTGCGCATGTACTGTAGGGCTTGGAAGATGTGCTGTTTAGAATCCTTGTCTTCTTTTCCAGCCTCTTCGTGAATTTTCTTGCCCTGCTTTTTAACAAAATCTTCAAACAGTTTCTTCTGTAGCTCTGACATGTCGCAATAATAGTTTTGTAAGATCTTGGGTGGTAAATCGTTGAGCACCTCCTCCTTGAGACGACGCAATAAGAATGGAAGAACTTGCTTGTGCAGTGCTTCAATTGCAAGGGCACCGGCTTCTTGTTCCTTGGATGATGCCTTAGCATGACGAGACGCGCCGATAGGCTTGGAGAAACGATCATGGAAAACTTTTTCAGCACCGAGGAAACCAGGCATTAAGAAGTCAAACAGCGACCATAGCTCAAGCACGTTGTTCTGGATAGGAGTACCAGTCAAAATCAGTCGGTGATTCGACGCTAGCTTTTTGACTGCGAGCGTGATCTTGGCACGGGGATTTTTGATCAGATGACCCTCATCCAGTACCACATAATTCCACGTAGACTGCTCCAAAAAGCCGATATCATTACGGCATACATCATACGATGTAATGACGATATCGTAACCGGCGATCTTGCTCTGCATTGCACGTCTCTCGGCAGGGGAACCAACGTACGCAACAGCCGACAAAAATGGCGCATAGTTCCTGAGCTCCTGGAGCCAATGGCCAGGCAGTGTTGGTGGGCAAACGATAAGTGACGGTAGACGACGGACATCAGGAGCTCCAGTCTTAGCAAACTCTTCCGCTCTTTGGTGGTGATCACTAGATACAATACAGATGGTCTGCAGTGTTTTGCCCAAACCCATATCGTCGCAAAGAATACCGTGGAGATGGTATTTGTTTAGGAAATGCAACCAATTGACACCCTCTTGTTGGTACGAACGCAGCTCTGCCTTGATGGCAACGGGAATCTTGAATGGCTCCACCTTCTTGGGGTCGAGAAGCTGCGAAATAAATGTACGCTCGCGGTCGCGGCCCTTGAGGAGCTCTTCGGAAAGACCCGGTGGATCGGGAATTCCAGCCTCAAGAGGCACCAGCTTCACTAGCGTTGCAAAAGACGTCGTAGCAATGAGGCGGATGTCATTATCTGAGTCACTCATGCGGCCCAATACTGGGACAATAAGGAATATGACGTAGGGAAGGATACCATCACCCATTACGGCGATCAAGTGATAAATGACTTCAGTAGCTCCTTGGCGGTAATGAAGATCGACGGGATTGCTGATGGAAGGCAAGACCTTCTCAACCAGGGCAGTCATACCCTCGACCGTAATGACACTACAAATTGTTGCCATACACTTAGCAGCCATGTAGCGGAAGACCGACAGCCTAGAGTGTAACGCCTTGATAATGTACGGAAGCATACTAAGCACAAATTCGTGGAGTTCAGGGGCAATGCTAGGCGTGAGAGTGCGTATAACTGATAAGGCATCGACCACATCTTGACCCAGAGTGTCTTCGTCATCGTGAACAGCAGCGGGGATCTCATCAGTGCTAAACACCTGCACAAGAGGAGCCTCCATAAATTGCCGCAAGCTAGGAACCATCTCCAGAAGCTTGGGTCCATACGCATGACACAGCATTTCGAGGGCTTCTTTAGCACCACGACGTGTGATGCGTGCAGCCTTAACTTCTTTGGCCCATTGAATAGCATCAGCATGATCTGGTCTATCCTCTTCCTTTAGCATGGACAAGATACAGTCAGTCTTGGTAGCATGCACAGGGAACTCCGGCGTCTCGGCAACTTCCATGCAAGAGAATTTGACAAGATTAGCGACAACTTTGTCAGCAGGTCCACGTCGGCCTAGCTCAACAAACAAGCGCACCAGTTGAGCGATAGTTGCGGAAGCGCGGTTCTGAAGCACAAGGTTCTCCTCTGACTTGATACTGTCCATAATCGACTTGATGAGAATGCTAGGTTTCTTAGGCAGAGCCCGGATAGCAACAAGGGCTGATGCTGCTGCTGCCTTGACACGTATATCGCGGAGGATCTTTGCAGAACAGGCCTCTTGTATAGAGTTGCGTGTCAAGATACGGGCATCTTCAACTTGCGGAGCAACAATCATACGATGCCCAGGCGACATCAGCTTCTTGAGTTTTTCGAAGTCTTCGGCAATAGCCTTCTCAGCATGAATGAGAGAGAAGGCACTAGGGCCAGCCTCAGCCTCTCCTTGAACAATGACGGGTAATAGAGGCATGCGACTAGCAGAAACCTTGCCATGGTCACGGAAAATGTTGAACATTTGCTGACACTGAGAACGGACCCTTTGGAAGTGCCCAACAAGTTCCCGGTATGATGAGGGACGTTCGGAATCAATGACTTTCTGGAGATTGGGGACGAAGATATCAAACGCCTTAGTGTCCATGCTGTTCTTTGCCGTCTCATCGATGATCATGGCAGCAGTCCATTGAGTTGAGGAGTAAGGCCTATTCATACCCTCAACAATCAAGGAACTCAAAGACTGGGTAATATTAGAGGGAAGGACGGCCAGGATCATGCCGAGAGCACGAGCGCCATAGACACGCGATCGGGTCAGAGTATCCATCCCCACCAAGTCAACATCGCCCTGCATCATGTGGCCATCAACGTCGTGAGTTGTACTAGACACGGTGGGTAGAGGCTCTTCGACCTTGGTCGATTTGCGGCGGCGCTTCTGTGGTCTGTCTCCAGGAGCCGATGAATCAACAGGCGAGCTCCTGGCTGTAGAAGCCGGGACGCCAGGAAGATGATAGAAACCCCCTGAGGGTTTTTGGAAGAGATGTGCCTTCATAGGGACATTGTTGCGTGATGTGCCAATAGGGCACAGGGTGAGCTCGATGAGGTCGGAAGCATGAGCGCCAAACTCATCGGCAAGAACCTGAGGGTCCTTGGACAGAGTGCTGACCAGAGCTGACCAAACCTCCATGGACTTTTCCAGGGTCTGTTTGTCTCGCTCAACTAGTATGTTCTGGAAGATCAACCGCAAAAGCCTACCATTTAGCCAAGCATTTGAACCAGCATTGACCTCCAAGTTAGCAAAGGTTACCAGCGCCTTGAGCACTGCCAGCCGCACCGAAGTAATAGTGTGACGTAAGAAGGGGTAAAGACGTGGGACAAGCTGAGAAAAGGATCGCTCGGCATCCTGAGCCGCAGTAGCTTGCATAATGCGGAGAACCTCGGGGAAGCTGCACATAGTGGCCAGGAGGTCCATGATCTTGCCAGTGCTGGCGCTAAGATCGTCACCGAGATTCGACAAGCTATTCCACACAATGTCGATCAAGGAGTCAAGACTCAAAGGTCTCATGTCCACAAACTCTTTGGCGATGGGGATTAGAGTGGCTGCACTAGCTGACCGCACATCATCATCGTTATCGGCCAGCCCTTTCATAACCGCCCGAGCAATTCCATCAACCATTTCTTTGTTCGTGAGAAGCTGGTCTTTACGTACAGCTACAACGTAGCGCAAACCAATCATGCCACCATGGCAAATGCCCCAACTTGGATTTAGCAAGTTAAGATCGTCTTGCATCACCATTCGGTGGAGGATTTTGTAGACGCCCAAGACGGATGACTTTGGCAGATGCTTCAATACAGAACCCATAGTTTGGCCGACAGTTTCGCGGATGGGGGCTACGGAAGTGTCGGAGCTATAATCAGAAAAGCGGTCTAGTATGAGGACGCAGCAGAGGCGGCAAGCCATATCGTCCAGCCATTGCTTATTCAGCTGGCTGTTCTTGTCTCGCGACATGCCGCGGAGACGGCCAGCACCGGCGCCGTGTACACGAAGAATTTCTCCTAGACCTATGGCAGCACCATGCCGAGTCTCCCAATTGGTATCAAACAGGTCCATCTTGAGGAATTCACAAAGCCGGTCAAAGGGCCACTCGGAGCCTTCGAGAACATTTTCAGCCTCGATTTCTGACTTGATAGGCACAACAGGGCCCTTAAACTCCGACACCACTTTTGAATCCTCGTCAACATCAGTCGGGCGGTCGAGGTTGAAGAAATCATTCACCTTGCCCTTTCTTGACTCATCATCATCAGGACCACCTGTGGACTCAATGGTGGTGGGATTGCTCCTGCGTATTGATAGATCGCCAAAGCCGGATTTACCCTGGGCGGCCTTCTGAGCCTCACGTTTACGCTTGCGCTTTAAAACGTTGAGCTGCCGAGTGCTAAGACCCGATTCATCTCCAGTAGCTCCAGAAGGACCCTCGCTTTTAACAGAGGCGCCGTTGCTACTGCCGTCGACATGCATGGGACTACCGACCTCAATGGGTACGGGGACTTCCTCATCGTTAAACTTGCGGCCAAGCAAGCCTAGGCGACCGTTTAAAGTCTTTTTCAAGTGATTCAGTCGCCCTATTGAGTCCAATAATGCGAGATTCACATCAACAGGACCGCCACGTAGCAATTCGCGGCCGTAAAGAGCGACATTGGCTATGTTTAGAGTATCAAATGAAAACAACCCCTCATTAGGAGTTGTGCTTGTGCAACTTGAGTCCTCTTCTTTTTTCACGGCACTGTCGTCATCGTCAAGGGTCTTAACTGGCGCCAAGGAGCTATCCTCATCTTCGTTGGGGTCATAGAGGACGCTATTTTCGACAATCTTGCCGATGGCATTTCCAGCTGTTACTCTTGTCTCCCAGTCTTTATGTCTGAGATAGGGCACAACACGAGCAAGCAGATTGAAGAGTTCTTCGGGTTGTTGTTTTTGCCAGTCGGCAAGTTGGTTAACGGCAGTCTCTCTAATGAGGCGAGTGCTACCTGTTTCCAGTAGTCTAGATATGGGACACAAATGTCAGCTACAACAAAGGAGATCAGGTGTTAGTGTTTCTACTCACGTTACAATGCGATCGAGTCTATATGAGATATTAGTATATAATGTTACACGACTAATGCGGACAGATGGGGAAAAAAAACGACTTACCTTGAAGCCATGCTGAGCTAGGCTGTAAATGGTAGTATAAAGTGATCGGGTTGAATGATTTTTGATGGGCCTTTTTAAGGCAGCTTTGTCATCCTTTGGTTTGCCTAGACATAGTCTTGTTAGTGTGACCTCAAAATGTTAAAGTACTGTCAGGATGGGGGGGAGGGGAAGAGCCCGGGGTGCATATATGCATGTGTATGCATGTGTCTACCTGAGACTTACAGAGTGCAAGTGAAGCTGATAATGAGAAAGGCGGCCTCAGATCACAGGCCGGTCTTGCTGTAGAAAGGCGGGAAGTTTGAGTCCGGGTCTACAAGTCAAGTTGTTAGAGCCCTTGGCTTCTTCTATAGTGTACAAATGTATATAGTGCTGGTGTAGGAATAAAAAAGGAAAGTCGACATGTGCATCGCACAAGGGCTAGCTGGCCGTTGGTTGATATATCTAATAGACAACTAAGCATGCAGCCAGAATCAGCGAGCAGGCGATACACGGCATTTATACTGATTATAGTGGGTTGCTGTGCTTACACAAAAGCTGCAGGCTTCCTTTTTAGCTCTTAGCTTAGACCTAGCCAGCTTCAATAGAGCAAGACAGGAGGAGAGCCAAGATGCCGAGCTATCGCAAATAGAAATGGAGGAGGCAATCTTGTCCAAAGCGTAAAAAGAGAATAGACACGAAAAAGAGGGTTTATGGAAGTGTCATATCAGACTTTCAATAGGGAAAGTCGTCGTCATAAAGGAAACAGGTTGAAAAAAAAAAAAAAAGAAAAAAAAAAAAGAAAAAAAAAGAATTAAAATATCGTGACAAGCGACGAGGAAAGAAATCCCACCAAGAAAGGAACAATTACAGATAAATTGTTACAGCAAAAAGACCTGGCGGCAAGCCCAAAGATGGGTATGGAATGGAAGTCTTGGTTGGGAGCGTACACAAGAGAAAAGGGTTGCCACGTATCAAAAAGCGCCTGACCAAAAAGCTGGTTTGGGGCCAGAAAAAAAAAAAGATGGGAAAAATAAATCGGCGAGAAGAATCAAAGGCGAGGGGGCCGAGGGGCAGGCCGCTCTATAAGTATAGCACATGCTATTTTATACGTGTTGCTGGGTCCCATTCATAGGACTGACCGGGGCCTGTCATGCGGTACCCTGGAAGTACCGCGTTATTGCCCACTTGCCCACTTTCCCCTACTCTCTCCTGGTCACTCCTGGCTTCAAACACAACAAAACACACCAAACGCAGCCAACCAAAGACTACAAAAGACCTGCCAATGCCTGCCCGACCCCTGCTCTTTAGCCCCAGGTACATGTGGAGTACTTGTCATCTTTTCTCCTTCCTAACTCTTCCCAACTTCTTTCCAAAAAAGATGAGAAAAAAGTCAGAAAGAGCAATAAAAGAGAAAAAGGCTATCACTTAGCTCAGTTACTACCGTTTTATGTTTTCCTCTTTCCTTTGTACGGCGGTTTTTTTTACTACCTTCTACTTTAGCCAAGGGCCCAAGTCCATCCAGCCCCCCCCCCCCACCACCAGCCTGTTTGCTTGCACTTGGTACCTTCTTTCTCTGGAATTTTACGATTGTGTGCTTTTCTTCTTCTTCTTCTTTCTTTCCTGTCTCTTTCTCTTCATTTCTCATTCGGTGTTGTCCCAGACAGAAAACAAAAAAAATGGGGCAAGCCTGCAAATATTTTACCTCTGCTCACAACTAACAGACTAGAAGCAGCATTCATCTGGGCAACACCCGCTCTGTTTACTCTTAGGTTAGCGATGTTTACTTATGGTTATACGACCAACACTTACTTACGTCTCTCTATTTGCTATTACAAAAAAAAAATAGCCTTTGCTTTCTTATTCAGTTCACTCGTTTGGGTAATTCTCTACTATTCTTTCCCATTCCCCAAGGCAAGTGTGCCCAAAGCGGTAGCTGCAGCTTGGTTTTTCTTTCGTTCCTTCTCCAAGCGTTTTATTTTTTTTATATCCACTTCTTTTCTGGCTGGCATGTGCTTTCCCATTTTCACATTCACCGATTAGCATGAAGCTCTTCTAGCCCCGACTTTTTTTTTTTTTTTCTCTTTTTTTTTTCCTTCTTCTCTCCTCCTTGTAGAATAAGATGTTTATTGCATAGTCTTTCTTATATCAGCCCTGCCCCGTATTATCACAAGGCTAGGGTAAATTGGATATACTTTCTCGATTGGGGGAGGCGGGCTATCATCCACCCCATAACCAAGGAAAACTTTTCGTAGCTTGATCTGTATTGCCTGCCTGGTCTGCCGCTGTTGCTATGAAAGGGTTTTTGTGTCTCGTGCTTGCCGATTCTAGTCTAGTTGATGAAAGAAAAGGAAATAAATACAAATAAATGCAATCATGAGCCCTTCGTTCCGCAAATCAGATCGTCGATAATCACAATCAGTCTAGGGAATTTTTTTATTTGTGGGTTTAGGAGGCTTGATGGTGGCCCGACCTGGAACATGAAAAAAAAAAGGGGGGGCGATGAACTAACCGATGAAAGGCGTGGAGTGGAATCTCGTGACGCAGAAAGATATTCATAGAAATAGCATAGCTCAAACAAGACAATAAGGTAAAGAGTTTAAAGACAAGCGTACCGTCGCTAGCCAGGATTCATTTGTACAGGTCAATAGTTGTTTCTGCACATGAAGAGGTACGGTACGGGTACGGTACGGACAAGTCAAAACACTGAGCCTTTCTGCCATCCCATCCATCATCCCATCCATCATCCATCATCCATCATCCATCATTCATCATTCATCCACCATCCACCATCCACCCATCATGGATGCTTAGAGATTCTGCAGGATTGCTGGCGACACTCTCGCTCTAGGGTCTCCGCCATCTTGTTGTCTCTCCTGCTTTTACGCGTTGCCTTCTTGAGCTTCCATTCTTCCGTAACTGATTCATGTTTTCCCCTAAATTTAACCCTTACGATACTCTTCATGCGAGGGCTCTCTGCAGATGAGGCGCAGTTCTCCACCCTACACATACCTGAGTGCCTTCTTGTGTTACAACGGGATGAAGCCAAGGTGTCCTTCTTTAGGCATTGAGTGTACCTTTACTCTCTATGTCTGTTTGTGTCTGTTTATATTCGTATATTGCCGTCCCTGAGCGCGAAAATGTCACCCCAGATCGGCTTCTTGAGAAGAGCATTATTGTACGGTATGCATATACGCACGTTCTGTAAAACGACGACTTCAGTTAGTTTCAACACTTGGTGCTATGATTGCGCCCGCCTACTGTAGATCTTTACCCGTGGGATTTTTTCTCTTTTCTCCTTGTTTGCAGCGACTCGACTTGCATATTGTTACCTCACACACGCTTACCCTTCCGTTCTTTCTTCATTTTGGCCTTTGCCTCATAGTTTACCTTACTCGTTACCGTGTATTATTGCCCTTCTCCCTTCTCGATTTCATGTCACGACCGGAGTACAAATATCTATCTTGGTTTCCTTTTGTTCAAAGCGTTTATTAACCCGCGTTGACTCGTGCCATGTAGATGACTACCTGCTATGGAGCACCAATGGACCTGCGACTTCATATGAAGTGGGTGACTGCACGTTGAGTTGGTACACCTCACACTTAAGAAAATAAGTGTCCGAACCCGTCACGTGCTGGGAACTTGGTATGTACCTCTCTCCCAACAGGTAGAATACATGTAGGGCTCTGTTTTTCACAATTTGCCATGGGGTTTATGTGGCTATGGGTGCGAACTCACATGAAATCCAGAAGGCTAGGAGCTTATGATATGGAGGGGTATGAAGCGAGGCGAGCGTCTGAAGGAACCAGTGGAAACATTAAATGATGAGCTGGCATGTTTGTCGTTATCACGCTGCCTTGCGCCTTGCCTCGATTAAATGTACCCTTATGTTATCGATAACAAACAAGCATTCTAGAAGAATGTGAAAACAGGCACTCGCTGACGACATCTCATCTAGTAGCCTTACGTTTTATCTTTCACATGGATTGAAAAAAACTTGACCAAGAGGATTGCGCCAAATATTAACAATCAAAAAGCCTTGACTGGATTGGGCTGAGCTAGCCCTTAACCCCAATGCTTGATAATTGTGTCTGGACTCGAATCTCTTTCACGTGCTGCGAGTTTTGCTTGATATTGAAAACATAGAGTAAAGACCTCTTCTTGCGACTGATTTGGATGCTGTTACTTACTAATCCAACCTAAAAACTTATTTTATGGATAGCGTCATTAAGAGTCACATGCATGCCGGATAGCGGAACGGACACACCGGAAAGATGCATTTTTGATTTTCGATTTTTGGATGTATTATTTATTCAACATCTATCTACCGACTTTCCACAGCAATACGACGAGCAAATGAACAGAAGGGGAGTGAGCAGAAAGTTGAGTCCGCCGTATTGCTGCGAAATAACAGTAGGTAGACGTTAAAGAATACAATACAGAAAGTTGAGCTCGGCGAATTCGCAGATCTACTTGACAAAAAAAAAAGTATCAATAGCTTCTGTTGCCAGCAGAGGCTGCAAAAATATAAGCAGTGGGGTGAACCGGGATCGAACCGGTGACCTTTAGATGACTCTGATACAAGAGAGGGCCGAAGTTAGTAGCTTCAGTCTAACGCGCTCCCAACTGCGCCACCACCCCTTTTTGCCTGAAAAATGCAATATTATGAACAACCATGAGACAAGCACAATTTTATGCAAGGGGAAAATCGATTTGTGCACAGTTGTGCAAATCATTTATTCTTAAGCTGTCGTGGCAGGGCAGGCCAGACGCGTTTCTGCTCTACAACCTGCACTTTGACGCGCTTGCACTCGTCTACGTTCTTGGAAGGAGCAGAAAGGCTGAAGGTCGTAGCTTGTCACAACGTCCAGGCGAGATCCCCTCATTCATTTTCTCTCCTATCGCATCGCAGGTTATACGAGCCTTAAAACAACACCCTACCTGATTCGACAGACCGGAAAACTATACCACTTCAAGTTTCCGATTGCTATTTTTTTAATACGCCAACTATCCCAGACTAAGTCTAACAAAGCTTACTCCTGTAACGTCCCTGACCGCGTTTGGCTACTTCTGCCAATTGCATAGTTACATACGTGAACATTACGACGCCGACTTCATCCGACTCATGACTTGAGACGGCTCTGTATACACAGTAGCTCACTATGTACATTAAACAAATCATCATCCAAGGCTTCAAAAGGTGTGTTTTTAGGCGTCAGGGCTCTCGCTATCCTGCTTGTCGCAAATTAAAAAAAAAAAAAAAAAGAAAAAAAAAAACTCCAGTCATGAATTGAAAAACTAACTGAGGTCACTTTGGCGCGTGTAGCTACAAAGAACAAATCGTCATAGAGCCCTTTTCTCCAGGAACAAATGTCATTGTTGGCCGCAATGGTGCTGGCAAGAGTAATTTCTTTGCTGCAATTCGCTTTGTTCTTAGCGATGCTTACACACAAATGAGCCGTGAAGAGCGCCAGGCTCTTCTTCATGAAGGCTCTGGAGCTGCTGTCATGTCTGCCTATGTCGAAATCATCTTCGACAACTCTGATGACCGTTTCCCTACTGGCCATCCCGAAGTGGTGCTGCGCCGCACCATCGGCCTCAAGAAAGACGAGTATTCTGTCGATCGCAAGGTCGTCACCAAGTCAGATGTCGTCAATCTGCTTGAGGCTGCTGGATTTTCCCGATCTAATCCTTACTACATTGTGCCACAGGGTCGAGTCACAGCCCTAACGAACATGAAAGAATCAGACCGTCTCAACTTGCTCAAAGAGGTTGCTGGAACCCAAGTATACGAGGCTCGCCGCACCGAATCACTGAAGATTATGCACGATACCAATAATAAGCGGGAGAAAATTGACGAACTACTCAAGTACATTGACGAACGCCTGAAGGAGCTAGAAGAAGAAAAAGAAGAGCTCCGTGGCTTCCAGGACAAAGATCGCGAGCGTCGGTGTCTGGAATATGCCTTTTTTCACAGTGAGCAGGTAGAACTACAAGAGTCCTTAGACCAGATCGAACGCATTCGAGACCAAGGCAAAGATGTTACCGATGAGTCTCGACAGGCTTTTATTCAGGGTGAAAAAGCCATAGCGCAAATGGAAACTGAAATTCACCGCCTCAACCGTGAAATCGACCTTCTAAAAATTGATAAGCGCCAGCTCGAGGAAGACCGCCGCGACACTTCAAAAGCCCTAGCTAAGGCTGAACTTTCTACCAAGACCCTAATCGACAGCCAGTCTATAGAGCAAGCAGCCCGAAACCAACAAGCCTCTCAATTGGCGGCTATTAGTCAAGAGATCGCTACCAAGGAAAAGGAATTGAATGATATCATCCCTGAATACACCCGTCGGAGAGAAGCCGAAGAAAAGACACGCCAAAATCTTGATGCAGCAGACATCGCTCGATCACGCTTGCTGACAAAACAATCGCGCAGCTCTCAGTTTCGCAACAGGGCTGAGCGTGACAGTTGGCTTAACAAGGAAATCCAGGACCTCAGCTTGAACATCAACAGTCAAAAAGCTCACCGCACAGAAGCCGACGAAGAAGTTGCACGTATTACACAGACAATTTCCGAGCTTGAGAACCAAGTCGACGATCTGCGAAAGTCACTAAATGGATGGGGAGACGAGCGTAATGCCAGATATGAGCAGCTCGCACAGGCGCGAGACGTAGTCGACAAACTTGAAGATACTAGACGTCAGGTACGTCGAGAGGATGACAAATTAGAGTCAATTCTGGCAGACGCCCGCAACGAGCGGGAAAATGCAGAAAGGGAACTGTCTCAATCAATGGATGGCGCTACCGCTCGTGGATTGGCAACAATCCGCCGTTTGAAGCTGGAGAGGGACATTCCAGGAGCTTATGGTACCCTGTCCGAACTCCTTGAGGTTCCTGACGCCTACCGACTTCCTGTTGAACAGGTTGCAGGTGCTAGTCTTTTCCACTACGTTGTCGACACTTCAGACACTGCTTCGCAGCTCATGGAAATTCTCCAAAGCCAAAAAGGTGGACGTGTGACATTCATGCCCCTTGACCGCCTGAAGCCAAGGCGAATTGACATGCCGAGAACTGCTGATGCAATCCCCATCATTAGCAAAATCAAGTACGACTCCAAGTATGACAAAGCTTTCCAGCAAGTCTTTGGCCGCACCATACTCTGCCCTAACTTGAATGTTGCCGGCCAATACGCTCGTAGTCACCACGTAGATGGAATAACAATGGATGGTGACACAACTAGTAAGCGGGGTGCTATGACTGGTGGTTATGTTGATCCTCGGAAATCACGCTTAGAGACTGTCAAAGCAGTCGGTAAATGGCGTGACGAATACGATCGTCTACTTGCACAGTCTGAAGATACGCATCGGCACATGGAACAGCTTGACCAGGAGATCTCCCAGGCGATGGGTGAACTGCGCAAAGCTGAGCAGAATCTTGGCCAGATGGACCGCGGACTGGAGCCGCTGCGAAACAATCTGGCATCTCATGTCAATCAGCTGGAGATGCAGCGTAACCAACTGGATGAAGCTATCAAGCGCCGTGACAGGATGGAGCGCAATCTTCAGGAGTTTATAGGCAATCTTGAAGCCCATCAAGCCGAGCTTGCGTCTGATTTCAAGAAGGCTTTAACCAATCAGGAAGAAAGACAGCTACAGAAACTCGAGGAAGATGTTGTGCAGCTTCAAAAAGAATGGAATGAAACGAGCATGAGACGTCGCGAGCTTGAGACTCGCAAGCAAGCATTGGAGATTGATCTTCGCCATAAGCTCCAGCCTAGTTTAGACCAGCTCACCTCCATGGTGTTTGAAAGTGCCTCTGCAACTACTGGTGGCGCTGGCTCTGTGGAAGAGGCTCAACGCGAGCTTAAAAAGCTACAGAAACAGTCAGCTACTACGGAGAAAACGCTGCAATCCACACTCAGGCAACTAGATGACTTGCAAACCAAGGTCAAGGAGATTGAACACCAAAAGGCCGAGCAGGAGCGTTCTCAACATGACATTGCAGCGCAACTGGAGAGACAGCAAAAGAAGATTGACAAGAGCTTGCATCGCAAGGCCATGTTGACACAGCAGCTTTCAGACTGTGCGAAGAACATTCGTGATCTTGGAGTGCTTCCTGAAGAGGCCTTTGAGAAGTACGAGTCGATGGAGACAAAGACGGTAAGTCTCGATTTCCCTGGAATCCGTGATTTTCTAGATGATGATTCTAATAAATGTGCATTAGATTACCTCTCGCTTGAAACGAGTCAATGAGGCCTTGAAAAAGTACAAGCATGTCAACAAGAAGGCCTTTGAGCAGTATAATTCCTTCACCCAGCAGCAAGACCAGCTCATGAAGCGCCGCAAGGAACTTGAAGCATCGCAAGCGTCGATTGAAGAGCTTGTTGCTCATCTTGACCAGCGTAAAGACGAGGCGATTGAACGTACTTTCAAGCAGGTGTCAAAAGAGTTCGCCACTATCTTTGAGAAGCTGGTCCCGGCCGGGCATGGCCGGTTAGTCATTCAACGCCGGGCTGACCGTCGTAAAGAGGATGCGGAAGAATCTGATGCGGAAAATCGCGGCATGGTGGAAAATTACACGGGTGTAGGGATCAGTGTGTCATTCAACTCGAAGCAATTTGACGAACAACAACGTATCCAGCAGCTCAGCGGTGGACAGAAGAGTGAGTCTTCTTTTCTTTACCCCCTACAACTTGTATACATTTCGGCTACTGACAGTCTATCTTCTAGGTTTATGCGCCCTGTGCCTCATCTTTGCATTGCAACAAACTGAGAGCTCACCTATGGTTATTTTTGATGAGGTCGATGCTAATCTTGACGCCCAGTATCGCACTGCAGTGGCAGCTCTACTTCAAAGTATCTCAACAGACGCCGGAACGCAGTTCATTTGCACAACCTTTCGCCCGGAGATTGTGCATACTGCTGACAAGGCGTATGGTGTGCTCTTCCGCAACAAGACAAGTAGCATTGACTGCGTGACCACGGAGGAGGCGTTGAGCTTTGTGGAGGGTCAAAAGTCTTAGGCGATTGGTGTTTCTGCAGCCTTGTTCGGATAACAGATTCAAAAGTCGACAAAAGGGTGATGCGATATGATGGACTGGGAGAAATGGAGTCTAAGGGGGGTTTTGTGCGTGTTTATTTACCCATGTCTTTTTATTCACTGAATGTATTCCTCGTTGTTGTATATTCGGGTCTTTCATGTTCATGCGTAACGCTCTTCATGTTGTTTTTGTATGTGTGTATGTATGTATGTATGTAATTCATGTTTGGCTGACGTTTCGTGAAGTTGGGTGCGGCATTGATTGTTTTAGGAAACCACGTTGAATAGGCAACTACTCTATTTTATATTCCACGCCCTATTTGTTTGCACCTTCCCACTGAGTTGGGATAAAATTTTCACATGACGCACACTTCCGCCGACAGCAAAATCTTTGGTCTCTGGGTCTCTGCGTTCTATTTTTTTTTATACCTGGACCTTTGATTTGATTATCTTACGAACAAGACATGGCTGAATAATTGCCATGAACTTTGACCCTGAATACAGCCTCTCTTTACCTCTGTCTTGTCTTTATCGTCGTCACATCGCCACCGCCGTTCTCGACGTCAGTTCTCAGTCATGGAGGTCAACGCTACCAACTTTCCTGAGCTGCTGCCGCAGATTCTAACCCACATCAAAGACTCCCTATTTTGCAGCATCGATTTGGAGTTCTCTGGTATCAAGTCAACTGTAACATCACAGAAGATCCGTTTGGATAGCCGGACCCCGCAGGAAGAATAGGAACATATCCGCGAGATGGCACAAACGTACTTTCCTGTGCAGCTTGGCTTGACATGCGTTCAAGTCGATGGCAGTGACTACAAGACACAGTCTTATTCTTTTATGGTTACCCCATTCCTATCGTTTCTCGACAATGCTAGCACGCGACAGGCACGCACTCGTGACTTGGAGAGAAGACTGGTATTTTCTGCCTCGTCAATGGAGATGTTAATGAATACTGGGTTCAACTTTCACCAGGCTCTCAAGACTGGCGTACCCTACCTTAGCCGCCAGGAGCAGGATATATTGCAGAGCAATGATCTAACTGAACGCAACGTTCAAAGAAAATTAGGCATCAAACTTCCAGGGCAGTTTTCCAATATCGTTATTGAGCAGGCAGAGAAGCCATGGTATGAAAAACAGAAAAAGTTTATTTCTAAATGGATCATAAACGGGATGGTATGTGATAGCCTAAGTGCGTCGCGGCTGTATTTCTAACATGTAAGACGCATTTAGACCAACACTCTTCTTTGCTATCCCGAGGAATGTTATCAAATCACGAATCGCCACCGAGACATGGCCCTCAGCATCATTCCTGAAAACCTAGCCGTCACTATTATTCGAGATTTCAAGAACAACTGCTTAGTAATTAGACATCACAAAAGAAAAGGTTTAGATGAGGTGAGCTTCTAGCAAAGTGTCAGGTGGTGTTTCTTTTGCTCACCTTCAGGTAGAAACTTAAAAAACACACACAAGCAATGCGTCAAGACATTCAGCACTGTATTGGTGAGCGCTACACGATGCAATTCTACTAATAAGCTACTAGACTAATCATGTCTTATATATATGGGTAGGACTTCGCTTAATCATAGAAGCACTAGCCGGCAACCCCAATCTAGGGGCATATCTTGACTGCCGTTGGTATGGCCATCGCCAGGCTTCTCATAATGTTCATGTATCCGATGTGGATATGACCGCCATGGAGGAGGCAACGTCGACTTTACAGAAGCTTTGCGATGAATACTCTACATTTCCTCGAACAAATTCGAAATTCCCATACCTTGTTGGCCACAACATCCTCTGGGACTTGGCATTCTTGTATCAATGCTTCATTCGGGATTTGCCAAAGTGCTACGATGAGTTCCAAGCATCGATCCATTCATTGTTCCCCAGGATTTTGGATACCAAGGTTATGACTAGCACAGTAGACTCGGCACTCACAAACTACAGCCTAGAAAGCATATGGCACCGGATATCAAATCAGGTTCCTGAGATCAAAGTCGAGATTCCCTACGATGCATTTCAATGTGGCGTTGCACACGATGCCGCCTATGACAGTAAGACTAGGATTGAGTCCTTCCTTTCTCATTCTTTCAGAAATGAAAGCTTCAGGCTAACCGAAATCCACAGGTTATATCACAGCCTGTGTCGCTATCTCCATTACCAGGGAACACACAGGCCAAAGACTTGGCGATTGGAATGGCGACAACTTGACGGAGTTTCGAAACAGATTTGGGTTGAGGAATGACACCCAAGACTAATATTGGTGGAGGGAGGTCGATTGGAGTCTGTCATAGCACTACAGATATTGCACATACAACTAATACATTCACATATGAGAAGCAATGGATCAGTTAATACTTTTACATTGTTACAAGTCTAGACATATAGTACAGTGTACACTGGGCTCTTCCCGTCTCCCCAGTAGACAACTAAGGCCCTGTTATTTCTCCCAATACCCTCTTCTACTCCTACAAGCCCGTTTCACAGGTTCGAGTTTCGCAAAACCAAAGAGCCAATAGCAAAGACATTAGCTCATGCTACCTCTTCCACCTCCCTAATAACAAACGCTCACCGGTCCGCCATCATATTCCGCACACCCTTAAAGTACTCGGGCGCAAGGGTGGTCTCCAGCTCTTCGCGGGTCAACCACTTGAAATCCTTGAGACCTAGCGGGTTACCTGTCAAGTTGGCCTGGCCAGCCATGATGCGGCCCTTGAGGAAAAAGGTTTTGGTGGCGGGCTGGACAACATGGGCGACAGGCACGCGACCAACAATCCAGGTATTCATGTTGAGACCAGCAGAGGTGTCCATTGCTCTCTTAGCAGCCTGTCCGTACATATATATTAGTATGTGGTCCCTGTAGGGAAATGTAATCAATCAAGTAGAAAAGAAATGTAGTTAGTAGACATACCAGGTGGAGGTTTTCCTCCTTCTCCAACTCGACAGCTGGGAATGCCCATGTGCCATCCTTTTGCTGGACTGTCAAGTAAAGTGTTCGGTCCATTTTGCGATCCAATCTACGCACATCGCCCTTGTGATCGGCCTCGGACAATCTCGGCTGGGGGCTCTCAACAGGCTGTCTATCCTCCTCGGGGATCTCCTCAGCATCCTCTGACACGCGAAGCTCGGCATCTTTGAGCAGAGTCCGAGTCAGTGTTTCAGGAGCACTAAGAGTATCGCCGACTAGCAATTCGTCGTTCCAAGAATTGGCACTCTTGCCATTGTACTTTCCAACTTCGCGGGCTACCAAGCCGTCACGCTCGCGCAGTTTGATGGCCCAGTCCAGTTGTGCCGGTGTATCTGGCTTAAAGTAGAAGCGCTGGCTGAAAGGCAAGCACAAGCGCTCGTTGAGTCGCTTCTGATAGAACCAGAATGCACTCTCAAACGCTGTTGGCTCAGCTGTCAGCAACGGGGCACGAGTCAGGATAATTCCTGCTTTTATCACATGCGAAGGTGTAGCTGTCGGGGCCGTGGTGCTGGGGACCGGTGTGGAGTCAGCTATAGTCGTGGCCGTAGTAGTAGCGGCATATGTACGGATGGAGATGCCACGGGGCATTTGAGGAAGACACTGGGTCCCTAATTGAAATATAGCATTAGTCATTGAACGCGTCGATCAGCAGTTACAGCTATAGCTAGTTCGATTTATGTAGAGGCGGGTAATGTGGTGGTAGTCTGATAGAGGGCCGATAATGGGTTGCTGACAGGCAGACATACTTCGTAGCGTGGCCGAGATGGCCATTGACCTGTTGCACGCCATGATGGAATGACAAGAACCTGCAAGAAATATGGTTTATTGGGCTCCGTAGATCAGCCCGAATCCCTCTCACACACGGCAGATAGCTAGGCCGGCCTGGGCTGGTGGCTTGAGGTTGAACTTTTTTTCGCGATATTGACTTAGCCTTGTTAGTCAGCATGGCCATAAGTATAAATACACCCAGTATCATAAAAATGTAGGCTAGGCTGAACCTGATGAGAACAAACAACGTACAAAAATTTTCAAGCAAACGTATTATGATCAAACTATAGCATATCAAACAGCAATGTCCAAGTATGATGAGAAAGGAGAAAGGCATGTTTCTCATCAAAGACCAAAATGCGAGTGCTATAGATATCAAGAACAAGCACCAGTTTTAGGGTTGTCGCAAGGGTTACTTGAGAAAAGTTGGTGCCTCAGGCGTCAACTACCTGGACCCACCAGGGACATCAAAACCGCAGAGACGCATCCCAATTTTTCTTCTTTCTTTCTTTTCCTTTTTTTTTTTCCTCATCTTCTATTTACCGGCACTCCTTATCATCGAAACTACTTTCTATTTCAATAACCCCAAAGTGTTTTGACCGTTTATGAGTGCCAAGATTGATAGTTGCAGTCTTTTTTCGCTAGCGGTACTCGTGCAAACATTGTTTTGCTATACCAACCTACTGGGTTCTGCTGGATAGTTTCTGCTCACATTATTCTTTGTACCTAACTTATTTTTTTTGTGACCAATGGATGGCCTCGAGCCCGTGAATTTTTCATGTTGACGTATGTTTGCAAAATATAACACACGAAACCGGTCTCTTCATGACGTTCAGTAACCATAACCCTAACAGAACGAAATCTTGTGATGAAAAAAAGCATCTGCACCAAACAAAAAATAAAACCAACATCAATTTCCCGCCGCACGCCGAGAAGAAATGAGAACCGAAATATCACCAGCCTGAGCAGTATATGAACCAAAGAATCAACAAGCGCGTTTGATAAAGACGAAAAAAAAAAAAAAAAAGAGAAACACTAGCTGGGGCTGCGGCATAGCAACATCGCGCCCTGGGTAAGAAAGAAAAAGAAATCACGAAAAAAACAAGGACAGCCCAACCAAGAAATATGGGAGAACAAATAGGAAACAAAGGTCTAAAGACAAAGGACAATATGACGCTTGAGCAGAAACATGTACAAATACACACAAGAGAAAAATAAGACCGGAGATTCTTACGCGTCGCTTGAATCTGCACCACCCCCAACGCTAGTGGCAGCTACATTTTTCGAACTCGTCCCAATCGTGGCTTCGTCAATCCGGCGCTGAACCTCGACCGTAGCGAGGTGCACAAGCTTATCAGCAAAACCTGCTTCGTCTGGGTCAACGCTGCGAAGTTGCTGACGCACTGTGGCAAGAGCCTGAGCTCCAATCTGACCAAACTGGCCGCTAGTCAGGGTGCTGGCCACCGTCATGTGCTGGCGTAAGCTATGTTGGATGGCAGACGTGACTTCATCGGGGTCGCGGTTGTAGATGTGAGGGGGGAAGGCCAGTGCAGTCATGGCCTCAAATATTTTGCGCTTCGAAGCGGCCACTTCATTTTCCCGCCAACCAGAGGGTCCTGTGGACGAGGATGAAGACGAGGAAGAAGTAGAGGGAGTACCCTGGCTACTAGAGCCGGTGCTAGCCACGTTAGACGGAGGCGGGGAAGATGAAGAAGCCGCTCTACTAACCCATATGGGCTCGCTCACAAGCTGTGCCTCTTTGGGCGCATCTTGGAGCCATGCAGGAACCCTACTTCTAGCATGCAAGGGAGGTGCAACAGGCCCACGACGCCCGCCTTCTTTTTCTTTTTCCCTTTTTTCTGGTTCGCGAATTCGTCGGTCTTTTGACTCTCCATCTCGAGTTCGCCGCGTATCGGAAAATACCTGAGTCACTGAGCTATAATCTGGCTCAATGTGCGAGGTCAAACCAGGCGACCCTGATTTGTTGATGAGAAATGGAGGACTCTGACAGCCCGACATGGGGCTGCTGCCCCGGGATCGGTCAGGAGAACCAACAGGGGAAATTGCCATTTCACAAGCTCCACGGCGCAGATAATGACCGACCTTTTCATCGTCAGTACTATGTTCAAGACCAACTTCTTTAAGCAGACTTGACACAAATGATGGACGCTCTTCAGCAGGAGATGCAGCACTAGAAGTTGGAGCAGTTACAGTATTTGAAGCAGAAGAGGATGAACTAGAAGCAGCACCGGGACCTAGTGTAGACTCGGCAACCTTGGGAGGTGGCCGTGTGCAAGGGCGCTTCTGCTTGCGCTCAACTGGAGGCTCAGCTGTGTTAGGAGATGTGGTGTTGGTATCAGGGACAGTGCGCTTTCTACGGCGCAATGCAGTAGATTTAATCGTCGAGTTTTGGGCCGGGCGTGGGTTGTTGAAAGAAGACCCACTAGAACTGCTGGTACTAAGAGCTTGGTCAAGCGCTCCCCATGCATCGGCAACTTCTTGGCTCAAGGGCTCGGGTGCAGTAATAGGGGGTGGAGTAGCTACGCGGGCGGCTACAGGCAAAGGCGGACGAACTGGGCCACGAAGAGCAACTCTTGAGGTGTGAGAACGCTCTCTAATACGTTCAGATTCAATGCGCCGGCGAATAGCCGATCGTCGCTCACGCAAAATATCAAGATCGCTGCTTTCATCACCTGTATTAAGGTCAATGTTGGTGGACTCGTAGACATGGCTGACCAAGCGAGCCCAAGGCATGTTGGACTCTGGTTGAATGTTTCGAATCACGTGGGTTATGTTGCGTAGGCCTAAACGTGTGCGCATAGCACGCCGTCTAGGGGGCGGACGGGAGCCCTCAACAGCGGCTCCATTGTTGACATCAGATGGAGAGGGTATGAGACCTTGTGAGTGGAGGTGGGCGCATTCCATGCAGAGCCAGTCGCCAGAAGGCACATCTTCCAAGCCTATGCAATAGGTATGGTAGGCAGCACGGCAATTAGGACCATCGCATAAAAGCAAGACGCTCTCATCCTCGGCCGAAAGACAGATGGGACAGGGATGCGAGTCTTCTAGCTCGACAGAAATGGAAGCGTCCAAGTCGTTAGTCTGGACTGGTTGCTTCTTGTCCTCCACGCGGTAGGTTTTGATGAGTTTTTCTAGGTAACAAATGTTAGTGAGAAGCAAAGGAGCAGCGGAGAATGTCGAGATGGACGGGCATTTGAGAGCGAAGAAGTTGTGCAGGTAGAGATGCTTGTGTTGGAAGCACTGTGGAACGGGGACAGGGCTACGGTACAGGGGATACAAGCAGCTTTACAGGGCGATAGGGCTCTGTAAACCAAGGACAAAATACAGCGCTACAGTGCTCACTGTCACTACTTAATCTACAAGCGCAGGGCCCTGACCTGCTTAGTGGGTTGGTCATTAGCGGCAAGGGAACAAAAAGAGACTTACGATTAGGCGGTGGTGTTGAAACATGAATCTTGTGAAATTCAACTCGACACATAGGACACGAATTGGCGATGTTGGTCCATGGCATGATGCAAGAGTGGTGGAAAACATGTTCGCATGAATCCAGATTTGCGATGTATAGGTTTTTAGTGGCAGCAAGATCCAAGAAATGAAAAGAGCCAGGAGGGACGCCAGGAGTAGTGGCGTCCACCGATGTAGAGACGGAGATGGAAGATGAAGATGAGGCGAGTGACAATGCTGGCGCTGTTACTGCTGCAGCCGATGGCGATGTGGCTAGTGTTGCTATGGGGAGGGTGACCCCCGTAATAGCTTCTGTAGTGGCGGTGCTGTTAGTGCTGCTGCTAGGCCCTGTAATGGAGGTCGAGTGTGCTGTTGCTGCTGCAACAAGGGGATTGCTGATAGTGTCGGCGCTATCTTTGATCACTGTAGAGCACGCGGGAGCCACTGTTAGGGCCTCTAGGCATATAGCGCAGCTTTCCTCCTCCACTGCTGTTTCCATGTTTTTGCAGAAGGGACAGCTAGGTGAAATGGGAAGTTGAGGAGATAAAAAGAGCGGCGTTGGGAAGATAAAGAGCTGTAGAATCTAGAGGTGCTAGTTATAGGCTGAGGATGAGTAGGGGTGGTGGTGAAAATGATGATGGAAATAGAGAGCAAAAGAGGTCGAAAGTGAGGATTAAGAGAGAAGTTCAGAAATGGGGGACGAAGACGGGTTTTGTGCAGCGTGTGTGTGTGTGGGTGTGTGTTTTTTTTTTTTTTTTTTTTTTTTTTTTCCTTTCTTTTTCTTTTTCAGTTAGATCACCTTTTTGGCTATTGGCTTCTTTTGGGGGCTTCTAGCTGGCAGCTGAGTAAAAGACGAGTTAAAGAGCAAGAAAGAGACAAGGCAGCTATCGGTATTTGAGAAAGGAGCGAAACCAAGAGATGACCAGCTGGTGGCAGTTGTCACAACAGAGCGCCACTCCAGCTTTCTTACCACTTCTGTCTTTTTTTTGGCCCTGATTTAGTGGGTTGGGCGAATTGAAATTAGTGGGGCCTCCTTCATTATTATGGAGGAGGGTGTGACGACGAAAGCGTGGATAAAATAGAGGATAAAAGGGTCACGACCAACTAAATGAAGTCACGAGACGAGACACGGGGGGGCGAGCCAGCAATAAGCTTTATTTTAAACAGAAGAAAAGGAAAAGCTAGCCGGAGTGAGCAAAGACGCTCAAGACGCTCAAGACGCTACGACTTTGTTGGAAAATGACAGAGACCCGTTTTAACTGCATTCAGCTTCCCGGAGGAAGGTGCAAGAAACAAGTGTATATATACACCATCAGGTAGCAATTAAAGGTTGGTTCTAGGATATCATGTTGAAAAACGGCATGTAGATAGAGAACATGGCGTACAAGCCAAGCCCAAGCATTAAATAAGTGTGAAGAGAGGGTTAAAGCAGGGTTTGTTGATGCGAAATATGGACAAATGATCACTCCGCTGCGCCTGCCTGGCCAAGTTGTGTGAAAATAATCCTAAAATTAGAGCAGTTTCCCTTATCAACCTCGGAGTTTTTGGCTTGGGGCAGGCAGTTACCTGCGAAATTCACAACGCTGTCGTCTACTTGCGCAAGGACATACGTACTATAACATAGGCAAGCTTCCTGCGGTTGGAGTCAATATACTCTCACTATCGTGCAATCAAGTCATACAAGGTACATTATAGCTACTATACACACTATGGGGGACATCACGAAAACACTGTATGTACAAGTACTTGATTCTGTTGCTACGTAGTCACTATACATTGCTTGTCCACGGTTTCTAGCCTCAACTCAATTTCTGTCCCATCCCAGCACACTCCATCCCTTTTCTGTCTCCCCTAGAGTCTAATCTTTTTGTTTATGGCTACGGAGCTGTTGCTATTGCTATGCTGGTCTGAGCAGAAGCTTCTCCAAATCATTCTTCCCTCTCCTCCCCCTCTCGGCTTCAGCCTATCCCACCACTCTCCCACCACTCTCCCACCACTTCCGCTGTCCGAATTGCATCTGTATGATTTCGTACATGATGTCAAAGAGCTGGCTACCTGCTCTTGATCAAAGAAAAGAAAAGTCATGATATTTGATTGATACTGTCTTTGACAACTTGTTTCCACCCCGGCCTGACCTGAGTTCCCTTCTTTCACCCTGACCTGAGCCAGCCAGCCCTGGCCTGGCCTGGCCTGGCCTGGCCTCGCCTGGCTATCCAAATATCTCGCCCAATTTTCTCTCCTTTGTTCTACTACACCAATTGAAGTCATCTATCCCTTGTTTTCTAGCGCCTCCAAATATGCCTTGGCAGATATGCATGTATCCACAAGGCCATCTGCCTTTTTCTGTGTCTAAATTACTTCCTACTCCAGCACCTATTTCTTCTCTGCCAAAAGGAGAAGCTGACCCTTAGATGGCTGGAGTTACGGTCTTCCATCATAAAACTTCGTTGTTATTGCCCACACAGACTCTTTGGACGAAGCAACAATCCCAGAAGCTTCATTGCCTGCGTCTTTGCTACCCAAAGAAGCCATGATCAACCACCACAAGCAATAACAAAAGCGATGGTAGGAGAGAAGGGTGGAGCGGGCCTGTTTTGCCCGTGTAATACTAGTGAGTGCTATTGATTGCTCGACAGCACCTATGATTTACTTTGGCTTGGGTGCTGTTCATTTCCCTTCTTATTCTTTCATATGTGCAGTGATAACATGTCACTTCTCTCTCTATCATGGCCCAAGCATACTCATTCTTTTGGTTATGGTAAAACCCTCCCTTCCTGAACGTGCCACTCGAGTTAAATATTGAGCCTATATTGCACTAATTGTCCTGCCACGGACCCTGACGAAATCACAAGGAAAAACCGAAAAGGTCTTATTGTAGACGAAATAAGCCTGTTCCCTTGGGCCATCATTCGTTTTATTTTGATCACTTATTACGAGAAAATGAAGAAAAAAAGAAGCTAGGCTAGACTCACCAGTACAGATATGAAGGGATCAACTACTTCAACAACCAAAAAAAGAAAAAAAAAGAAAAAGAAAAAAAAAGCCACGCCGACTTTCTTCCTAATTTCCTGTTGTCAAACCTTCCCTTTGTATGTTGTTCAGCCACCTATTACTTGATAACAGAGATCACGACTATGCAAACCCCGATATTGCCATCAAGTACCTGTCTCATGTTAGCTTGCCCGGGATGTGCGTGTGCGTGTGCGTGTATCGCTATTATTCGCGCCTCTCATTGCCCCATTTCCAGAAGCATAAACAAGAGAAACAGGCAGATATAGATACAAATACGGACAGATGCAGGCGAGACGAGACAATTCTTCCGACAACACTGGCGTCGGCCTCGCCAAAAACCCTAGAGACAGATATAGCTTGACATGGATTTTTTAAAGACGGGGTTTACAGCCTGTTTTTGATCGACCTCTCCCAAGAACAAAGATGACCAAAAAAGAGACCAGAAATTCAAGTCAAGATAAAAAGATCATACACATAATCAAATCTTGTGGAAAAAAAAAAGTTCCAGAGTCTGAATAAATTTTGACTTAAATAAGTCTACCCGTTACGTTATGCCTGGATCATTGACGATAGTGTCGCCATTTGCATCATGCCCATAATTTTGCCTAAAAAGAAACTAGAATACCGAAAGAACAAAGCCATTTTGAATTTTTATTTGTATTGTTCTGTTTAAATCTCGGCAATCTCACGCAGACGACGCAGGGTCGAGCGCATGGTGGTGGCAGCGGGGGTACTATAGAGGGAGAAAAGATTCAATAGTTAGTGTCTGAGTTTGCTTCATGTGAACAAAGTAAACAAGGAAATGCTCGTCACTACATGCTCTGAATCCCGGCGCCGTTTTCAGCCTTCCATCACTGAAAAATGACCGGAAGACCTGAGACGTCGTTCGGGATTTTCCCAAGCAGTGAGCACAAAATTTGGCGATGGAACAAGGAAGTTCGGGGAGAGAGGAAACATACGCCAGAGTGTAAGCACCACCGGCCAGGGTCTTGTTGCAAGACTTGCAGTTCCAGATACCAACGGAGTGACGCTTCACGTTGTCCTTTCCGCAGAAAGCGCAGGTGTAGCGGGCATGCTGCGAAATTTCGGCCTTCTTGGCGACCTTACGGAGAGAGGAACCGTATCTATCAGTTGGGTTAGTATTTAGTGCCTTGATGGACGAGACTCCAAAGTTGGCAAAGAGTATGGTTGTGCTTGGTCTTGGTTGCGTATGGATGTCGTCGGAGTTCGAGCATGGCAAGTTAATATGTTGCTTGGTTGTCTATACACCAGCATCTTGCTTGCTATATGGTACAATGAGCAAGTTGTGTCATCGATAATGTGTGGGGAAACAAGGTCGTCGGATCCAAAGTTGACCGCATCATGACTGGTGTAATCGATGTCGAATTCTGTTTTCGATAACTCCAAAGCAACGAGACAAGACTGTGTTTTCCCTTTGAAACTGATTGGAGCCCGCGCGAGTTTTCGATCTTGGAAAGGAGCCTTTCTTACCTAGTACCGTACTATATAAGATGTGTTAGTAAATCTTGTTCATAATCAATGCATCGAAGATTCAGTGATTTAACGATCGTCTGAATAGAACGATGGCATCGTCACTTGGATATTGATAACATACCTTGCCGGTAACGCCGACCTTCTTCGTGCGCTTAGCCATTTTGATATGTGATTTGGTTGAGGAGACTGACGATTGATTGTCTTTGAGATGCGGAAGAGGAGAATCTCTGCAACAGTGAAAATATCCTAGGTTCCAAGAACGCACAATAATTTTAGCCGTTGTGCGCAAAAATCAAGGGCACTCACGTGACTCAGATGGGTCTACAAAGTTGTGGGGCTATTGACAGTCATCACTCTAGACTCCATGGACATATCACTAAAGTGCGTCCCATAAAAAGGGTCTGGACAACTGCTTCGTTAAATCTTCGGTTGAACAAGGTACCTTAGCTGGAAACTCAGGGGACCTCAAAGAGCTGATGGCGGGGCACGCGTACCACGCGCTAATTGGCTAGTTCCCCTCCATCAGGTAACAAGGGAGATTTTTTGGGTTGGTGGCTAATGGCATATGGTAGCCTTTCGACGGAAGAACATAGACAAAGCTCCTATTGCAGATAATTTGACGGCACCTCTTCGTGACGTTTGTCTTGACAAGGGAGTTCTGATTGCGAAAACATATTCATCATGTCTCTCAACATTCCCAATGCGCCCAATGCGGGCTTATTCAAGCAGGGTTACAACAGGTGAGTGAGAGCTGAATTTCCAGATACCAATTGGCCTTGCTTCCGTCATGCATTGCGGCGGTGTTGCAATTCTGACCAAGAGTCGCTGGATGATAGCCACTGGCTACCGACTACTGATTCGTTCTTGGCCTTATCTTGTCCCATACATAGACTAACCTTCTTTGTCCTCTGTCCTTAATAGCTATGACAACGAAGATGGCGCCGTTTTACGCAACATTGAAGCTTGCCGCTCGATTTCCTCCACACTCCAAACCTCTCTTGGCCCCTTTGGCCGCAACAAGATTGTCATAAACCACTTACAGAAGATGATCTTGACCTCCGATGCCGCCACCATTCTAAAGGAACTTGACGTCGTCCATCCCTGTGCCAAACTACTTGTCATGGCTTCTCAACAACAGGAGGCCGAGATGGGTGATGGTACCAACTTGGTCATGATTCTGGCTGGCGAAATGCTCAAGAAGGCTGAGGACCTGCTTCGCATGGGCTTGAAAACTGCTGATATTGTTTCTGGATATGAGATGGCTCAGAACTTTGCCCTTGAGACGCTCGAGAAGCTTGCTGTCGATAAGGTCAACGATATGAAGTCACAGGAGGAGCTGAGCAAGGCCCTTCGCACTGTCATCGCGAGCAAGCAGACTGGAAACGAGGAGTTTCTTGGTGACCTTGTTGCCGAGGCTGTTTTGGCTGTTCTTCCCAAGAACCCGGTTCATTTCAATGTGGATAACATTAGAGTCGTCAAGATTATGGGCAGTAGTCTTAACCAGAGTCGTGTGGTTAAGGGTATGGTCTTTCCTAAGGAGCCCGCTGGCTCCGTCAAGAAGGCCAGTAAGGCCAAGGTGGCCGTTTTCACTTGCGCTATCGACATCAGCCAGACTGAGACCAAGGGAACTGTTCTGCTGAAGAATGCTCAAGAGATGCTGGACTTTACCAAGGGCGAAGAGTCCCAACTTGAGGCTGCTGTCAAGGAACTTCATGATGTTGGTGTACGTGTGGTTATTGCCGGCTCTACTGTTGGCGAAATCGCTCTGCACTACCTTAACCGCTACGGAATTCTCCTTATCCGTGTTCTCAGCAAGTTTGAACTACGGAGAATTTGCCGTGTAGCTGGCGCCTCACCTCTGGCCCGCTTTGGCGCTCCTATGCCCGATGAAATGGGTAACATTGATGTCGTTGAAACCATGGAGATTGGCGGTGACCGTGTTACTGTCTTCCGCCAGGAGGACGAGGTTACTCGGACGGCTACCATTGTGCTAAGAGGAGCCACCCAGAACCACCTGGATGATGTTGAACGTGCTGTCGATGACGGTGTCAATGTTGTCAAGGCCATCACCCGTGATGCTCGTTTAGTTCCAGGTGCTGGTGCTACAGAGATCCAGCTCGTTGAGCGGATACAAGCTTTTGGGGACAAGACATCAAACCTGCCACAGTATGCTATCAAGAAGTATGGTGAGGCGTTTGAAGTGGTTCCTCGCTCGCTAGCTGAGAGTGCTGGTCTCGATGCTACTGAGGTTCTAAGCAGACTGTACGCTGCCCACTACGACTCTGCAGACTGGGACACTGGTGTCGATATTGAGAACAATGAGAAGAACGGCACTCTGAATGTACAGGATGAGGGAATCCTGGATCTTCTAATCACCAAGCACTATGCCATCAAACTTGCTACCGAGGCTGTTCGGACGGTGCTGTCCGTTGATCAGATTATTGTGGCCAAGCAGGCTGGCGGCCCGAAGCCGCCGGCTCCCAACCCTGTAAGTTTTCACACAAACCGCCAGGTAATAAATAAGCGTAGCATAGACAGAAACTAACAAATGGATTTGTACAGAACTGGGATGAAGACTAGTCAAATCGCCTCCCCATACTAACGAATGATCTCTGGCGGCATGATGTTAATGAATTAATGGCCAACTAAGTTGGAATTTGGCCGTTTTTAACTCTCGATATTCTGTTTTTTTTTGGGGGGACTGACGAATAACGGGACTGAGACGCCTTAAAAATATTATTTTAAACATGAGCAAGTCTGACTTATTTAGGCCCATTCATAAAACGTAGGTCTTTTTTCTCTCTGGCTGTAATCAAATACCATCATAGCGCATATTGGAAGCTATAAATTTACCATCTCATACTCGTAGGCTGCTATGAGTTCTCTGCATTGACAATACTAGTTTCAAGCTTGAAGCCATGGTCAGCTAAGCGCGCGGTGTAGTGGTCTCCAAGGCAGGCTGGCGTATAGACTCCGCCCTCAAGTTTGGTGTCGACTTCAAGAAGGACTCGGGCAGCCTCCATAGCGAGGAGGCCAGTTACTAAATTTATGTTAGACGAATTAGTACTTGACCTGCTGCATATTCAGGATAAATCCAGGCTCTTACAGTAGTACATAGGGCCAGCATATCTGACATGGGAATAGGCTCTCTTTCCTGCAGTGTCCGGCGATGGGACAGCAATTCCTCTGTATTCTACAGTTTCTTTGTTGGCCTGCTCTTTGCTTGGTCCATGGCCTGGTTGGGTCACATGGGATCTTAATAAGGCTCTAAGCGGCGGAATAACCATAACGACCTGTATGGCAATCGTAAGGAAATGGACCATGACACCATGCAGCGCCCCGCTCGGGCGGAAGTACTCATCAAACGAAAAGTCCGGTCCATAGTTAAAAGGCCTGAGCGACGGAACGACTTGCATCAAGCCCCACGATCGCTCTACCAATGCAGAATCAGTACGAGCGGCTATGGATGTTGTCAACAGGCCAAGACCCGGGACTTTACGTAGCCCAGTCAGTCGGCTCCACCAGCTCTGTGGAGTTACAGGCGGATTATGCCGAGTATGTGGCGACCAAGCGTATGGCATAAAGGCCTTTTTGATATCGGCAATAGAGAAGGAATCTAGGATCGACAGGACTGTAGCTAAAGTGCCACCGGACGGAGAACCGTGAAGCTCTAAGGATATAGTGACGGGTCCGGTGGCGACACCGAGCTCGCGCTGCAGTGTTTGGACCAACGCCCATGCGGAAAGGTCACTAGGAGCAGACTCAATGCCACACTGCGGTATCATGATGGCGCCGCTCTGAGAGGCATCAGTGGAGTACAAGTGCGACATCTTTTTGGTGTGTACCACCTCGCCGCAAACATCAACATAATGGGTTCCACTTTCAGCACAAGCCCGGAAAACAGGCTCACCGTAGATATGGTACGGGCCAATGCAAGTGACAACGATGAAAGCCTTGCGGATCAGGGCGACTAGAGCCTCGTTGTTGGTGTCATAAACCTCAATTGCTATGGTTGGATATTAGTAGTGTGGAGCTAATACCAGAATCTTCGTATTAGCACATACCAGGCAATTCCCTACTACTATCAAGTTCCTTTAAGGAGTTTGCAAGCTCCTGGAGTTTCTGTTCTGAGCGGCCAGAAATAGCCCATTTCAAGTATGGGGGAAATTCTTTGACGATGTATTCGCAAGTGTAACGACCAGTATAGCCTTGAGGAAACGAGGGTTAGCACAAAGGTGATATCCATAAGGGTAGCAAGCATTTTAGGGTTTGCTCACCTGTGGCACCTAGCAAGACAACGTCGTATTGACGGCTATGATCCTTGTAAGACGTCATTAGATGTAACTTTGTATCGATTCAATAGATTAGATGATGGAAAAAAAAAAGCCTGAAAGTCAGGAGAAAAAGGTATCGAAAGAAACCAGAAACGATGCTTTCTTATATGCAAATTTTTCAGCTCTGTGGCAGGCTTTGGGCAACTCCGCTCCCTTACTACATCGAGCGCATTGAAGACAAAAGAAGTGTCTTGGGCCGTCGGGGTTGACTGTAGTTTTGGGCAGGTGCCGGGCTGGGTAATGATAGGGTTTCAGGGGCGGGCCAGTAGTAATTAGGGTTATAAGAGACCATATGGAACAATCCAGCTTGAAAGGAAAGAACATGACTTTGTGTGATTTGGGGGCAGTTGTAATCGCCTCTAGACTTAAAGACTGAGGCAGGCTTACGTGAGTGGAAATTAACACAAGGCTTTGACTGTGAAATTATCACCAGTTACTCGCCTTAATTGCCTGTTTAACTCTTTTTATTTTTTTATTTTTTATTCTTTTATTTTTCCAATTCTTTTTCTCAGCCTTGTGAGCTGTTCTCGTCTTTCCTTGCTGCGTTCGAAGACTTAGCTAGCTGTATTGTATACCTTTTTCTTTTCCTTCTTTTCCTTCTTTTTTTGTTTTCTTTTTTTTCTTTTTTTTTTTTTTTTTCGCATCAGACTCTAAAGCAAAATTGACTTGTCGCTTGCTTCATGTCTTTTCTATGGTTTAACAGCGTTATTTCATCTTGCACACTTGAACAGTATCGCTCCTGAGCTTCAATCTTTTATGGTAATTGAATTTTCGTGACACGGATCGTCCTCCATCTACTTTTTTTTTATCCTACCGCTCTCAAACAACAAACTCGAAGCCGCGTCGCATCTTCGACTTTTAAAGCTTTGTTCTTTGTTAAATCACAAATACAAACTGGTTCAGTCGCGACTTGTCTACTTCAACAAGCTCTTCGCTATCCCAATCCATCCCCCATCACGAACTACTTTTCTGTATCATCTATTCTTCGTCCCACATACTTAGAAACATCGCGCAATGGCTCCACGGGCTAAAAAAGCATCGGTCGGCGCTGCTCTAATCGAGTCCTCGACTTCAGGCAATGGAACCATCCCGCATCCGCTGCCGCCGTCCGTTGAAGAGGCTTACCGACGAAAATGCCGCTATCTGCGGCATCGCACCAACGAAATCGAAGAGGTCAACGATGGCGGCCGTTTGCGCCTTGCTCGCCTTAAACGTCAGGTCGAGAAGCTGCGTCTGGAACGAGCTTTTCTGTTGGAGCAGATGGCTAAGAGAACGAGTACAAATGTTGAGGACTCAGATGGAAGCCCTAGTCCACCGCCGACAGTACGTCTACACTTCTCTCCTCAAATTTTGGTGCGCAGTCTTTTTAGACATTTCCACGGCCCTTTCTCCGCCCTTGCCTCTAGCTTCCTAATAATGCCATTCTCCTGCACTGGTCCAGCTAGTTTGTTAAACTATGCGTACTGACATGTTTATTTTCTCTCCTTGCTTGTAGCCTAAAGAAAAACCGCTGCGCCTTAAGCGTGGCCATCGCAAGCCCTCTATTGCTGATGACGGTCCCGGGGCCGCAGTAAACGGCACTGCACCCGCTTCTCCAACTGCCGATAATAAGACAAACGGCACCAAGCCTGACGCTGAAACCGATGCCGATCTAGGATCTGTTCCTGCCAATGCGTTTGAAGTGTACTGCTCGTCCATGCGACAAAACCTCACAGCCGATAACATCGACAAGCCCGATTTCAACATTGAGGATGAGCTAGAGCGTGGCTGGAAGGACTTGCCCCACGAGCTGCGTGAGGATTACCAGGAAAAGTACGAGCTTCTTCTCAAGGAGGCCGAGAAGAATCAGGGACAGAAAAAGCACAAGGCTGCTGGATCTGGCACAACCGTCGCCGCCAGAGGGAAACAAGGCAAGTCAGCGTCAATAAACGGAAAGGCTACCGAAGGCGACAAGGAGAAGGAAAGTGCAAATGCCGACCCCGAGGCTGATGACGATACTAAGAAATCCGACGTTAAGGATGATGCAGATGTGGATGATATTGATGCAGATATCGAGTCTAAGAGTGAGGCCAAGGTATCCGAGGGTGAAGCTGAGGCTGAGGTTGATGTTGCAGAAGACGAGGATGAGGATGTTGAGATGGCCGATGGCCCGGATACACGCCCTGCGTCGCCTAAGAACGACTAAGAGCGGTGTTTTCTCGGGAGTGTCCTGGGGAGGGGGGGAGATGAATTTTGTCTTTATTTATTCAGTTTGTGTTTTCCTCTTTTCTTTTCTTTTTTTGTTTTTTTTTTTTTTTGTTTTCTTGTCTCTAAACGCCGGCACTCTATTTGCTTTCGTGGCCGTGCTTCTTCTAGACCTATTGGGATGTCTGTTTGGCATGTTTTTTATGTGAAGGGATTGTTTGATGTGTTTTTCTTTTATTCTTTTCTCTGGTTCTTGTTACTGTAAGAATTTGAATTTTAATGATGGAATTCTACAATGTTGTATGTGGGTATGTAAAAAAAAAACAAAAAAAAAAGAAAGAAAAACAACGAGTGCATGGCAGATCTAGGATCATGATATCAAGAAGCAAAAGCAAAGCGGAAGAGCAAGACACGGACAAGACACAGGTACATGGACCGTGTCGCTAGATACTTATTCTGGAGATACATATAAATCAACAATGATGTTGATCGTAGCCACGACCACCTCCATGGCGACAAGAATGATGACTATGACACGACGATTAGTTAGCACGTGTAGCAAGATGGCGATCTGCAGACTAGCAAAGGGACACATACCAATCCACTCCAGCATTTCGCCGTGGCCATGAGACAGTTGTTCCTTGAGAACTGCTAGCAGGTCCGCAATAACATCCAGCCTATCGGTGAGAACGTTCAAGCGTTGGTCCAGCTCAAGGTATTCTCGAACGGCCTGGTACACTGGCTCAAGATGAGGCTCTGTCCAAAATAGCTCGGGTGTATCAAGGACTGAGCCGGTCAGGTGAATGCCGATGCGCAGATTGAACAGGTCGGCGATGGCCATGTTTATTTGTTTTCTTGATAGGTCGATCTTGCCAGTTAGGGCGATTTGCGAGGGGATGTCTTTGCATTCTTCAATTGCAAGGCCTACGAGGTCTTCGAAAAGAGACGTCTAAAGGGGAGAGGGGGGGGTTAGCTTCATCGCGATCCTCAGAGGCCTGGTACGGTACAGTACGTACTTGGACACTTTGCGCTAGCGCATGCGAAATGGCTAGTTTGATCATGTAGTTTTGACGATCGCGCAGAGTAATGAAGTCGTTGTATATGCGTGCTTGGTACTCGTTGGTGTAGTAGAAATTGAATAGTTCTAGTTGTATAGCATCTTTGCTGCGTGGGTCGATCTCAAACTTGGCTATTTCCTTCAAGAAGCGCTTTTCGTCAATCTCCGACATGCCCCATATGACAACAACGCCATACTCAAAGACAAAGACCTCGGGCGTGTGCACTTTGGTGTCGAGCGTTGGCGTGTCATCGATGGCCAAGTCGTCGCATTGTTCTGGGCTGAGATTTAATAGGTCGGCACGATTATAGTTGCCGTCCATATCGCTGCCTGTGCTGTGTCGACGCTCGTATGCCTGTACCGGGTCATCGGGATGTTGTATATAGTGGTCGTTGGCAGGGACGTGGCCATGAGCGGCTGTCGAAGAGTAGGAGACCTCATCTATCAGATGCGTGTATGAATAGGGGGAATATATGCACTCGTCAAAGAACTTGGGGTTGCCGCCTCGCTTTTTTTTGCCTTTGAGAAAACGCAAGATAGCCTCCATATTAAAGTGCTCGGCCGTACTGTAGGCTGTCACACGGGGCAGTCTATTGCGATCGGCCTTGCCGAGTCGCGCTGCATCACGACGGGCTGTTGGGTCTTTGATGCGAGTGTACTGTGAGTAGACGTCTCTGCCGCTCTCGTAGTCCTGGTCACTATCGTCAACTTCGGGGTTGGGCAGGATCTTGAGTTTTTGCGCGTTCTTGGTCGTGCGTTGTGGGCCAATCTTGGGAACGGGAGCACTTGGTGGTACAAGAGCCGAAGAGGCCGGTGAAGTGCCTGATGGTGTACTGCTATTGCGGCGACGAAGTTTGCTGTTGAGGTTGAGCGCCGCCATGACAGGCGCACCGCCGAGACCGTGTGGCGATTGTGAGGAGGGGCGTAGGCGCTGGCGGCGATGTTCCAAAGCGTCGACTTCAAAGGTGCGTGTGACAGGATTGGGGTCGAAACTGACGGTGCGGGTTTGTTTGCTGGAATGATTGGGGGTGACGTTGGCTTCGGGGGTTGTCAGAGACGACGAGGATGATGGTGGAGGAGGATCCTGGGACGAAGGCGGGTTTTGGAGGGAGTTCAGCAGAGGACTACTCTCACTGGCCGATGATGGGTCGGTGCTCATATTGAAAGAGGCTGTGAAGCTGATATTCGGGTCGAGCGTGGATTGAGAAGTCGAGAGAGATGTAACCCTTTTTTTTTTTTGGGGGGGGGGGGAGGAGGAGGAGGAGGGGCGGCAAGGTACGGGAGGAGGACAAGGTTAGGGACTGTTGGTTGTGGGTGTTATGGATATTTTATGCGATGGAAACGATTATTGAGACGATCGACAAGAACAAATGCTGCAAATTGGTTTTGAAGGTGCTAAAGCAAAGGCGAGAAAGCAAAAACTATTCCGAAGAATCACGGAAGAAAAGAAAAAATAAGTGCAAAATATTGTAGTTTGCGATAAAACTTTGAATTTATCTGAGGGAAAAAAGAAAATATAGATAAATAAAAAGTTTCATGATAAAATTTATAAATTCACACGGTAGGGCGTTCCTGCCTTTTTTACTGGACGGGCTTCTCTAGAGCTCAGCTATAAATATCCGTGTCTCCACTCTAGCAGTTGTTTCCGTCAATTAAGCCGCTGCTGCACAGAATCAATATTCCCTTCTGCTGCTTTAGGAAGTTGCTCGGTTTTGTTGCACAATACTAATATAATAGGCTTCTGCCGAAAAGTTCCACTCTATCTGTGCTCTGTAATGAGCAACTACGCAGATAGGGTTTATTTCTTGTTCTTTCGATGAGTGCGTCTCGTCTCACTGAGCCCAAACTCATCATAATCTTGTAAACTTTGTGATTCTTTTTATTATCCCGAGTAACCCGATATCTGGTTCATCATACTGTGTGCTGCAATCCGCAGTTCATCAAGCATGTCCGAATGAATTACGATTAAATGGGAGAGAAAAAGCGCGGGGAGAGGGGAGGCTGGCATGATAACTATGAGACGGTGACTGGTATGGTATGTTGGACAACCCGAATCTGAAAAATGCCATCTTGATCGCGGATGTCTGGGATGGGCGTGGCGTAGACTGACAATGTCTAGTTATTTTAATTGTTAAGCCCTCGGTTGTTACGTAAACCATGTGAAGTTTCAGCTCGCCAGATATCGAAGACATTCGATCTGATACGAGCGAAAGGTTAGGGCTGGGATGTGATGCACCTTGACCTGATATATGAATGGCTCTGGTGTATCCAAAACTTCCCGGCACTAATATCTTAAGTAGCAGCACATTTGGCATAGACTGAAGTCACTTACACCTGACTTGACTCTTAGTAGGTGAATGTCAGAACAGATATCTCAGTCGGAACATGCACAGGTCTATGGGAAGAGCAGCGAATACCCTGGCTATATGTCGATCTATCACTTTGGAAGCGACAACACCATCGCCATAACTCGGACAACGGGAGCATAAAAAGGCCGTTAGCGTCTTTGGCTTTTCGTTATAACAATGGTTCCTTTGTGCAGCAGAAGTGCAAAGAGCTACTTGTTTCATGAGGCCCTGGGCGATTCAGTTCCTGGTGGCCTTGGGAAGCAAAATGAGGTGGCTTTCGCACCATCACAGGCTTTTTAATGAAACTTTGGAGTGTGAAGCTCATAGGCCTCAAGATATCTCATAAAGTTTCAACTCCTAAAATCGGCCTGTCAGCCACTATTGACGTCTCTTGTGGTCTTTGGATTGATCAACACCACGACCCGGCGTTAGCTGTGCCAGTCAGCAGACACAAAGGAATACTGGCTTTCCTTCAACATTCTTTTTAGGGAATAACAGCCCGCAGCCTACTACGTGGCATGTTTACAAGCGCAAAGATAGTTGATCATGCAAGCTCATTTGACAGTTAGTCTTGTAGTGATAATAAGGACTTTGATGTCAAAATTCAGCATGTTGTAGCAGGAGAAACGAAATTGAAACGCTTGCCCACCAGCTTTGAAGGTCATCAGCGGTAGACGGGTTGAGTACTAAGATAGGGGTGGTTGTCGTCGTGTTTTGGCGGTAGTGTCTATATCAACTAGGTTGTACGGAACGTGGGAAGTTTAATTACAGCTTCGAAGCTAAATTTACGCATTTTTGACAGATATGCAACACAGTGCTGCTTCGTAATCCGGAGATTTGACTTTTCTCTCGAGATCATTAGCTGTCCTATCAATCTGTCTTCCCTAGACTAGCTAGTATGGTTATGCTTCTAGGACAATCTCCGGGAGTGCAGGAGCAGTCGGTTATATGGCGTTTAGTGATACACACTTCAAGGTAGCCACCGAAGAGCACTAACTGAGTGATTGAAGCTTGCTTGCAGTTCAAGACGACCAATGTTGTTAAGGGCCGTCCTCTAAAGCGTACAAAGACACAAGAGCTCCTGAGATGTTTTGTACAATGTATGTAAATGACGGTGCGATGTCGAGACTATGATATAGTAATATGTGGGGCGTAGCATGCGGTGCCACGATATAGGAAGCTGACGATCATGTGGGGCACTGAAATAAAGCATACAATGAATGAGCAAGCACAAGTATGATTAGTCCTCTTGACCATCGTTTCTGCGCTGCCCACGAGTTTTTGATTATATAGAAGAACTTCCAAAAAAAAAACAGAGCTGCGTGCTAAACCAACGAAATAGATCTCGAACCCTCTCTTCAGGGCTTCAAGCCCAATGAGTCTAACAAGAGATCGCCGGGGAAGTAAATATGCCATTTCATTGGGCGACCGAGCATCATATGACACGCTGTATCATGAGTATTCATGAGAATAGCTAGCCATGGCAGTCCGTCCTGTTCTTGCTGGTGTCACCTTTCTTGTAGTACCAAGATCAGGAGCATGTTTAAGGTTAAGTTGGTTTTACGGCTGACAGCTGCCGGCCAGCTGCCCTTGTTTCACAGAGCCGGAATTTTTTTTTCGACGTCACTGTATTAGGTTTGGCAGCTCGCCTTGGAAACTCCCATCATCCGAAGGCCTATTAATTACTTGTATAGCACTCAAAACATACAATAATGCTTTCAGCACTTCTGCGGCCATTGTGCCCAAAGTGCACTTTACCTATAGCCATATCTACTCGTCTATCAGCTGCTGCTTTCCCACCCGGTGTCAGTTCTACTACCATTAGCGCAGGCTCTACCCGTGGCTATGCCTTCAGTCGCCGGACTGTGCCCTCACGCATGGTTCTGTCCAAGACTGTCGATCGCCCACCTATGAAGGCTGGCAAAATGAACAAACGTATGGTCGAAGGCCCCTTTGGCAGTATGAACCAGACTGTTGCCAGGTTGCCGTCCAAAGCCGCTCGCGTGGAGAGACATCGGCGTCAGGATGATGAGCGTCATGACCGAAATCAACGCGAGTATTTTCGCCGGGATGACCGCAAGGCCCTCAAAATGCAACAGTCGTTATCTACCATGCCGTACAGCCGGCGCAATGACATCAAAGATAGAATGGTAAGGTTTGAGTCCTTCGACCAATTCGACCTGCTGCCCCAGGTTCGCTCAGCCATTTTTTCAGATGCGCTACGGGGTCTGGTTGATATCAAGCCCACACCGGCTCAGAGACTTGCCATTCCGGCTATACTGTCCCAGAGCAAGGCCAAGACTCGGAGAGAGTACTTGATTGCTGCCGAGACTGGATCGGGCAAGACGCTTGCTTACCTGGTCCCTGCTATCAATGCGCTCAAGATTGCTGAAAGCGAAGACCCAGAAATCGCAGACTACAAGGAACGGCAGCGCGTTGCCACAGAGAGCGTCAAGGATAACAAATCGGCGGCCCCTTTTGATGAACCACATCCCACCATGGCCCGGCCCAAGGTCGTTGTGCTTGTTCCTACAGCAGAGCTTGTCGACCAGGTTGGCAATGTGGCCAAGACCCTTGCCCACGAAGCCAAGTTCAAAACAGAAAAGCTCTCATCGCAACTGAGCCCTCTTGTTATCCACAGGAATTTATATTCCCCCCGTGGAGTCGACCTCATCGTTACCACTCCGCATCTGCTCGCGTCCATAGTTAAATCAGACCCCAATGTACTTGCTCGCGTGACTGACCTCATCATCGACGAGGCGGATTCCTTGTTTGATCGGTCATTTACACCTGTCACCACTACTATCCTGGAAAAGTCGCTTCCCTCAGTTAAACGTCTAGTCGTCTGCTCGGCCACCATTCCCAAGCGCCTAGACAGGTACCTCAGTGAACATTACCCTGATATGATCCGAATAACTACACCCAATCTGCACGCTATCCCTCGCCGCGTACAGCTAGGTGTTATCGACGTTTCACGTGATCCCTACCGAAACAATAAGAATCTTGCCTGTGCCGACGCCATCTACAGCATTGGCCGAGATGCCATGCGGAATTCAGGCACCGGAGGCGGTACTTCCAAGGACGGCGCGCTTGAAGTACGACGAATCATGGTATTTGTCAACGAGCGTGAAAAGACGGAAGAATTGGCCGAATATCTCAAGTCCAAGGGAATCAAGGCCGTGGCACTGAATCGTGATACGCAGGAGCAGCGCTATCAAGCTGAGGCTCTAAATGAATTCACCACTTCCAAGCCCATTCAGATACCGGAGAGCCAGACTGGCATCAAGGCCGGAAAGTCTTTACCAAATGTAAAGGTCATAGTAGCCACTGATCTCATGTCTCGCGGCATTGACACGGTTGCCGTGCGTCACGTCATCCTATACGACGTGCCACATACTACTATTGACTTCGTCCATCGCCTAGGCCGTGCTGGTCGGATGGGTCGCCGTGGCCGTGGTATTGTGCTTGTCGGCAACGACGACCGTAAGGATGTAGTGGCGGAAGTAAAGAACAGTATGTTTATGGGCCAAGCACTTATTTGATTGTGTACTTGTATTTGTATTTTTGTGTGCATTTGGGATGGTGGGCCGGGCACTTGTACGATATATGGGGTTTCCTTTAGTGCCGCAGATTAGTCTAGTATTAAACTACATTTCAAGAGCTTCTACATTTCCATGCTTGGGCGCTTGAACGAGAACAGCCTTTGATGGGACAATTGAATGTTGGTTGCATCATCACGATTGATAAGATAACAGTACCATGGCATGTATTACATGAGAAAGTGGGGCTGTCCACAAAAAAACACAAAGTACAGGAACGCGTCTGAAGCACTTGAGACGCGCTATGTTAAGGTTAAGATAGCTTTACGCGTTTCCACCAAAACAGGCCAGCCTGCTAATGCTAAGTCTCAAGGCTGTGTCAGGTCAGCTTAAGCTTCTATTTTTTTTTTTTTTTTTTTTTTTTTTTTTTTCATGTGGCGGATTTTCCCCTTCAGTTTCTACCTGTATCTTGTTTATTACATAACACCACTTGACTGTTTAAGTGCATTATGGCCTGCTAAAGCTCCTCACCGAATTGGTTTTTGTTCGACTCGGCGTCTCGTTCACTAACTACTACAGTCGTCCTCTTCTACACGTTGTTCCACTCTTACTGTCACATTCTCTCCTTCTCCCTCTCTTTCACCCCATACATACAAATATACACACACCATGCCTCGCCCGACTCGAACACGCCGCATGCGCGGAGCCCCGACTGCTGAAACTCCGCACCCCAGCCAAAAATCACCCGTCCCAGTCGGAAAAGCCGCTGCCTCATCCGGTGCTTCATCACGCCTTGGAAGCGTCAATAGTGACATCTATAGTGCTACACCGCCTCCCGTAGTTGATCCTAAACCCAATGACACACAAGATGCTGAGCCAGAACCAGCGACGGCAGAAACTAAGACCCAACGATCTACCCGTAGTAGTATAGGCAATGCAAATTTACAACGAGAAGTGCAACAAAGGTCACACCCTCGTCGGCAATCTCGGACTGATACGAGGTCAACAGCACAACAAAATGAGCCACCACCATCTGTACGCCGAGGTCGCACCTCCCGACGTGATGCATCAGGCGTAGATCTCAACGATAAGGTGTTTGACGATTTGGACTCGGATCTAGGCGACCTCGATGTAGACCTAGATATTGACGACACTGAACTCGATTCTGAGCAAGTAACTGTTTCTGCAAATACATCAACAATAAGCGTCGGTCAGTTCAAGCGGCGCGGGCGCTCGCGCAAGCCAAGCTTCGCCGGTAGTGCATCTGGTCTTATACGGCCAAGCAGTCGTGGCGCTGGTAACTCATCGACAATTGCGTCCACCTTCAATATCGGTTTATTCCGCAGGCGGGCGCGCGAACCGAGTATTCTTGGTGCAAATCGACGACGAGCAAATTCTGTAGCCACAGACAATTCAGATGTTGGCACAGATATGGAATGCGACAATGGCGATCCAGTGGCAGATGACGATGCAGAGGATATGGCCGATTTTAAGCCAGATGCGATATCGACGCCCATAAATAAACGCCGGAGCACGCGTCATCAATCACCTAGTATCCTTGCTTTAGGGACTACGTCATCTACCGTTCCGCAAAAACGTAAGAGCTCAGTATCACACCTGGGAAATCTACAAGCTGAAAAGGCCCCGCGCCTTGAGGACGAATCTGGAGTTGGACCGGAGCACGAACTTGAAGAAAGCATCGAAAAGGAAACAACACCTGCCCTCGATGGTCAAGAAGAAATTGAAGTCGAGATCGAAGTTCCAGCCTCTGCGCCTCTCCCAGAGGCAAGTCCAGAGATAGAGGTTCCTGCTTCCCACCCGCCCCCAACCATAGCTGAGTCGTCAGCCCCAATACAAGCTATCGCAGAGTCTTCAGCGCCCGTAGCACCAATGGAAATTGACGCCAATGACGATTCCCTGGGCGATGTTACCTCTGATGAGGAGTCGTTGCCCTCGCCTCTTGCTCCCCATAGAACTACGGCGGTCCGACCCACCACTCCAATCTACAACGAAACAGACATGGCGCCACCTGTGAGTAGTAGCTCGGATACGGGCTCCCCTGTAGCCTGGCCCCCCATCCGTGATGTTGCCCGTCGTCGTCGTATCGCCGCTCCGACAACTCCAATCCGAGCGCGTGAAGGATTGCATGGCCACATTGACGGCGGCGGTTCATCCCCGTTATCCTCACCACCGTCCCTCACTCATTCACCCAACTATGTGCCTACACGCCAGGCCAAGGGCAAATCCCGCTCTACACATAAACCCCCACCACCCAAAGTTCTCACAGCCGAGCTTCAGACACTTCTTCCCCAACGCCGTACGCGTACGCACCACGCTCATGTGCATGAGCCAGAGCCAGACAACGATGAGGACGAGTTGTCTCGTCCGGCTCGACGCAAGGGCACTGGCGGACCGCCTAGCAGAAGCAATGCAGCATCTTTTGGCCCTGCCCCAGTTGCACCCGTGACAACAATGGCCCAGCGGAAACGCATGCAATTCGAGCCATCACGGCGCATCAGTCGGACATACGGCACAAGAAGTGCGCAAACCTCGGTGTCGCACGGCGATGGTGAAGCAGATGACGTGGGCACACCGGATGGAGAAGCGCATGCAGAACACGAGGGAGAAAATGCAGAACGGAGCACGTTTCAGCCACTGCCAGACGATACCTTTACACAAGACGACGCGACTAGCTCGGCTTCTACGTCAAACGGCAAGTCGTCAGAGTTAAAGCAGGCTGTAAAAAAGTTCAAAGAGGTAGATCGGTGGGAGATGGAGTTTGAGGAGGTTACAGAGCCTGAGTCACCACCAAACGCACGATAGTTTCCAAGAGTTGTTACTAGTGGAGGGGCTGGTGCTTTATCGATAGGCATAGTTTACGCAAAAAAAAAAGAGAAAATAAAGAGATGAGAAATCCCAAGAAAAACGCCGTTGCCTAATGTACCCAACCCCAGCGCTTGTTATTATTGCTATCATCGACCTTTGCAAATCTTCGCCTGTTATTTTATGTCGTTACCCTATCTCTTTGATCGCCACTCACATTTTATTTCTTGAGGTTTACCTCATCAAGTTTACCGTCGATCGGCTTCATCAATGAGGCAATAATGTTGGAGTCACGTAGAGACATGGTGATCTCATCCGGCAACCGTCCAGATCTCAGCAATGACTACGTCGCCATGTCAGAAATATACGCCTAAATTCTGTGGAAGTGGGTTTTGGAGGCAGCTTACCTGTTTAACCGAGTCAAAGGACGCCTCACTAACGGTGTACTCTCGGATAACCTTGTCCGTTTCAAAGTCTACGTAAACCCGCGTGTCGCGGATACGTACCAGAACGTTGTCTAAACGCATGAACAGTCTAGCCAGGAGAAGCATGCGCTTCTCATGCACTCGTACCTTGACGCTGTAGAGCGAAATGCCATTGTCGTCCAACTCGCTTTCGTAGAGTACTACATCCTCGAAGAACAATATCGGGTCTCGCCGCTTCAGCAGCTCCAGAGGAATCAGGGTCTTGCCCTCCTGCATCATAGCAGCAGATTTGGCATCCAATGTCCCGCTATACGGCGTAGTGTACGACCAATCGTAGGGCTTAACAACCTCGTGTACGTGGGAATTGTTTGTCTCGCGTGACGATGACCAGTCGCGCGCATACGACACCTGCAGCATGTTCTTAGCCGTCTTCTCAACGCCATCCAAAGCATCGAAAGCGTTGAATTCGATGCTCCATCCAGATGGCACGTGCTCAATGGCCACCATATTATCGCCAAAGATCATCTCGGGCACAGGGATCCGCAACTTGGCTTCCATTTCACTGATAGGCACGGCCTTGGATATAGGCAGCTTACGTGTGGAGATGCAAAAGTTGCCCTGTGTGTGAGTGGTGGTCGATGCAGAGCTTCGGCCTGGCGTTGGGAACTTGGTATCCATGGGGTTTGAAAGGGTAGTCATGATCTCGGAGACGGCGGACGGAAGTTTGGACGGCTCGAACGAAGAGAGATAGTGGCAGTAGGCTTTGTGTTTATCGCGTATATTCTATGCAAGTAGAGAGTATGAGATCCGAGATAAAGAGAACATGCAGAGTGTATAATCACAAGTACGGTTCATTTAGCTTGCCTCTGCAAGATTAGGTTGAGCAAGGTGGGGCACTTTAGCTTGAGGTGGGGGTGATCTCACCGAGGTTCACCGAGGGTTGGCATATGAAGCGCTAAAAGGTAAGAGCAAACACATACGACGCGGCTCAACAAAGATCAGGTGGGGATTTCAGGGTAATTGGTGTGGGACAGATCTTCGACTACATGCAGTGCAGTGCAAAGATGCCACCCACATACTTCAACAGCTACGTGCTGGGTTTAACCCTAACAAAGAGCCTGTCATAGCCCTTGCAGCCGTTGCTAGGCCAACGATACTGGTCAGAAACCCACGCATTATCCCTGTTTAAAGAAAACAGGGGGGGGTCTCAGGATTTCTTCTTTGTGATGGGCAAACACGAGAGAACATTTTGCCTGTGCTTGTTAGCTTTCATTTGGCTTTATAGGCGTAGAAACCAGCGACTAATTAAATTCCAGTTTCTTTTCTTTTTTTTTTTTTTTCTTCCATTAATGTTTACGATTTTGTCCTTCAAACTTCACATGATATCATTTATCCGTCCATTTGTTGCTGTCACGAGCTAGAAGTAATTACTGTTTTTGTTCCCACCTTTCTGCCGCTGCTTCCGCTTTCCATTCATCTTGTACCTTTACCGCCTTTAGATCTGGCTTCAATTATATTCTCTCCCACACCGAAAAAAAAAAGAATTTAATACGACCAAACAGCCTTGCATCACCTCTTTATCTCCATTCCAAATCCGTCTTCGTCATGACCACTCGCACGCTGGAAACGCGTTTCGAGCGCATGTCGGTGCATGACGAGAATGCCGACAGTTATAGCAAGGGCAAGGTGAGTAGTCAGATAAGAACCCACTGAGAATAGGACCCCCGCTACCAGCCCATCATATTTGTGGCTAAGCGACGTCTGCAAAGAAAAACACAACAACACTAAAATCAAGAAAAAAAAAGCCCGCATAAAACTGACTCTCCTATTTTGCCCTTGGCTCGCTGCTAGACAATGGCCTCGCAAGCTAAAGCTACACGACCAACACTTGTGAAGGTTGCACTCCAATCGCAGACCACCAACTCGCACCAAAACTCACAATGGAAACCTTCGGCCTCCACCGCCTCTGTAGCCAACTCACCGCTACGAAAGACCACTGCATCTACAGCAGGGGCTTCTGCTAAAGCCGCCGAGCGAGAACGAGAGAGAGAACGAGAGAGAGATCGAGATCGAGATCGCGAACGAGATCGGTTACGAGAAAGCGATCGAGACCACCGCCAGGATGCCGCTGAAGCCGAACGTCGCTCTCTAACCATGGTCGAGCAACCGGATGTCCCGAAGCAGTTCCATCTAGGCATGTTTGAAATTGGTCGACCGCTAGGCAAGGGAAAATTCGGTCGTGTTTATCTTGCCCGCGAGCGCACCAGCGGCTTCATCTGCGCTCTCAAGGTGTTGCACAAGGCTGAGTTGCAGGTCGGCTGCGGAGTGGAGAAACAAGTTCGTCGTGAGATTGAAATCCAGAGCAATCTACGCCACCCCAACATCCTCAAGCTCTACGGCCACTTCCATGACAGCAAGCGGGTGTTTCTCATTTTGGAATTCGCTGGCAAGGGCGAGCTCTACAAACATCTCCGCAAAGAGCGGAGGTTTCCCGAATGGAAGGCCGCACATTATGTCTCACAAATGGCCTCAGCCCTGTCCTATCTACATCGAAAGCATGTCATTCACCGCGATATTAAGCCTGAAAACATCCTCATGGGTATCCACGGCGAAATCAAGATCTCTGACTTTGGTTGGAGCGTCCATGCCCCTAACAGCCGCAGACGGACAATGTGTGGTACACTCGACTATCTGCCACCAGAGATGATTAAGCCAGGAAGCGCGGACAATTCATACAACGAAAAGATTGACTTATGGGGCTTGGGTGTGCTAACTTATGAGTTCCTGGTGGGCGAGGCACCGTTTGAAGATACGCAAATCATGACCCATAGACGAATTTTGAAATGTGATATGACAGTTCCCTCGTGGGTCAGCCCAGAGGCTAAAGACCTCATCAAAAAGGTGAGAATTTGCCCAGAAACCGATTGTCCGAGTTAGTTGCTAACTCAACATGCAGCTACTGGTCTTGGACCCTGAGCGTCGTCTACCATTAGACCAGGTCCAAGTGCACCCTTGGATCATCAAGCATTGTGTCAAGGGTGAGCGAGCAGCCATGCGCGAAGCTTCACGATGATGATATCTGTGCGGAATGGCCAAGTTGGATCAGGCCATACGGGATCAATCCAAACAGCCCTACAACGTACAAGCTAAAGGCATATAGATTACTCGCGGAGCATGACATCCCAAGGCCAACGGCGCCTTACACTCTTGTCACGCATCCCATATACATAAAATTCCACATATGCTAGTTGATGAGCACCAACGCGACACCCAGGGTCATTCATCTTGGTCCTACGTATGGTTCATTCTTTTATGGCGCGGCATTTGGCCTATATACGAGCCAACTATTCTGATGCACAGAGAGTAACAGTCTTCAATTTCCTCAATTCTATTGTTCACTGAGTCGTTTACAGTTTGCTTGTTTGCTAAATAGTCATATCGCTTGCCTTTGAATATTAAGAATTTTCCGTGAAAATGAATAAGAGCTTTGCTCATGCTGCTCATGCTGCTTATGTTTTTTTATATAACCTAGACTACAAGAAAGAGAACAACCGGGTGTATGAGGAACGACACATTAATATAGTACACGGCCTCAAGCGGAGCCTAAGAGAACCCGTGGTCTTGGGGACCAAGAGCCATCGCCTATCTATAAACCTCGTCGAACGGACGGGTATCTGAAAAGCATGAGTCCCAGACCTCGTTGACCACCTTGGAGGCCTGTGCTTTATCCTTGCACTTGGCTCTAGCCATGACAGACTGTACTGCTCGATCGCGCACGCAGTTCTGGAACTGTGCAGAAAGACTCCAGTTGCCTCGTGTGAAAAACTCTCTTGTCCATCTACACTCGCCGCTCAGCATGGAAGCGCGAATCTAAAGCCAGTCGACTCTTTGTTAGCCAATATCCGGTGTTCTAGCAGCACAGCGGAGCAACCTACCTCTGTACAGGCTGCGTGACGCAAGTTGTTCTCTGCATCCATTTTCCACCGCAGATGGTCCCATGCGTGTACCATCTCGTGTGCCAGTGTATCTTCCATGTGCTTCTTATTGCGCACCTCATTTGCACAAATAAGAATGCCGTGATCTGGACTGAACCCGCCGCCAATGCGATGTATGCTGCCGTCGTCAGTCATGCGTGTTGGGCAACGCCGGCAGATTATGTTGCGCTCATCTAGCTCGCCGTGCAACAAGCCAATCTTCTGCTGCATGAAGCGAACTATCGGCGAAAACTTGAACATCCAGTCCCGATACTCCTCGCATCGCGCACAATCACGTGCCTCGTTAGCAATGTAACGGCTTTCACGATAGTGTACGACACCCTCAGGTGTCATCTGCCCCGTACATGCCCGGTATAGATTTTCGTACCAGGCTAGGGTTGGGTCAAACCCGGTGCGCTTGGGATCATTGGTGAGAGTCTTTGGAACACTAGTGCTGCTGGAGGGGTTCAAGGAAGACGAAGAAGAAGAGTCTGACATGGCTGTAACTGTCATGGAAGGGAAAGAAGAGAGGACGTCGGTGGCTAGAGGAAGCAAAAGAATACAACCATAAACTTTTTATAAAGAAAAAAAAAAAAAGCAATACAATATTAAATAATAGGTAGTAGTAATAGCGTTGGTTTTCATGATCATTGTGGAGCCTTTCGTACTTGAAGTTACTGGCCTAGGTCGCACCAAAAATCTGGATATAAATAAAGTGGGTACTTCTTAGGGTTTGTCTTGATATCTGGGTTAGAATATGGGACCAAGATATATATATATATATATATTTCCATGTGTGAGGAAAGCCTTATTGTTCACCATCCTTAAACACGGACTACCGAATTTCGCAAAATGAGCGAAGACACAAGCGCACGATCACTCGCAGACCTTTTGCAGTTTGCCAAAGACTACGCCTCCAAGGAGGTTGACCTCTACGATGTTCTCAAAATCGACACCACGACCAACAACAAAGACGTGCACCGTGCTTGGCGTCGGCAGAATCTCAAATACCACCCGGACAAGACCCGCGAAAAATTCGATCCTGTGATATACGAGCTCGTTGGCCGTGCCAAAGACATCCTAACCGAGCCTGCCGCACGTAAAGCTTACGACGATGCCCGTGACGCGCTTTCCAAACGCCGTGCTGAACGAGACGCCCTCAACCAGAGTCGGCGTAAGTTGATTGACGAGCTAGAAGCAGCCGAAAATGCAGCAAAGCTCAAGCGCGATTCCGACGAGGCGAAACGTGTCGAGCTGGAACGCGAACGCATGCGCATGCAGGCTGAGGCCGAGGAGCACGAACTCGCCGAACGTCAGGCCGAACAGGCCGAGCGCGACCAACGCAGAAAGGACATTGACTCGTTAGAAGAGCAAGAGGCTGCCTTGTTGCGTAAGCTGCAAGAAAAGAAGGAGCGACGGGCGGCCAAGAAGAGTGCTGCTACGTCAGAGGCGGCTAGTGCGGAGGCATCTGGGTCGGATGCGAAGCTGGCTGATGCCAAAGTGAAGGCCAAGAAAAAAAGCAAGAAGCCTAGCTCGTATTTCTTTACGCGGGATCCAACGCTTAGCTACGAGGAAAAAGTCACTGGTGTGTTGAGCAGAATGCGCGAGGCACAGAGGCTGCGCGATGCGGCGGCAGTATAGAGCCGAGGCGTGGATTCGTAGCAGCTCTTGCATTGCTGCATGAGATCCATCGTCAACTAATCATTTCATACATGGTTGATTGCATTCGTCATATTTGATTTATTAGTAGAGGGGGCTGGCTACCTGGAACTTGGCCATTCTATTTACCCGTCAAGTTCAACACCCGTGCGGCAGTGCCTCCCATTATGGCCCCTTGCGCCCCTATGTTCGCTGCTAGGGTTATCGCCTTAGCATTCAGACTGACACTTTCCCACTCGCCCTGAGGATCTGTTTTGAGAGGAGGAAAAAAAGGATGATCAGTGCCAAACATGACCCGATCAGAGCCACTGGCGTCAATAGCCGCTTTTAGTCCCACGGGGGAGTAAACTACCGCGTCCAGATATATCTGCTCCTTCAAAACCGTCCATAATGACCGCCGACCTAAGCCGGTCTTGTTGGTAGCAACAAGATGTCCGTCGTGCATAATGCAGCTCTCGATTCGTCCTGCCAAAAAGGGCAGCGTGCCACCGCTATGGGCTAGAATCATCTGCAAGTCGGGCACAGCATCGAACACGCCGGCAAGGAACATCCGCGTCACTGCAATCGTAGTTTCCATCGGGAAACCCATGGCCAGCGGAAGTACATGTCCGTACTCAGCACTAGCCCTAGGGCCCCACATCTCGTTTGGGAGGCCGTAATGCGGGTGCAGAAACACGGGCAGTTTGTTTTGGGCTAGCTGTGAAAAAATGGGCAGTATTTTGGGATCATCTAGACCAGAACCAAGGCCTGAAGTGCCCAGGATGACCCCACGACAATAGTCCAACGTCTTTAGCTCAGTTATGGCTTCTAGCAACTGGTCGACGGGTGCCGTTAGAGGCAGCGTTGCGAAGAAATACAAGCGGCCAGGATGCGCCGCACACATTTGGCTAAACTCAACATTAGTAGCACGAGTCTGGGGTGCAGCATTTTCAGGTTCCAGAAAGTCGCACCACGGGTTTGCAAGGGAAATGACGCTGATGTCAATCTTGTGTGTGTTCATAAAGTGTAGTTTTTGTTCCAGAGATGCATAGTGTGATGTCAAAGGTCGGCCAGGCAGTCCAGTGGCAGCATCCTTGCCAGCCTTTTCCAAGTTTTCGATTTCAGCCTCGAGGAGAATCAGACGAGGCTCATTAGCACCGGGAAACGAACGCACAAGAGGGATCGTGATCCGTTTCTCTAGCATGGCAAGGTATGAGGGAGGGTACATGTGAGTGTGGATATCCACAACGGGCGAGATGTCTGTGGCCATTGTTTCCTGTGACCGATATTGTAGTAGCCACCAAGGTTGGTTGGGACTGAAACTGAAGCTGGGCTGAGGCTAAAGATGGGGTCTAGGCTTGAGTTGATAATATCCCAGGGCTGGAATAAATATTGATAGAGGGTGAGGGGGGGGGGGGGGAGAGACTAAGAGTTTGAAGCTGTAGTGGTGATGCCTGAAGACAGTAATTAGAAGCAATAAATAATACATAGGAGACACGTGACCACTCCCGTTCAGCCTTCTTGGTCTCCTGCCCTTTGAAGTGAGGAGGTCCTCTTTCCTTCCAAACAGCCCAGTACCGTACCCCGCCTTCCAATACTTGGCTCTACGAATAGGAAGTTTCCCGTCCATTGTTCCCATCGCCATGAAGACTCACCAATAAGAATGAAAGGAACAGATAAGCCGTGGGTAGATTCTGCAAGAGCTAGCCAGGATTGGCTGCAGCTTCCCCATTGTAAAACAACTTGGTCTCACAAAAGGGAGGAATGACATATGTTCCTTCCCAAACTGTAGTATAGCCGATGTTGATAGATAAGCCCAATTATAATGAAAGCCGTATTCCTGCCCGATGAACAGCAGTCACAAAGCCTTTTGGGCCTATATATTTGAGCAGTTTCTCTTACTATTCTTCTATTTTTATATTCTCCACTTCTTCATCGCTGGTTTCCACCCGTGCTAAAGGCTTCTCTCTTGTCTTTCTTCGAGACTCTATCACGATGGCCCAAACCGCTATTAACGAGGATGGCCTTGTCATCCCGGTTAGAGCACCCTAGTTTAGCTGTTTCTACACGCACCTTACTAACATGTTGTTAAGCTTATCGATTTCTCTAGCTTCCTTGATGGCTGCGAAGTCGATCGCAAGGAAACAGCCAAGGCCATTCTCGAGGGCTTCCAGACTGCTGGGTTTATCTACTTGAAGAATATTCCTATCTCAGCTGAGTCTAGAGCCACTGCTTTTTCTATGTCGTCTCATTTCTTCGCCCTTCCTGAAGAAGACAAGCTAGCTCTCAACTGGACAACCGCCGCAGCTAATCGAGGCTACTCGGCTTTTGGCCGCGAGAAGACAACGTTGCTGACGGACAAGGCCGAGATTGATGCCCTGCGCAACACTACCCCCGACATCAAGGAAAGCCTAGAAATCGGCCGTGAAGACGAAGAGAATTACCCAAACCTCTGGCCCGATGAGCAAAAGCCAGGGCTAGCAGGCTTTAGTGCTAAGATGAAGAGTTTTTTTAATGAATGCAAGCAGTTACACATCGAGATCATGCGCGCTATCGGCATCGGCATGGGTCTAGACGACAAGTACTTCGACCCATATGTAGACAAGGGAGATAACACTCTACGTCTGATTCATTACCCGCCCGTCAAGGCCGATGCCTTCAAGACCGCTGTGCGGGCAGGTCATCATAGTGACTACGGGTCTATTACAATGTAAGCATAGCCTAGCCTAAGTCAAACTTGACGGCAACACGACCGTCGCATGATGTATCAGGAGGCAACGCTGATGATATATCTATGCATACTCTGTACGTCTATAGCTTGTTCCAGGACGACAAGGGTGGCCTGCAGATTCGCAGCCCTAGTGGCAAGTTCTTCGACGCTACACCTATTGAGAACACTGTAGTCATCAACGCCGGTGATCTTCTGGCTCGTTGGAGCAACGACACTATCAAGAGCACTGTGCATCGCGTCGTTGAGCCGCCCGTCAAAAGCGCCGAGTACCCTGCCCGCTATTCCATCGCGTAAGTCTTCTAGCCACAGGGAAGAAAAGAAAAGAACGAGAGAGGCACAAAGGAACACAAGGCTGATTATGCTACCATACAGCTACTTCTGCGTTCCCAACTTCGATAGTAATGTCGATGTTCTTCCAGGCACGTATGCGACGGAGTCTGAGAAGAAGTACGGTGTTATTAATAGCGGACAGTACTTGATCCAGCGCCTTGCCAGTACTTACTAGCCATATAGGGTTACACTGTTATCTTAGGGTTACTGGGAGTTCTCATCAACAAGCACAAGAGTAGTATCAAGCACATGTGTAAATTTGCTCTGTAGTAAACCATTAACATACACACACCAATAAATAACAACATGAAGCAAAAAACCCTTTTGCTTTGCTTTATCCACGGTTTCAAGGTAGCCCTTTTATTCAACTGATCCCCTCCTCCACCCCGGCCGTAGCTTTGCTCGCTGACAGGTAAACACTATTTATACGCTTTTAGGGGGACGAGAGCACCTTTGGCGAGGATTACAGATTTACAAAGGTGCTACGAGACATTGTAGCTGCCGAGCTACCAGATGTCAACATCGAAACCATTGTTTACCCTCGATATGAGACACGAGGGAACCTCGGCGAGTGTGTAGGCCGGTTTCGCGACTGGTGAGTCTGCATCTATTTCATCTGTATGTGCATGTTCGTTGTGCGATATTATATGAATCCTGTTAGATTGATTGACGTGGCTTTGTTTACCCAGGCTACAAGAAAAAGTGATTGACATAGAAGTCGATGCTGGCACTCAGTCGCCTACTATCGATCCCTCGGTCCATACCATCCTCGTCGGTCATTCCATGGGCGGGATCGTAGCTGCCGAGACTGTCATCGCTCTAACATCAGACATACCCATCCTTCCTACTTCCAGCTCGGATTCAAATGCGGCCAGTACTTCCGATGCCACTGGCTGCACAACTGGGGCTACCGATGCTAGTGTCCCATTTTCCAATAGTCTCATGTTCCCCTATGTGCAAGGCGTGCTTGCTTTCGATACGCCATTTCTTGGGCTGTCGCCCGGTATTATCGCCCATGGAGCTGAAGAGAAATACATGACTGCCTCATCCGTTGCTAGCCAGTTGAGCGACTTCTGGTCGCGTAACGCGCCTGCTGCTGCAAGCGGTGCAGGTGCAAGTAATGTCGACTCAGGCCAATCTGCGAGCGCCGCTACTACGGCTACTGCCGCCGCCGCTACTGCGGCTGCTGCTGCTGCCAGCGGCTCATCGCGCTGGGGTACCTGGGGCAAGCTTGCTATTGCAGCGGGCGGTGCCGCGGTAGTTGCAGCCGGTGCAGGAGCGGCTTGGTATAACCGCGACAACATCTCATCAGGCATCGGATGGGTTGGTTCTCATTTGGAATTTGTTGGCGTGCTGGGGAAGCCTGAAGAGCTACGCAAGCGTGTGGCGTATATGGTACGTCTGCAGAAGGAACAAGGAACGGGATTCGTGAACATGTATACGCTACTCGGCAACGGCGCGGCCAAGGCAAACTATGCGTCGCTGTTGTACAGTAAAAACCGCACCTTCTGTGTGCTCCCTACGGGCAATGTCCCTAGCGGGACGTGGAGAGCAGTCAGAAACAATAAAGCCGGCGACGAGATCACAGCTCATATAAGTAAGTCTTCATGCAGAAAATAGGGTAGCTGGGCCGTGAACGAGAAGGGATATCAGGGAAACTTTTCATGGAGACACAGAAGCTAACTACTAAACTACAGACATGTTTGAGTCAAGCAAAAACTCGGGATATGATGACTTGGTGGTGGCGGCTAGTGACTATATCGCGGCCATGGTCAAAACAACAAACTGGTACAAGTCGGCTGGGCAAAAGGCAATAAAAGCTACATCCGAGTCATTGATATAAGGGGCAGAGGAGGCCTATTCTTTTCCACGATTACTACTAATAGAAAGAGATAGCATTATTTTTTTTGAATGTGTACATGTATGCACATAGTCCCTGAGATGAAAAAGTACAAGTGGCCGCAGAGATAACGGCCATCTAGCTGCGAATAAGCAATGTCAATATCGACACTAGTATTCGTGTATTGATAGTAGTCGGTGGCAGAGCACTCTATTCGTTCTTGATATCGGCCTGTGCTAGACGAGCAAGCACCTTCTTACGCTGCGACATCATGTGGGTGTAGAGAATGTACGAGCCTAGGAGGTTAAAGACACCAGAGTCAGTGAACAGCCAGGCAACGATGTTAGTGCAGAAATGCCCTTGGACAAATACAGGTATAAAGGGCGAGCAAACTAACCAGGGACATAGATAGCCAGAATCGCATAGTATACAGCCGGCGGCACAGGCCCAATAGCACGTGCTGGCACGATAGCATCCTTGATCATGGAGCACTCGCTGAGAATACCAATAGGGTACAGCACATAGAAAGTACTGTAACGAAGCCAGACGACAAATGACGGCTCGGAGCCGAGCAGCGACATGACAAAATATCCGTAGCGAATGACCTCAGTAGCACTCCAGGCCAGCAGCATGGTTGAGTATGGCAGGTTGCGGGCCAGGAAAGGGTACAGGTCAACGACTCCCCAGACGAGGAGGATGCGCGAGGCCACCTGCATGAGAGTAGTCAGAGGTGAAGTGCGGACGATACCTGCAGCGAGATAGCTCGTTAGTATGTGGCCAGTAAGCCAATCAAGAAGAGGTACGCACCCGTTATCGCATGCACAACTTCCATCAGTGCCAGAGTCTGTGTCCATTTGGTCCACTCGCCAGCGGCCGAATAAACAAATACCGGACCGCGCATTCCCAGGGTTGCGACAACACGACATAGCACAGTCATCCAAGCAACCAGCGATGCCAAGTTATAAGCGACCAAATACGTCGTCTTGAGTGGGCCATTCTTCCGCACAGAGCGGCTGGTAGAAGCGGCGGATCGGGCCATTGTAGGAAAGAGCGGGGTGGGGTTTTGGCAATTGATTTGTCCAGTTGGTCCGCCAAAGAAGGGTCAAGATTTGGATAAAACAAATTTCTATCGTCAAAGATTCTTCTAAGGTGGGATAAGGTCGGGGAGGAGGAGGGGAGGGAGGAAGAGTCCTCAAGGAAAAGCGATGGATAAGAATGGTAAATATATATATATATATTTTTTTTTCTTGATACCAGTAAAGGAAAGAGCAGCTTCTCACGTGACAAATTTCAAAGATCGGCAGGTAGTAAACAAAAAGGAAACTGCGAAAACAAAATAGCGGACTGAAAGACGGGAAGTTGCAAATCAAGAATGAAAAAAAAAAAAAAAAAAAAAAAAAAAAAAAGTAGAGCTTCTCCTCGTTCCACTTGAGCTCCTGGAAAAGCTCAGCTGCAGCCTGTGATTGGCCAGTGCTGACCAGCACAGCTCGTTCTCGGCCCTCCCTATCATTATAATGTATTACAACCGGTCAGGCCACGGCTTCACTTTGCGGATTTTGCACATCAGCTATAGCTATACATATACTAATCGGACGACATACAATAGCACTAACTGCTAATATACTAAAAGTACACAAAATACACAGAGCCCTCCCTAGCAGCCCTCTCTGGTGACGCCTCATAGCACCGTTGACCACTAATTCTCCTCCTCTCCAGCCTCAACTTCATCCTCAACTTTCTCCTCCTCAACTTTCTCCTCCTCAGTCCTTTCCAGCTGTTGGTTCAATGCGCTTCTCATCCACTTGGGTACAAACGCTTTTACGCGCAATGTATGGTCAACCCTGTCATTGGCCGAAAGAGAAAAACCCCCCATTATTGCGCTCTCATCTTTGTCCACCAGCCCCTCGGTAATGCCATCGGTGTCATCGGCATGAGACTCGACGGGTATTTCGCTCTTGGGTTGGAACTTCATGTCAAATTCAGCAAACGGGTTGTATACTTCCGGAGCATCCGGCTCTTCTCCGGGAATCGTGAGTCCTGCCATGGAGTCGATTCTACACAGCGCCAAGCCAATGTTTCCTACCCCGCCTACCCACCTGCCTGACGACCGGACTCTCCGCTTCTTGGATGCTCGGAAAATACCCGTGTCTTGCGGGATGTTGCCCGCCAGATCAACATGGCTGCTGTACTTGAGCGTCTTCGGCGCCGTCTCCTCTTCGGTGTATACTACACACGGCAACAGCCGCTTGCGCACTACACCGCGGTGTCTAGTGCGGATCGTCAACTCCTGGCCGACATAGCAGCCCTTGCTGAAGCTGATTCCGTTTAGAATGTCCATATTCATCTCCATCGGTAGCGCATTTGCATTTATAATCTCGCCCTGGCCCTCTGCAATTCCGTATAGATACCGCCGTAAACGATACGCCTCCGGCGGGACACTCTTTATGCCCAATACGCTAGTAGGCGACTTGTAGCTATAGGGCGATATAATGCGCGACCCTAGCTGTGCCAGGCGCGCATCAGCTGCAGCAATTACCGGGCCGCCGTAGTACCTCTGCAGTACATTTCGGTTTGGGACTGCCTTGTCCTTGTCCTTGCCAGTCCACACTACCCATAGTCCCACCTCGCCCTGGTCTAGCAGTCGTGTGTTAAACTTTGCCCGCAGCTTGTACTTCTTGATGAGTTTCTCCAGGCCCTGTGCTTCGTTTGCATCCACTTCAATTAGAAACGAGGCATCAGGCCCGTCCTTGCCGATGCCCAGGATATCTGTATAGATAAACACGTCGTTGATTACACGGCCACGTGCAGTCAGAAACCCTGCATACTGCACCGGAGGATGCGGCCCATTGCTCTTGATCTCGGCAGTTACCATGCCATTGAGGAACTTGGCTGCATCTGGACCCGAAACGGAGATCAAGCGTCTTTCTGGCAAGGCAGAGACGCCGGAAATAAACGGCTTGACATCGAGTTTTGGTGCTGTATTGCCAACGTGACGTCTCTGTGAAAATGACCGACCAAGACACGTAGTGCACACTGATGCAGTCCGGCTCCGGAGCGGAGCAGTCAGAATGCAGTGTGAGAGGTTCATGGCTAATGCCAAGCTCTAGTGCCGCACAAATTTGCACACAAAAAAAAAGCTCTATTAGTATCGATGGCCAAGCTCAAAAATAAGCGGGGAAATCAACGGTCCAGTTAGCCCACTGATTAGAGGTCGTAATATGAGAGAAATCGTCAAAGTTGGCCATAAAAGGCTTCTAAAGACTTTGATATGAACGGTTTCCAACAAAAGACGAGAGCAATGTTAAAAAAGAACGAAACGCTAAGCTTACTTTGGTGACGCCTACATACGCCGCCCCATTTCTTCTATGCGCCCCCCCCCCCCCAAATCTCTATTCTTTTCTTTCGGATTACGTAATCAATATTTTGCTGTGGGGCCCTTGGCATATGGTGTAGCATTAGCAAGTCGCAACAGATGGAGACAAACAGTTCTGTGATGTTTGTACATTTAACAGCGATGAAGCTTTGAATACTTAAGAGGGCATACCTAGAAGTCATTGTATGGGCAATCTGAAGAGACTCGGTACATTTTGAAGCTTTACTTTCCATAGGCTCAGCTTTCTCAAATCTAGACGAGCTCACACTTCACACTTGTAACCAGCTAAGTAGATGTTCTGAAAGTCAGGCACTTCTATGGCCCTAATTCTACATTGTCTGCTGTGTTCTTTGCATTTACAAAAAATTTTAAGTGTCTGTCTGCCTCGATCTCCAGCTGATGTCGTGTATCTGCTGCATGTATGGTCAAAATCGTGATTAGGTAATCTAAGAAAGACAGGCGTGTGTAGCAATATTAGTGGGTAAAAGACAAATCAAATGATACAGTCCTCAGCCGATGATTTCCCGACAACCCTAACTGCACTACAGCATTATGTAAGATGAGGCGACACCTGCCTATATACACCATACCATAGCCTCCTCCAACATTACATCGTCTCTAGGTTTTGCATGCTGCTTACAAGAGACAATCTACATTTTCGCCAAGCAGTACTAGACTAAGCAATGCCCCCCTCATTCTGTGTCTGCAAATCGTCTAGTCAGGATTAACGTTGACTACATCGCTAGAGATTGGTGTCCTGAGTCGTTGTGCGTCTACGCAGACCACCAGTGTGGCGATGATGATGGCTTTGGCCGCATAGAAAAGGTCAGCGATGTATATCGATGAAGGCTCGTCCCAGTAGCGAGAATTCCCAAGGCAACTCTAGAGAGCATGACTACCCCTACGATGGTCATCTTCGTGACGTCGTCGAGCCGGGCTTCCAGCCGTAAGGCTAGAGAGCAGCTCGGATGGAAACCAGAGGAAAGGCCGATTCTTTAGAAAATTACCAAACGGTCGTATGCTAAGCCTGCAGACTCGCTTCAAGCCCAAGCACAGGCCTAATGACAAGACATGCCCGGGTTGAATCATGTATATGCAGTTTTCTGTAGATATATTCATCAATACATATACTTTTCTCAGGCTTTCTTGTCTCCTCATAAGTTGTCAACTGTGCGTCTTGAAAAGATACGTACCTTCTAAGCTAGACTGGGAAGACTCACCTCGCCCCATCCCATACCCTCGGCATTATGAGGCTTTTGTACTATGATAATGTTTCTTTGTTGGCTTAAAAACAGGGCACAACTGGCTGTCAACCAGTTTCGGTTGGTATAAGAAACCATGCGCAGAGCAGGGGCGCCAGGAAGCAACCGCTGAGTGGGATCTTTGAGTACCCGCGTCACTGTGGATATGACTGGCCGAGACATGCTGTGCACACTAATGCGGCCGGGTAGTCAAGACTCCGCATATGAGGTCCATAGCTAGTTCTAAGATCTAGTGCTGTACGGAATCGACAGTCAGCCTCAGTGTGACCGGAGGAGCTGGAGCTCTAGTTTGTCCGCTGCTTATAGGCCGCAATGCAGGAGTGTTTACGAAATGTCGGGCATAAGCATTCGAAGACTATGAGACAGATGGTTCTCAAAGGCATGAGTTATGTTAAAACCACGCGAGGCTGTCATGATGTATGACATATTTCTATTCAGCTGCCAACTATGCTGTAACCCTAATTCTAGACAACATGCCACGGGGAGAAACCAGCCACCGGCGACCGACATCTCAGACACCGTAGGCTTTTCTGACATTTCATGTCTAGATATCTTCATGCTTGTCCCTATAAGCCTGAAGCTTCTTACGTCGCTTGTGAGAGACAACCCGTGTTTCTCGCCAAGCGGTACTAGACTAAGCAGAACCCCCGTCCTGTGCGGCCGCTCCCCTAGCCCATGTGTCTATCATGAAAGCCTACAAACGACCCAGTCTGGATTAGCAGCGCAGAAGTGGACAAGTTTGTTCGAGCTCTGCCCAGGCAATGTAGATGTAGAACTAATCGACACTAAGCTGTCTAAAGCTACTCCAGCCAAGGCATGGGCTTTTGTGTCCCATATGCTTGGGTCATGGGGAAAGTTCCGCCCAAGGGAACTTTTTATACCAAGTTTACTTCATACAAGCCACATGCCGTGAGCCTTAGTTTGGTAGAAGCCTTCACAAATGCCCGTTTCGTGTATCTGATAGGCACACTTAGTATACATGTCTTATAAATCAGAACACAAACACAGACTCACACGCTGTCTGTATCGCTAGAGAATGGCGGGGGAAGAGAGGTAACAAGAAAGAAAAAAAAAAAAGGAAAGGCAAATACAGACAAAGCGACTACCCTGAGTTCTGGAGTTCCAGATATCTATAAAGAGGACGAACTTTCCCAAAGTTGGCTACTTCTGTTCTCCTCCTTGGTTGTAGGCATACATCCATCTTCACACTTTTCAGCAGGTTCTCGCCAACACCATTTGATAGCTACACTTCACTTTGCTTCTACTCGCAAAAATCACTCATCATGTCCACTAAGAACGCCTTCATCACCGGTGGTAGCGGCTACATTGGCTCTGAAGTGGTCAGAGAGGCCATTGCCCATGGCTGGACCGTGCGTGGCCTCTCCCGCAGCGAATCTAGCGATGCCAAGCTAACCGCACTCGGTGCCACCCCCGTTCGTGGTGAATTAATATCTCTTGACATTCTAGCTTCCGAAGCTGCCAAGGCCGACTACTTCATCAACGTGGCGTACGACCTTGACCTGCGCAAGCCAACCGATGATTACCAAGAGGCCTCGAACACGGACCGCATCGTAATTGACGCCGTGATTGGCGCGATGCGACCTGGCTCGGTGTTTATACAAACTACCGGTGTGCTAGTTTCCACGCAGCCGGCTGATGGAAGTGAGGCCGACGAGACAGCCCCGTACGCGGACACTGCGTTTGGTCTACGCGGCCAGAGCGAGACATATGCGCTTAACAAGGGCGTAGAGCACGACGTGGTGGTCAATGTCGTGCGCCCGGCGGCCTTCGTATACGGCAAGCAGGCCAGCAGTTTGGCCATGATGATGACTTCGGCAGCGCAGAGAAAAACAGCAACATACGTCGATGAAGGCTCGGCCCTAGTTAGCTCGGTGCATGTGCGTGACTGCGCCAAAGTCTACGTTCTGGCGGCCGAGAAGCGAACATCGGGTATTTACCACGCAGTATCGGACAATAACGTGTCGTTCAAGCAGATTTCGGAGGCGATTGGCGAGGTGCTCAAGGTCCCAGTAGTGAGCATTCCCAAGGCAACTCTAGAGAGCATGACCACCCCTATGATGGTCACCTTCCTGACGTCATCGAGCCGGGCTTCCAGTCAGAAGGCTAGAGAGCAGCTCGGATGGAAGCCGGAGGAAAAGCCGATTCTTGAGGAAATTACCAAAGGATCGTACACTAAGCTTGCGGACTCGCTCCAAGCCCAAGCCCAAGCCTAATGACAAGACATGACCAGGTTGAATCATGTATATAGAGTTTTCTGTAGATATCATGGTTACCGCGCATAAATTTTTCAGGTTTACTTGTCTGTTCGTGATTTACCACATTCTACAATTACTCTAAGAAGCAATGCAAATAGTGGGTCTTCAGAATATGTGGGAGAAAAAGCCCCGCTCTAGCTTGCCGCCCCCAACTCCGCACTAACAGCATTGTGGGGTGGAGTGGGGCCTTTCCATTTTGAGACCGGGCTTCAAGCATTGTTTCTTTGTTGACCCCAAAACGGCAGACAAAAGATTGTCAGACTGTCAATCGGTTTCAACAGGTGTTGGAAAACATGTGAAAACAGTTGCGAGCGATGTGCGAAACTATAGATGTATTGAAAGCGTGGGTTATGGTGCATGTTTGGACCAGATTGTTTACTTGCTATGAGACAGAAAATCCGACTGGCAGAGTTGCGGATGCACATCATTTAACTAGGGGCGGATATTTATCGATAAGAGCTTGCTCAATGATTAGTAAGCAAGACAGGAAACCTGGCCCGAGATATCCTGAAACCAGCAGCGGCTCGACTCGGCCGGCCATGAGAACTATTATTCAACACCGCCGACGTATATGTAATAAATACATGTAAGTATCGCAAGATAGTACCACTCACTACTCGTTGCACCGCTAGATATATACTCTGCAGTGGTATATGTACACGAACAGGCAAAGGACAGTCGGACCATTTTTGTAACATAAAGGCAAGTCACCAGACAACCAAGCTGACACCATCACAAGACGGGAAAACTCAAGATACCAAAGTTCATGCCTTTTAGCAAGTTTTCTCTCCTGTTAAGCTTTGTCTAGCGCCGAGCGGGCAGGCAGACAAAGAGAAAAACCACAGTTAGCCTAAAGGCCGGGAAACTCGGATCACATGGGAAACAGCCCCTTCCTCCCTCTTTTCAAATGACCTGAGGGGGGGGGGGTGCGAGATCTGCGGACTGATGGTATCCCCGTTTTTTTATTAATTTTCTTCTTTTTCTTCTTCTTCTGCCTTGGAGTCGGGCACCCGAAAAACTCCGTGCCGTCTGATTTACGGCTTGTGGTTTGGTTGCTTGTAGTGCAAGATTCTCTTCTGATCCCTCCTCCTGCTTTCTTCTTCCCCAGGCTAGACCATTCTCGTAGCTCTTGCAAGCCTTTTTTTTTTTTTTTTTCTTTTCCCCCCTCTAGTCAACGACGTGAATTGGTCCCCCCCATGCCAATGTTTTCATATCAGCTCCATGTGATGCCTCATACCGATAGACATACATAATCTCGGCGTGTCTCAAAGTGTATGTTGTCATAGGGCGGCTCACCGCCTCGGATGTTTTGGGACGTTTGATAGGCCTTTATGTGCGTCTCTATGTATGTGTCTATGTGCCGATGTGCGTGACTATTTCCTCTTTTTGCGGATGGGATTTTTTACAGCAAAAAAAATAAAGAGGCCGAATCAAGATCAATGAGTGGAGAAAACAGCTCGCACAGGACAAGACGATCTAGCTCCGACCTATTGTTGTTTCAAGCTTGAGCAACTCAAGGTCGGGTCTAGACTGAGAAGCGGGCCCAAATTCCAACCCATTCAGACCACTTGCTTAATGTTGTCTTTCACCTCGCTTACAGGCCCTTTGTTGATTGCTGTTTTAGCCGCGCCTTGACCGAGCCGACAAAGGGCAGGCGAGAAAAGTTCTTGGGGAGTATCATTATTTCGTATGGGTATATAGACCGAGCCCAAGGCAGAAGGATTAGGGATGGGCTCTCTGAGTCTGAGGGATTCGAGACTACAAATGGACCAGCCTAGCCCTGAGTTTAGTGGATTTACTCGTGTTGATGTTTCGTTTTTACCAGAGCTGTGCGCAATGTATGTGTCAGCGAGAGATAACAAAGGGAAGTAAAAAATATAAATAAAAATAAAAAGGTCGGCTCAACAACAAAGAAGCAGCGATGATACATCTCCAGCTCAGCTCGGGTAAAAGTGCATGGGAGAGCAAGGGGATCTCAAACTTTTGGACAACCGGCCAGTTGGTTGCTTAAAACCTGACCGGGGATATTGGACTTCAACTAGATCAGGGGGAGGGGCGTGTGAGTAGCCATGACGGTTTTAAAAGCCCGGTCGGTATGCGTCTTAGCGAAGAACAAGACAGCAATGGTGTATTCCCGGGGGTGAGTCAGGGAAAAGCTGCGGGCAGGAGAATTACGAGACTGGAGCAAAGGAGGACACTTGGAAAAAGAACAACGATAATGATCCTCTTTGCGCCCAGCAAAGGAGAAGGGAAATAAGTGTTTGTTACCACTATACGGAAGGCCTCGATACCGCCTGAATCTCATCTCTTCTCTCTCTCTCTCTCTCTCTCCTGTCTCAGGATCGCATTGCCTGCCCACTTCGACAAGGCTACAGCTAGAGTTTGGGTCCAGGTTAGGCAAACTACGCCTATCAGACTGAGACTCTAGCAAACCGCAGTATCCTCTGAAGCCGCCTAAAGATGGCAAGGAAGGAGAATGGGAAGAGGATGCTGGTCGTTTGCTGCAGTGACAAGTATCGATTGATAGTTTGTCATATGCAGCGCTGACACTTGCAATATGGCTATTGTATTTGCTCTTAGTTGTCAACTCGAGAAGCCAGCAGTGCCGATTCAACCCCGCCAGGGCGCCCACCGCCAATTTTATTTTCTATTGTTAGCAAGATGGGGGAGGGGGGCGCTGTTCCCGGAGAGAAGCCAGCGCCGAGTAGTCCGAGATGGTCTTTGGGGCACAGAAGGTTAAGTCTTTCATCTATGGCCCTGGTTTTTTTTTTTTTTTTTTCAGGCTAGCTATGGTAAGGCTTGGATGGAAAAGGGGGCAGTCTGTCTAGGGATCTTCATGCACCTTCTCCATGTTACTTCACGCCAAGTATGCTTGCAGTTGAAAGCGTGGCCGCAGATCGAGCAGCAAGTCGGACCAATAGCCTAGAGTTGTTAACCTGCGTAGACATCAGATATCTTTAGGAAAGCTTTTTCCAATATGGTGCTAGATAAGTATGCCCAGGCTTGCAAAAGCACTTTGAAAGCAGTCCTGTACTGGTCCGTGTCTTTCGTAAGACTTTCAGTAGCCCAACCAGCCTAGCTAGAACTAGCGCATGGCAGCTCTACATAGCTATGTTAAAGCTTAACGTAGTTGGAGCTAAAAGGTGGCAATATGATAGAGCTGTGTCTCGGGGAGGGAAAGGGCTTGGAAGCTTATATTGCACATGCACGTAGCTGCAACTGGATAGAAGCACAATGCTACGGCATCAGAGGAGATTCTTGGCTTTGTCATCGTGAGGCTTCCAAGGCCCAAGCTCTGCCGGGGGGACAGTCTGGGGTTGCAAGTTTGTAATGAAGACAAGCGTATGGCGGCTCACGTTCGGACTCTCGCACGTTCAAGCAACCGAAAGCAAAGCGCGTCCTCTCCCTCGAGGCCCTAGTACAGCATTTCGTACTGATACTTTCTACTGTTGTCTCGCCGGTCGTTCGTTTATGTTTTTGATTAAATTCGAGTTCGGGTTCGTGTCAAGCAAAGTAGGCCTGGAATCAAGATTGGGTTTGAGCTACAAACTTTTACCCCTCTCCCCGCCAGATTTTATCCTAAAAGGGCAGTTTTACAGTACATGAAGAAGTGGGGTAATATAAGTGGAGAAGTAAGGAAGTACCTTGTTGGACTTTCTTTCAAAATTCTCTGAGAGGTCACATGAACATTCAAATACAATGAAGGCTGCATGTGTGGCCGCTAGGAGGAATGAAAAGAGAATGGAAAGGGATTGAGGATTGTTTACATAAGGACGGGTAAGTAGGGGAGCGGAAAGAAAGAGGAAGCCACCGGAGACAGTAGGAGAAGCTGAACTAGACTGAAAATTGGGGATGAGGGTGGATGGGTGGGTGGGGAGGGAGTACAAATGTACAAGTGTACAAAGTGGAAGCAAGCGCAAAGTGTTGACTTGAAGCTTGGCGAGGATCGTGAGATTTGTAAGAGAAATGGAGTAGGAAAAGAAAAAAAGTGGGCTGTCGTTTTCTTCTTACGGAAGGAGTAAAAATTCTTTTTTTTTTGTGGTTTCCTACTACACAAAGGCCAAGGCAGGGGGAAAGGGGAAGGGAAAAGCAAATTGAGGCCCATGAAGGACAAAGATCAGGTTGGTCATCTCCTGCAAGACGAGAGAGACATGGAGATAGAGGGCGAACGAGGACCTGGATAGATAACGGCGAGGGGGGGGAAGCCAGGGAGACGAAAAACAAACGTAAGACAAGACTATTGTCAGCAAATAAGGCGTTGATGATAAATGAGGGAGAAAAAAAAAAAAAAAAAAAAAAAAAGAAAAAAAAACATGAAAAAGCAGCCCAGACTTGGGCAGTAATAACAGCGCTGCTATAGCCTGACGGTACAGCGTAGATGAAGCGGTGAAAGAACAGCAGTGAAAAATCGGGAGGGAATAAAACAGAATAAAATAAAGAGAAAATACGCAATAAATTCAGACGTAGCCAAAAAAAAATAAAAAATAAAAATAAAAAGAAATACAGGAATTAGAAAATTAAAAATTGTTTGTCCAGCAGTCCCCAAGTATTACCAATCAACCCCCCAATACAAACATCACTCACACAGCACGCAACGCGCAACACAGCACGACAACCGTTTCGTTGAAACCCTCTGGCTTTCCAGCGATGCTTCGACTCCCCGTCTTAAAACCGAGCCCGAGCGCGCCAAGCCCGAACAAAGCCAAAACCAAGCGTCGCCCGATCACACACTACACTGCTTAATCATACACACACATATAAATGCACAATGGATAAGGCCAAGGATAGAACGATTGCAATACAAGACGAGGCTCGTCTTTTCCTATTGTATTTTCCTTGATATGTTCTTGCGGTAGAGCAAGAAGAAATAAAATGAAATAAACGAAAGTAAAAACCATAGTGACTCGACCAAGCCCTTGCTCAGTGGTATGTTACTGGAAGAGTGGGAGAATATAAATAAACAACTCGAGCAATGCAAATGATATCCCAAAAATCTGATAAGTCCTCCCAAAGCAAGAAAAAAAGCAAAAAAAGAAAAAGAAAGTTCCCCAGAGTTCGTGATGCAGATCTGCCTACCCGGCAAGCAAAAACAGGGCTCGGTACTGTAATATGAAGAGAAGAACAGCTCCCTCCTAGTTGAACAGAAGAAAACAATGAAACGCCTTTGCCCAGATGCAAGAGTTGATTGAAATGGGGATGATAAAAAAAAAAGAATAGACAACAGAAGGGAAAAGAAAAATAACAATGGTGCAAATATGCACTCAGTCCTGGGATCCCGAGACCCAGGCTCCGAAGAGATAAAAAACAAGTCATAAGACGTCAAGTGCGCAAATAGTGCACTGAATAGTGTATAACAAGCAGCAGCGAAGCAGGCAAATGTATGCAGAGAATGCAAGAGTAGAGAGTAGAAGCGAAGTGAAGAGAGGAGATGGAAGATAAGAAAAAGAAAGAAAAAAAAAAAAAAAAGAAAAAGAAAAGACAGAGAACCAGGAGCAATGAACGGTCTAGTACACAGACACATTGCTCACCAGTCTTGACGGGCTCCGCGGTGGCACTGTCAGGAACAGAGATTCCTTGCCACTGCTTTTGCTGCTGGCACGGTAGATGTCGATGATGGCGGTGGGAGGCGATGGAGGCATGTCAGCCTCGTCGTCCGAAGAGTCGTCCAGGTCGCAGTCCAGGGCTAGCTCGGGGGGAGACCCGGAAGCACTGCCGCTGTGGGAGGGTGTGCGGACCAGTCCCAGCTGCGACAGGTCCTCGTCATCGCCAAACTCGGAGTCGGAGTCGGAGTCCGACTCAACAGCAGAAATAGTCACGACCGACGGCGAGAAGACCCCGGCAGCAGCGGCGTTCTTGGGCACGCGTTGGAGTGAAGAAGAGGTTTCGGGAATGTGCTCGGCAAAATCTTCGTCGTCGCTCTCCTCCTCGTCCTCGGTGGAGGATACATCCCAGTCGTCCGAGGATGAATCGGAATCAGAATCTCCTTGGCTGATGTACTGGTCGGCCCACTGGATGTGGCGAGCCTGAGAGGGCGAAGTGGACGTAGTCGAGCTTGACTTGCTGCTAGGTCCTGGCGAGTTATGGTACCAAGTCTCCTGCTCACGCTCGGCCTCGGCAAGCTCCAGCATCAGAGTATCCAGAAGGTTAGCGTGGCCAACAAGCACGCGGAGGTTGTGGTCGGAGCGAGAGGCTTCGGCTCCAAGCTTTGAACGGGCACGGTGAGCCAAGTAGTAGGTTTGAGTCATGGACATAGTAGAACGGTTGACAGAGACGGGGGACACTGAAGACACAGAGGAGATTGAGGAAGCAGGTGATGTGGAGTCGGCAGAGGAAGAAGAAGATGCCAGAGGGCTAGAGCGGGTTGGCTTGGATGATGGTGTAGAAAGCATTGTGGAGGAGGAAAGAAGCAAGGGGGAGAGGCAGAGGTAGATAGGTTATATATATATATGTATATAGAAACTCAAAAAGGCCGGTTTGGTATGTGAGTTTTATTACGGCTAAAGAGAGCACTGGCCGTTAATTGAGTGACAGGGCTGATATAGGCAGCAGTGCGCAGTGGATGGGGCAGTAGCAGGAGAAGCGAATAGACAAAGAGAGGTCGGTTCAATGAAGCAGATAATAAGAGGCCAGGCCGGAAGAGAATCACGATGGACCAAGATGAGGCCAGAAATAGGAAGGTCCGAAGATGGCGGAAGGAAACGAAGTGAGATGAAGAAGCAGTAGAGCGTAGAGCAAGAAAAGAAGGCCAGAACGAGTAAGGGAGCGGGGGGCCGGCGATACTTTTGTAGTTTCGTGGAAGTTCGTTTCTTGTTCGTAGGAAGACACAAATTCCGTCCGAGGCGTTAATAAATTCGCAGTATTTTTAAGCTTTTTTTTTTTTTTGTGTGTGTGTAAAATTACAGAATTTATCCATGGGACAGAGGCTTTGTCATGGCCTTTTTTTTTTTTTTTTTTTTTTTTTTCTCCTCTAAATTCCACCAACACGCCCCTTTCCCGTTGCTGGCTAGCTGGCCGAGCCCCACAAAAACTGCACGAAGAGAAAAAAGAAAAGAAAAAAAAAAAAAAAAGAAAAAAAAACTCTGACTCAATAAAGGCCTAGCCTAGCTCTTAGTCTACTTTCTCTATTGACGGGCTCGGTTACAGCGACGAAAAAAAAAAGAAAAAAAAAAACGTCGTAGGACAAATGGAATGCCCAGCATGGGCGAAAAGAAAAGACGAGGGGGGCGTGTCTGCAGTATCTCGGCGGCACGGAGCTTCCAATACCCCTTAGTTATCCTCTGCGAGCCCAGCCCAAAAAGTGCTGGACGGCCAGCTAAACGATGCCGAAAAAAGAAAAGGTGTGTATGTATCACTTTTATCCTGCTGAGAGTGAGCCTCGACCCTTTTGTCTCTCCAAAGCTGCTTCTGGTCTGGGCCTTTGTTTCTGGGCCTTCTTTTGATGGCTCATCGTGAATCTGAACTGAAATCTGACCTAGCAGGGGGAAAGAGGTTTTTGTTTTTTAGCTCTATTCCGTTATCCGTTTTGGAAGTACCTGCCTGGTATCTCTTGCTGCATGAGTGGCGTGTTAGAGTACTCTAGAGTACTTGGCAGGTACTTTCAGTCGGGTTTGAAATCAAAAGTCGTGTGTTGTATATATTTTGACGTGCTGTGCTCGCTTTTGGTAATCGGCGACTAGAGAGGATAAGTATTACCAATTGCTCACGATGACGGAATCAAGGGAGCGAGATGAGCTGCGAGATAACACAAGACAAGTGAGAATGCAATTGGTGCGACCCTCGTCTTCTTTTCCTCTTGCTGATGCCTGAATAAGTGCAGGGTAGGACTTGTCTCTTGAGGTTTTTTTTTTTTTTTTTTTTTTTTTTTCTTTTTTCTTTTTTTTTCCTCAGACTTCTGCCTGGAGAACTCACTCCTGTTTCTCCTGTCTATGCCCTTATTACCACTACCACTACCACTACCACTACTACTACTACTCCTACTACTCTCATTGTCTCTCTAGGCAGGCAAACACAATCAAGGCAAGACAAGAGAAGGCTAGGCTAGGCTAGGCTGGCCTTGGTGCATATATTATTTCCTTTGGCTTCTGCCTACCTTAATTTGCGCTAGAAGCCAACCCCACCGTCCTGCTCTGCATGCTATCTTAGGCCTGCTGCTGCTGCCTTGCCTACTAGCTAATGCACTAATCCACCTCGGCATTTAGATATTTAGATCAATATTATTAAACAATGTCTGAATCTCTTTTCTGTAAGCTGGTGCCGGCTTTTAACACCAAGCCGAGCCGAAGGCATGCCCTGTTGTGCCACCCAGGGCAGACCTTTTTCATTTTCTTTTTTTTTTTTCCTTTTTTTTAATTTCGCACGCTTTAGGCTTGTCGCCGATAGCTCATAGATAGCACATAACGGGTATAGCTAGTTGGTTACCCAAAGCAAAGCCGAGCTAAGCTGCTTGAGAAATCTAGAGCTGCTTTTCCTTGCTACTCGGCCAGCTGGAAATAGTAGTGCAGCGGCTTTCTTGTAGCCGCAGCAGCCGCTTTGTTGTTATCTCTGCAACGCAACGCATGAGTCAAGCAAAGGGACTGCACTAGCAGGTTGGCCTTTGGCCTTGGACGCAGCTAGCCTTCAAATCTTACGTCACCTGCTTTTCCGCCTCTCCATGACTCGGGCCAAGCTCTTAGGTCTCACCTCTTTTTTTTTTGACTTCTTTTTCTTTCTGCTGATGCCATAGATTCCCTTTGATTCTCTATTTTGCAGACTGCCCACAAGCTTTCCTTTGTTGTTTAGCCTCAGCAACAAAGAAGCTGGGCTGGCCGTTTGCAGACAATATTTTTTTAACTACTAAGCGCCTAGGAAGCCTATGTGGGCCTTCTGTAGTCTCGGAAGACTGGGTCCACTGGGTCCACTAGGCCCACTAGGCCCACTGCAATCTTTTGGTCCACAGCTCTCTCCGCCCCGGCATTACAGCGCATACTGCTGTTTTTTTTTGGGGGCCTTGTGCTCCAAACGCATTACCTAGAAGTCCGGAATTCCGCTCAAAAACTTCAGATGACAAGGTGAAAAGCCAAGAAACATGTATATGTATGCATCCTCCGCCGCCAGGCATCATCTAGCATCAATCGGTAAGTATCAATATGACTTTGGATATGAGACTTGGATCTTTCTAGCATCTTCTTTGACAGCACGGACAAAACGAAGTCCGACTTCAGTGTTTTTTTTTTTTTCTTACCCCGGACGCCCGGACTTCATCACAAGCCTCTCGGAATTTCAAATACAATTTCTTTTTTTTTTTTTTTTTTGCCTTACGCATGAACTCCGACGCCCTGTGCGATTTCTAAGCCAGAAATGCTCTAGTGGCGTCTTTCTTGCTCTTGTTGCCACGAAATAGAGCAGGCCAAAAAAAAATATTAAAAATGAAAATAAAAATAAAAAGAAAACACGGAAATGAGAATGAAGACCGAGATGCAAATGAAAATGAAAATAAAAATAAAAAAAATATTGGCACCGCACCCAAGCGAAATCTTCATGGTTCTTCTGCCTTCCACAATCCTAAACATGTCCCCTGCCCCTCAATATCTCAACCTCTCAACCTCTCAATGTCTACCTGCTGTGCTTCTGGAGATAGGAGGACTTTGCTTTACATTCATCCGCTTGTTTTCCCAGGCCCCCCCCCCCCCCCCCCCCAAGCTAAGACAGCTCCAGCGCGGTTCCCTCGGCATGTACAGAGCTTACAAGACGTTCGCCATGTCGGAGTCTCTATTTTCCCGAAATCTGATAACTTTTGGAGAAAGGGGCAAACAATGAGGCTAACCCTTATGTGGTTAACCCTACGCGCTAAACGCTTAAACTTCGTTTGTCATCTTCCCAGCCCATATCTCAACTCTCAACCTTGTTTAGAGCGTACATAGCGCCGCCTCCTTGAGTATAAGCGCTAATTAGTCAGCCAACGATCATCCAATATCGAATGCCCAAGCCCAAGCCCGAATTCTGGATTCTGAATTCTGAATCATCAACAACCCCCCGGCTCCGGATCGAGAGATTTGAACAAGAAACGTGGCACGATGTGCGGCCCAAAAGGGAGCAGCGACGCTGGCTTCACGATCATTGTAGCGTACTTTCAGATTTGTGCTTCCGAAACAAAATGAAAATTTGCATTTCCACCACTGCTCGCTCCCGCTTTACTTATTATGCAGTGATCTTCTCCTTTTCTCTTCAAAATAGTTTCCCAGCATAGTATATGCTCCGTGCTTTGGAAGCCTTGCTGTGCCCAGCCTTGTCCTGGCTCTGGCTTTGCTACATATCACAGTTTCCTTTGTGGCCTCAATAACAAGCCCATGTTTTTTTCGCCTTTGCGTGCTGCAATGTAATATGGCTAATTTCACGGTTCCAGCGGCCTCAAAAAAGGGAATTCGCCAAAGGTCTCACAGCACGCATACAGCAACTAACAACTGGCCACATCCAAGTTCACGATCCTCGACGGACGCCAGCCTTGCCGCTTGCTAACTCCCGGCTCTCGCCCCTGCCTGCACCTTCTTCCCTCGCTTTCGCTTTCGCTTTTACCTTGTTTGGGTCGAACAAGCATGCATCCATGTTTCTGGGAGCTCCCTTTCTTTTCTCCCCTACCCTCCTTTCTTTGCCCTGATTACTAACGTTTTCCATTCCCACGGCATTTCCTTACTCTCCGCCCAATCTTCACACCCCATCCCCCATCCCCCATCCCCTATTTCCCTTTTCTTTTTTGGCCCGCTTCAGATTGTTGAGGGCGGAGTTTTAAATGTGAACGAGACACAAACCCAGGCCCAAAGAGACAGGGGGCGGAGAGGCATCCTATATTGGGTGAGAAGAGGGAAGAGGAGAGGAGAGGAGAGGAAGGGCGTGCCATCATCACATCAATAACAACAACAGAAATGCGGTACGGCAAATCAAGAGAAGCAAAAGCAAGACACGATACGATGACCAGGACAAATGTCTGGCCAAAAAAAAGTAAACAAGAAATACACACAAGGGGCCACTGCTTAGTAGCGCGAACGCATACAGTCAGAGCTGACTGACCAAGACCGCCATGACTAGAATACCTGCGTGCAGAACCAAAGAGATAAGATACTTCCGTTCTGAGGAAGCTGGAGATAGCCAGCCAGCCAGCCGCCACATGAATTCTGTTGGTTCCAATTGTTGAGCATGGCTGATTGCCTATTATCCTTGTGTTCAGCCCAGATCCTATATGTGTGTTACGTTATGCGGCACTTTACAGCATACGAATCAAAGAGCCAGGCAGAGTCCAGCCAAGATGCAGAGTACATGTGTATATTACATACATACATACGTAAGTGCATGGTAGATTCAATGCAGGGCCTTTGTCAGCAACATTGCATACCAAGCTCTTTCTGGTACTATTCCTTTCCTTTTTGTCCTCTTGGGGGGGAGGGGAGGGCTAGCAGACCAGGCTTTCATTTACCCCACAGAGCTGATGAGGTTCTTCATGGGTTATTGATTGACAATAGACAAGGACGGGCCTTCGGGGGGGTCTACAAGGGAAAAGGACACACTGAACATTCACTTCCTGGTCTGTGTTGTAAGAAAGAAAAGTCTCACAAAGAGGGCAGTGCAGTGGCCAACAACAGTGACTATGGAGTAAAAGGACGAATATATGTCACTGTGGGTTAAGAAACACAAGGGAGAAAGAGAAGAGAAAAAAAAGAAAACACAAAACTTCTGGTGAAAAACAAGACTAATGTTGCCCTCGCATTCATTATAGGATCTTGATCATGTCGGTTGATGATGTATAAATCTATGTCCATGCACGAGATCATATACGTACAAAGAATCTGTTGCCAAGCCTGCCTGGCCGCAGATATACCGCACTAAACCTCTGGGCATTGATGAGCGATCAACCTCGACGGTATTCTTCCAAGAAAAACAAACCACACATCACACATACACACCCCCTCAAGCCTCAAGTTGGCGGCAGGCAACAGCGGTCAACTAGAACCCGCCGAGCAGTCGTCGATCCCGGACCACGAGATGACCAGGGCCAGGACAAGCCCTGGTTTTTTGGTGTTCTCAGATGTGAGGTAGGACCATATGTGCGCTCTTGTTAAGCTAATTATTTCTATTGTTAGTTGATTGGACTCGGGGATGGAGACGCACGGCGACCCATCATATCATGATATTTTGTTACAGTAAATATGGTGCCATATACCCAAGTTAATAAGCCCCAAAGAAAAGAAAGGAAGGCAGATACACAAAACAGCTCATATACGGGCTTCCTCTTCGCGGCTAGCAGAAGCAAGCATTGGACTATTGGGCTGGGAACAGAGGCCTAGAACTACCCTGCGGCAGAGTCTAGAACGCGCTCTTCTCGTAGCTATGTCCTGCTGTCGTTGTAGTTATGGCTGGAGCCCACCTAGTAGTAGCCGTGCTAAGACACCGGCCCTGTGTTTAAAGTCTAGCTCTCTCCTTTTCCCTGCCCTTTTTTTCCTTTCTTTTCGCCACTTGCTTGTCTAGGTTCGTATCAAACAGAGCCGCACCCACCAGCATAATAAGCATGGCAACAGAATAATGGCCCAAGCAGGAATTTTCAAATATAAGGCGAGAAGCGCAGAGACGAAACTGTCCTCCGCGCTCAAGATTCGAGGCTCGACCGCCGTAAGACAAAGAGGAGGCTCGAATTGAAGTCTAGAGACCTGCTGGCTTGGCTTTAGTGTAGATATTCGATCTTGGAGAAGACTAGAGAAGGAGGAGAAGGAGGAGAAGGAGGAGGAGGCACAGTACAGGATCCCTGAGTCCTCGGAAATAAACCAACAGTCCGCCGCCCTATGTACTAATCCTCCGACCGACCGACTTTCTGCGAGAAAACAGCGAAAACTAACACCGAGTCCGAATCTGTAATCTGCGTCTGCCGACGGGGAAGAGAGGATAGAGGGCCGCCGGGGATTTTCTTTCTTTTTTTTTGTAACTATTCTTCTTCCCTTCAGGCTGTTTTTCCTGTCTTGGGTGTGTGTCTGTAGCCCTCTCCCCCTTTATATTTTATAATTTATATTTTATTCTTTATTTTCCTTTATCCAGAAAGGGAAATAACCAAAAGGTGGATGACAAGGCATACTACGTGGCACCCCTCAACAAAAAGAAAATCAAGAGAACCAACGGCTTTTGTTGTCTTTTGTTGTCTTTTTATTTCATTTTATCGTTGCTCTTCCCCCTTTCAATGGCCTGCGTCTAGGGGCCTTTGCTTGCCTGCCTGGGACATCCCTTAAACGCGTTTGCACATACGTACGTACACAAGTAGCGCTTGGTATCAGCGCATTACTGCCAAGCTGGGGGGGAAGGTGGTTGGTGACTTGTGGTGGTGCGAATCGGAGTTAAAATTCATTTGAAGGCACCGAGGCTCTAGGAAAGAATGAAAGAGAACCCAGCTTCCCGCAAATCTAAATCTTGGCCTAGAGCTTGGCAATTTTACATTTACAAGCCCTTCGACTCAACTTGATTCACACCTGGTATTGCCATTCTTTTTCCAAGCCCTTCTAGAAGTCCTGGTTAGTGCGAAAAGTAAAAAAAAAAAAAAAAAAAAAAAAAAAAAAAAAAAAAAATAAAATAAAGCGGAAGGAAGGAACTAGCAAGTCAAGTGCGACGCTGAATTTCGGGCTGTTTCTCTAGCAAAAATTGCAATTACTCTCGTCTGTTGTTGTTATTTTTGTATCGATACTTGGGATGAACAAGAGCCCGTAGTTGCCTGATAGAGAATTACGGCTTGTTAGTGTATCGAGCTCTTATGGCCCAATTCTGCAAATAGGGCCATGATAACTTGCGCCAGTCTTGATTCGGACTACGGAAATAACAGTCGTTTTTATTCTCTTTGCTGCCCGTCATTTCGCAGCAACGGACGCCAACCAACAGCTTCGTCCTTCCTGTCAAGGTCTTGTTTAGCCCTCCCCCCCCCCCCCTTCTTCCCCCCCCCCTTCTTCCCCCCCCCTTCTTCCCCTCTCTACCCAGCCTGAGTGTTATATAACAGCTTGATTGGCTGGCTGGCCGTCTTTTACGACGACACGGAGAAAAGACCTGGCTGGCTAAGCCTTTCCCAGTGGAACCCAAAACGCACGCTTCTTGCTTCCTGGAGATACGCGTCAGTCAGTCAAGCACCGGGGCTTTGGTTAGTAGTGTCAAGTACGACAACGACGACGACTTGGCTATCAGGCCTTGCCCCCAAATCCCGCCAGCTATCAACGAATGTAATACAGACAGACAGCAATGTGCGCATATGTATATAATTTTGCATCATATGTTGCATCCTTGTGGTGACGACGATGGTGATGCAGTGTGCATTACACGGCCACACAAAGGTGTTGTGGTTGCATAGCAAGCAAAGAGTACGATTCCAGCTGCAAAAAGAAAAAGAAAATAAAAAGCGCTATATCAGCTGCTGCTGTCTCGCCATGAGAGCGGGGTTTTGGATTGACCATAAGAGCAAAGAGGGGAATAACCAAACAAGCATCGTGTCAGAGAGTCCAAGCCCAGTGATAACACTAAAAACGATGCCCCTTCCCCCCCCTCCTCCGACGCTTCAAGAGCTTGTGGTAGGACCAGCCAATGAGCCGTGGCAGATTATAGGCTCCTCGTTGGCTTGGGGCGGTGTCGTACCCATCACACAAATCCTCTCGGCATTGTCAGTATTGGTAGTCTAAACAGAAACTTCGCAAAAACTATGAGAGCGATTGACCGAGACACAGCAAGAGCAAGAGACGGGGCGCAGAAGAGGGCCCAGGTGCACAGCGATCATTGGATCAATGCTTCTCTTCCTCCCTTCTCATTCCCGGATTGCAACACTAAACGGGATATCTGGAGCATGTCTACACGGGCAATTTTTCCCTTTTTTAACTGATGTACCGCATATCTCTCTCCTCACTTCGTTATTTGCCTCTGTTTTGCTCTCCTGCTGGTAGGTACTTCTGTGGTGCACGGAGCAAGCACTTTGTCAATTCCCATCTCTTTTATTGTTCTTTTCTGCAAGCTGCCTCCCATTTTGCCATCTGGCTTGCTATTTTTGGGAATTCCTTTGCACTGACAAAAGAACCGCCCGTTAGCCACGTCTTCATACCTCTTGCTTTGGCTTCGGGGAGCCAACCATATATGGCCGTGTTGCCTGGGGATATCTACGTGTGTATATGCGTGGGTGAGCCAACGGGAGCCCGAGCTCAAGTTACCGGGACGAGAACATGCGTATGCGTATGAGATAGAGAGAATGCGTGTGCTAACCTGGTCTCCCGTGCTCATGTTAGATAGTAGGGTTGATCGTGAGTTGAGCCATTAAGCCTAGCCTGAACGTCCGTTCCGTCTTTTGTGGTTGGTGTAGGTTTATTTTTGGCAGATACCCCTCATATTATGAGAGAAGAAGAGCCTTGGATTTGTCCTTCTCCCCTCCTCTCCCATCCTCCTCTCTTTGTCGGTGTTGCTGTTCTTGGTGGTTTCCGAAGCCATCCCCCCCCAAAAGTATGTCCATCTGTTGCCCCGACAAGCTTGGATAAACAAGAGTTCCGTTCCCCGTTCCCCTCCTCTTCCCCTCTCCTGCATTCGAATCTTCAAGCAGCTTGCCCGTGCTTGGCGACTCTCAATAGCCAAAGACACCCAAAAAGCGGCGATAACAGGTAGACGCAGTGGCGTCAGGCTCCGAGGGGGAGGGGGGGGCGATGTACATGTACACACAAGCCTACAATGACGGAATACCTCGGCCCACAGCGGAACTGCAAGAAGGGGGGTGTGTATGTGTGTGTGTGTGTGTGTGTGTGGCGATGTTCTGCTTTGCTTTCCGCTAATACTTTCTCTGTTTCCTGAGATCCCGTCTTCCTTGCCTCCGCCCCATCTTAAGCCTCGTCTGCCGAAACATAACATTGACTATATTGTTTGTTTTGTCGCAGTATATGCATATATTAGCTTCAAGATAAGGAGCCCCATGCTGGGCTCCCAGTCTCACGCTGACGGGCATAGGAATCTAAGCGTTTGAATGTGGTTGAGGCCTGATGTGCTGTCTCTCATGATAACAGTTGAAGGAAGATATGGTAATCCCAACATGGCAATGATAAGCCAGAAAAAGAGAGGGTGAGAGAGGAGAAGCGATGGTAATGCCAACCTATTCTCTATTCTAAGCACGATAGAGAGTAGGGTCTTCTTTCCCAGTAACGTACAATCCTTGGAGTATCGTGTCTCCGTGCTGATAGTCTCTCACATGACGTCATCGGCTCTCAGCATGAGCAGCAAGCTACTACTTGAGACTTTCGCCGTAGGGGGGGGGGCTTTTCTTTTTATCTTTACTGGTCCTGTGGACAAACCTTTACCTCGGGATTTTCTTCAGCTAGTAAGCCTGGGCCTCTAAGCCTGTGAGACGCAAGACTAGCCGTGTTCATGACACGCCAGCTGAGATAGAAGGCCAACCAATATGGACGAGATGCCTAACAAGATCTTCGTTCAACTAATATGAGCTTGACGGCAAGACTTGCTTTGCTTCGTTTATTAAGAGGATGAAACAATAAGAAATGTAAAACGTAGAATGAAAAATGAAGAAAAAGAAGAAAAAAAAAAGCTTTTATGAAATCGCCGCTTCTTATGATACCTGCAAACAAATAGTTCTAGTCAACTCCTGTGTCTGTATATGTGTGTCCCAAGTATAAAAATCCAAAGGCCCGTATCTGGGCCAGACTGAAGCTTTCCCATGATGAGGTCACCGCGCAGAAGGGGGGGGGGGGGGAGGTTGCGGCGTCTAGCTATATAACTCTAGTTTTCAGTCCAACTCCAAGAAGGTATGCCATGTGCCAATAAAGCCACTTGCCGCCTCCTCTAAGAGCTTTTAACTGTAATACTATATCATAAAGCGCCAGGAATCTAGGCCCGGAGCTTCTGCTTTACGCGCTTGCGCTTACCACCAACCTCGCGATTCTCCTCAACCTCCAGCAACGCCTCGCGCTTCTTCTCGCTAACCAGCTTGAGGGCATCGCGTAGCACTCTAGTCTCAAGGTTAACACCCTCTTCAACCCATTCGTCCATCGGTCTGCCGACACGGCTCTCAATGCCTAGAACTAGCTCGACGTCACGCTGGCCGACAAAAGTTACAGCCTCACCCTTTCGGCCAGCACGGGCTGTACGACCGACACGGTGAATATAATCATCGGGATCACGTGGCACATCATAGTTGATGACCAGGCTGACCTCGGGGATATCCAGACCACGAGCCGCAACATCAGTAGCCACTAGAATGCGCGCTGCAGCAGCACGGAAACGTCCCAGGTTGTCGGTACGTTGGCGTTGCGGCAGACTCGAGTGCAGAGACGTCACACGATGGTCAAGCAAACGTAGCATGTGGTGCAGGAAGTCCGCCGTGGCTGTGCGGTTGCAAAAGATAATGACAGTTTTGTCAATATTGGCCTCGGTCAGCAGGAACATATGCAGGTAGTGCTCCTTGTGAGTTACTGGCACCTTGAGATGCATTTGCTTCAACGTTGCGGGAATTGCTAGCATCTGCGTGTCAACCTCACACACAAACACGGGTAGTTTGCCCTTCTTGACTGGCATGTTCTGCAGTGCCTTGACTTCGGCCGTCATAGTAGCCGTAAAGAGCAGTGTTTGGCGCTCGGTGGGAGGTGGCAGCACCGAGATGCACTCTTCGACATCAGGCAACATGCTTCCGGGGCCCTTGGCATGGAGCAATCGGTCAGCCTCATCCAGCACGATGAACTTGACGCGACGAAGCCCACAAATGGTGTCCTCGCCTGATGTGCGGATGTGATCAGCCAGTCGGCCCGGAGTAGCAATGATGATATGTGGCCGCTTTTCCAGTGCAATTGCCTGTTGACGCATATCAGCGCCGCCGGTAATCAGGACCATCCGCAGGGTTTGCGGGGCTGAGATAGCCTTGAACTGCTCAAAGATTTGCAGTGCCAACTCACGTGTAGGGGTAAGCACCACACCAAAGATTGACGAGGGGTCTTCAGACCACTTCTGCAGCATAGGCACAGCAAAAGCGACTGTTTTACCCGATCCAGTGCGACTGCCACCAATACAGTCGCGGCCCTTGAGAATCTCTGGAATGCAGCCCTTTTGAATTCCTGTCGGGCGCTTAATGGCCATATTAGCCAGCGACTGAACTAACCACGGGCGCACCTCAAGCGAGCCAAAGGTCAAGTTGGGGTCTGTAGGGGCCAGGATGGGATTTGCGGTCATAATCTCGCTGATGGGCGGTTGTTCGGGCGCATCCGTACCACCGATCTTGGGAATAATGGCAGCTACATCGGCCTTTTTCTTGATTCGGGTAGACGCGGCTAGACCGGAAAAGATGCTCTTCTTGGGAGCGAGCAGAATTGGCGCGCCATCATCGGAGTCGGAGTCTTCTTCTTCATCATCATTCAGCGTTATATCGGTATCGTCGGTCGCAACACGGCGTCTTTTCCGTGGGTCGGCACTATCCAAATGATCAGACTCCGAGCCCGAGCCTGAGCTGACATCGCTTAGAAATGCGTCATCATCGTTGATAGGCGGCATAGTGAAAAAAAAAAAGGAAAAAAAGGAAAAGAAAAAGACAAGCTTGTGCAGCCTTTGATAAGAAGCTTGATTTGATGATGGCTTGGTTGTCACTTTTGTTTTGGGTGCTTTTTTTCGGTTGGAGAAAAATTTAGCTGTCGGTGAGTAGTCTCGGTGAAGAATCGAGACCCCATTTATTTCAGCCAATGACAGACGGGGAAGTCCCTTTGTGAACCTTTTTTTTGCTTAGTCATTTATATTGTTAACCCTAAGCCAGAATAGCAGACAGGCTTAATTTCCCTTTATGAGAGGGTTTGGGTTGAGGATACTCAAGTGTCTTGAATCTCTGCGATATATGAGCCATGACAAATTCTTGGTCTGTATTAAAAGATCACAACGGCTTGCAGCCAATCAGAGACAACAGCGCTACATGATCACATAAATAAACGCGCGTTTACTGGAGACAAGGGCGACGTGCCGATCAAAAGAACGCCTTGAGACTTGGTGATTGTTTACCTTATATTGCAGGTGCAGAAGAATTCCATTCCTGAGTTGCCATCTTTTGGGGGAGAGGGGGTACCGGCCTTTCTCCGGGGTCCGAAGCCGAAGAGACTGAGTTGAAAGAAAGAAGGTGCTCTTGCTATTGCTTGCTCTTTTCCTTGTCGGGTCCGAGCAGCAGCCCTGTTAGCCATTGACAGACCAGTTCGTAGATAGAAGAAGAAGAAGCAAGGGTATAAGGAGGGGCTATGGCAGACATTACAGGCGGGTACGAGGTGAGGGCACAGGGGTACGAATGGTACGAAGGACAAGCAAGCAGCAAGATGAAACATAGGGAAGGGATATGGCGTTGTAACCTTGAAACAGACCCTATTCTTCCCCTTCCCGGCCCCAAAGCCGTTATTGCATGCAGCACAATGGGGGATCATAGGTTAGGCTAACGCAAGCATTGACGAAGAAATAGCATAGTGCATAGCATAGCGAGCGCGGGAATAAATATAAATATAGACTGTATAACAAAGAAGATGCAAGACGAGGTGGGTGGACGGCATGAGCATGACAAGCAATCTCCATGTTCATGTATATAAGTCCATGTACTATGTATTGTTGATGGTGTTAGAAAGGAGACATGGCGGGGGGGCAGAGAAGAACACGAGAAACACAGGTGTCCTTGTCTTCGTGGTAATGGCAAATCTCGGGACAAGTGTTACGGTACGGAGTGGTGTATTTCTAAGAAGCGAGAGAGGAGGGGAGGGGATTCAAGACCCAGGGAGAGAAGGACGTGATTCAAGCGGTTATCGAGCAAAAGACGAAGACACTAGGCAAGGGGTTAGTTAGATATACCTCTGAGATTAGGCCTTGTGCTTGGTCGATCCGGGAATTCAAGTAGCAGTCCCAAGTATTTCTCTTAGCCTTGGCCCTGGCCTGGAACGGACTAGACTGGACTGGGGCTGGATAGATGAAAGAAGTTAAGACGGCGGCATTAAGGGGCTAATATTAGCAAAAGTGGTGATTTATGTGTGTGTGTGTGTGTGTGTGTGCCAGGTCTGTCACGTTTTCTTATAGTCCCAATCAGTACCAAGACCAGGAAGCAAGAGCGGGACTATGAATGGAGGGCGGGAGGAGGAACACTACGTGCGACATTTGAGCTGTGCTTTCTGCGAACATTCTCCACCTGCGCAGTATTGCTAACGGGATGGGTTGTTGAAGATTGGTGTAAGGGCACAGGATGAGGAAGAGGGCGGGCTGGTATGCGATTGTGAAGTACCAGCTGGCTGGGCAGGTCGGCCACGATGGAGTTTAGGCGGGTGGGTGGGCGTGCGTGCACGAGCAGTAGACCGAGCTTGGGGCCATGACGATCAGCTTTGAAGGGGGGAGAAGAGAGGGGATAACGACGTGGTAGGGAGAGACTGAGGGCTTGTGCTTTGTGTAGATATGGAGACGTGGTGGTCATGAATTGTGGGGCCGTGGGCTGTGAGTTGTGGGCTGTGGACTGTGGACTGTGGACTGACGTGACTGTAAATGTATGAGTGATAGCAGTGATGATAATGAGACAAGCAAGACCCAGGATGCGGGTACAGATAACACAAAACAGAAAGAAAGCTTTGCTTTGCTTTGCTCTCAGTACTTTTCCGCCCTCTTGACTTCCATTCGCTCAATCCCTGATGATGTCGGACATTTCATGATCCCTTCACAGTATCGTAACATGGCACGGCACTGACTGGGGGAGGGCAACAAACTGCGACCAGCACTGACCAAGTGCTGGCTGGACTCCTGGCTAAGCATCGGAAGCTTGTACCAGAAGACACAGCGCAGCGCAGCACAGCACTGCACTGCACTGCACTGGGCTCTAGCGCACTGAGCCCTAGCAGTGATAGCACTGAGCTACATTGAGCTACAACTAGCGGGCTTTCACTGCCACTGCCACTGCCACTGCCCCCACTGAAAGTTGCAGTTAGCAGCCCCTGATGGCTTTGCTGAGCGCACCAAAAAGCCAGTTATCATAGGGCAAAAGCATGGGTGTTTTTTTTTTTTTTTTTTCTTTTTCTTCTCAAGGCTTTCAGGCTGTGTCATGCACACATGTGCTTTATTTAGTGGGCTCTAGGGCGAAGAAGACAGAGAGGCCTTCTATAAATGCACTGTATCTGCCCTGTACCCGTCCTGCTTTATGCGTAGAATAGCGCATGTCTTGTGTCTTAACAGGAGTGCAAAAAAATTAAACACGATCTTTAAAAAAAAAAAGAAATATTTCTTTTCTAGATTATCAGCCCCTTCCCCCCAAAATTGCTCTTAAAAAGAATAATTAAAAGGCCCCGTGAATTTGAAACCCCAAGCCTAATCACACACTAAAACCCGCTCCAGGCATCTTGATACAGAGCCATCCAAACTTCGCCTACAATCCTTTTTTTTAAGCCTTCAAAATCCCTTTTCCTTCTTCTCTTTTCTCTTCATCCCCCATCCCATTTTCCCTCTCTCCCATTTTATTCTGCTGATCAATTTCTTTTTTTGTTCCTCCTCTCCTCCGTATTTATTTTTATTTGCGACTTCACCTTGCCCGCCTTGCCGCTTTGCTTCCCCTCCTCCCCCCCCCCTTCACGATAAAATTTGGGCACATCTTCGGAAAAACTCGACTCATCAATTCGACCATAAACCCAACCAACCATCGAGACACATCGCCTGCTGATTTCTGCTTGCTATTCGTTTGTTGCTTGCTTTAAAGAGACCCTCCTAGCTGTTCAGCCTAAAAATACATCCATCCAATCACTCACTTCTCGTCTCGTCTCTCGACTCGCCACCACTTCGTTTTCACCATCAGCCTGCTACTATCACCACCACCACCACCACCACCACCCTCCCCATCGCCAAGCAAGCGGGCTTCTTCATCTCTCCCTCTCTCCTCCTCTCCTCCTCTCCCGTCTTGAGCTGCCAATACAATCTGCCATAATGGCCGACCAAGCCCCTCCCCATCCAACGCCAGCGGATAATCTTACTGTATGATACCATCATCCCATTCTGTCTTGTTTTCTTGTTTTTCGTCTACCTTACTGACATGTTTCCCCTCTCAAAACAAAAAAGGTCAAGCCTCTGATGTCTACCCCTCCTGCCGCTGGCCCTTCTATCCCTAATCTAGGCGTCGGCCCGCCCATGCTTCGTCCGGCCCTAGGAGGCGCCCGTAGTGCTAACCGTACCCCCCGGCTCGGCCTATCAATTCCCACCCCGCCCACCGCGAAGCCTCTTAATACCCCCGGCTCCCGTCCTGTCCTTCCCACCCTTAAAGTAGCCACCCCGCAAGGAAGCAAGACCACACCCTATGAACAACCTCCCAGACTAGCCACCAACCAGCTAAACCAGTCGGCTAGTGGCGGCAGCGAAAGCAGTGCTGCCCACTCGAGATCAGGCAGTTTCGGCCCTCTAGACGGTCGTGCCAGCAACCCCACCTCCGCAGCCTCACAATTCTCCGCTCTTTCCTTCGCTTCGCAGTTTGGAATTGGCGTCACCCGGCCACAGGGAACCCCTGACCCTACGTCTGCCGCTGGCTCGCTCTACTCCGAGCGTAGCGAGACTATGGAGCGTGATGGCAGCACCCAAGCATTAGAGAAAGGCATGGACAAGCTGTCTTTGATGGAGAAGATCCGCGATAAAGATGTTGAGGAACTAGACGACGAGGGCTGGCGCATTGCTAGCTCCGTAGGCCGCATCGTCGAATTAGGAAGCCTGGGTGAAGGTGCTGGAGGTGCTGTGACAAAGTGCAAGCTAGATGGTGGCAAGACCGTATTTGCTTTAAAGGTATGGAAAATGCGTGCACACACACACACACACACTATAGAAGGAGAAAGAAAAGAGAAAAAAAGAAGAAAGAAAGGAAGAAGGCAGGCAAACCTTTGTCCATCGTCCTCTCTCTTTCCCGCTCCCGCTTGCTCCCTTCCCCCCTATTTCCCCAAAGCTACTTGCTAACTGTGTTCTCCATAACCACCATGCAGGTCATCACATCCAATCCCGACCCCGATGTCAAGAAACAGATTCTCCGTGAACTTGGATTCAACAAAAACTGCGCCTCCGAACACATCTGCCGCTACTGGGGTGCCTTTGTCGACCCATCTACTGCTACCATATCAATTGCCATGGAATTTTGTGAAGGTGGATGCCTTGACAGCATCTACAAGGAAGTCAAGCGTCTAGGCGGCCGGACAGGTGAAAAGGTGTTGGGAAAAATTGCCGAAGGAATCCTTGGCGGCTTGACCTACCTGCACAGCCGGAGAATCATCCACAGAGACATCAAGCCGTCAAATATCCTGCTCACGCGAAAGGGCCAGGTCAAGCTTTGTGACTTTGGCGTGTCAGGTGACTTTGGTACCAAAGGTGAGGCCGACACCTTTATCGGTACTAGTTACTACATGGCCCCCGAACGTATCACTGGCCAGTCGTACACCATTACCTCTGATGTGTGGTCGACGGGCGTTACACTGCTCGAGGTTGCCCAGCACCGCTTCCCCTTTCCCGCCGATGGTACCGAGATGCAGCCTCGTGCTGGCCTGATCGATCTACTCACCTACATTGTCCGACAACCCATCCCTAGGCTTAAGGACGAGCCGGATGGCGGGCTAGTATGGAGTGACAGCTTCAAATATTTCATTGAGTGCTGGTAAGTCTTGTATTTCCCCATCCAAACTAAAAAGTAAAACTTGCCTCGCTTGCTAACTAACCCGCCCTTCAGTCTGGAAAAGGATCCCGCCCGCAGAGCCACGCCTTGGCGTATGCTCGAACACCCGTGGATGGTCGAGATGAAGACCAAGAGAGTCAATATGGAGAAGTACCTGGCTCAGGTCTGGGGCTGGGATGCTTGATCGTTGAGCCTGTCGTCAAGTTAGCAGGACAACCGACTGACTCTATTTCCTCCTTTCTATCTTTGACTGTCCTGACTCGCTTGTCTCCAATGGCTGATACGATACTACTATTACCTACGTGCCTTGTTCCATGGCTCCTATCTCCGCTTAGATTGTCTACTCCGACCTTGCCTGCTCTTGTTGCATATATTCAAACACCATCCGCCTTGTCTCACAGATACAAATCGTATCCACACTCCGACTTCTACCTGCACTGTACCAGGAAAGCCGGTCTTCTTTCTCATCGTTCCACCTTCTCTGGATTTTAGCGACACCTGCTGTCACAGACCTGCCACTGAACCAAGTTTTCTTGTTATCTATTCTCTTGCCATCTTTGCCAGCAGCAAAGCCACCGATCTACAGCAGCAGAGCACTAGCAGCGATATACAACCTCGCCTTCATCTATCCTCGCCATCTTCGCTCTCTTCCTCCGCTCACATATATACCAAATCTATTCTCACCGCCTATGATGTACTTGGAAGCAAAGCCGCTTGTTTTTCTTTTCCTCCTTCTTTTTCATATAGCCATCGTATTTTTATCTATTTCTTCCTCCTTCTCCCTTCCCCCTTTCTCCTTTCCTTTTCTTTCTTTTTTTTTTCTTCTCTTTCTATTATCCCTCTTCTCCCTCCACCCCCCTTTTTTTTTTTTTCCACCTCTCTATCTTTTTCTTGGATTCCATGATCATCTTTTCTCAAACCTCTCCTCGCCTTTTTTTTTTTCTTTTTGCCGCTTTGTACATATCATTTCATGTCTTCAGCATTTTAGCTTCTCCGGGAGATACATATCACTGGAGGTCTATCTTGATAAATCGCTACTAGATAAATGCTTACTTATATACCAGAATTTTAACATAAACATATTGACTTTTCCTATGAATTGATTATCTTCCCTTTTGTCTACTATTTTATTCTTTGCGCCCCCCCCCCCCCCCCCCCGAACGACGTACGGAAAAATCGCGTATAATAATAGATCATATCAAACGCCCTCTGTAACAGCTAGAGGGACACCCATCAACTCGCGTAGTGCCACTGTGGCATATGCGCTTTTGGCTAACTGGAACTTGACGACCGCGGCAATGCTATTCTTCTCTCCCTCGGCTTCCGGAGTGACAGCCTTTCCACTTTCGTCCACCTTGACCTTTTTGTCGGCGCTAGAATCAAGATCCGAAGAACTTCTAGGACGCTTCTTGCTCTCAAGAGTATCTCCCTCGGTCTTGGTGTCCGCAGAGCTGTTCATATCCGACGTCGTAGCTTCAGTTGTCGCCGTGGTCTCATTGGCGGTTTGTTGCTTGAGCTTCTCCTTGATCAGGTCTAGATCTGTAGGGGCCAGCTGTTCCATTTCATCGGCACAGGCTTTGACAAATCCGCTTGGCGGCGCCAAGAATTTCGTCATAACACGTCGGTAACGGCCGGCTAGCGAAAACTCGCGTTGCGGCCGTGCCATGTTATCCGGATCGATACCTCCGTGTTGTTTCATAAATGACCGGTAAAAATCGCCAATTTCATTGGCAGGAAGTAGAGTATCGAAGCCTGGCGTCGGCAGCACAACATCAAAGATGGAAAAGGTGTTGTTAGCAGCTTCCTCGGGGGTGACTAGGCGGGCATACAATGACTGGTCATCATCCTCATCGCCAATGTTGGTGTCACGAGAAGAATTGAGGACCTCTTCTCCATCCTGATCTAGCTCAATTTCCTGGCTCGCACTTGTTCCATTGCCGCCATTTTTAGCTTGTTGTGCAGAAGCATCGTATACTAAGTCTCCAGCCACTACTTTGTTGCCGTACAGGGCCCAACGCTTGCTAGCAGCATGATTCCATACGTAGCTTTGGTATGCATGCAGATACATGGTGCGCAAACCACGGGTAATACGCAAAATAGCGCCCATGTAATCAGTGGGGTTCTGGGACAGATGACGGATAATTGTCGTTTCAGCGCCGTAGCGACGTGGGAGGCGACGCAGGGCCTCCTCAGCATTAGCAGTCTGGCGGAAGATGCGGCAAGCCCAGCTACGCGTAACTTCATCTTTAATAGAGCGCTCAATGGGACAGTCAGGGCTATCAAGGCGGTTGGCCAATGCATCGTCATACCACAACAATCCATCGATAGCAGCCTTAATGTCTCCTGACAGAATCATGCGGCCAATTTCGTGGGTTCCAATAGCAAAAGTGCCAAAGCGCTGATGACCAAAATAATTGATCCAGCCATTTTCATGCATGTGGGCTAGTGCAGCATTGATATTGAGGTCAAGCCTAGAAACCTTGTCGGCGGTGCTTAACTGGGCGTCATTGGAAAAACTACAGCCTTTAAGGGCAATTGTAAACTCATTTCCTGCAAGCATGCCGAGATGAGCAGGCTCAGGATTGTAACTAAAGTCACCAATGCAAATGTCGTACAGGCGCGAGTTGAGGCGGTCCAGCTCATGTGGCTTACGGCGACGTACAGAAAACCGCTGCACGGTGACTGCACGGCGGTCCTTTGTTCCGGCATATTGAATCATTTGAGGCTTGATGTTCAGCTGCTTGGCAATCTGGGCAGCTGCCTCCATCGTGTCGCGATTCATCTTGTACAAGTTGAAGTGCAGATAGTCGCCCGTGCCCGGGCAGTCGATCTGGCGGAAGTTCGAAGATCGACCACCTCCAGCATCACCCCGACGGCCAGTCCCGCCAGAGGCTCCATTGTTACCGCCGCCACGACTACCGCCTTTTTTAGGCATTATAGTAGCGACTATAGCACCGTCATTGTTTGTGGTTGTGTCCAATGCAGAGTGAAATATGCGGCGTACCTCTTGATGAATCTTGGACCGCAAGGCCTTATCGTTGATAGTAGGACTAGAAGCCGATGGGCCTTTACGGCCAGCTAGGGTATTAGGGATGAAACTTGAAGAGTAGAGGTTCAAAAAGGACTCAGCAGCCTCAGGGCCGAGCAACTCAGTTAAGGTAGCCTTGTCATCTTCGGATACGGCTGGAGCTTCAGGAACTACAGGCTCTATGGGGGTTTCAAAACCAGCAGCTGCGGGAACATTGGAATCGCCACTAGCCGAAGTAGTGGCTTGCTCCTTAACAATCTCTTTCTGTCCTCTTTTCAGATGGATGACCTCGACAGGCGTGAAACTTTTCAGATGCAAAACGGTACCATCACGCTGAATTTCATTAACCAAAAAGTCGGTGAATCTAAAAGGACACGAAAAGATGACCATGTTAGCAAGGGCTGTTTTTTTATTCAAAGGTAGATTTGACCCAACAAACCATACCTGCGTCTCAACGTACCAGACCACGAGAATTCCGAGGAACTGACTCGCTCCGTGATGCCAATAGCAGCATCATCCGGAGGGGATCTTTGGTTCTGGTTCTGACTTCTAGACATTGTTTGGTTGACACTTGGTGGGGATTGGAAGATGTAAGGCTGAGGGGCAGTTGGCCAGGCGTGAGCTAGATGTATAGAAGACGTTCTCGGAGTAGCCGTGTTTGAGAATACCAGACGGAGCTTGTGCTTGATGCGACGCCGGAGGGGAGGCCTAGAGTCCGAGGAAACTGTGCGGAGGGGAGCCAAATGAAAAAAAAGTACCGGTGACAAGGCTTGATTTGATCAAACACAAAGCTTAGATACAATATCAGCGAGAGCTGGCGAGGTAAGGGCGATGAAAGTGCCCTGTGATTTTGGAAGACGATCTCAAATGTTCATGAACATTATTGTCAAACGGATTAACTAAGGTTTCTTTGGTGGTTTCTTCGTTGACTCTTTGTTGGTTATTTGTTAGAGCTAGCAATTTTTCAAGCCGCGATTTTAGAAGCATTTTTTTTTTCTCCCGTAGGATGACTTAACCCTAATTTTAGTACAAAGGGTACCTGAAAAAGTAGAGGTAGCCAAGTGGGTGTGGTAGTGACAGGCGACAGACAATACTTACTTAGGCTTAGTATACATGTGACGGGGGATCCACACTTGACCGTGTTCGTCTGCATACTCTCGCCTAAAGACATTCTTAATGACGTCTTGCAGTCTTGTTGTTGTTGTTGTTGTTGTTGTTGTTTTTTTTCTTTTTCTTTTTCTCGCACATTCTCTCTTTGGGTGTGCTAAGGCTTGCTCAAAATGCGAAACATGCAAATGACAGAATCCGGTTGGTTGGCTGGCTTGTTTGAGAAGATGGAGGGTTGGCGAGTGAGATGATCAAAATCAGAAGAATTTTTTGGTCCACTAAAATCAAATAAATAAGTGTATGGACTGCCGATTTTGGGTAAGGTCTAAACATGAAAAGGTGGAGAAAACTGATGCAAATAAAATGGGTTTATGTGGGGATCAGATCTAGTAGGCAGGTTAATGGGCAGATAAACGAATAAGAGATAAGAAGATGAGAAGATGAGAAGATGAGAGGTAATTTCCTATAAGATACGATTTGCAAACAAACAGTATAGGCAAGAACACGAAACGACGACACGAGCCTTTGTAATTTTCTAGGGTAGCCGTTATGCTGCGAAGATCCTTTGTGTGTGTGTTTTTTTTTTTTTTGTTATTTATTTATTATTGTTTTTGGCCGTAAGAATAGGTGAGTGAACATGAACATGACTTTGAATAATTGTGCCGAAAATGTAGGCTTGAATGTAACTGTAACCCTTCCTTTCCTTGTATATGCATCAATGGAGAAAATGTGTGATACCACCGACGTCATGGGCCTTGTGTTGTATGCTTGGATCTGTGGTTGCATGACGCCAACAAATGCTGAATTTTTTTTTTTTTAAAAAAAAAGCTCATTTTGCTTGCTCCTTGTAAGTTGGTCTAGATTGGCAAATAAAATAGCAAAAAAGTAGTCCGGGCAAAAAAAGAGAAAGGTACGAATCAAGCCAAAGCAGATGTGACCTTGCAGAAGTTTATCATGGACTGGGGGATCTCTGTGCTCCTGGACGTAACGTTAAAAAAAAATTGATCAATGCTTAGCAAAAATACTATCAGCAATAGCAACCAAGCTCTGAAGAGGTTGTTGCTTTTTTCGTTGTTCTCTTGGTTGAGCTAGAGGCTAACTTTGACGTCCTTGGCCGCAAAAATAACAAGACCGTAAGGGAAGGAAGGGATGGCTGGAAGGAATATACATGGACTATTAGGGCAGGAGCAGGAGCAGAAGTAGGGATAGGAAGGAGCAGTAGTAGCAGTGGCAGTGGCAGTGGCAGCCATCGGCGGCAGCGGCAGTAATAGTAGCAGTAGATCTATCTTCTTTCGAATGGGGCTGTGAATGCCCCCGAAATGAGCAAGAAAGGTGAAAGGTCAGGCCAAGAGAGGGGTGAGGCTTTATAAACCAGAGAGACCAAGACTAGACTGAGATTTGGCATTTGCTGCACTGCACCTCTCAATTATGATATGTTGTATCGCTAGATGGCTAGCTGGGAGAGGCTCACTTGGGGGTTTAGACCGAAGTAAAGCTGGTGCAGATAGTACCATTTATTTTTTGTGTCCCAAAGTAACTTGGGTACGACAGGCTTTCCGGAAGCCGGAAGATAAAAAAGCTAGCCAAGGCCAAGCCAAGGCGAGTCTCAAGTCGAATCCGGGTCAGATGTCAAATTCCAAAAGCTGGGCCAGGCTGGACTAACATAGCAGAGCAAGGCCAACAGCAACGGCAAGTTCCCTCTTCGTCCATGGATCAGTACAGCCGGAGCTTGTAAGGCTTACGGGAAAATCGAGTAAAGTTGGATGGAGATTTAGTCATGGACAAAAATACAGTCACACGGCAAAATGCAGGGCGGGCGAGGGCGAGCGAGGACGAGCGAGGACGAGCGAGTACAAGGGCAGTACAAATTGGCACTCGTGTTGGGTACGTGCATACCATACTTGCTTGTATGGGAACAAGTGAAGCCGTGGACAGCCAGTGGTTGCAAACAGATCATAATATCCAAGCAAGTACTTACATACTCACATACTCACATACCCACATGTACGTACACAAGTACTTGCTTGGTTGGTTAAGTAAGCGAGCTGATCTGAGTTTACTGCTGTTCCTATTGGAGCCCAAGGTAAGAACGGCCGGGCCGTTTCCCGTTTTCGACTTTCCGCTTTCCGTTTGGCTTTTTACTTCCTGCCCTGCTTTGCCTCTACGCTCACCCTCGCTTGTAACGTTGGAAGGAAGGCTACAAAAGTTGCGTCACCGCGCCCAGATAGCCAACCAGCTGAAGGCGGGTTGAAACAAGAAGATGGCATCGATTTGCTGCTTGGGCCAAGTCCAGGTCAAGGAAGGCAGAAGCTACTTCTTACTTGCTTAGTTTTCTCCAAGTAAAGTAGCAGTAGCTTTGCTTCCACATATGCTGTGCGCCATTGGGAGACAGGCAAAAAAAAAAGAGAAAAAAAAAAAAAAACAAAAGGGCATTAGAAGACAACAAGACAAGTCGGTGTGGTAGGGAAGTTGCCTTGAAGGAGTTGGGAAGCTTCCGTCAACTGGGCTGGTCAGTGGGCTGGACGTGTTGCTGCTTTGTTTGCCACCTCCTCTCTGTGGGCTGGCTGGCTGGCTGACTGACTGGCTCCTTCCTCTTCCTCCTCCCCCAGGCTTCAAAGATTTCGATTCCTTCGTGTGCTATTGGCTGCTGACCTTGGCTCTCTCTGTGCTTTTGCTTTTGCTTTTGCTTTTGCTTTTGCTTTTGCTTTTGCTTTTGCTTTTGCTTTTGTTTTTGTTTTCATGCTCGTGGTTACTTGGCCATTTCAGGCCTTTCCCCCCCTTCCTTTGCCGCCTTTTGATTGATTGGCCTTGCCTTCAATTTGCCCTCTACACCTCTAGCGTTGGCCCGCCGCCTTGTGTGCGCACAGACCAAGGAAACCGGTCGTTTGCTAACGTTGCGATCAAACGAAAAGCATTTTTCCATCAACAACATCGCATCGCATCGCATCTTATCTTGTGCCAACATCACACACGATTTATTTTCGTCTAAAGCTCGTTAAAGAACCAGAAGAAGCCGATGTTGAAACCGTTGCAGCAAGACCTTTTATCCTTACTTTGTGATTCGTTGTCGTCGTCGTCGTCGTCGTCGTCGTTGTCGTTGTCGTCGTCAGACTGCAATCTTTTGTCTAGAAAACCTGGATGCCTATTTAACAGCGGCAATTGCCTTTGTTTTTCCTTTTCTTATCAGTACTTGGCCCATCAATCATCAGTCAATCAAATCATATGCCGCACATAGAAAATTTTCTCTTCTCTTCTTTTCTCTATTCAATTCTCTCTTGCAGAAATCCCTCTCCTCTTCTTCTCCCCTCGATTCCCTCTTCGACTTACCCCCTCCGACCCACGTTCGCATCAGAAACAGCACGAATTTAAAGACAGCAAAGCCTTCATTCCAAACTCCCCCGGGAGAAAGAAAAAAGAAAATAAAATAAAAAAAGAGAAAAAAAAAAAGGACACCAGAGCCCTCTCTAGTTGCGTCCTTAAAACTACCTGCTTCTCTGTCAAAGTTTAGCTGGTCCGGCCCTTCTCATCCCCGGTCTTAGTATTGCTACTGCTACAGCTTGGCTTTGCTTGTCCTTTGAGCCGCTATACCTAAAACAAAAGAAGACAAAATTACTTGCGGAAACACGGAAAACGCCCGGATCCTGGTCTGGTCTGGTCTGTTTGCTGTTGTATGGCTGCTTGATTTGATCTACTCGGATTTTTTCTATTGTTTTTTGCCGTCAATTTCTTTTTTATTCTATTTTATTTTATTTTATTCTTTTTCATTTTACCTTCGTCCCTCCAGCATCCTTACTGTTTTCCCACCAACTTGTTTACTTTAAACAAGCCATCGCTCCACGTCAATTCCCTTCTTTCTTCTTTCAAAATCAAAGCCTAACAAGGCATTTATAGAAAATACGCCTTGGGTATCACCTCCCCCCCCCCCCTTCTTACGGAAGCCTACTGATGGTAGTCGTTTAAATTCCATCCTATGCGCCTGGAACAACCAAAAGCAACACCATCGTCAATATCCCACCCAACCACTCGCTCCAACAACTAGTCCCGGAGTTTGTGTTGTTTTTCCCTGCAAGAGGAATCAAAGGAGCGCATCACACCGCATCGGAACCCTTTGCGCCTGAACCCACCAACCAACCAAGCCTCGGCCAGCCAAAAAAAAAAGCCAGCAGCCATACAAACAAGGCATAGAGCCTAGCTTACTTTTACTCCGTTTTTCCCTATCTTCTTCTTCCTTGCTCGTTTACGTTTTATCACTTTGTTTACTTCTCTTTTCCTCTTCCTGACTGTGCATCTCTCTCCCTCGTTGCACTATAACCTCTCCCTCTCTTTTCTTGTCGCTTCCTCCGGCTCTGTCTTCGGTTCCGTCACTGTCTCACTTGCTCACTTGCTAGGACGTTTCGTACTTTTTTATCTTTTTATAAGCTGGCAACTTTGTTAATTGTTCGATTACCCTTTGCTTCCCTTTTTATTTATCCTCCATTTATTTGTTTTCCCACATTCTCGTCTTTTCCAACTGCACTACACCCCTCCTCTGTTGCTTGCTCTGTCTTTCAGCTTGGCCCTTCTTAAAGCTCAACTCCCCCACGTTCTTCAAGATCTTGGTTAACACCCCCAGTCGTTGTTTTCCACCCCGTCTGTCTGTACTACCATCTCGTCTCTTTGACCTCTTTTCTTTTCTTGTCTTTTTTTCTCTTCTTTTTTTTTCCCCTTTCCTCTCCCGATACAGCTCTTGTCCATATACCGGATGCCGTCATCGACATGGCCAATGTCCATATTAATTCTCAGCCAAACCACGTCAACCCAGGCCAAAGTCAATCCCATATCCTCTTCAAAAACATGCCACATTATAGGACACCATCGTGGACTAAGAGGCTCTCTTCACATCGTCAATCCGGCCTTGATAGTCACATTTCACCCCGCCAAATTCCAACGCTGACCTCTCTGTCAACCGATTCTCTACGTACCGATGTTCCCCGTATAAATCCTCTCTCGACCCGCATTAGTCCAGGCCACAGCCCAGTCACCAGCCCTCGCATATCACATCACGAGTCTTTACCAGATCTCATAGCTGAAGTTCGTGGTGATGCCACTCTTCAACACCAAAAAAATCGACAGCACAAAACTGTTGACCATGCTGTACAACACGGACATTCCCAACCTTCGCCCTCAGATACAAAAACTACCAGCATCACTATAGCCACAGAAGAGCCATCGGGAAGTTCGCCTACCCAGGCGCTTCAGACCCATGGAAGCATTAGATCTTCATCTTCGCAACCAAACCTCCATGAAAATACGGCCTCTAATGTGCCGGAACGCCGTCACTCAGATACAGATTCTTCCATCAAGTTTCTTCCTGGATAGTGAGTTTTTTCTTTCTCTTCTTTTTATTTTATTTTATACCAACTTTCAACTAACGCCCGCATTTTCTTCTCATTTAGCTGGTGGATGACTCTTGATGCTGCCGAACATGATGGTATTGTTGGTGCTTCGCGTGAAGTCGTCTCTCGCTGCCGATTCAGCAACACATATGTTCTTCCCCTCATGACCGGCACCGAAAACATCATGAACGACGAAGATGGCATCTCAAAGTACACTCGCTACGGCCCTTGGTCTACTATGCCACTTTCACTTATTTCTGCAGTTGGCTCTGTCATCATGATTCTTCGCGGCGCTGAACTGGTTTCGCACTATGCCCCATCAGTCGGTGTGCGATATGACGGCTACTACAAAGTCATTCAGTACGGCTGCAACTTGGACTCAGAAACTAGACAACATTGCTGTAGAATAACTCTTCAGCGCGTTATTGGCCAGACGAGCATTGAGGACCTGCGTCGCATTCCACGCCAGTCGCAAGTCGAAGATTGGATATTGTATGACCGCCTCGAGGCTATGTCCGACTCTTCTGGTCGGAGCCGTGGCGACCTCATGCACGAACTAACTCAGGAGTACTCGCGAAGATCGTCTGCATCCTCTGCTGAAATTACGCTACCTTCTCCTCCTTCTGCAGGTGCAGCCGCTCCACCACCGCCTCCTATGCCGCGGTTCTTTCCTCCAGCACCCACAACAATCCCGCCTTCAGTGCCTACAAAGGATGCTGTACGAATGTTACCTGCCGTAATTCCCGAAGACCCAATGGAGGAAGAATTCGAGGCTCTCAATATGAGTCAGGAGCGCCGCGGGAGTGCTATGTCTAGCTCCTACAAGCTCTCCCCATAGCCTCCACCACATTGCATTTGTGCTTCTTGCTCTTATTATTAGCATTTTCTTTTCTCTTTTTTTTTTCCTTTTTTTTTTCTCTTTTCGCTTGCTATTTCATAACACAGCGGTCTTATTTGGGTGTAGTTTAGGCTCATTTGGCATCGTACGGGGGGTCACGTATCATGATGATATATGTGGCACTATATTGCTTTTTCTTTTGGCATTTCTTTCAACTATTATAGGGCTCTACAGGACCACAGCACGATTTACTTCAGACCTAGATATTAAACAGCACACTACTTCAAATGAATACTATTTTCTTTCTGGCTCTTTTCAAATAATTATGTCGTTTGCGATATTTCTCATATCTATCGAAGCAGGAGTTGTGCGATATCAAGATAACCTTTGTGACTCCAGATCATTGCATCTGCGTATGTCGTGTGACAGTGATGTAACAACAGATCTGCTCTAAACTGTGTTAAGTGTAAGCATGAAGGAAGCTAAAGAAGGGGGCTCACTTTCAGCTCAAGCCAGCACTAGGGTTAGTGCATATTTTGACAAACCCCTCTTTGCAAGCTGAATTGTCACAAGACGATGTGTGAATTTTTTGAACTTCATTCCCACTCATACGATACCAACTACGACTCAATAAATTACGTCCTTTTTTTTTTTCTTTCTTTTTTTCTTTTAATAGGGCTTTTTTGTTAAGTTGTCTGTTGCCTTTTGTTGAGTTAAGAACAAGACGTGCTTCAACGCTTGCTCCCCCCCCCTCCCCCTCTCACGAACAAGGTTCAGACTTTTACATCTTCCCTCCCTTCTTTCTACGCCGTATATTTTATCTTGCCCTTTTTGTCTTTCTTTTCTCCTCTGTCTTTGCTTCCCTTTCTTACTGTGTTTCTCTGACTCACAACATGGCGAAAAAGGGAGGCGATGTGGGCAAGTCCAAGGGCAGTGCTGCGGCCAAGGGCAGCAAGGCAGACGACAAAGCTGGCAAGGTGAAGGGCGCGCAGAGCATTAACGTGCGCCATATCTTGGTAAGGTCTCATAACGAAACTACGAACGGGGCGAGAGGGAAACAAGCCGAGGGAGTATACACTGGAAAATGAGTAGTAGCTCACTAGCGTTGGCGTTGATGGGTGTCAGCTAATGAACGCGGAATCAACGCTTACCTTACCATACGGTGTATGTATATGTATGGCTAACTGACATGCTGTATATAGTGCGAGAAGCACGCGAAGAAAGAAGAGGCACTTGCCAAGCTTGCTGAGGGCGTCAAGTTTGACGAGGTTGCCCGGCAGTTTTCCGAGGACAAGGCCAGACAAGGTAGGGTTTTTGTCCCATGTGCCTTTGACGTGATTGATGTACTGTCGATATCTGTTAAAGAAACCAAGAGGGATTGGAAATCTAACACTTTGTTATCACATAGGTGGTGCCTTGGGATGGAAGACCCGCGGCAGTCTGGACCCCAAATTTGAGGAGGTTGCATATGCTCTGGCGGATAGCACGACGGCCAGCCCCAAGGTCGGGGAGGCCAAGACAGAGTTTGGATACCACATTATCATGGTACGTTGTTCACGCTCTTTGCGAAAGACATTCATGCCAGCAGATTCTACTGCGCATGTCTGCGCGCAGGATATTGACTAACAAGATTACAGGTTGAGGGCCGGAAATAAACTGCAGTTGTGTCTGGTGGCATACAGAAGACTCCAAAAAAAAAAGAGGCCTTGTTTTGCAACTCTTGTGTTAGACCGAATACCAAAAGCTAAAACAGTGGAAGCCCCTCACATCAGCGAGATAAAAGCTCAGCCTGGATTTGTCTGATCTACGCTGCAGTTAATGTCCTATCATGTTCAAGACACCATTCCCCTATCCCTTCTCTTATCCAACACTTTATCCAAGCCCAACGACGTCATAGCTGCATCTCTCTTCTTCCCCACGTGATAGCCAGTTTACATACTTCGCTTACACCGAGCCGGATGTTTACTACTACGCTGAACGAGACTAGCTCAAAAAACATGCATTCGGAGCGGAGGGGGTATCCACGACATATCTCAATGTGGATACATATTTCAACATAGATCACAAGAGGTGTGTTCCCAAAATACGTGTGCTGGTTGAAGAAAACATTTTGTTCATTGTCCCATGATAACCGGTTTCCCCAATTTATATGCTGACGTCGTAAAGCAGCATTATACGCTTTTTTATGTTTGTAAGAGTAAGGCATACACGCTTACTGCTCAGACTGGAAGTAGTTGAGCAGGATGCTGCGCTCCTGAGACTCCTCACCCCAGTCCTTGACGACAACGCAAGAGCAGTTGACAACCTTGCGGGCGTTGCCCTCACGGTCCAGAACGCCTGTGGAATGATGTGTTAATTACCGCAAGTCATTGGATTGTGTATTGGTAGAGGGGCATGGGCTGGCAGAATAAATGCCTTCCCCTTCAAAATGGTATGGTAATGTGGGTGGGTATCACTTACAAAGACCGGCCCACTCGCCGAGCTCCTTGCCATCAGGAACCTTGATCAGGGGAATGTTGTGCTCAGAGCAGAGAGCAATGACAAGCTTCTTGTAAGCCTCCTCCTCGCAGGCCTCGTTCAGGACGCACATGTGAGCCTGGCGACGGTCCAGAGCCTTGGAAGCCTCACGGAGACCACGGGCAAGACCATCGTGCATCAGAGACAGCTTCAGGACACCCTTCAGGGCCTCCAGAACGGTGATCGGGCCCTTGGCGGCATCAGCGGAGACCTCAACCTCCTGGGGAGTGTTATCTTCTACGTCCGACTGCACGGGAACAAGGATATATGGTTAGTATTGTGGATGACTTGATATTTCTGTTATCCCATCCCATGTTGACGCCCTAGGCTTGATAGAACCTCGCGGGAAGATCGTAAAGTCGAAACTCCGAAATGATACCGTCGCCGTAGATTGTCGTGATGGGAAGAGATAATAAATTAAAAAGAGATAACTAGTTGAAATCGTGAAGACAACAACCGGTCACAAATACACAACTCAACTCACCATCTTGACTGTTCGTTTCTCAAAGAATTGTCAGGATCGATCCTCGAAGAAAGTTGTGTTTGAATAAGGGAGGAAAGGAAAGGAAAAGATAAAGTAAGAGAATGTACACAAAATCTGCAACACATTCACAGAAAAAACCTGGGATTTGATTTTCCGCTGCCCACACTAGCTTGCCCACATTAAACTGACTGCTGAAAACCCTAGCCTATAATGCGCTGTGTGTGAATTGTGGGGTTAGAAGCCCCACAAGTGTAATTATTGGCCCGAGTGTTGAGCGCCACTCCACATGCTGCCACTCATTTTTGGCTTGAAGTGTGGCTTTAGGGCAAGCAGGATATGGACCGGGGTAGACAAGAGGGCAAACTAATGTGGGTCAGGACCTGAGCAAGTTGTTTTTGTGGGTAGACAAAATTTGCCAGCCCAGTACCGGCTCCTCTGTTATTAGCTGTTCTTGCTTCTCTGGCTATCTTGATTTTCCCTTGATCACACTAACGACTTCAGCGTCTACCAGAGGTATGTGAAGACAACACCATTGGGATTAGAAATCTCAATTACAGACGATTGCATTGCCCGACAGGAATATGGTCGGCCATTTCGCGAAGGCAGAGGAGAGCAATCAGGCCGGATGAACAGCCAGTCTGAGCTGCATTAGGCACTACTATTCATCTCATCAACACCAATCGCGAAAGACATTCGACGAAAAATCTAGATGAGCCGAGCCATGTCGTGCTCTTGATGGGCAATCAGCCGGAAACCTGATACGCTTCTCCTCTTCAGCACTGAGCGGAAGAACCCTCCTCGTCATCATTCAATCATTGATTGAGGGCACTCTCCTCGCTTTTGAGCCTCGACGAAAGGCTAACCAAACTCTTTCTTTTTTTTGCGTTGGCAGATACCTCACTTCCCCACCACATCTTCCGATTTGAGAATCTCCTCACAACCGTCAAAATGGTCCGCACTTCCGTTCTCCACGATGCTCTTAAGAGCATCAACAACGCTGAGAAGGCCGGCAAGCGCCAGGTCATGATCCGTCCCTCATCCAAGGTCATTGTCAAGTTCCTGCAGGTCATGCAGAAGCACGGTAAGCAAGGACTCCTTTTTTTTTTTTGACAGATGCAATGTGCACAACGGGATAAACGTCAACGGCCTCATTGGATCAATACAAATATCCTTTCACATTCGGCATGATAACTAGGGCGAACGTCTTAATTCCCACGACACAGCCCCTATAAATTGCCGATATATTAACTGTGGAGATCTTACACGGGCTGTTGACGTTTATTCTTCTGTGCAACTTTTCGTTTAAATCGCCACGACATTATTCTAACTTTCACTAGGTTACATTGGCGAGTTTGAGGAGGTTGATGACCACCGCTCCGGCAAGATCATTGTTCAGCTGAACGGTCGCCTGAACAAGACCGGTGTCATCTCTCCCCGCTACAACGTCCGTCTGGCCGATCTTGAGAAGTGGGTTGTCAAGCTGCTGCCCGCCCGTCAGTTCGGCTATGTCATCCTGACCACCTCTGCCGGTATCATGGACCACGAGGAGGCTCGTCGCAAGCACGTCTCTGGCAAGGTCATTGGCTTCTTCTACTAAGAAGTGCCCTGGGTTTGGGAACAAAAAAAATAAAAAGGAACTTTTATTTATGAAGCAAAAAAGCAATGTCTTGTGTTTTCTTTGTTTATGGGACATGTGTACAAAAAAGGGGGCCCATAATCTACGGATGGGTCCAGAGGCATGGCGTTTTCGGGAACTTGTATGCATCTTAATCAATGCTTGGATGAGGCTCTAGGATAAGAACCTGCTCATCATCATCTAACATCAACGCTCGTGATTCCACGATGGTAAAATTGAGTTATTTGCCTGTCTCCTGAAGGATTGGAGCCCTGACTGGTTATATTGTGATGCATGGTTGTAATTCCAAGAAACGGAGGAGGAGCTGGTTGAGGCTCAGTGGGATCATTGCACGGAAGAATCCACGCATAAGTGAGTGATAAGCAAAGGTCAATTTCAGACCTGGATATACATACAAACATATGTTTTACTTGTTAACTAACTGACACTAGCTAAAATGCTGAGATTGAATCCGAGCAAGTCGTATGTACATACGTAAAACTGAAATTAATTGGGATCTATTGGGAAGGAACCACGTAATGTAGACCGAAGTAGCTGATTCATATTCTAGCAGCTAGCAGGGAGCCAGCAAGTAAGGTAAGTAGTAGCACAGCCCTTGCCAAACGAGACCAAAAAGATGAAGGAAAGGACGTTTCCTGTTGCTGGAGCAATTGGCAATTACTGGCGTTGCCTAAAACACTTACTTCCACATGAATTTCTATATGAACTTTGTCATTCATCTGGTCTCATTTCCTAACTTTTTCCCTTTTCCTTTTCGTCTCAATGTGAACGAAAATCAAAAACATACAAAGTATCCAAATTCGTGAGGTTTGACCATCTTTGTTCACGAATGAATACCTCGTTTCTTCTTCTCTTATTTCCTCTCCTGCATGTGCAGAATTTAGCTGGAATTCGCCACCCGTTGCCATTGTTTTGTTTTCTTTTGTAAACTTACACCAGTCCCAAGAAAGAAAAAAAAAAGAAGAAAAAAAAACAAAATTAACCAACACCCTTTTATTCTTCTTCTCACATCATGACGGACGACAGTCGTATGCAGGGCTCTGATAAGTCCGTCAACGGCTTACTCTCTACTCATGAGTCGACAAAAGCCGTCATCACTGGTGGGCTTTATGCACCTACGCGCCTATCTCTTTTCAGGGGCGTCTGGAACCAGAGACGGAAATTGGTCGTGGCTTCGCTGCTGCTAGCTGTTCTTTGCCTGTATAGTCTGGACTATCCTGTATCACAAACAGCACCCTCATATAACCCCGATGGCACACTTTCTTCTGTGGACGCCGATGAGGATGAAGTTCTGCAGAGCCTGTTTCATCCTCTAGACCCGAAAATACACCCTGCCATGCATCTCATTAATCAGGCCGAGTCTTCATTTCAGCAGACGACTGCTCGCCAGTCGCAAACCCTTGAAGAGGCCGTGGCCACTTATCGCCGTCGCTATGGCATCCCTCCACCCCCACACTTCGACACTTGGTTCAATTTTGCTAGCGAATCGGGCTTTCAGCTTATTGACGAGTTTGACACTATCCACCATAATTTACAACCATTCTGGGGACTGAAACCCGCAACGATTCGCAAGAGAACGGTAGAAGCACTTGGCTACAGTAACGACCTTCTTGCGGTATCGATCCGCAATGGCGAAGTGACATATGCCACCGGGAGTCGTCAGTGGCAGACTAACGCTACCGTTGAGATGATATCGAAATTCGTTAAATATTTGCCCGATATGGACCTGGCTTTTAACATCAACGATGAGCCAAAAATACATGTACAACATGATGACATGGTCCGTCTTCTTAAAGCCGCGGATCTACGAACAGCAAGGGCTAGCCAAGCAATAAACCTTGGTCGAACTTTCAGCCAAAGACCAGAAGACATGGGCGAGGGCCGAGGATTTCTTGCCCACAAGACTACACGCTTCAATGAAATGCCCCGTCAACGCAGCTGGTCTATAGCACGGATGAGCTGTAGTCCAAATAGTCCTGCCCGTAGCCTAGAGGAAGATGCCCAGGACGATCTCAGCGAGGCCTGCTACACGGATATGTGCTTTGTCGCCAATATGACGGCTTTTTCCGACGTCTGCAGATCGCCATCACTAGCCACCTCCTATGGCTTCTTCGTGTGTCCTAACGCCTTTACATTCTCAAATGATTTAATTCCCATTTTTTCGCAGTCTAAATACTCCACGACAGCTGATATCTTGTATCCCTCTCCCTGGTATTGGGCAGGCAAGGTCAAGTATAACGAAACTGAGGATCAAAGCTGGGACAACAAAGCAGATGACTTATACTGGCGTGGATCAACAACTGGCGGGTTCTCTCGCCTAGGAGGCTGGCGCCACCAGCACCGACAGAAGCTGGTTGAGGGTCTCGCAGTTGTACCTGTTGATGCGAAGGTTCTCACCAACAACGGCACAGCTGACAAGCCCGCGTGGGTTGAAATGCCCGTTGTCCCGTCACTGCTTGTCGATGCCACCAACGTGTCATTCAGCCATATTGGCCAATGCGATACTGGCGATTGCACGGCGCAGAAGGACTTCTTCAAGATTGAGGAGTACGCATCGCGAGAGGATGGTTGGGCTCACAAGCTCTTACTTGACATGGACGGCAATGCTTTTTCAGGCCGCTTCTATTCGTTTCTACAAAGCAACAGCCTACCTCTAAAGTACGCCATTGCCCGTGAGTGGCACTCTGAGAGAATCATGGCGTGGCTGCATTACGTACCATTAAGTCTACAAGGCAAAGAATGGTGGGAGTTGCTGCGCTGGCTTCGACAAGAGAAAGACGGCCGTGAATGGGCCAAGAAGGCGGCGGTGGCTGGTCAGGATTGGGCGAATAAGGCACTTCGTCAGGTGGATATGGAAGTTTGGTTCTTCAGGCTGTTGTTAGAGTACGGCCGTGTGATTGACGACAATCGGGAGAACATCGGCTTTGAGATGGCATAGATTGGCGGATAAGTGGGAAGGGGAGGGGAAGGGATGAAAGTACTTTTATGAGCCACAGTACATGCACATACACCGAAGATTTGGCAAATGATTTTATACATTTATAGATATAGGCAAGAAAAGGTAGGTAGGTATATCCTAATCGCATCTGTCATATAAATACCACAGCACTTGTTATCATTGCGTGTGAGCCACAAGATCAACCCCTTTTTATTGATCTCTATGTCACGAAGAAAGATGGTAAAACTAAGCTGAAGAGATATAAAGCTCGAACAACGAACGAATGGCAGCCTTGACCATATAAAAAAAGAAACAAAGATGCCCGGTTCCAAACTCCGAATATAAACAATCATTCCGTATCTGCACTTTCACTCCCATGTCTTCTGGTACATGTCTACAGAAACATCACGTTGACAACCTGCATTAGAACCGTACTATGGCTCTATTACTCATCGTCCACCTCGTCATTATGCTCCTCTCGAGTACCTCTCTGCTCATCAACCATACTCTTATCTTGGTATTCAGCCTCAGCCTCAGCATCAACCTCCGCATCACCATCTCCATCACCAACCTCTTCACCACAGGGATTCTCCTTGAATGCGAGCATGGCTTCGCGCATGTCTTCCGATGGCTCTTCGATGCGCACATCTAGCGCGTCAAGATCCTGCCGGTCGTCATCTTGGGTAAAACCACGGCGGATATCAAGACGGCGCTGGCGCTGCGGACGGATGGATGAGCGTTGCATGACAGGATAATACCACATGGCCTTTTGACTTTCAGAGTCCTTGCCATCGGTGAAGGCGACAAGAAGCTCCTCACTGTATTTCGTAGTGTGGTTGAGCTCGATCTCTTTGGCGGTCTCGTAGCCACGCACACGTTCAAAGCGAAAGCAGGGTCCATGGTCAGATTTGTGCGAGTAGAGCGCATCGTCATCGTTTTCTGGGTTGTTTACGTCGAACTTGGCACGGAAGCGCTTCGTGTCAGAGGCTGAGTGCGTGAGGAAGAAGTCGTAATTCATCATGGGGGGCGGCTTGCTGTAGTTTATAGGGTCTCGTTCATGCAACTCTAGTGCTTGGTGGTAGGCAGCTTCCTCGGAAGCCGTTGTTTCCACAGGCTTCAAAAGACCGTTGATAAGACGCTCATCGTAGTGTGTGCTAGGTGGTACAGGATTCGTGAGGAACTTGATTGTGACGTAGGCCCCGGAATCGGGAAAGGCGTCGAGATCAGGGAGGATCGGAAAAGCGTCAACCAATTTGAGATTGCGATTCTCAGGATGTTTAACGGAGCTGGGGTTCTTGCGATACGCCTCGGCGAACTCGAAACTCTTGTCGATCTTGCGGCGTATACCGGCAGGAGAGTCATCATCCTCGACAGGCGCGCGACGCTTCTCAATACGCTTAGGGCCTACCTTGTTGTCTATAAAGGTGCGCTTGGAAGTTGTGCCAGAAATATACTCGGTACGACGCAGGAAGGACACGGCCACATCAGCAGGCTTAGGGGCGCCTAAGCTGTTAATTGGGCGTAATAGAGGACGATCGCGGGGATGAATAGCAGGTGTAGTAGCAGGAGCTTGTATAGCTATATAAGATGGAGTTAGCAAGTTGGCGATGTCAAGATCTTTGCATTTCAATAGCCTAGTAGTGCACCAACATACAGCTTTCGTCACCATCAAACACGCCAGGCATGCCAACGAGGTCTAGCGGCATCCCCAATTCAGCGTCGGCCTCAATGTTGGGTTGCTGTTCGCGTACCATGCGGGATGTAAACCCTGGACCAGTGTAGTGGCCGCTCGAAAGCCCAGTATTAGGGATTTCTAGCAGCTTTGGAGGGAGCGAAGGTGGCGGCAGCGTATTAGAGTAGCGCACACGCGCGATGTAGTCCTGATGGACAACACGCGAACCATTGCTGGACGAAGATGGCTTGGAGCTTGACATATTGGGTATATGTCGGGTGTTGTTGAGGTGCGCAGAGAAATTTTATCTCAAGGCATGAGAACAGAGGATTATAGGCATCGAGGAGAAAAGAAACAGTAAGTCCGCTGGAAGTGCTAGACTACAATGCAGACAAGGGCTACTAGTATTGGCGAGAAGTTGTGCAAGGCTGAACTGCAAGGCTACTGAATTTGGATTTAATGTGGGGCCTAGTCTATGTACTTGGGATTTGACGTACTAGATGTGCAGAACACCTCTTAAAGTTCAATGTAACTTGGAGATTAGAGTTTATGAGTAGAGAAACCTCCAGAAGATAATTTCAGACTGATGAGGAGACCATTTTCCATACCGATTGATCTCAATTCCAGCATATAGGGTGGAGCTCTTCTCACGACAACGTTAGGCCACGGGTCACGTGAAGTCAAGACGCTTCCTGCTGACTCAGCACCATGCCATCCAATCAGGATCCGCGAGATTTTCATCATACGATTGTTAAGCCGTTATTCTCACTTGAGTTTGCATAGAGAAAACCTTCTCAGTGATTAAAAATAGTCTATTGAATGCTATCTTGTGTCGAAGAATATCAATTGCTTGATACTTGCAGTCTCCGACATTGAAATTGGTTCTATCTAATCTTCTTTCTAACGCAAGCCTTGCCTTTCGGCCGCCTCTCCACTCTTCCGGACCTGTTTTTTTTTTCTTCCTTCTTTTTCCTTTATCTTCTTTTAAATCCCCTCCTCTTGAATCAACCAAACACGCCCTAAAACCCATACATATTCAAAATGATCCGCACTTCGACCTCGACTCTCCTTCGCCGCACCGTTGCCCGTGCTGGCATGCCTACCACTGGCACCCGTGCTGCCTCAACCGCCCTGTCCAAGCCTACTCTAGCGAACATTGAGAAACGCTGGGAGAGCATGCCCATGCAGGAGCAGGCCGAGCTATGGATGTCTCTGCGCGACCGCATGAAGGAGAACTGGAAAGATCTGACTCTACAGGAGAAGAAGGCCGGTGGGTATTGTCCTTTTCACGCTACAACGAATCGCTTACTCCCCTTGAGAGACGGACGGTACATGCCGAACTGCCTCCGAAACAACGATAAATAAACCCACTATCCGGCTGGCTCCCGGCCGATACACCTTACTCGGAGAGGTCCATCCTATAATCAATGGACACCAATGAGCTTCAATTGGTCTCCTCTACCCGGGCTATTAGAGCCAAAGCGGTTGAGCGGGCTCTGAGCATCATGTGTATTTTTTTTCGGCCGGGATAAGTTCCCATGTTACCCCGTCACTCGATACACTCATCTTGCTCGTCAATACAAGACTAAATGCACCAGCCGCTGGCTGTGTCTTGTATTGCGCCGCAAGCAGCCTCTTCTGTTTTACTCCACTTTCGTGCGAAAGAAAGATTCCGGAAAACTAACTGCTCGTCTTGTCTCTTTAGCCTACTGGATTGCATTCGGTCCCCATGGCCCTCGGGCTGAAGCCCCTGCTGGCGAAAAGGCCCGCGTTCTCACTGGCACCTTCATTGGTATCGGTATCAGCCTCGTCATTTTCCTAGCCATCCGCTCTTTCGCCAAGCCTGGCCCTGAGTCCATGAGCCAGCAGTGGCAGGAGGCTGCCAACGAGAAGCTCAAGGTGCGTTTTCACAGTATTACCAATGCTAATACTCTAGTCGACACTACAAATCAACCAGCTTTACCTCGACTAATTATTCTACATTCTTTGGCAACATCCACTAACTCAATTCTTCCCCCGTGCAGAGCCAGAACGCCGACCCCATCACCGGTATCTCGTCTCCCGGCTACACCGGCAAGGGCCAGGTCCAGTCGCCTCCCCGCTATTAATTAAGCTACTTTCTAGATATCAGTCACTATTCATTCGAACGGCCTTTTTTTTTTCTCCTCTCCTTTGCATCTGTTGGCTTCGCCTGTTCGTCCCTATTCTCGATAGACCGAAGCTCTCCTTTTTTTTGCGTGTGATACAGATGCAGAGCCCTGCCAATAACACCAAACTCTCTCTTTTGTATTCTTCTGTTTTTACCGTCTGGCTTTCTTCCTCTTGTCTACCTTTCTTTCCTCTCCAAATCTCGCTCTCTATCTACTACTCCTCTACCCATGTTCCCCTTCCTCTATAAAGAAGTCGGCCTCTACTTGTGATGGCTCTGTTCATCTGTGTAAAAAATCATACACCCCCCTCCCCCCCCACGCTCTTGTACGGAAAGCTAGAAGTACTTAAAAGACTGATGTCTGTTTTTCTATGCTTCTCTTCTATCCTCTGCCTGTATCACCAAAAGCTCTGAACCATAAAGAGAAAAACAAAGGAAAATACTACACATCAATGCCTGTTTCTGTACAACTAGTCATATTCTTCTTATCTGCACGTGGACGTCATCGTAGCACCAATATTACGTCAACACGGCAATAGTGCCGATACAACACCGTCAAGATAGCTAATGACACTATATCCACAGTCTTTTTATAATTCATTATGGATGAAACAAAAACACAATGTCGAGTTAAGCTAGTAGCCAGACAAGAAGCAAGAAGGAAAAAAAAAAAAAAAAAGAAAGAAAAAAAAGAAACAGAACGGATCATAGCCAACTGTTGGATGCGATACCATATCAATGACGCTGTGGGGTCAATCAATCAAGATCGTGATATCAAGGCGTTGAGGAGAAAGGCAAGTAACAAGCAGGAAAACAAACAAAACACAATCAAAGGCTATGGATGTGATGCCAAAGAATCAAGATATAAAAGACAGGCAAAAGAACAACCAAAAACAACACTGAGAAAAAATCGGCCAGATATGCTGGCTAGTCGTATCTCTACCGACCCAAGATTGACTCACAAGATAGATCAATAGGTTGCAATACCTCGTGAGCACTTCATGCGCTGCCCAGCCCAGCTATCTTGCTCTGCTGGTCATCGACCACCATGTCTTCAAGGCCTGTCGCATTGCCTTCCGGTTTGTCTTCATCTGCCATGTGACGCTCGACCTCAAAGCGGCCATCCTTGCCCCAGTACCTAGCCTTTTCAGTGCCATTGGCGCAAGCTTCGGTAATCAGCACATAGGGCATTGGCGCGTCAAAAATCGGCTCTGAGAGGACGCGCTCCATCTCCATTTTTAGGCCGCGGGCGCCAGTGCCGGACTTGGCTGCCCGTTCGGCAATGGCGCGGAGAGCTTTGCGAGTAAAAAACAACCGTGACGGGTAGGTTTCAAAGAGGGCAGTATACTGCGATACCAAGCAGTTACGTGGTTCAGTGAGCACGCGATATAGATCATCAACTGAGAGGTTGCTCAGAGCGCAAATGTTGTGTACACGTCCAATAAGCTCAGGAATGAATCCAAAGGCTTGCAAATCAGCGGATGTTGTAAGGTCCAATGGTGAAAACTGGGAACTAGGATCAGCAGACCCAGGGTGCTGTATAGGCTGGTGAGGCAGGTGGCTGTACATCTCGAGGGGGAGTACATCGGAGCCAGCGCCCCTAGGTTTAGAGCCGGACTTAACATCAGCACCAAATCCCAGGACAGGCCGAGAGACTCGCCGCAATATCAGTTTGTCAAGGCCAACAAAGGCACCACAAAAGACAAACAATATGTTTCTCGTGTCTACTATGTACTGTTCCGTCTTTCCGGACTGGCCTCCCTGGGGCGGTAGAGATGGAGGCGGCGGGACCGACCCATAGGTGCTAGGAATAGGTGTAGCAGTGCGTGATGACCGAGTGTCTTTGATGTTAAGTGTCACCTTTGAGCCTTCAACGAGCTTTAGGAGAGCTTGCTGAACACCTTCGCCGCCGACATCTCGACCGTTGTTAGACTCACGGCGGGAAATCTTGTCAAACTCATCCAAAACTACAATGCCATTTTCGGCAGCTTTGACGTCGTAATTTGCTTCAATCAAAAGGCGCTCAATGCACGTCTCGACGTCCTGGCCAATATACCCGGCTTGCGTGAATGAGTTGCAGTCGGATATAGAAAACGGCACCTTTAGCTTTTTGCTTAGTGTTCTGAGTCGGGGGAGGTTGAAGGAGTTAGCTCGACAATAGGCACATGTCTTTCTCAGCACAGACCAACATACTCTAAAATATATGTTTTACCAACACCGGTGGGACCAATGAGTAACAGGTTGCTCTTGTCAATATTGATGTGGTTTAGCATATTTGGGGTTTCCGTTTGCTGGAGAGGAGACGATAGGGCAGTGTCGAGAGTAGTCTGAATATGGTTCCGCGTACGAGCGCCTGGGAGCGTTGCTGTAGGGTTTTGTGATGCATTCATGGTGTATTCATTCGGGGTCGAGTCTTCGGGATCGTATTGAGAGTAAACAGGGTCGCTATCTCTTCCGTTCTGGTCTGGCCCACTGGTGCCAGAGAGGGCATCCGCGTTTCTCAAGTCTCGTAGCTCACGGTCACGAGCAAGCTGCTGTCTTTGCTGTTTCTCGCGAGCACTTTGCTCTTCGATCTCGAACTCATTCCGGCGGCGAACAGCTTGGTAGTGGTTAAAGATGGTTGAGCAAATGACCTTCTTGGCGCGGTCTTGGCCTACCACGTAGTCGTCGACCTTTGCCTTGAGGTCGCGAGGATAGAACGGAGGAACGCCGGTAGCTTTGTTCTTAAATATGGGACCACGACGGTTTTCAACAGATGGGTCGTAGCTATTGCTGAATCCGGAGCCAAAGTCGCGAGTGCATCGAGGAGCACTCGGACGTAGAGCGGACGACGAGAAGAGTCTCGGGCCATAGTTGTGTGCGAACGCAAGCCGCGATATCGTAAGGCCTTTGTTCCTAAGTCTCGATTGAGTGATGTTTGTACTATGGCTGTTGAATGCGACTGTTACAACAAGGGGTAAGGCCAAACCAACAGGCGATGTCGGCTTGGACGCCAACGACGTCATTGGTCCAAGGCGGGACTTGGCGGAGGTAGCAGCACGAAGACACGTCATGATAGGCCGAGGAAATAAAAGGTAGAAAATGATTGGCACAGAAATGGCAAGGCAGAGGACGGGCAGAGTGAGATACAGAGACTTATATGTATTTTATGGCGATAAGGGGCATATGATGTAAAAGAAAAGGACTCTAAGAGAATTGTGCTTATATAACGCAAGCCGATCTTGGCTATAATAAGCGCAAAGCCAAAGGGCCAGGAGATACTTTAAAGGGAGAGAATAAACAGAGACAAAGAGAGCTAACAGAGTAGGGCCAAGGCGGGACAATCGAATGAGCGATAGACTAAGCTGTAATGACGGACTGGATGCGAATATAAAGGCGAGGGGAGGGGAAAAGAGGCCGGTATGATGGATATTGATATGGGACGGATAGAACGATTTCGACTGCAGAAAAGTAGTAATGATGGAAGATATAATAAGAAGAAGAAATGGTTTGGGGAGAGGGAAATAGACAGAGAGTAGTAGTAATACGTGTATTAGATAGAGTAGTAGTAGAGACAGAGACAGAGAGAGAGAGAGAGAGAGTGTGTGTGTGTGTGTGTGTGCGGTTATGGTTATGGTTGTGGTTATGGTTATGGGAGCTTTGTTGATGATACCAGATACGGCAATTGTGCTTGTTGTTACAGGGATAGCTTACAGAGCTTGATTCACTGAATGTAGGAAGGTACAGGGGCTGTGAGTGCTGGAAGAGCAGCTACAGAAACACGGTGTACGGAGCGACATTAGCGCCGATATAGTGGTGTGGGACACTGGTCACAGGGGGGGATGGGTGTGTGTGTGTGTGTATGTGAGTGTGTCTACAATAGGGTTTGGTGCTGGATAGGGTCTAGAAGCTACGCCTTCCTCCATCTAGGGCTATGAGAGCTCTAGCAGTGCTTCTCTTTCTCAGACATCTATCATCCGAGGCCTGAGTCAGGCTGCTAAGAGGCGTCTGCTCTGCCTCATTTCGAAAAACTGCCAGCGCAAGACTTTTCAAACAATCTCAGCCTATTCCCGTTCATTGTCTTATGACCTGGAGCCGCGCTCTGACTTGTGGTCTGGTCTGGTCTGGTCTGGTCGGGTCTGTCTTGAGTTTTGTTTCGTTATCTTCTTGCTTGGGGGGTGGGGGGGGAACCCAAGCACCGATTTCCCGTGACTACCCCACTTCTTTTCGCCGCGGCTGATAGGGTAGGACTCTTATCACAAGAGAATGAAAGAGAAGATCTTGTTGTTGATAGACAAATACAAGCCGGCTAATTTCAGGAACTCATCGTACGTGATAAGTAGACTGATGAATAATTGTTCGACAATCCACTTATTGTCTCTCAATCTCGGCGCGCGTCTGACTGGCGGAGGTTTCGCCATCTGCCTCTACCACACATACAATGAACGGACTTTGCCACTTCACACACGGTAATTTAATTTAGGCGGAGCGAGATATATGTTAGGTGCTACTACTGTACTTATGTGCATACGTGCATACGTGCATACGTGCATACGTGCGTAGGTACATATATATGTATGCACTTAATCACATGCGTTTAACGGAAGCCGGAAGCCCCTCTCTCCCCTCTCGAGAAAATAGGATAAAGACGTAATGACAAAACAACTGGCGTCGTTGTCTTCTCTTTAGGCACAAACGTGGGGAAGCCTCTCGGCATCACAAATGCAAGGTGGGTAATAATAAATACATTGGTTCATCGCTACAGCACTGGGAAAAAGTCTGTAATATGCTGCCAAAATCTTGTTCAACCTGCTGCTCGGGGCCAATGAGCGAGCTTGGACATACTGTGACCACCCCTTCTTCATGGTCCCAAGCTTACTCTCCTTTCAGCTTCTTGCATACTGGCCTATGTATGAATGTTAGAAATTTTCAGTCGTGCACCAAAGCCTAAGCTTGGGCATTGTTGAGGGAGCCTTGGAGAGGAGGGGAGGAGAGGAGAGGGGAGGAGACGAGAGGAGACGAGAGAGGTGGCATGCAGAAGCTTGGTACATACATGCACGTAGCTAACGCGCTAATCGCTACATGGCTATGTAGTGGCATTCTCCATTTCGTGTATCGCGACAGAATTCTAGGCTACGCTGTGCTCCTAAGTATCTGGACTCTGCTTGCTATTTATTGTCAACGCAGAAAGAGCAAGATCGCGGGAACTACAGGCGGGTGGGTGGATACACATACACACCAATTATTCCCATGTACATACATTGTGCAGACAAGGTATATATGTACATGGCAAAAAGTAGCCAAGTAGGAGGTACTTACTCTATACTATGTATTACTGCCCTCCTGGCCCGCCTTCCCTCTTAACGTTGCTCTGCTTGTCTCCATAGCATAGGATAAGGCAGGCCCTCCTTCCGCGTCCTTCTTCCTTCCAACAAAAGCCCACTCCATGTATTTCTACCCACTGCTGCTTTGCTGCCGCGCTTTGCTACTGCGCTTTACTACTGCGCTTTCCTGCTTCCTGCCTCTCTGTACATACATGTACATGTGGTAGTAGTATAATTATAATAGCTAGGCAACTTCCCCCCCCCCCCCCTCAGTCCATTCCTTGCTTTTGGGGGAGCTCCTTCCTTCTCTTGTAGCTGTACATTGTACATTCCCCTCTCCCCTCTCCCCTCCCCTCCCCTCATATCCTTCGTGTCCCCGCTCCCTCCATACTTGCCTTGCCTTGTCCCCTTGCTTGTATCGCCGTATCTCTGTCCCCCGGCATTGATTCTTATTCCCTTGATCCCCCATTCCCTTTTTATCTCCTCCCTTCATTTATTCTCTTGTTTCTATCTGGCTTTACTCTCTAGCAGCCAGTCATCTATAGCAGGCCAGCCAATACAAAAGCTTTCCAATTTTGGTTTTCTATCAATCTTCCTTCGCTCCTCACCCACATCTAATAACATCCTTCCTTACCAAATCTGATATTCTTGCTCTTCACCTTCACCTCGTCGACATCTTCATTCACCACAGCTTGTAAACTATCAATTCCATGATGCCATCTGCTACTCAGGGCACGCTCGTTGAGCTGGCCCCCAACGTCACGCTTGACCTCGATAAGGTGGCTAAGGATGGTTCAGGTGAGTGAACAGAAAAAAGAAATGTCTTGCACGTTTTGTCCGGCTTGAAACTAACATCACTTTCTAGGCATCATCTCTCTGGACCCCTACCTTGAACCTCACAGAGATGCCTTGAAACGTCGGTATTCCAAAGCTCAGGAGTGGCTTAAGAAGCTCGACGCTACTGAGGGTGGTGTTGCCAATTTCGCCAAGGCAAGTCCCCTCCCCCCAACCATGCCAGGTGTGACATTGTGTTCCAAAGTATCGCTATATTAATATCTAGTTCACTCTCACACAAAACAGGGCTATGAAAGATTTGGCTTCAACGTCGACCAGGACAACAACATCGTCTACCGCGAGTGGGCTCCCAACGCCACCCAAGCCTTTCTGATCGGAGATTTCAGTGAGTTGTCCCATTCCCTTGCCATGCTATTGGCTTTCATTGCCACTGGAAACAGGACTCTTCTGGAGCGATACACAGACAGAAACGCCTGACATTATTATGGTGTAGATGGTTGGGATCGAAAGTCTCACCCCATGAAACGCAATGACTTTGGCGTTTTCGAGATTACTCTGAAGGCTGAGAACGGCCAGGCCGTGATCCCGCACAACAGCAAGCTCAAGGTACGTTGACATCAGAACTAAATTGGACTAGAGCCTCTATGCGAGGTTCGCTGCCCAGGTCTCGTTTGTCTCTATCCGATATACCTTGGTATGAAACCTCCCTAGTACTAGAGACTAACTCCACAAATCCACTCGTAGATTGCCATGAACCTGCCCGACGGGCGTCAAATTGATCGTCTTCCTGCCTGGATAAAATATGTGACACAAGACCTGTCGGTGTCCCCTGCATACGATGCTCGCTTCTGGAACCCCCCTCCTTCTGAGCAGTACAAGGCCAAGAACCCCCGCCCCAAGAAGCCCAAGAGTCTTCGTGTATACGAGGCTCACGTCGGTATCTCTTCCCCAGAGCAACGTGTCGCCACGTTCAAGGAATTCACCAAGAATATGCTTCCCCGTATTCGCGATCTAGGCTACAACACTATTCAACTCATGGCCATCATGGAACACGCCTACTATGCTAGCTTCGGCTACCAGGTCAACAGTTTCTTTGCCGCCAGTAGCCGATTTGGCACTCCCGATGACCTCAAAGAGCTCATTGATACTGCCCACGGCATGGGAATTGTCGTGCTTCTTGATGTTGTGCACAGCCATGCCTCCAAGAACGTGTTGGATGGGCTCAACGAGTTTGATGGCACTGATCACCAGTACTTCCATGGCGGACCAAAGGGTCGCCACGATCTATGGGACAGCCGGCTCTTCAACTACGGTCACCATGAAGTTATGCGCTTCCTTTTGAGCAATCTCCGCTTCTGGATGGACCAGTACGGCTTCGATGGCTTCCGCTTCGATGGTGTCACTAGCATGTTATATGTCCACCATGGTATTGGAACGTGAGTGTTGATAGAATTTCCTGGCTGCTCTTATCATCTTCCCTTCGCTTTACTCGCGATTACTGACATTAAATAACATTATAGTGGCTTTTCCGGTGACTACAACGAGTACTTTGGCTCTCAGGTTGATGAAGAGGCTGTTGTCTATTTGATGGTCGCCAATGAGCTCTTGCACAAGGAATTCCCAGATTGCATCACTATCGCCGAGGATGTATCGGGCATGCCGGCTCTTTGCGTGCCTGTTGATCTTGGTGGTATTGGTTTTGACTATCGCTTGGCCATGGCTATTCCTGATATGTGGATCAAGATTATCAAGGAGCTAAGCGATGACCAGTGGGACATGTCCAAGATCTGCTGGATCATGACCAACCGCCGCCATGGCGAGAAAACAATTGCCTATGCCGAGAGCCACGATCAAGCGTGAGTCGAATTCGATGAACTGATGCAACTCGTATACTAACCCTTCGTACAGTCTGGTTGGCGACAAGACCCTGATGATGTATCTTTGCGATGCTGAAATGTACACCCACATGTCGACTCTGAGTCCCCTTACCCCCGTCATCGACCGCGGAATTGCCCTCCACAAGATGATCCGTCTCCTAGTGCATGGCCTTGGTGGCGAGGGCTACCTTAACTTCGAGGGTAACGAGTTTGGTCACCCTGAGTGGCTAGACTTTCCTCGCGATGGCAACAACAACTCTTTTTGGTATGCCCGCAGACAATTCAATCTCACCGAGGATAATCTCCTACGCTACAAGTTCCTGAACAACTTCGACTCTGCCATGAACAAAACAGAGGACAAGTACGGCTGGCTAGGCTCTCCCCAGGCCTATGTTTCTCTCAAGCATGAGAGTGATAAGGTTATTGTATTTGAGCGCAATGGACATGTATTTGTGTTCAATTTTCACCCTACCCAGAGCTATTCCGACTACCGCATTGGCATCGACGATGCGGGCGTATACCGCATGGTGCTTCAAACAGATTTAGAAGAATTTGGTGGCCACAAACGCCTTGACGAGTCAACTCGCTTCTTCACCAAGCCCGAGGAATGGAACAACCGCCGGAACTCCACGCAGGTGTACATTCCATGCCGAACTGCTTTTGTAAGTAAAATGCTAAAATCCAGGCTCTTGTATTGCATGTGTGACGATGGGCGCAAGCACCGGTTTAACTAACACGATATTTCTTTTTAGGTGTTGGCAAAGGAATAAAATACTATGAAGGAAGAGTAAGGAGAACGAAGGAAGCATATCGAATTGGCGACGAACGTGCTTTTGCACAGCCAACATAAAAATATTGAGGTGTATGTCGCAGGCTGTAGCCTAGACTGAAATTCCCCAGATCCACCCACACAGATAAACATAGACACTCTATCACCATCAAACTATCTAGCCATAAAACCAAACCAAAGGGGAAGCAACAGAAGTAGTGCACGTAAAGACCAACACGCCAACGATAACTAATGGATTAACATGTGTGAATGCATCTGATAGCAATCCCATCGCCTCTATTTCCTCGTGACACGGTGCCAAAAGAGGATGCTACAATCTTCGTCGCAATGCTATATTGTAGATTCATGGAGCAGTCTTTGTTGATAACGTGTTGACAAAGCGCCACAGGAACAGGAACAGGAATTTGGCAATACTTGGGCTTAGTGCTCTGTAATTTCTTTACGCCTTAGGCCGCCAACAATCTAGCCATTCAATCCTCGACAAATTTCCAAGGGCCCCCACCTTTCCTCCCTTCTGCTGCCCCAAAACCCCCTGCCATCAATGTTGTCCCCAATGTTAATAGAAGAAATGGCTCCCGACCAGCGGCGAAACTGCGGGTAAACCTCGCTCGTTACCCAATCAGGTTTAGTGCTCGAGCAATTTTCGGCCAAAGAAGGCCATCACGTGACCAGCATTCTAGCAAGCTCTCCAGATCTTCGACGGGCGTAGTCCATTCTGGTTTCTCTAGACAATTCTGCTCACTCTCTTCCAACGTCCCTCTCCCGACTACCCAACCTTCATCTCCACCCCCATTCAGATACGCTCTTAGCCGTCTGTAGAGATGTTCAAGAGGTGTGTGTTTTCATTATCGTCGTATTTTCGCGAGCCAATGGGCACCAATTCCATTTAATTGACGCTGACCATTGCCTATGTCTTCTCCTCTCCCCCTCATAGCGGCATTTCCTCTTTCGCGAGAGCAGCTCGCCCTGCCTTCACGGCGGCGCCCCGTCGCGCTGTCCGCACTCCCTTCCCTGCGCTGAACCGTCTTGCCAGCACTGCCAGTGTTGGTAACGGAAAGATTCACCAGGTTAGTCTTGATCTTCCAATTGTTCCGTGTTCCGTTTCTTGTCTACTCATCGAATTGGCCTGTCGTTTCAATGGCATGATGGCCTTGTCCGATATCCACCGAACATTAGTTTCCCCATCAAGGAATTGGTCTGCTAACATGGAGAAAAATCTTTTAGGTCATTGGTGCCGTTGTTGATGGTTCGTGTTAAATCAACTAATTGCCCTCCCCCCTCCCATCAACAATACAGCAATTATTATTCAATTAGATTTTCGCCAGCTCACACTTTCTCTCCTTTTTTGCAGTCAAGTTCGATGGCTCCAAGCTGCCCCCCATTCTGAACGCCCTCGAAACCCAAAATAATGGCCAGAAGCTCGTCCTTGAGGTCGCGGTAAGCTCGGAATTTTCAGATCCGATGGTCCGAAATGTACTACTTGAAAATAGTGTCTAACAATAATGCCATTTACAGCAACATCTGGGTGAAAGTGTTGTTCGTTGCATTGCCATGGACGGTAAGTCAATGATGTGTTTTTTTCTGGCCCGTCTTGTTATATATACCCCTTCTTGCTTGCGTGGCTTTTTTTTTCATGTCGAATCTTCATACTGACAAAAATTTTCAACAGGTACTGAGGGTCTTGTCCGTGGTGCCAAGGCCGCCGACACCGGTGCCCCCATCACCATTCCCGTCGGCCCTGAGACTCTGGGCCGTATCATGAACGTCACTGGTGACCCCATCGACGAGCGTGGTCCCATCGTCGCCAAGAAGCATCTCCCCATTCACGCCGAGGCTCCCGAGTTCACCGAGCAGTCAACCGAGGCCGAGATTCTGATCACTGGTATCAAGGTCGTCGATCTCCTTGCCCCTTACGCCCGTGGTGGTAAGATTGGTCTGTTCGGTGGTGCCGGTGTCGGCAAGACCGTGTTCATTCAGGAGCTTATCAACAACATCGCCAAGGCTCATGGTGGTTACTCCGTCTTCACCGGTGTCGGTGAGCGTACCCGTGAGGGTAACGATCTGTACCACGAAATGCAGGAAACCTCCGTCATTCAGCTGGATGGCGAGTCCAAGGTCGCCCTGGTCTTCGGTCAGATGAACGAGCCCCCTGGTGCCCGTGCCCGTGTCGCCCTGACTGGTCTGACTATTGCCGAGTACTTCCGTGATGCCGAGGGACAGGATGGTGAGTTATACTATTACCTCTTCAAACAACTTTTAGTCATCATTTCTAACTAATTCAATAGTGCTGCTCTTCATTGACAACATTTTCCGCTTCACCCAGGCTGGTTCTGAGGTGTCTGCCCTGCTGGGTCGTATCCCCTCTGCCGTCGGTTACCAGCCTACCCTGGCTGTCGACATGGGTGGTATGCAGGAGCGTATTACCACCACCAAGAAGGGTTCCATTACTTCCGTCCAGGCTGTGTACGTGCCTGCTGATGATTTGACTGATCCCGCCCCTGCCACCACTTTCGCCCATCTGGACGCCACTACTGTGTTGTCTCGTGGTATTTCCGAGCTGGGTATCTACCCTGCCGTCGATCCCCTTGACTCCAAGTCCCGTATGCTGGACCCCCGTATTGTCGGCGAGGAGCACTACCAGACCGCCACCAAGGTTCAGCAGATTCTCCAGGAGTACAAGTCTCTTCAGGATATCATTGCTATCCTGGGTATGGACGAGCTTTCGGAGGCTGACAAGCTTACCGTCGAGCGTGCTCGTAAGATCCAGCGTTTCCTGTCGCAGCCTTTCACTGTTGCCCAGGTCTTCACTGGTATCGAGGGCGCCCTAGTCGACCTGAAGGACACCATTGCCTCGTTCAAGGCCATCCTGAACGGTGAGGGTGACTCTTTGCCCGAGGGTGCCTTCTACATGGTTGGTGACTTCGCCTCCGCCAAGGTCAAGGCTGAGAAGATTCTAGCCGAGCTCAACGCTTAAGCGTTTCCCTTGACTCCATTAATGGAACGTGGCTGCGAAAAGAGGAAAGGGGATTAATGGGAGTGAAAAAGCACACCCTGTGTATAGAATTCCAGGGCTTTGAAAATGCTTTTATTATCTTTCAAAGCGGCATCGGGCCCTGAATCTAGTCTCTTCCATGAGCTGTGTACAAGACATTCAATTTGTTTCTCGTTATAATCATCACCCATAATTGTACAATGTGAAAATTCGTGTCAATGGACGTGGTTCCATGGTCAGTGGCTATAAATGATTGATAATCTGGAGGACCTGAAATAGTGATGTGCCGCCGATGGACTAGGGTTAGATACCTTTTTCTGCTTAGTCATATTACTTACTAAGCGCGTATTGATAGGATAGCGCGTTCATACACACACCACAAGATCATCATGGCATTGTTCTAATATGTAATGTTCAATTTATCAGAATCAACTTGTTTTCGAATTTAGCTGTATCAAGAGACTCGTCCGCGTCAAGCAACAATGTCTATTTTCCAGGCGCCAGGTCTTGAGTTGATGCAGGATCTTTTGCAGTCACACCCGTGCAGGTCATTGCAAATAGAGACTCTAGCAACGCTTCTACATGTAAGAGGAACCCGACTGGTGGCCCCAACATAAGCCAGGCTCTATCGAAGATTTATCTCTAATCTCTGAGGTTTGCATTGTTTCTTCTTATAGCCTAATGCTGCGATAGCACGGAATATTGTTGTCTACGGACCCGAAGCGTCGGGGAAATCAGCCATCGTCGAAGGCGTAGTCTCGCGAATATCACAGGCGTCTGATGATGAATGGATGCTCAAGTATGCAATTGTCAAGTCAGTGCAATGCATTACTCTCCGACACATGTTTGAGAGAAGTCTGGCGCTAATCCACGAGGCTTTGGGGATCCAAGAAAAGGTTCCGCGCTGTGATAACCTGGCACAATTCACGAGTGAGTTGTCGCAGACCCTGGGTATGTGGACAGCAGAAGGCGCAGACGTACGTCCAGCTAGACGCCATTTTGCTCTGGTGTTTGATGGCATTCAAGGACAGAGAGAAGCAACGGGCACTCTAGCTGCGGGCCTGGCACGACTCGCAGAGATTGTATGTTTCATTAGTGTCTATTTGGATTCAATTCATGCGGCGGGATGACTGTACTAACAATTCCTTCTACGCTGAATAGGTCCCGTGTCTTGTATGCGTTTTTATCGCTCCGGTTCCCCCACCGTCGTTCCTACGTACTACAACTGTGCTTAATGTACACTTCCCGAACTATGCTAAGCACGAATTTGTCAAGATCCTCGCCCTATCTACACCACCATCTATTGCCGACCTCAGCGATCAGGAGACACACGACCTGTGGATCCGCTTTTGCGGAACGGTGCACGACTCCCTGGCCAAGGCTGCTATTCGTACTTTACCTTTATTACGGAGTAGCTGCGAACGCCTGTGGCCGCTGTTTGTGGCGCCCATCGAGCTGGGGACACATGATGCAAAGGAGTTTTCGAAGTTGCTCATCGCAGCCCGTATACATTTCCAGGATGAAGCCTTGATTAACCCATCGCTGATCAGCGCTCAGCCAATACTCACCAAGCCTGCCATCTTGCCGTTCACAGAGGCTTCCACTGGGGAATTTGCAGCTTCCTCTAGCTCTGTTCGTGCTACTACTACTACACCTACTTCCGATCCTACGCCTTCTAAAAAAGATCTCGCTGTCCTCCTGCCCACAATGCCGCGACTGATATTGATTGCTGCGTATCTCGCCTCACACAACCCTGTACGTCATGACATGACGGTTTTTTCGACCTTTCACCATGGCAAGAAAAAAAAGCGCGGTGGACTGGCCAGTACTCTTCCACAACGAGCACCGCGCTCAAAGCACCGTAAGATTGCGCGAAAGTTGCTCGGGGCGCACAGCTTTGTCATGGAACGGATGATGGCTATCCTGGCCGCTGTTCGTAGTGAATGGGCTGCGGCCGTGGGGCTACCGGTGCAACAACCTATAGGTATTGATGGCGATATCGGTTTGGCTATGGCTACATTGACGAGCCTGCGGTTGTTAGTGAGAGTTGGTACAGGCTCAGATTTGTTAGATCGTGGATCAAGATGGAGGATTACGGTGACTTGGGACGATGTTAGGTCAATAGGGCGGAGTGTTGGCTTGGAGATTGAGGACTGGCTAGTCGAGTAAACGACTAGCAGGAGTAGCAAACGTATAATTTCTAAGCGAATAGGTAGAGTGTACCGTACCACCTTGCCTGTCTTTGCATACTTGGGAGTAATCAGTGCTTCTGGTGGCATGTGACACGACATAATTGACACAGGTTTCGAGGCTATTGCATAGCATATGCTTTTTCTCGATTGAGTAGATGTCGCGTGAGTTTTCCCACAAAAGGGGGGGGGGGGGGCGTATTGTGTTTAACAAGGCTGTTTACTTGTAATGAGGCATCAGCATAAACAATGATTTTAGCTACTGGCTGCACCTTCTCGCCCGTCGCCTTTCACCTCACCGTTCAAGCATTTTAAGCCAGGTTAGTTTTAGTTCACATCGTGTTGATGGTGCAGAATGGGGACGAGAGGAACTGACATAAATGTAAGGCGCATTCATTCAAACCTGTAAGCTAAAGACAAACCATAGAAAACAAACCCTCCTCCCCCAAAAGAAAAAAAAATAAGTCTATGAAATAAACCAGCAAGCCTTCTAAGAATAAGAAATGAAACATGAAAAAGGGACGGACCAAAAGAACAAAAAAAAAAAAAAACAGGCAACAATCTAGACAGAACGTGGCAGCTATGCACTGACACTGTTCACAATTCCTGCTTGCTGGTCCCCCAGACGCCAGGTGTCTTCTTGCTTGGTTCCGGGTGGCAGCCACGTCGGAGTCTGCGTTTGTCGCATCGTAGATTCTTTCCCGGAAACAATACCGTAGCTCGAGGAGGATGTAGGCCCGGAGGCGTAGGGAGTAGATGGGGTGTTCATGGGCAGTAGGGGTGAGGCGTTGGGGGCAGCTGCCATGGTGCGCACCTTGCGATCGGCCTTGTTGCCCTCATTGGAGCGGTCGTAGAGCCACAGGCCCAGGAATGTCAGGGTAATTCCAAAGGCTTGGATGCGAGTAGTGGGGTTGCGAAACCAGATCAGAGACGCGACTATGATATAGACACGCTTGAGAAGGCTGGCCACGGAGTACGTGACAGGAGAAACCATGCCGAGTAGCACAAAAGCAATGAGGTTTTGGCCAAAGTGGAATGTGCCGTTGAGGAAAAACTCGAGTGTCAAGCGGCCGTGGTCCATGGCGCCAGGTCGGCCACTGAGATCGACTGCGCCGTCGCTGAAGAAGTCAGCAAGCAAAGACCAACCCTCAGAGAAGAACCAGATAGGGAGGGTGAGAAAAAAGGCAATGCTGGATGAATAGCAAATCAGATTCAGCTTGTCGAGCTTCTTGCTTTGCATTCCCATGCCCTCAGCCTCAGCTTTAGCTCTGTCGTTGAAGAGCTGCTTGGAGTAGATGTTTTGGGTAACAAAGATGATGGCCGCTAGAAGAGCGTAGATGACGCCTAGAAACTGACCGCCGAACGTGACGTTTCCAGAGCAGGCTAGGCAGACGCCCAGGGTGAGGGGGACAAGCGAGACGTAGGTTGCAACAGGGTAAGGGATGTTGTAGAGCAGACGGTAGGCCAAGACGGTGAAAAGCGGTGAAAGTCCCTTGATGGTGTGCACGAGGGAGACGGGAATCATGGATGTCGCATTGGAGCTGAGCAAGTGGCCGCCGATTTGGAAGAGAGCCATGGGAAGGGTGGTGCGAGCAATGTCGAGCGAGGGTTTGCGAATGGGATACTTTAAGGTAGGAATGATGCGCTTGAGTCTGGGGAAAATAGAGGCGAGCCACGACCAGAGCAGACAGTACGAGGAGACAAAGACGAACTGCACGAGTGTGAGAGTCGCTGGCTTTGGAAAGGCGTTGAGAATTGACTTGGAGGAAGTGTTTGTGAGGAGCGAAGTTGTCCACCAAACGATGCACAGGACCTGGATGAGGAGGGACGGCGGGTTAGTGACAAAATAAACCACGGGACGAATATTTGCGCAGACAGAGAGCATAGGGCGAGCATAGACAAGTCCTAGGACTTACAACAAGCATAGGCGAGATAGGCGCACGCAAAGCTCCGGCAATGTCAGCCTGGCTGATGCTACTATTGCGGACCCTTCTTAGGGCATTTGAGAGACTAGTACGGCGACCAGGCAGCGAAGAGCCATCGAGTTTCTCACGAGAGGAAGAACTTCTGCTGTGATCGCGACGGGGAGTCCATCTTTGGGCACTGCTCATAGCGGTATCATGACTAGTGGTATCAACAAAGTCTGGAAAACGGTCGATCTTTTCGTGATGGCTCATGATGGGTAGGAGGGTGGACGAGGGAGACTCAGTTATGAGTGAGTATAGAGAAGGGAAAGAGAAAAAGAGGGGCGGTACTGATTGATGATATATAGATGGGACAGCGTGTAATGCGAGAGTAATAAACGACGAACTCGTGATTTGGGGAGTGACTTATTCTTTATAGCCACGAATATGGAGGAGGGTAGTGTAGCGAAGATATGAAGCAGACAACAACCAGGCAAAAACAAAGGCGATATAAACGAGAGACAAGAATTGAAGAAAGCGCAGCGGCAGCAAAGAATAATAAAGAGAATAGAGAGAGACTGGGCCGTGGAAACTGTATAGGCGATGAAGGGGAGGGAGAAGAAGGGGAAAGAAGAGAGAACTCTCAGAATACGTGAATAAAAGTCTCAATTGGAAAACAAAAAAAAAAAAAAAAAAAAAAACTAATTAAGAAAAGGTACAAGTATCAGTGTACATATACATGTACATATGTATCGCCGGAATATCACAGGCTAAATGAGAGTGGAAGGAAATGAAATATACCTGCAACCTACCTGCCTGCACTTATCTTGTTCTTTTTGTTACCACGTGCTCCAGCGGGTACATGACAAGAAGAGAGAATAGCCATGGCCAGGTTTAAGCCTGAGCTTCTGCGAGAAATTCGGCGTTTATAATGCCTTTTCAAAATCTACCATTGTGATCTTTATACGCACGCACATACGAATATGGAAGCTCGGTCGTTGTGCTGTGCTTAGCCTTGGCTGCTGACTTGTATCTTGTCCAATTTTAGGAGAGAGAAGAGCACTTGAGGAGAACCAGAGATTTCATACTAGTTAGGACAGGTAACCGTATATAATGTATGTGTATATAGATATACATATATCAGGTGATTGATTATCCGACGCTCTACCGAACAGGGGATGGACTCTCCACAACAGCCTTGATGTCTTTTTATAGTAACCCCTGCATCCGTCAATCAAGGGCAGATCAAGGAGTCAAGGAGCTTCCAAATGGTGGAGACTAGCCTGGCCATCACGTGAGCTAGACCTGCCAGCTGTCTGCACCTGCACTGCACGTCGCGCTTTTGAGCGAAGCCTCGTCTAAGAATTGTCGACAAGGCTACGAAGCTTTACCACACTAGAAAGCCGACAACGAAAAAATAAAAAAAAAAGTTAAGCCTTACCGAGCGCTGTGCTTATATCTCAGCTGCCCGCGCAAAAGTCCTTGCGCCTAATTCCAAGGGGAATTACGAAGTTGCTCTTCAACAAAACTCTCAAGACCTTCCGGCCTCTCAGGACCTTTTCACTACCAATACTACTTGATTCCCCGGCGTCACCAGTCTCATCATCGACTTGGTCTACCAGCCAGCCCCGATCGTTTCTGCACTTCCCTGAACCTGCACCTTATTGATATCCACCCGACTCTCCCTTCTCTACACGTGTCGTGCGAGCGTCACCCACCAAATCGCCCATCATGGCAGCTGTCAAGATGACCAAGAACCAGATGCGACGCGCCAAAAAGAAGCAATTGAAAAAGGCCGCCATCACTGTAGACAAGGATTCTACTGCCGAGAAGCTTGAGAAGACGGCTTCTAGCCAGGGAGAGCCCCAAGAAGATGCCGTCTCAAGCACCGCGGCCACTGTCACAAAAGACAGCGGCTCCACGGCGAAGTCTGAGCCAATCCCCGAAACTGCCCTTCTAATCGACGAAGCAATAGAAATCCCCGACGTTGATAACAACCCCGCATTCTCCATGTTCAAGGACATATTCAAAAAGTTCGGTGCTGATTTCGAGCAGGACGAGGTAGCACGCGAGGCTAATGCCGGAAACCAGGGCGAAGTCATGTACAGCGACGACGAAATCCCCGACGAAGAACAGCCGTTGCGTATGTCCAAAAAGAAGCGCAAGATGCTTGCTCAGTTGTCCATTGCTGAGCTCAAGGCGCTCGTCAAAGTCCCCGAGGTTGTTGAGTGGCAGGATGTCAACTCACCGGACCCGCGCCTGCTTGTCCAGATCAAGGCCCAGCGCAACGTCGTGCCTGTGCCTGGCCACTGGTCGCTCAAACGCGAATATCTATCTTCTAAGCGTGGTGTAGAAAAGCCCCCGTTCCGCCTGCCGAAGTTTATCGCCGAAACTGGCATCACGGAGATGCGCGATGCCGTGCTAGAAAAGCAGGATGCACAATCCCTCAAACAAAAGCAACGTGAGCGTGTGCAACCTAAAATGGGTAGACTGGATATTGATTATCAAAAGCTGTATGATGCCTTTTTCCGCTTTCAAGAAAAGCCCGAACTTACGCGCTTTGGTGAGGTCTACTATGAGGGCAAGGAGCTAGAGGTAGATTATCACAGTTTCCGGCCTGGTGAGTTGACTGATGAAACTAAGGAGGCACTTGGTATGCCTCCAGGAGCACCGCCACCGTGGCTTATAAACCAGCAACGTGTTGGCCCACCACCCTCCTATCCTACTCTCAAGATCCCCGGTCTGAATGCGCCGCCGCCACCTGGGGGCTCCTGGGGCTTCCAGCCAGGTCAATGGGGCAAAGTGCCTGTTGACGAGCATAACCGCCCGCTATATGGCGGCGATGTTTACGGTCTGACGGACATGAACGGGAAGCAGCTGGCTGTTGCGGCGCCCGAAGCCATCGATCGCACAGTTTGGGGAGAACTCCAGCCTCGCGAAGAGGAAGAGGATGACGAGGACTCAGACGAAGAGGAGGATTCAGACGATGAAGACGAGAATGACGTCGCCTCACCCTCAGGCATGGAATCCCCCAGCGGTTATGCCACCAATGCACCAACCGACTATGGTACCGGCGTTGAAACGTCCATTGCCGGTGAAATGGACTTGCGCAAGACACGTCGCGGCATTGAAACTGAAGAACATTCAGGCCCTCGTTCGGCTTATACCGTCCTTCCAGAACAGCGTGTATCGGGAGCTGGTGCTACTGGCCTCTTTGGCAGCGAGCGAACTTACGATCTCAACGCGGCTCGTGCACACCCTATTCTGGGCGTGGACGATGAGACTCGCAAGCGCAAGAAGCCAGGTGATGTTGATGTGGCCATCGATGTTGATGCCTTGGCAGCTGGTGGCGGTCTAGGCAAGGACGAATTACAGCGTAAGTTTGCCGAGAGTTCAGCCCGTGAAGGCATTGGTGCCCAATGGCGGGGGGGTCCTGGCGGCAATGATGACGATATTGCAGATATGATTGCACAGGAATCGCGGAAGCGCTTGAAGGTTGATGAGGAGAGGCAGGAGAAGAAGAAGACGGCCAAGTACCGGTTTTAGAATCAGGAGCCAAAGAAAAGACTCCCGGCGAGAAAAAGTGAGGGAGAGATGTACGCATGCAAGAAGAGGGGGCGGATTGTTGCTAGACTGGGATAGCACAGAGGCAAGGGATGAACTACTGCTACTACTACTACTACTACTACTACTACTACTACTATTGCTAGTACAGGACAGGCCCTTCCTCGCTCTGGTTGCTTTTCTTCCTCGTTTTCTTTTTGTTTGAGCCTGGCTTAGGCTTGTTGATTTCCGGAGTTTTGGAGCAAGAAAGGGCTGGGGTTTATTTCTTTTTTATTTCGTTTCTTTGGTGCTTTGCTTTGCTTTGCTTTGCCTTAGTTCATTTCCCTTTGCTTCTATTTTCATATGTTCTATCTATACTGGGCGTACTGTAGTATTACTGTTCACATATCACAACACGCCACACTTCCGTCACACCTATAGCTTTGATATTTGTATACCTCAATATTCTAAACTTTCTTGCACTCGTCACATCTCCACATCTGCGAGAACAGCCCCCTCTCCCCCTTCTGCTTTAAACAGCGGCCATGGAACTCCTTGTTGCAAAGCGAGCCAACACACCTAACAACCCATGCGCCCGCCAGAATTTGCGTTGAACACACAGTACAAAGCGGTGTTGTTGGCTGGGGCGAACGAGCAGCACTCACGGGATTTAGCATGGCGGCATCATCAAACTTGCAACGTTCCTGCTTTGGGGCCGTTCCATCAGTCTTCGCATTCCAGGAATCCCAGGCCTGCTGAATCAAGCGGAGAGCGGCATCGTGTGTGTCCATATCAAGCACGTCACAGGCTGTTAGTGTGCTGGCATGATGCATCACATGATACATGAGGTCACGCGATGCAATGAGCCATGCAAGATGATCGTGTAGGAAGGACAACCAGACACCTGCAACAGTGGCGCGTGTGGTGTCGTGGGCGAGAGCATAGGTGCTCCAGGCAATGATGTAGGTCTTTTCGGTGGCGCTGATGTCAGTGTAGTCACTCAATGCACATTGGTGGCGGTGGATCAGCCATGATTTGTCTAGCCGGTGTTGGGTGTGCTGGGTCCCAGGAGTGAGCTGTTTGTGTGTTATGTGATCATACATGGGAAAGCCATTTTTGGGCACAGTAAAGGTTTCTAGAGCTTCGGGTGGAAGTGACTACGACTCACACGTCAGTTCGTGCTGCAAGACTTCGGGACGATTGGGATTCTAGAGGATGGGAACATACTAAAGGCTCGACGTGAGTCATAGCAGTTATGAGTCCGGGGTTAGTAAGTAGTGACGCCTTGTGCTGGGCTGACTCGTCTAGAAGTCGAAGCAACGGCCGGATATAAATCTTGGGCGGAGTCCCTGGATCGCTATCCAGGGGTTCCTTCAACTTTGATGGTGTATTTAAATGGAATTCTACATTCTTGTGACTCGATTGTAAGTGCTGTAACAGGCTGTCTAGTGACATGTGGGGGTTTCCACAAGGCAAACAGCGAAAACGGTCACGAGAGACCCAGCAGTGATCGAAGTAGTAGTTGACCATGCCCGTCCCAATTTCAGGCGTCGTTTGGGGCTTCTTAGGCTTTGGGACTACGATGGAACTAGAGTCGCTTGCTGTCGCGGTGCTTTCGTGGAAGCGCCAGCTAGAAAGCTGCTTGAGGTTATAAGTAGAAATTTGCTTCCTCTCGCGCAGTCTGCGCTGGCTGGGCTCGTCGCTGTCGCAAGAGCTTTTACGGTCCGTGCGGAGATCTTGTGTTGGGTAGCCGATGTGAGGCATATGCTGAAATGGGTCCGGGTCTGGGTCTGAGCCGGGGCCGGAGCCGGAGCCGGAGCCAGAGTCTGAGTCTGAGTCTGAGTCTGTAGCTGTGGCTTGAAAAATAGAAGCGGCCTCTTCACTCGAAGAAGCACGTTGTGTGGAGTCATGATCGTCAAGCGATGCTGATTTAGGTTCAGTAAGACCATGTGCTTCCGCGTGAAAGCCGGGATTAACGAGAGCGGGGTCTAGAGGTTTTGTCTCAGGTGTCACCGATGGTCCACATGATGTAGAAGGAAGTCGGGCCACGGGTGTAATGCTAGTTCTTTTTGTAATAGTGGTTGTGTTTACACCTGCGCTTGCGCTTGCGTCTAAGCTCGCGCTTATGCTTGTGCCCGTGCTTGTGTCCATGCTTATGGTGCTTGTAGCAACTGCACTTGTACCTGTATTTGTATTTGTATTTGTATTTGTATTTGTATTTGCGCTTATGCCTGTGCCTGTGCCTGTGCCTGAACTTACCCCTAGAGCTGGTACCGGGTAGCTCAAAGGTACAGTGGGAGGTTGCGACAGAGCTGGTTGGCTGTGCAAATTAAGAGCTGAAGTCGTGTTTTTCCATATGGCTGAGCCGGCGGGTCTTAGTTGGAATGGGTTCTCTAGCTCGTTTCCTGAGGGTCTAGCCGTTGTACCAGACAAAGCTAAAGAAGGTGGCACAGTGATATTTCCCGAGGGTGCTACCGGGCGGACAGAAGACAGTGACCATTGTAGGTCAACCTCAAGACGATACTGGGTTTTGGCGGCGGGCCTTTCATAATCGTAGCCGTACATGGTGCGATATTGAAGACCCCGGGAGAACAAATCAATACGGCTAGCAATGAATGAAAACCGTTTTGGATTTGAGGTCCTAGAACTATCCCCACTGAGTATGCCAGCGGGTGGCCAGATATTACTACAAGACGCGCTTATATATACATCGAGGCGATATCTTCGACACAGCCCAAAAGAGCCGCTAGGCAGAAAGGTTGAGAGCTCCTTTTCGGGAATAAATATCTTGCCTAGCTGCACGATCATGTTTTCCGGCTTTTTTGGCGCGGTGGTATCCTTGGACTGATGTGTCAGAACCAAGCACTCTAGAGGCTTGGTGATGAGCTCTTCGGGCTTTCCAGACGAGCAATCCAGAATCTTCAGTTTGACTTGGGCCTTAGTAGATTGAATGGGTGTAGACGGGGCAGGCGATGGATTGTCCAAAGCATGTGATGGCCCTGATGTAGCTACAATGCGTGTAACATGGATTATAAGCCCCCGCTCAGCGTACATATTCAACGGAGCGCCATCCGTGGCGAGTGAAGAGCTTCTGGCGACACTCATTGTCGAATGTCTTCTGGAAGATTCTTCATCTCCAGACCGAAGTCTTTGGTTTTCATGTCTAGAACGCATTTTAAACATCCGCCTGAGCGAGCGACTGAGATATGGGAGCTCAAGGCGGTCTGGAATTGCATTGGGGGGAAGAAACATTGAACAAAAAAAAATGTATTAAAAGAGAGCAGAAGAAGAAATGATGCGCATCAAAAAAAAAATCAAAAAAAAACCCCGAAAAAAAAAAAAACAAAAAAAGACAATTTGTTATAGCGACGAATCCAATAAAAAGGTCGCGCTTAACTTGTATGCATTATATGCTTGATGCTTAGTTGCAAGGCTTTAAAAGGCCAGCACACGATACTCGAGTAACTCCACTATGAATTGGTGATAATTTCTCACCGGCTTTGTTTGCGCGCTCTGTGTAACCTACAGCGACGCGTTGTGAGCTTTAGGCACTATTCTAGACCCTTATTAGTCATCTATCCTAGGGTTATATTTGGTCTGCACATTGGCCGTATAGCCGCATAGCCACATAGCCGCAATGCCCCGCTCTTTTTGTAGCCTTCATCATGGTGTGCTCCGTTTATCACGAAGCTTAGGATTCCCGCTTCTTAAAACAAATATCAATTTCCTAAACTAAAATCAAGTTCTTGCCGTTTACGCCAATCTGCGTTTGCTTTGTCATACGCGCACAAAATAATTTCCAAAATTTCTATCCCAACTTCTTTTGCTACTGGTCTCTTTTCTTTTTTTTTCCCTCTCTTTTTCACAGCATGAGACTTGCTTTGATGTCTATTGTGATCAACTATCAAAGACGCCATCTTTTTCTTTCACTATCGCCCAATTTCTCAGCACAAATGCACGAATCATCGTGAAAATCCTGTGTGAACATCCTGTGCAAAGTTTCATGGTCCTCCGCTTTTCTGATTACCGCCTCTTAAATCACAGAAACTCTGTCTTCTTTACTTTTTCTCTTTCCTCCTAATGCCACTGCCCTTCTGCCTGTCTTCTACCGAAAAGTGACGTGTGATAGGTCGTTTGGCAAGCACTTGAAAGTTTGAACGAAAAGAAAACATCAATACGAGTGTATATCCGTCTCTTTTTTTCCGCCAAAAAAACTTTTTCGGTTCTAGTATGTCTGGTAGGCGTTCTGCTCGTATAGCTGCCATTAGTGCTGCCGCCCATGCTGCCCGTGTAAGTCCTGAGGTCGATCCAGAAGAAATCCTTCCTCAGCTCGAACGGACCCGTGCCCGGAGCCATGCCGCGGCTGTTGCTGTAGTCTTTGAATCACAACAAGAACAACCTACCAAAAAAAAGCGTTCTGGCGATAAACGATGCACCCGGCGCCAAACTCGAAGTACAGCAAAACGTCGAAAAATGCGTATGCTTCCAGACCACCCTTCTCAGCAGCATCGGTCTAAGGGCTTTGCCAGCACACATAGCTTTATTGAAGATTCGGCAGAATGTACCCCCTCTAGCTCTGCTCGAGAGAAGGAGCTGGTTTGGGACAACGAGCCTATGCTTGATTGCTGGGCCTTTATCTTGTATCACGCTTCAGTCAACGAAAAGGACGTGGTAAATATATCGTGGCTTTTGAATGCAGCCACTGTTTGCAAATCCTTTGCATATGGTGTCAATAAAGTCATTTGGTCGCATCCGTGGATCAGCAGTCCCCGTGTAGGCGCTCGTCTGATGTCGACTCTCGGACTCCCATCACCAGAAAATACAAACACATTGGAAAACAAAATGAACCACCGCATCTCCATGACCCGTAGTCTCCGCATTGGGCCCCTGCAGACCCACTCGTTGGAGGGGGTTTCTTCGCTTCTCGCCGTTTTTCCACGGCTCACTGAGATTGATATTGCCTTCCCCGACGACCCAGTCTTGCTTGATAAGTGCAAATATCCCAAGGATCTCAACAAAAACTTAATCAAACGAGTGACTGGTCGGAATATGGCTATCCATCAACTCAATACATGGCGTTGGAATTTGCCTGTTCTTTACAGGTCTATTTTCTTGGATAAAGAACCAAAGGAAGGCGAAGAAAGCGAATCCCAAACATCCAGTTTTGAAAAAGCCTATGAAATGCACACTGTAGGCCCTCTTAGAGATCTCACAACTTTGCACCTTGAGGGCATCCCGTCCGCTTGGCTAGACTTGATTGATTCGACGCCTGTTCAGCACCCCCCTTTCATCCAGATAAATAGCTTGATTTTAGCTCTTAAAAATCTCCGTACCCTAACCTTAGACCATTGCGCTTTCACTCGCGAATTCTTGGTTCATCTTCCATCGCAGCTTTGGCATCTTTCAATTACCAAAAGCTTGGTAGAAAGCGTGGATTTCGAGGAATACCTCAAATTATGTGGACGTTCACTGAAAACCCTGAAGCTACGTGATAATATAGGCCTGACTTTGCGTGTTTTTGGTAGCATTGCTCAATGCTGCCCGGACTTTGAAGAGTTCTATGGCTCCTTTTCTGGGGAAGAGGACCGCATGGTGAGGTATTGGCCTTTAAGCACACATGCAAACTCGGAGTTTGATGAATGGCTTCCCTCTCATCCTATCAGCTGGCCCAAGAAACTTAGAGTCCTTGAGCTGTCTCCCATACGAGGCATCAAAATGGAAGATATTGAATCTATCTTGGTTGATCTCGTGGCTTCTGCTCATAGAGTGCCAGATCTCCGTCGAATAAATCTTAGGATCACAATGGACTCGGTTTGGCGTGATCGTGCGTGTTTCCGAGAAAGATGGCATGACGTCCTAAGACATGTCTTTGAGCGTGAGGTTGACCCGCCTCTTCCCTACTCTTCGCTTGGCCAATACAAAGAATTATTCCGGAGCAATGATGCCGAAGAATCAAGCATTCTTTCAGCCCACTCTTCTTGCAACCACTCGTCAAGCTCCTCATACAATAGTAGCTCTCCCGCAAAAATGACGCGTTCGCGTGCGGCAGCCGCACGACGTGAAGAAGGACAGATTATTAAATTGACCGATCTTATAGAGATGGGCGGGGAAAAGGGCATGTCAAACCCTTGCCGAAACATGGCAGACGGTCAAAGTAGAGGGAAAAAGCAATATTCGGAACTCGATAGCGAAAGTGACTCAAGCTTGTCTTCAGCCCATGACGTCACCGACGATGAATTCGGTAGCACGATTGGCTCAAGCCATAAGGAAGATGTGATGAGAGAAATGGCGGAATGGGCTTACCAGAAACTTGAAATTGACAATCCGGAATGGATTTCACAAGACAAAAATTCAGAGTTCTTCCGAAAGACACGCCTGGACATCTACGGCCAGTTGCAGAAGCTGCCAACCACCCGACAAGTGCACACTATAGACTTTATGGTTGATAACATGAAGCCTTCCGAGCGAATCCTGGGCATGGAAGACTTTATTGATGAGTGGATGCATGATGACTTTGACAACTTTGACAGCGATTACGTGGAGTAAGTAGGAAGAGCAAGGGGGAGAAGAGATGTTGGAGTACCGCTGTAGGATCATTATATTTCCTCGGCATCTTATTGGGTTTCCTTCGGTTCGTTTATATTTTTGTCTTGTGGTGCTTCTTTTTCTTTTTTTTTGGGGAGGTTTTTTTCTTCTTTGTGACATTTGCAGTTATCTATTTATATCGATTAATAATTTGGATAACTGAGAGAAATGAAACTCACGGGTCTTTTTTTTTTTCTTTGTTGCACATAGCCGCGCCGTGCGCAACAGTCTTGGAATAGGAGGAAATGCCAGGTGCAAAGTAAATATGGAACAAGTGTGCGCCCGGCGGGATATCATTAACTACCAAAAAAAGAAAAAAAAGAAAAAAAAACAAAGCTCCCCTTTATTCGAACTAACCATTCAGATACCAACACCTTAGTTTGGTTGGATGCGTCCACCCAAGATTCGCAATACCTGGCTGTCTTCTTGCCCAACCCCTCTTGCTTTAGAGCACAGGTTACTCTAGAACGCAGGCCCTGAACTTTCTCCGTCTGCTAGCTTCTCCAGGCTCCGCCTGGCCTCATCTGTGCGGATAGCACATGCCTTGGACTCGCGATCCATTTTATCCCAGACCATCAAGCTCTTACGCAGCCGCTCCTGCTTGATGCGCAAGTCATCGCGAAGTCTCTCTTCCTCCTCTTTAAGTTTACGCATGACAGGCTCCTGCTCACGTGTCACTCCGTGTAATGAAATGGCTGCCTGTGCAGGATCTAGCTTGCCCCCAGGAATTATGGGCATTAGTGCAGCGAGATGAGTCTGTGCCAGCGTCAACTTTGGCCCGTTGGGAGGGTTGAACGACCTTTGTTGACTGGAAGTTGTGGCGCTGCCATTGTTGCCGCCACCTGAGGATGGGCCGTTACGTGGACCTATGGGAACTGCGCCAGAGCTAAGTGGCGTGCTGTGTGAACTGCCTGAAGCGCTGGAGATGCCATGTCGACCGTTGCCTTGGTTGGGCCCCCATGATTGGCGCGGGTTTCGGGTTAGGTAGGACCCTCGGTTGGATGGCGGGATATAGCCACGAGGGCCAGCAGGAGGATTAGAGGTACTGTTAAGGTCCCTGTTTGAGGGCGGATGTTGGCGACTATGGGGCGAGACAGAGCGGCCACCAGTGTTAGAAGAATCGAGTGGCGGACGGTTGGTTGAAGTAGTAGTGGAATTACGGTAGTTGACAAAGCCTCGATTGGGGGACGGCATTCGTGTATCTTGACTAGAAACATCGTTTGATGTAGGGCGGTTCATTTGGGTGTGTCGAGGAGAGTGATCGCGCGATTGTTGTCGGGATATGCCTGGAGAGCGTGCTACACTAGAGCGACGATCTAATCTTGTTCTGCTGGATCGCCGAGAATCAGCAGATCCTCTTGAACGTGGACGAGAACGTGACGGAGATCGTCGGCCATTGGGGGTGTTGAAATTGAAGTTGGGTTTGTGGTCGCGAGACCGAGGGCGGAATGGAGCCGTCATCCGATTGCCAACGCCGCCACCACGGGCTATCGGACTACGGGATCGGGCCCTGTAAGCCGGTGAGGAAGCTAAAGCCCTGGGAGAACGAGCTCGCATGGGCGTCCGGTCGGCTGTGCTAGGTGGAGAACGAGACCGACGGGGGCGTCCAATGTTGATGTTAGGACTATCCCTGGGATCAAATCGAGGAGGGTCATCCCTGCCACGAAAATGGCCACGGCCCCAGTCCCTGCCTCTATCTCTATCGCGTTCTCTATCTCGATCAATATTACGGTCCGTTGGGCGAGGAGGTGGCTGATCTCTGATGAGATCGCGTGGTGGTTGGTCTCTATCTCTATCCGAAACATTTGACGGAGGGGCTGGGATATCACGGTCTCTGTCTCGTTCGCGATCTCTGTCCCGCAAGGGTAGCCGTTCTCTATCACGTTGCATGTCGCGGTCGCGGTCCCGATCCCAGTCTCGCCTGGGGGGAATTCTACCTCTCTCAGGACGATCGTGTTCTTCTCGTGGCGGTGGCGATCTAGAGACTCTACGGTGGACTGAAGCGCGTCGAGGAGAGAATCGTCGAGGAGGCGGGGGAGTCCTGGTACGGTCTCTGCGCCTCCAGTCACATCTGTCTCGTGATCTATCTCGATCTCGAATGTCGCCTCGTGAGCGATCATTCCGGAAGCGATCATTGCTACGCGAGCTGTGCTGGCGCGGAGATCGTCCTGGAACGTAGCAGTCTGAGGCAGCATGGGGAGGGCTGCGTGGGCGAGGACTACGGTATGGTCTTGGGCTTCTCGGCAGACGATCGCGGTCGCTCAATCGGTCACTGGCTAGTGGTGCTCTGTCACGTTCGCGATCACGAACTGGACTTCTCGGTCGCCGAGGCGAACGATCTCTGTTGAATGGTCGCCATGATTCGCCAGCACCATACATTTTAACTTCGCCATCATCGTATCTATGAGTTATTACCAATTAGAAAAAAGTTTGAGATGACTTAGTTTCTCACTGGCTTTCGAGAGAATTGAAGGTTGGTAGGGCCACAAGGCTGGTGGCACCAGTCTTTAAAATATGAAGACGAAATGAGGGGACAGGAGGGTACATACCTCCGACTGCGAGAGTCGCGATCTCTATCCCGGTCCCGGTCTCGGTCCATTATGACAATAATAACTTTAGGAAACCGAGCGATAAGACTAAGAACTTGTGTCTGCTAGACGAAGAAGAAACAACTTGAAGATTTGGTGCCAAAGATACAGCGCAATATCGGCGGGATAATAGGTGGCTGGCGCTGGCGGGACAATTGCTCGTGAATTCTAAACCAAAAAAAAAAAAAAAAAAAAGTGATAATTAATTGGTAGCAATAGATTGCTCTCAATCTCAATCAGAAAGTGTTAATGAAAGAACGGCGATAAATATGAAATGAAGACTGAAGATTGAAAGCGCCTTAGAAACAACAAGGCTTTGAAATGTGATGAGGGGGAGTGTTGAGGCAATGTGAGGAAAAAAAAAAAGAAAAAAAAGAAAAAAAAGAAAAAAAAGAATTAAAAAATATGAAAGTCCACTCATCAAAATCGCAAGGCAATTGCTCGAAACATGCTTGACGGCTTGTTTTTTAGGCCTAGGCGCGACAAAGCGAAAACGCGGGTCTCGTAGTCACGTGATCGTTTTATTAACTCGTGTGCAACCCAGGCGAGGGACGACATGCGATTGGAATACAACAGCAGGCATAGTAAAAACAACATCACAAAATAGTTGCAAAGGTCAGTGTGTGGCGAGCTTTAAAGGCTGCCTTGAATTGTTCGCTTCTAACAATATCTGTAGAATAAATCACAGCTGCTGTGAAGTCATAAATAAGCTACGAAGAGTGTTGCACAAGTAGCTTGAACATGTATCCCGCCGGCCTGTCTCCCTCCTAAGCCCTAATATTGTAGCATATTGTCGTCTTCTGTTGTCTCTTCTGCCACTTCCACCCGCTCCAAAATCCATTCCTGCGCCTCTTTTGCGTGTTCATGCAGCATGTGGTTTAGGCCGTTCATCTTGCTTTCAATAACTGTCCCAAAGCGACGCTTGGTGACCTTGCGTTTGAGCATCTCATCGTTCCAGCATGCATGGTCGGCACCGACGTAGATGCGCGAGTTCTCCTTGTACCAGGCTGAAAGGCCCTCGTCAACGTCCGACTTGACTGCTTTGAGTGTCCCAGTGACAAAGTTGACAACTCCCGAGATGCGCTCCTTGCAGTCGGCTAGAATGGGTGAGAAAAGAAGGGTTAGCATAAAGGGACTTCACTGTAGCTGAACTAATGGCTATACTTACCACGGCCGGTCAAAAGTGTTCTGATGCCGAGATACGCGTTGCCTACTCCCATGAGGAATATTTCATCACATTGGTCGTATAACTGCAGGTAGTTGTCCCAAATGTAGCAGACTAGATCGTTCATTTCGCTTTCCAAGACTCTTTCGGCGACTCTAGGCATAAAAGCCTCTTGTTGCTCCTGTTATCATGTCAGATGTGAAACGCTACAGTTGTTTTGGTGAATTTACGTACATCGTCTTTTGCAATATAGCCAGGGATATTGATATCCATGACACCAAATCCGTTTCCAATGGCCCAATCAATGTACTGAGCGAGCTCGTCGACCTGTAGTATAGTGTGAAGTCAGATAGCAAGCTCAAAACACCAAAACATGAGGAAAAGTAAGGGGGTCGTACCACCCAAGCATTATGAGATTCAACAATGCTGTCATCTATATCAGGCTGCGCAAGAAGCTGGGGGCTATAGTTAAGTTGTTAGTAAGCGCTATCTCGTGTAATAAGTTGGCTATATGCTTATGCCTTACGGATCGTGAATTATAAACAATAACCGTTTCGCGTCGCTCAATCTTGGCGTCACTAGAACTTGGTTTTCAAACAATTGTGACGTGTTTTCGCGGTGGATATAGAGAGGAACCATCTGGTGCTTCTGCTGCAAATCTTGTCTCTGGTGATTCCGGACTACATCATGGAGTCGTGAAGCGTTGAGCTTTGACACATCGTCACGGACATTAACGATTCCCGACCTCATGCAATCCCAGTACTGTGCCTGGTACGACTGGACCTTGGCTAGTACCCGTGATGCCTCTTTGTTGATTCGGGGAATTTCTATGCGCGGCGGTGGTTCGCCCATTAGTGTACGAGCAACTGATAGTGCCGAGATCGAGATGGCCTTGAGATTGTAGCCCCCTTCAAGGCAAACAGCAACCTTGCCCTCGGCCAAGGACATGAGCATATGAGTCATATGGGCATAGCAGGCAGGCGTGACAAAGCAGCCGCCGAGCTCATCACCATCGGCAGCGTCGAACCCGGCTGAAATCACTACTAGGTCAGGGTTGAACTCTCGTGCAATTGGCATAATGATGCGCTGAAAGGCTGCCATGTATTCGCCGTCGCCCATGCCCTGGGAATGCCAGCCAATGTTGACATTACGGCCTATGCCAGGCCCTCTACCACAGTTGCCGAGCCCGCCATCGGGAACGCCATCTTTGGGTTTCCCAGGGTAAAATGTCCCGTTTTCATAGACATGAAGAGATACGTAAAGGACGTTTGGATCCTCGTAAAATATATTCTGGATGCCATTGCCATGGTGTACATCCCAATCTAGAATCATGACTTTGCGACACGTTTCGGGGTAGTCCATTTGGCAGAGACGCACGGCCACGGGCACATTATTGAAAAAACAGAAGCCCATGGGCTCGTCCTTCTCGGCATGATGACCCGGGGGTCGAATGACAGCAAAGGCGTTCCGCAAGCGACCCTCAACAACGTGCTTGAGGGTCTCAATTGCACCGCCTGCAGACAAAAGCGCAGCATAATACGACATGCTGCCAACATACAGCGATGTTCGACCCTGATCCATCTCTTTGGTCAAACGCCGCAGCTCAGCGTAGCTCTTGGATGTGAGACTCTTGACGAAGGCATAGTGTGCTGGTTGATGCGCCAGTAGAATCTCGTCCTGGCGCGCTTCGCGTGCGGGGATGCGCCACATGTAGCGCGTTGGGTTGTCCCGCAAGATTTCGGGTAGCCTTTCTGGTGGGCCTGTGTAAATGAGGCCGTTTTTCTTGAAGGTGTTGAAGATTTCTTCAATGCGCCGTGGATCTTCTGGATGATGAGGGTGCGGACTCCAATCCGCATTAACGTGTAACTTCATACGATCGTCGTAGCAGCACCCCGTGGGCAGTAGGCCGCGTCTGACAACTTGCTTTAGAGAGCTTCCGACTAGGAGGGTTAAGTCATCATCATTTACAGCTGAGTCGGTTGTACTATCAAAGTCTGTGGTTTCCCGAGAAGTCTGACGACTGTAGCCATTAGAAGTAGAGGTCGGATCATCGCCCATGCTCATAGGGTGGTCGACGTCCCCCTTGGCGTAGTTGTCCATAACTCTTCCTTTACAAGGCTTACTTGTCGCAGGGCCCACGTTGTGCGCACAGTGGGCAAAAGAAAGACACGGACCAGGAGCTGCCGTGGTGCTCTTTTACTTGGATGGGCTACCTATCAAGACTGGGTCTGTAGCCACAAGAAGTCATGGAGGGGATCTAGGTGTATAGTGTTAGCCAGTATTTTCAGCATTATACAATAAGAATACGAATGTTCTGCATGCTAACGGAAGGGCACTAGAAGAGCTAGGGAGACAATAAGATATCTGCAACTGAGGCTTACTCGGCCTTTTATCCCACGCGCCCAGTATTCACAGACAGATGGGTGATTGCGACGAGGCTGAACCAAGGCCAACGATATACATTTATGCACAAAGGCAGGGAAGTTTGGTAAAAGTGAGATGGGAACTTACAGTGAGCACTATATCTATCTTAAACGGCTTAACCTGATCTGGAGCGAGTTCTGGTGATGTTGTAGAGAGAAGAAATTAGAAAGACTATCTTGGAGGACTTGTATTTAAGAGAGCTTGATGAGTTGTTGGAAGAATGATTTGGATACAGGACAACCCTTAATGGTAATTTGACAGGCCCTGTAACTCAGCATCATAGCCCTATAATTTATAGGCGGTGGACGCCTGAGCCACCACAAACATCAACTTGACGATTGAGATTGCGCAGTAGATAGCGAGACAGCGCGACAGCGCGACAGAGAGAGAGAGAGAGAGAAGTCTGTTCGTATATCTACTTCAATTGAACTTGCCTACCACCAATTCATCTTGCAAACTTGAGATACGAAGTCTGGGTTTCTTTTATAAGGGTATCACAGATGGCCTGGCCTGTCTGTCGGCATACTATGCCACCCTTCTTGATTTTATTGTAGGAAATAGGCTTTCTTAACCGCTAAACGCCCAAAGTAGTCAAAGTTAGCTGGTTCCTCCATGTAAATAAATATATATATATATATATGCACCACAGTGTTTAGCCAAGAGCCATAGTATGGCATCCATGCTTGACATCTTTGTAGGAAATGGGCCTGCGGTGTACGGTGGTATTTCGGAGACCGGGAATTTCACAGTGAAATCAGCGCTTAGACACGTAGTGTACGGTAAACTAATACCAAAGACCAACAGTCACAGGATAGACCAGACAAAGGACATATTAAACACAAAATGCATACAACTATTTCCTATCCCAAAAAAGAAATCAATCCCTTGACGCCGGCAAACTGATGACGCAAACATAGCCGGACTCTATCGTCCTTTTCTTGCTACTTTCCTTCTTTCTTGTCGTGTCTATGCGAACAACTCGCGCTTGTCTAGAGCATCCTTCTTCTGGGCGGGGCCGTCGGAGCGCAGCCCAAGCTCTGCCTTCTTGGACTGCCGCTCCTGAGCCTTGTCGATGCGGGTGTTGTGCTTAGCAGATCGCGCCTTGCGCAAGTCTGAGCGCACCTGGTTTGGCGACACAAACTCCTTGTTCTCGTAGATGATAGGACCGCCGAACGAGCCCTCCTGTATGATGATAGGGGTCATGACAAAGCGGGGGCCAATCTCGACTAGCTGAACATCAGTGTTCAAACCAGGCATACCCGTATGTTTCTTGGTTGTCTTCTTGACCGTTTCTTCAGCACCATCAGCCGCAAGCTTGCCAGCCTCAATCTCGTTAATCTGGTATGTGCGAACCCAGATCTTGCCGTCAACATAGCTGAAGCCCATCACATGATCGACAAAGGGCTTCGACTTGCGTGCGCCTTCCGGCACACCAAAGGTGTGGAACATGAGTTCGCGAATCAGGCGGAGGTGAGGCTCATTCTCGAAAGCGGAGTCAAATGATAGGATGGGACGGGAGCCTTTCAGGCAGTTTCCGGTGAAGCGGAGCTCTTCCATGGTGTACACTAAAAACAGCAAAAGGACGCATGGTTGTGTTAGTAGAAAGATCCTTGGACAAGGCCAAAGGACAGCCTTAGTCATAGAAAACGGAAAAGAGAAAAACCTACGACTCTGGATGTGCATCTTCACAGTTGGGCCGTTGGGAATCTTGCTGAACCAGCAGTAGAGGTCCTTGCCCTTGCGGGCTTCGAAAAAGAAAACATTGTTGCAGTTGTATAGCTCAGCCAGCTCGTTCAGCTGGTACAGCTTGGACTTGGAGTCGAATTTGACGTCTTTCCGGGCATGAGGCATCATTTGCGCAAGGTCATTGAGAAGGTGACGATGTCTGAACGAATCGATTAGAGCGCAGTTAGTTTGAGGTTCACAAGCACAATCTTGATGCGCCCATTAAGAATCAAATGCGCTGGCTTTATTACGGGCTGATACACACCTGTAAGTCACGCCACGTGATGACAGAACCAAGACTCTCTGCTTGTTCTTGCGGGGTCCAGTGCTGGAAACTTCGGGTTTCCCTTCGGCACCGTTCGCCTTGGCAATGGATTTGTAGACAGCAGCCATTATAAGTATTGTCAGAGAGAAAGCTATGCAAAAGCAACGGGGTCAAAACAGTAGTAGTATAAAAGAAGAGCTATGAGCAGCACCAGCCAAAGAAAGACTGTTGTGTAAAGGCTGTCTGTCAAATGCAAAGTTTGTTTGGTCAAAAGTTCGTGATGGTTAGATGCTCAACTATTTTTTCGCCTAGGGAAATTTTTGGGCGATGGAGGAAGGATATGCTGTTATCTGATAAGATAGAGCTTATCGATGTGGAGATCAAAAGTCAAAAGTATACTGACATACGAGCACATCGAAGAGCTGTTATTTACGATGATGAAATTTACCCCCAGAATCATCTTTTCATTGGATAATACACTAACTACTATGCATTTATTCAGTTAGATTTCATAGAAAGGGGCGAGGGAGGAGGAACAAAGAAGTACTGCTCCAACAAGATGCAAGACCGCAAGTTGCTATCGTTATATCCGTTATCGCCATCCAGTAGGACAGGCCGGGGCCACTTCTGCCAGCTAATCGTCTATAAGTAGTTGGAGCGGCCAAGTATCGCTTTGCTTGGCCGCAAATCCAAATTCACGAGAGATAATTGTTTTGAAAACAACAGCCCCCCTCCTCCTCTTCCCTCCAACATCTAGGTCAAGGCATAGTAAGGCTACGATGACTGTGTTGTGCTCCTTGGACACCAATGGATACAATCTCCCCTCAATCACGATGCAAAAATAACTGCCACGCAAGGCAAACTACATCTTCCTAGACAAAAGATAAAAGACAGAGCCGTACATAACAACTAGCTTAGGGGCTATACGTTTATAGCCCATAGAACCAAGGACACAGATAAAAGCAAACCAAGGAAAATAAAGGCATCTAAAAGAATAGCAATTGAAACGAAAGAGAAAAGAGAACAAATTTGCCGACGCGCACCAGCTCGCATTAGTTAGCAATAAGTATCAACTTCGCGAGGCTGCCCTGCGCGCATCCCAAAGCCAGTAGAAAAGAAAAAACATGGGCACAGCGGCAAAAAGGCGAAGTGTCCGAGAACTTCATGAACAGCAGCATATCAAAGCATAACGCATGAGTGTAAGAGAGGGGGAAGAGGGAAACAAGACAAGACGCAAAACGGAAGGGACGAGACAGGATAATACGAGGGACAGCAAGAAAAGAAACAAGGAATTTAGCAGCAGCCGCTCTTTGTGCTGGCATCGTCCGCAGGCTTGCTCAGCGAAATGTTGGTGCCAGCACCAATAGTTGCCTGTGCACCTTCGCCGCTGTCCAGGGCTTTGCTGGAGACAATGCGGTAGATCTCTGTGCACGACTGTGTTAGTAAAATGCAACTTTGTACCTGAGTGGGCATTAAAAAGGCACCAAAGAGTTGTTGAAGCATAGTGTCACATACCGGTCAGAATGTTCTGGAAAGCAAGCTCGACGTTGCTGGCGTCGAGGGCGGAGGTCTCGATGAAAGACAGGTGGTTTTCGCCTACAAAGAGAGGGGTCAGTATTGATTTGAGTGAATAACAGGCGATGAGAAAAATGGAAAAGGGGGAGGGAGAAGTGAAGCTAAGAAAAGAAATGATAAACATACTAGCAAAAGCCTTAGCTTCTTCAGTAGGCACGGCTCTGAGGTGTCGCAGATCGCTCTTGTTTCCGACGAGCATGATTACGATGTTGGCGTCGGCATGATCTCTCAGCTCCTTGAGCCATCGAGTAACGTTCTCATAGGTCTGATGCTTGCTGATATCGTACACGAGAAGAGCTCCGACAGCTCCGCGATAGTAGGCAGAAGTAATGGCGCGGTACCGCTCCTGGCCAGCAGTATCCCAAATCTGAGCTTTGATAGTTTTGGAGTCAACCTGGATGGAACGCGTTGCGAACTCGACGCCGATGGTGGACTTGGAATCAAGGTTGAACTCGTTGCGGGTGAATCTACTCAACAGATTGGACTTTCCGACTCCAGAGTCTCCGATTAGGACAACTATTTGGTTGAAGAGGGAGAGAGAGCAGCAGCATAGTTAGAATAGACACATCGTAAAAGGTTCGGAGCATAGAGGTGACAGGGAATAGCTATAACGAGGGGCTCATTGGCCAGTGGCGACGACAATTTGTGTGAAGATCGATGGGGGGGGGGGGGGGAATGAGGGAGAGGGTAGGATATCAACCTTTGAATAGAAACTGTTGAACCACGATAAGAGCGCCAAAAGTTAGTACAGGATCTCAATAAAAGGAAAAGGAAAGCCTGTCTCAGTTATGGTAAAGACGACATCAAACATCAACAACTTTCGCCGTCAAGCACTTCAGGGGCAGATATAGGACAGAACAAGACAAGAAAGACAGCAAAGAACAGCAGCGCCACGTACATCATACTCGTCGTTAGCCATGGTGAATGATTGTTTGGAAGAAGGATAATGGAAATGAGTGCGAAATGGAATGAAACAAGCGATAAATGAAAGGCGATGGTGAAGGTTTCGGCGGCGCAGAATGCAACGGGGCAAAAAAAAAACGATGGAAAATTATGTAGAGAGAATCAGATACGTTTAGGTTCTTGTTGGCGACACAAGACAAGAAGGACGGATTGCAAGATAGTAAGAGTGAGTGGAGTGGGCCAGGCCAGACCAAGGCCAGCGCAGCCTAGTTGGTAGCTTTGAGAGCCAGACATAGGAATGGAGGGGAAAGGGGATAAGCAGCAGAACAGGCAGGCGGCCCATCACAAGGCAGAAGAAGAAAGCTAAGCTATAGCAGGCAATAGCTGTAGTTTAGCTATTGTGGACCCCTAGCTAGTGCATTACAGTGATTGAGTGCACTAAAGCGCTGAAACACCAAGGCCTGGAGCTAAGAGAACAGCGTTACGAAGTGTGGAAAATCCTTGATTAGGTCCAAGCCCAAACCAAAGATGAAAAAGAGGAAAAGAGGGGTGATTGATGTGATGAATGGAGGGGTTACTTACTAGCTGCACCACCACCACCACCACCACAACAACGACATCATCACCATCACCATCACCATCGACATCGCCATCGCCATCACCATCACCATTACCACCACCACCAACAACAACAGCACGCAGGACAGGACTAATACAAGAAATGAAGCCAGGTCGATGAGCTTGACTAGCTGCTAAGTTGCCACTCAAAATCGCCACCATCGCAATCACTATACAAGTCTGTCTTCCTCAACAGCACTAACAGAATCACGTGTGTGCAGCATCACGTGCGTCGGTATTAGACAGACTTTCCACTCAAAGGTCACGGCACAAGACGGCAGACTGATCTGGCCCGAAACGAAACAATTGGTTTGATGCCACACATTAAGCCGGGCGGATACTATGAGCAAGCCATTGATGTCAAGCCCATCAACGCCCTCCATGCCTTCGATACCTTCTATGCTCTCCATTCTATGGTATTGACCTCAATGTATCAGGCGACAACGGGCTCGAAGCTCGAAGCTTGAACATGCTAGACAACCAGGCTCTCCGCCGTATGTGACAATGCAAATAGGAAAATATACTCGCCTGCTCGCACTACATGTCCGTCGCTCGGAATTGCGATGAACGGCATAGGACAAACAAACGTAGACCTGATCAATCTGTTGACCCACATCACCGTTTGCTAGTGGCAAATGACAAACTGATTTCCACGACACTAACCGAACATTTGCTTTGGAAAATAAAATCATTAAATCATTCGATTTTATATGTATATATACAGGTATTTTGGGGCCCCGCATCCCCCGTTACTGCCTTTGTTTTTTTTTTCTTTTTCTCTTTTTCTCTTTTTTCTTTTTTCTTTCGTTTTCTTTCTTCTCCGTGCATCTTTATCTCTAATATCTCGTCGTTAACCATGTACAGCACCAAAAATTCCCAATATGGAAGTCGTGAGGGGCTTCCTCCCGAACCTCCTTCTCTATTTGCAAAACGCACCACCCATGGCACACAAATTAGATTGGGACAAAAAAGTTTACCCGGGGTAACCCCATCATTTGCTCATCCCAAAGTCCTCCGAGACCCACGGCAACCCGTCTCAAAACGTCTTACAGATATCGTTCCTACGCCTCCGAAAGCATCGCCTACCTTGTCCTCAACCTCTACCTTGCGTGGCGTAGTGCAAAAACCACAAAGCCGCGCCCTCTTAGCCGCCAATAAACAGGGTCGCCCACAAATCCGCTCGCTTAATGGTAAATTGATTAAGGGTGGTCCATCACAGCGTAAAAAGAGAACTAAGGCTTCCTACTCCAGTTCCAATACACCGCTGTGTGCATCTATTCAGAAACCCGCCTCTGCTTCAAGAATTACGCCATTCATTGATCCTGAACCTGCATACAAAGCCGTAGTTAACACCACGCCCACTTGTATAGCTAAGACTATCCCGCGAACGATAGCTGAATTCATACCCAGAACCGCCCACAAGGCTTTACCTGATAAGCCCCCTTCCCCCAAAAAAACCATCACCTCTATTACAAGGCCCTTCCTTTCTCCCCCCAAACACACTGCTCCGGCAAAGACTATCGCCTCAAAATCACCTAGCGGCAGTGGCATCGTCAAATCCAAGCCCAAGCCCAAGTCTTCTTTCCTTCCCAAGGTGCTATCGCAACCCTTAGCCAAAAGATCTGCCTCCATGTCTTCCAAAACAGCAGCAATAGCCAGGGAAGCAGAGCGTGCAAATCCTGAACATGCCACCAAGGCAGGCGGCAACATCTTCACCTCAGGAAGGCTCCCGCAAAAGAAGCGGTCGAGCATTTCTATAACTAGTCCAGATGCGTCACTACCTACCACTTCAAAAGTCACCCGGGTTTCTTCGGCAGACTCAGGGCCATCTCATGAAACTTCTGGGAAAACCATCACGAAGAAACGCCTGGATCAAGCGCCTGTTGAAAGCATCCAGCTATTCGATATCTCGAAAGTTCAAGAAACCGGGCTTGCCGATAGTCAATCTGTTGGATCAACCCACCCTAAATTTGACTCTGAGACCACAGTAGTCGGCACAGACAACAACGCAGAGCTCATGAGCCGGCCAGGCTCATCTGAAAGAATGGTTCGCTTCGACAGGAATCCACAGACTTGGGACAGCGAATCCGCCCACGTCGTGGATGCCAAGGGAAAAACTGCTAAATTTGTTCAGAACATCCCTCGCCATCGCAAGGCTACTAACCCCCGCTCTTCGATCCGGATCCAGTCTACTCCCCAGAAGGAACAAGCTCATTCTACTGTGCTTCCAACTGAAGTTTCTGTCAAGAAACACATAGTCTTTCGAAACAACTCCCCAGTATTTCCATCTAGTCAACCTATAGAAACCTTCTTTTCAGGCGTCAATACCAGCCTTATCCCCGAATGGTTTGAAGCATTCAACGCCCTTTCCGGCCTTGAGTTTTCCCATCAATGCTCTATTCAAGCTCTCCAGACGCAAATTCAATATCTATGGCGCAGTGAAACTCCCCTTTCATCGGGGGCCGTCACATCTACCTCCACTCCTGACGTTCTGGAGAATGTTGCCCAACGTCTACGAATAGGGGCTTTCTGCACCCTTTCGTTCCAAGGCCGATATTGCATAGTAATATACCCGTCCAACTGCCAGGTAATGAGGCCCGGAAGCTTTGGCCTACACCAGCTTCCCGACACCGATGCTAGCCTTTACTATTTCATCTTCGAGATGGATTCAGAAGTCGTGTCTCCCATATTGTCTATCGATCTAGCGCCAATCTCTAAACTCCGTGAACGCAAATCTGTATACGAACGACTTTTTTCACTCGACTATCAAAGGCTTCTACCTACGAAGGCGTCGGATCCTCATACCCCCCATGCCTTCTATCTTCTCTTCCCCCCTTCCAAGATAGACATAATGACCGCCTTTTGCAGCTGGTTAAGAGATTGTGATTCCAAGTGCAGAATCCTAACCTCTCAACAACCAGGACACATGGAAGTTTTCAGTCGAGAAGCAAAGTGTGGAACTTTGATCATCCACGACAACGCCCTTTCTCTCATTCGCCACATTCCAAACATGTCTAAGTTGCTAGCCACTGGAAACACTGCCATCAATTTTTGGTCCTTTAATGACGCCAGCCAACTCTTTCCCTTGGTTCCGTCCACCACTGAGCCAGGTATTCGCTCTTCTCCTGCAAAGCTATCGATGACTCCTATCCTTGAACGAGGAGTCGCAATTCTTATAACCCCTACCTTCCTTTTGTTCAAGACTCATCGCTTTGTTCCCCTCCTTCAGTGGCTCAAGAATAAGGCATCTTATGACTGGGCCTACCGGATCGTTGTTCCTGCCGGAATAACTGATATAATGCTGGAACTAGCCGCTCAAGATAAAATTCCCAATCACGTAAGACAGGATAGATTCAAGGCCTGGGAACTTCTATGTGAACTCACAAAACAAGACATTTTTCTTGAAGATGATTTATATGGCTCCAAGGTAGTTGTCGCGCCAGATCTCATACATCCTTATGATGAGCAAAGTCTGATCAACTGGTTCTCTACTTGGACCATTTTAAACATTGATCGCCATCGCCAATTTTATATTTTAGCTACGCATGAAACAGACGGCAAGTCTTTCACTCATGTTGAGCTACCTCTCGTCGACTTCAAATCCCAGTCAACATCAAACCTCGAAACCGTTGATAAGTCCTCGCCCCTCACCGCTCGCCGGTCTCTGAATGATCACCAGATGACCGATGTACCAGCAGGGCTTCCAAACAAGCCACCAAGAGCCTTTGGTAGTCAACTTCTCCACAACGATCGAGGAACAACAATTCGTAGGTACCTTGAAAAGATTCATGACAAGAATCGCGACAGTTTCGTACTGTTGTATAACAAGCCTATTGCCTGTCACAATACACAAACTACCAATAAATTGGGAAATCCTTGGGCCGAATCCTCTACAACATTCAGCGGATGGTTTAAGTTTTTGCGCCCATTTAATTGGAAAAAACGAGCATACCTTGGCATGTTTTATACTGCTGAAAAACTCCACTCGAGTCCCTCGAAGCTCACACCTGATAAGCCATGGATCGGTGTCTATCGCCCAGCACACCCATCACGCTGGATGAACTCTAACTCGGAGGATGGTGGCTATGAAATTATAATATTGGTTCCCGACACACGCTTCTTACCAAAGAGGCAAACAAGAGAACTATTTGTCTCAGACTTGAGTGATGCTCACCAACAGTTCATTCACTTTCTTAAAGATACAGCAGCCGAAAAGGGCCAGGGCAATTACATTGAGTCTGTTTGGATCGCAGGCTTCGACTTGCCCAAAGATCATCACGACTTGCCTATTGATGCTACTCTTTTGACTATCGAGAATATTATGGAACGGCCTGTTGAGTTTCTTCCAGGCTCTGCCACCCAGCTCAAGAAAGCAGGTTTTATCAAAGTCCAGGACTCGAATGCGCAAACAACATCAATCGCCGACTCACCTACACCCACCAACACCGGCCCCGAGCCTTCCATACCCGATGACAACAGGCCCCAGTACATGGTTGTGCATCCTCCACCGGCACTTGAGTACAATGAGACTGGAGTAGAGTATCGTAATCACTTCTACGATGCCGTTACTAGAGCGGCACAAAAAGCTCAGGGGAAGCCTGTATTCAATTATCTATTGACGCCAACGACAGCTTGGTACAATAATTTACGTTATGAACAAAGGGAATATAACCACATCATGGTGTCACTCTGGCCGCAGGTCTTTAAGAATCTTAATCTTCCGATTGAGAAAAAAGAAGTGAGAGGTAGGTAGAGGCATAATGATGAAATGACCTTGCAAAACTCTAGCCAAACTAAGGGAACATGGAGGTATTAACGTATCTTGATTACGTTGTAAATATCTTCTTGACATTTCTGCAAACATATATAGATAAATATACCCCTCTAGTCACTACTACTGATTCAAGACACCGCCCATTGCAAAAGTCTCTGCTTTCAATACACTTATCTTGTCGCCATCGGAAAGTTTCTTGAGCTCAGTAATATGCCCTTCAACTTGCGAATGTTGTCCCGCGCACTTTGCATTTCGTCGTTTTGCTTATTTGTACGAACAGTGTATCCATAATGACCATGGATTCCCAGGCTGTTGTCATCTAGTGATGACTGCATGTTCTCAATGCGCTTCTCAAAGTCCGTCATTTCTTGCCATAAATCGCGTGCGATGCCGGTTTCCTGATCTCCCAGTTCCGCCAGGTCCTCTGACATATCCGACACACGTGCAATCTTCTTTAGCTGTCTTTGAATAACCGGCTCGAGAGAGACCAATGCTGTTGATGACCCAGACTCCGTCCCGAGTCCTATCATGTTATTGCTAGCAGCTACTGTTGATGCTGTCGCAGGACTGTGACCTACAGGCGTGCTGGTCTGTGTGCCCATGTCACGACTAAATAGCTCAGCAGGGTCATCAACATCACTCATAGCATCTCCGGCAAGAGCAACGGTAGTAGTAGATGACGCGCCTTCGGGCACGTGCGAAACACTTTTCTCAAGAAGACGCACAAGATTATCAAGGTTTCGGGACGCGGTTTTGTGCAGGTCGGTGCGCGCATCGGTGGTGGCAGCGATCATAGGCTGCACAGTGTACTTGCTAGTACCGCATACCAGGACTGAGAGGCCTGTAAAGGCATACAAAGTGTTGAGAAGAGTTCTGGTAGAGAGTAGGGGCTCGCGTTGTGGAGGTGGAGTGAAGAATTCGGGATATGTGACTATGGGAATCGTGTGTGGGGGTTGGGTTTCTTCGGTAACTGATTGTTCGCATTCTTCGGTAGAGTTGATTGTAGCATCTGATATGGATTCGGATTCAGGCTGGCGTACGGCCTTCGACTCAGCCATAGCCTCGATTTTAGCCGCATGCTCTTCAGATGGCTTCTGCAAGCATATAAAACATTAGCTAACCTCTCTTAGATCACGCGTGAGCTACCCATACGACTCACATCATCAGGTAGCGCTTCCATGGCTGTGTCGCCTGCTAGCAAAAAGTTTATCTGTTCATCATTGAGGCCCTTGGAGCGAAGAAATTCTGATTTTCTTTCTTGTGTCGCGTCCTTCACAAGATCACTGTTAAGGAATCGGCGTGCAGTTTCCAGAAGGGTAGCCTCATCCTGTTCTACTACAGGCGCATCAGATGCCACATCAGGAGTATCATTATCCGTACTAGTCGGTGGTTGCGTGACCGCTTGAGATGTTTTGTGCTCGTCGTGGGGATTCATAGTAGTGGCTTGACTCTTGGAAACGAAAAGAAAACAGAGCTAGACTTTGTTGTTTTATTCGTTGGACACGGTCAGGTTGTTGATTTGGCTGATTAGGGTTTGTATCTACTAGGCCATGACCTCATTTAGGAGCAATCCCGATCTTCAACCTCGGCTCGTTAATTTCAGACAAAGTATTTTACAGAGTGAAAACAAAAACTAATTAAAGTTCAACGATGAGTGCTTTCTCCTAGAGCTTTACTCACTATTCCAGATTATAGTGATTCTCAAAAGCGCCAAGTATTCGCAGGAAAGTATCCCTTAGGGTTACCCACGCTCAGATAGTCACGTGAATACCGTCCTTGTTCTTTGTTTGAAATCGCCAGCTTCAGGCACGGCGCGCTGGATAATCAATAAACAGAAAGATCGCATTATTGGCCATCGAGTCTTGACTTCATAACTCCTCTTAGAGACCTACCTCTCACTGAAAGCGCCATCATATACGTTTATTTGGTAAAATTCTTGTCATTGCCACTTTATATTGTAAGATGTACTTTGTACTCTATGGAGTGTAATCTCATCTTGGGACCATTAAGGCCGTTACTAACATCAACCCATAGTTTGATTTATCCTCTACTCTGTTAGTGACCGGAGTATATTCAGTTGGATGCTCTCATTGAGATTGTATCGCCCCTGAAAAATACGCGAGCTCTGGTACCTCTCGCCTATACAAGCCGTCCTCTCATCTAAGGCAAAGCACTATTCAAATGGTCGAATCATATTCCTCGTCGCCCTCTGGGAAATCTCGCCGTGGTGCTGGCCGTGGTGTTGTTAACCCCTATGCCGGCGGTGACATTATTGAGGGAAAAAGGAATCGCGGCGGCAAAAAGAATTACGTAGTCGACTCTACTGAAGATGACGACGATGACCTTGATGCCGAGGGTGAAGATGAAGACGATCTTGATGCCGATGCTGATGCTGACGGTGATATCGACATGTCGACACCCGTTCCCACTTCAAGAAAAGCGCCAAAGCCTGTACCCAAGGGTATCCTCAAGACGACGTCTCGTACACAAGACGATGACGATGATGAAGATGATGATGAGCTTAGCGACCCAAACATGGACTCAACAAACTTTGGCTACGGGAGTGTGGACGAGGATGCCGAAGGCGAGGAGGACGACGATATTGACGCGACGGTAACGGGACGTGGAAATGGTGCCGAGGAGGACGATGATATTGACAGTGATGATGATATCGACATGAGTAGAGGCGACCCGAACGATCTGTCGCGCATGACAAAGCGGCAGCGAGCACGTTTCGCTGATGAAGATGGCCTATTTATGAAGCTTTCTGATGGTAAGTTTTTGTGCTGAGCATGGGATGTTGAAAGTGAGCCTTTGTTAATATTTGACTACAGAGGTGCAAGTGAAGAAGCATTTCACTGCCGAGGAGTTATCAATGCGCCGCACTGAGATGGCCCGACGTCGTCGCAATCTAAGCGACAAGCGTAACGAGGAGGTCAAGGTACGTTTACCAATGCTTGAATAAGGCCCGCCTATATCTACTTGCGCATTTGTATTAACACAGCCGATCATCCCCTAGATGGAAACAATCAATAAACTGTTGAAAAAGCAGGCACCAAAGACAAACAAGAGAGTCAAGACAGCGGAAGAAGAACTAGCGGAAGCAGGGGCAAGACGGCCTGATCCCAGAATGATCAGATGGGTGAGCTCCAAGGCAGGAATCACTGTATCTGTACCGAATCAGATGCTAGAAAGTCCACTGAATGAAGCGTTCAAGGATACGATGAAACCTTCATCTTCTGATTCAAGCAAGATGATTGAGGAGATTGCTTGAGATGGCGGTTGGAAATGACTTACGACTGTTATTTATTCGGTACATTATTCTTCCTAGTCTTGTCCTTTCTTTCCTATGAATGCCCCTGAGAAGAAACACATGTGAGATGCAGACTGAGAGCAGGCTCTGTGGGCTGAGAGAAGCTTCATGTTTGTTTCATTACACACCTTAGAAATATTTCTTTAATCCAGTATAGCGACATCTTCTTCAACTTAGCCTTTTATTTGAAGTATTCCGTTTTTTCAATCCCGTTTTTGCTCGTTCCTTCCAGCAACTGAGCATGTTATTCGTCTTATTCATTCTCGCTGTACATCACTCCAGTGAGCCATGCCCTTCCTTTCGCCTAAATGGTACGTTTTCTTTGATGCTATGGTGTCTCTCTTTATGCGGTTCCTAGCGTTTGATACATTGACGCATGCTTCTTCTCGTGTCGCTTCACTTGGATTTCGGCGTTTAGCACCTCCCGGCTGTTTGCATAGAACTACGCGGTTTAAACAACAGAAAGCATAGTGACTATATAGTTGTGGTAATCAAGAACCAGGTCATTGGAAGCTGTGACATAGCGTGAAGTGGCATACCTACAACACTCTTTGACGATGTACTTGTCATGGCCAGCACCAGTGCAAATTCCAAGCCAGGGTTTGTGCACAACCCTAGAGTGCACGATGTCTCAAGTCCCACAAAAGGCTGCAGTGAAAAGTTTTACCGTGTCTGGAAAGTACTTAAGATAGAGGGGAGTGACTGCCTGAAGAGGACCCATGACACAGCTTCACCCAGATCATCATCCCTTCTCTTTGTTTTTCTGCAATTGCTTCCCATCACCTTTTTCTGCCGCCTAATTTTTCTTCTTCGCGCAAACGCCGAGCCTGCCCCTCCTTCACTTCTTGCCTTTTTTTTTTTATCTACAACGCCGTCCTTTTATTTTCCCCTCTTCTAAAATTTTCACTCAAGCTTTTTGCTCTCTCTGCAATATTTATTTCCAGTAACTGGATTCTAACTAACGACGTCATACATAACAATATTATCTTTTGATCAGCTCATTGTGCGATTTACCCTCTTACGACGCACATCCTCATTCTCATGACCCTATAAATCTTGGTTTGGAGGCCTTGTCATCTTCAGTCCAAATCATCCATCCAAGGCTTCGTACTGGAACCAGCCAATCGACTACACATCACCGACTACATATCACCACGTTTGCTATCGCTGGACGACGGCAACGAGGACCCCGTTACATTTCAACTTCCTGTCTGTCAGAGTGTATCTTTTTTTACACACCCATTTATTATTTCACAGTCCAACTTGACTGCTTTGTATCTCTTTGGTCATACTACAATACAGAAACAGATTAGCTTATCTGTTTGGATCTGCTGCGCGCTTGCTTAGTGCAGTAGTACGGTAAGAAAATTTATCCCAACGCTCAGAAGCCCAGTTGCCCTTCAAGGATGAGGCCACAAGGACTTGTGGAATGACGCTGTCATGTGGCCCACTTCTCGTTTATTGCTCTGTTATGCTCCATTTCAGCTTGGACTAAGCCCTACTCGTTCCTTACCTATCTTGTCATCTTCCCCGCGCTCGCATGTTTTGGCTTCTCCCCCGCCCCCAGCCATCAATGCGATATCCAATCGTGACTTGGTCCAATAGCGTGAAGGAAACGGAAAAATGGCCACTGATTGTTGTACTACACTTATGCTTGCTATAGCTGTAGTTGTAGGGGGAAGATGGGGGTGGGTAAGGACTGAGGGGAAGGATTGGGGGGGGGGGGGCGGGGGTTCCTCCGCCTGTCACCTACTGCATTGTACCCAGACTGCCACCAGCACAGCACTATTCATCACCACAACTACCCCTTGGACATTACATGGAGTCTGGGGAATTACGCATTGGGGCCACGGGCGTTAGAAATCTCATGTCCAAGGCTTGCAACCACAAGTCATAGGCAAGATGACCGTGCTGCTTTTAATTATACTAACTTGGTTTCCTTATTACTTAATAGTTCATTATTGAAACGAAACGATAGACGATTTACGCTTTTCTAGGCACCAAAAAAAAAACTGAAACGACACTGAGAGTTTGCTTCCAGAATCACCAACCCTCATCGCTAACAAGCATCTATTAACTTGCCTCGCTGCATACCGTTTTCGATACTATTGAGGCCGCTTTTGTTTCTCAAGTCTTGGTTTATATTGAACCTTGACATACCGAAACATAGACAGTCATAGTATCAACTTTTGCCTCTACTACCATGCCCGGCTCTGGGATTCAGCCATGCCCGGGCCACAAGCCGGACCAGGCCAGAAGCCAAAATTTGGGGCAGATAGCAAAGGTTCAGAACACCAAACTTGGATCTTCTGGACCTAAGTCTGTATCTGTGCCTGTGCATAGGGAAAATTTAAACCAAGGCGGTAGGTCCAATCCGTGATGTGTGCTCTTCTCCTTCCCCATATTTGCGTGTTTTACCTATATACCCTTCCCTCCAACTCTGAAAGTATTACCTTAGTTGGTGAGCAATTCTTGACCATTATTTCTTCCTTTATCTATGGAAACAAAAAAGTTTAGACAGAAGCAAGTGCAGGTCGGTGATCAAGCTAAGAACAGCCTGACTGAAAGATAAGTGGCAAGTTAAGTGGCTTGTGTCCTTCTCAGCCATCGTCCGTCCGTCCGCCTTTGCTTTGGTTGTCTCTCCTTTTTTTTGCACTTATTTTTATAGTACTATGCCTTCTTAGGTGGGCGGCATTTTGATTTTTCGACCTAGGAGGAGGCGTTATAGACATGGTCTAACTTTGTGCCAAAACATCTCTTCCCAATCTGCCCCGCGAAACCCCTCCTCCTTCTCTGTTCAATGTACACCTAATCCGCCTACGAGTGTTTCGTTTTGTTGTTTAGCCTATGCCTTAGGTCTTCGATGGTGTGGTGGCATCGTATGAGGCGAGCCTAGTTACATCAAACCATCGGTCTTGGCTCCCCCGCCCGCCCAGCCAAAAGCCCCTGATCTTTTTCATAACCAGCCTCCACCTATTTCTCTTTTTGCCTGGTTTTGCCCTGTCTTGCTTTGGTTGTGCTTTTGGGCTTGACATGTCGTGTAAATCTTGGCTTCCTCTACAGGACCTCAGATCAAAGTGTCAGATGATTCTTGCTCTGATCCCTCTTCTAACTTTACCCTTCGCTCTGTATTTGTCCCGGAGTACACTTACACGCTCCAATTTTCAACCCGTTGCTCTTGATCATTCTATCTCATAACGAGGTGGCCCAAAGGGGAATGAGATCCGTATTGTCTTAAGAGTTATTCGCTCTTTTTGCACTCATTCTTTTTTGCCTCTTATCCCCTTCCCCTCCTCACTGCCTGGTTGTCTAGGCCCTCTTCCTTTTACTCCATATCTTTTGTCTTTCTATTGTATGCACGCGCCCATTCCTCTTTCCTCTCCAAAAAAAAAATCTAAAACCAAGGTTACCGCCTTTCCCATGTACCCTGCCCGGGCCTGGCTCATGACCCATAACCTTACCGGGCTCTCTGTTTTTGATGCTTGCCACTGGACCATCCCAAAGGTAAAAGAAACAGATTTGCTGTCTTTGCCATCACCTAGGGCCTCAAGAAGAGACAAAGACAAGGAAGGACATTGCAATTGCGAAAGCCTCCGCTGTGACCCTCATCACCCCACATATGGTCGCATCTAAAGCTAATACAACGACAAAAGGAATTTCGCCAGAAACTCAAGTGCTAGACACTCGTGCTCCTATTAAGGGTACGACTAGCACAGACGCTGCCGCTGTTGGCGCTGGCGCACACAACTCCCAAAACAGTGATAATAAGACGAAGGACCAGCCTTCGACTTCTCATCCTACTACTTCTACATCCTTGACTTCTTTTCCTCCCATTTCTTTTTCTTCCTCTTCTTGCCCTCCTCTTGATTCAAAAAAAGGCTTGTATCCCCACCCTCAACACATTCCCGAACCACAACTTCTTACCTTAAAGTCTGAATTCTACCAACCCAAGGAGTTCAACTCATTTGACCATCCTGCGCCTCCTGCTCCGGTTAACAACGATTTCGACATTTCTTTATCTGGTGCAACCCCTACGTCTGCGTCCAACATGATTTTTACAGAGCTTTATCGCTCTCGGAGGGCGACTTTGTCTAAAGTGAGGAGCAGCCAGTCTTCAACTGCCACTCCCAACGATGCCTCTGCTCAAGATTTTGACCCCAACTTGCTTTCCCGTGACAAAAGCAAGCAGCGAGAGGCTATTCGCAAGCATCTGGCCAAGAATGTGAAGAACGATTGGGAGTTTGCCTGGACTCGCACAGATGTACCAGCGCTGCCAATCGTTGTACGTCGGAAAGTCGTCAATGGTGCCGTAACTGAAGTTCGTTACCACGATCCTGCTGTGTCTGAACCAGCTGCCACTATATCCCTTGCGCAGGTACTTAAAAGACGAGAAGGACAGCCTGCAAGCGCCGCTAACCCTGCCATACGTGATTCTGGCGAAGAAGCCTACCCCGCTTCAGATAATGAATATTCTAGTGACGATGATGACAACGAGTCGGTATATTCCGTCATGACAGAGGATGAGACTCGGTTCAAGCCTAGACTCGAGTGGGATTCTGAATTATCCTCAATCGATTCAGTCCTGGAACCTATCAGCCCAGAATTGCTTGAGTCTGCTTCCCCACATGAAATTATACTATTGAACAAGGAACGCCGCCGAAAAGCTATCAAGGAGGAGATGAAATGGAATCAAGGGCTCGCTTGTTTTGAAACCCGGCGTAATAAATGGACATGCGCCAAAGTCGCACGCTTGAGGCCAAAAACTACAGCTCTACCTATCGTCGATGCTACATCGCCCTCGACCTCTCCCCGCTCGCCTCGTCGGCTGTTCTTCCGCCATTCAATTTATAGTACTGCCTCGGCTGGCTCCCCCACATCTACCAACGCAACCTCGATAAATAGCGATTCTGATGTTGCTGTCAATTCCACATCTAAAGCCTCAATTGACACCAGCGAATCACATTCAACAAGCACTGTCGGCAACACCAAGATCGATGAGCCAGACTCTAAACATGAGATATATCCGGTTGAGACACTACTACCAATTGCTCCGCCGCTCCTACCACCGCAAAATCCTATGCGTGCATCCATCAGCCCTAAGTTATACCTAGCTCTTTACGATCGGACTATCATTCAGTCCATGACGCCCAGCTGTCCCATAAACCTGTCAGACATGTTGCCGGCTTGCGTGGCTGGGTGGATGCGCGACGGCGAATGGCCACCTAAGACAGCGCCTCCTCCCTCTCCAGCACCAGCGCGCAGCAGTAAGACAACGGCGGCGGCATCAAACCCAAGAAGGCGCAGCTTTGGCTTCCTCACAAGAGAAGAGGAGGGTGCAGGTGTGTCAAAGGGGTTCCGGAGAGGCATTCAAAAAGTACTAGGCCTGGGTGGCAGTACGGCCGAGTAGTAGAGAAACTCTCTCTATTTTTTATTTTTTTTGTTCTTTGCCTCTCCTCATTTTCTCTTCTTTTCTCATATGTTGATTTTGGGTTTTTCTTTTTGCTTATTTTTGATATCCAAGTTGGAGGCGCGGGCAAACTTTCAAGTACTTGTCCCGCTTCCTGTCTTCTCTTGCCTCTTCCCCCAAATCTGTCTTGTCTGCCTCGACTTCTTTGTAGTCCGAGTTCCTCGCAACGAGACCAAGACATGTATTCATTTTCTCTGGAACTACTAAACACCTACTGCTTTTTCTTCTTTTCATTATTATATGCTCTGCTACTTATTAAGTTTTACATGCATTGGTAATTTTCTCATTCTGTCGTTTGTAATAATACATTCTTGATTTTTACTTCTGTTGGGTTGATGACCTGGCGATCCAAGCTTCGTAGGAGACGGGTTGTAACGGAAGCCACTGAACGGGGGCTTGGGGCTTTTCTTACCCTTTTCCGTAGAGAAGGGAGGACAAAAGTATGGGGGAGAAGAGAGGAGCTCAGATTATGAAACCAGGGGATGATTACTGGGGAAGGCAAGAGAAAGAGAGGCTTTTTTTTTTGTCAAGCAGAATATGATCTCATCCCATACGGAGGGAGGTATGTAATTAACGTGTGGTGTGGACAATGCCAATGCTGGTCGCAATGTGTTAAATTTTATTTTTCATTGGTCTATGAGAGATCAAGTAAGTCTGTTGTTATATCCGAGCGGTATAAAAACATTTATCATTTCCATGTGAAGGAAATGAACAAGTTATCATCACAGCAAATCAGTAGATGGCAGCATAGGAGATGTTCTCCTGCATGTGAACAGCCTAACCCTTACTGTTACTGCCTGCAGCATTTTGGGCGATATTCTAGCATGAATTAATTGTATCTCATTTATTGAAGTAATAGGCAAGTGCCTTGAAGTTCCTTGTGGAACATAGCCGCAATAATAAGTATCAGGTTAGGGCGTAGATGGTCTAATGCAACCATAAACTCGAGAAAACTCAGAATAGAGCCTTCCGTATAGAATGAAGGGGGTTTCCTCTAATTTGCGCTATTTCCCTTTCGAGATACCGTCACTAGCACTTGGATTAGGTAATGACCTAAAGTTGCTGCAAGTGCTGTAAGACAGGGAGGGTATCGCATCTGAACATGCTGAGCAGTTGCTGTTTTAACAACCGACCAACCAGGATACGGACATTATTAAGGTGTTCTTACATAGGGACACGGACAAGATCACGTCGTCACTGTTAGTGCTTCAGGTGAGTGAGAGGCCGAGGAGCAGTGATGCTGTAGATACGGAAGCTTGGGGCTGTAGAGAAGAGGCCTTGGAAGAACAAGAACTGATTTGCGGTTTGCACTGACTGTATTTTGTTACTATAGCCAACACCATTGCTAGACTTCCTGAGAAATCAAAGCCGGGGAGGGTGGTTTAAGGGTTGGTTAAGTTGACTATAGGTAGGGAAATAATGAGAACATACTAGGAAAAAGCTAATGAAGAACAAGACGGCGAGAGAGGAAAGGGGTAAAAGAAAAAAAGAACAAAGACCAGAAAGACAAAAGAAGTTGTTTCCTCCTCAAGCGAGCTTGGCTTTCAGTACCTCAAACTCCATCCGCATCTCTTCCATCGCTGCTTCGGCATTGTCTACCCGTTCCCGAAGCTCGCGATTGATCTCGTCATACTGAGCTAGTTTTCTTTCTAGAGCTTGGATTAGAGAGCTTTGTGTCGCACTCAAGTCACGAGAGATATCCGACGTGTTGCTATTGACCTTTGGGACGGATCCCGTGATGGGTGGCGTGTCTGCTGGTGAGCAGTCAGAAGCGGCTGTTTTAGTGAAAATAGGGGACTTGGTATCCTGAGGCACGTAGATGTGGATGGGAGGCTGGCCGTATTCATTGGAAGGTGTAGGCGGGCCGTCGTATTGAGAAGAAGTCTCAGAGTCGGGTGTGGTGGGGGGTGAGGATGGGCCGCGGTCTCGGTGGTAGACGCTATTTCACCAAGATGCTTTGCGTCGCTAGTTGCAGTGAAATCCTCAGGAAACAAAGGCCCCGTGGCCTGGCCAAGTAGCCTTGGAAAGATATCTTGCATATGATCCAGCAGCTCGGCAGCTGTCTCCTTCCACGACTCAAACGTGACGACTTCAATAACCATCTTGTTGCCTCTAGGAAAGGCCTGGATCTTCCATTCTCTCAACGGCTCTTCGTGCAGATAGAGGGTCTCTGTCTTGCCTCCAAGACCATTGACCAATCCAAGACTGTCTACGTGTTCCACATCTTGGTGCACAACAGTATCAAACCATTCCGCCGAGGCAGGCCAGCAACCATCACGGATCAGCTCGGTAATACCTACACCTTCATGTGCCGAGGTGGCCATATGTTGGTCCTGCACCAGCTGCAGCAGATCTAGAGCTGTCATGGAGGGTGTAAACTTGATTCGCGTTGGCACATACTGCCATGTTGGGCCGACTACTGTGTCTGCATGAGGAAATGCAGTGTTGCGTCCAGACACAACCTCACCAAAGACTACGTCACGCTTACCTAGCATGCGTGCAAGACACAGGGCCCAGACGGCTGTTGGGATGGAAGCAGTGGTGATTTCGGCTGGACGACCGGATATATCATATTCGCGCTCAATGCAGTAGTGGTTGCGCCGAGTCAGTGGAGTGTCTGGTCTGAGAACCGTCGGCTCCGAGCCCCGGAGCAGATCACGCCAATATGGCAAGCTGTCGGGAACTGTTCTGATAACATGGTTGGCAAAGGCGGAAAATGGAAGAAGCTGCGGTGTGGGCTGGTTTTGGTAGAGCGCAGCTAGCTCGCGCAGGAGAAGCGGCAGGCAAATCTCATCGTATTGGGCGTGAGAGACGCGGAAGATGAGTGCACTTTTTGTTTGCTGACCGTCAGTATTGTAAGCCTGGATGAGGAACCACTTGACAAACGAAGACCCGTGAGGCATGGGTGACCGGACATCAATCTTGCACAAATCATGGCAGAAGTCTTTGAGATCGAACTGTTCGTCAACATCGTGGTACAAAATCGGCACATTGATGCTGTCGAGGACAGCTCCATAGCACTTCTTATTGGCGTCACGGAAGAATACCGTGCGTAGAATTTCGTTACGCCTGACTAGCTCGTTACAGGAGAGGGCCATCTTATTGGTATCTAGGGGGCGATCAAAGTAGATTATCTCGTAACGAGCCGAGAATCGCGGAAAGTGAACTGTACCATCAACGGCAATCTCCTGGAGTGGACGAGCAGGGATGATATCTGTGATATGACCGCGTTGACTGCCGCGGAGAGACTGCTGAGCAGAGGCCTTGACTTCACTTAGGTCTTCTTTGGGGATTAGCACAAAGGGAATAGTTGCTTTGGGTGTTGTCTCGTTGGCTTGGAGCTCTTCCATAGCGTTGGCCATATCGTAGAGAGTGCGGCTTTGGAACATCTTGGCCACAGTCAACGTGATACCAGATAAACGCGCCTCTGAAACTAGCTTCATGGCCGTGATTGAGTCACCACCCAGTTGGAAGAAACTGTCACCGAGGCTGATTTTGTCCTCTGGCATTCTGAGCACGCCTGCCCACAGCTTGCGCAGTTTGAGCTGTTTATACGAGGTGACAGAAACAGATTTGCTTTTTGAGACTGCTCTGGGCAGCATAGAGGAGGCAGCGGACTGATTCTTGTTGCCCTTCAAAACTATCTGACCCTTTTCATCAATGGTGGCCAGCTTTCCAGTCTCGTAAACTGTTTTAGCAGCCTCAGGGTTCAAGCCGAGAATGGACTGTGGCGTGTTTATTTGCTTCAACTGGGCTGTCCCAAAGCCTTTCATACCTTGACTTGAATCACTAGGAACTTGAACAACAAGCTCGCCGACGCCACCGAGCGCGAGAAGGCGGGAACTGTCGGTAGGATCAACAATCCACGCGGCTTCGACATTGGGATAGACAGAGGTGATGGTAGAAGCAGCAGTCTTGCTGAGGTTGCTGAGTTCCAAAACGTCCTCATCCATCAGAAACTCAATATCCTCAAGGGACTTGTCACTACACTCGACCATCTGTTTCGCTACATGAGAAAACTGACGCAGGGCTCTAGCGAGAACTTTAGAACGGACTGTCTTCTGATCAAAGCTAGCCATGACCAAGAAGCCCTCGGGATCTAGTGAGCAAACCAGCATGAGAGAGAACGTGTTGAACTTGAGAGACTCCCGAGCGGCCTCAGATTCGCTAGCTGGCATTAAACGGCTTGCTGGATAGAGAGACCGGGAAGCGTCAACCTCGGAAGTATCTCCAATGCTTGGGTGCATTACCAAGCCCGTGCGAAGCTCACAAGCTTGCAAAGCATCGGGACTGACACGACGGATGTTTTGGAGACCAAAGTGCTCGTGGGGAATTTGCTCCGTAGCTGCGGCTTGAATACTGCAAAGGTACTCCATGACAGAAGCCTGAAGCGGGACTTGAATACGCACAGGGACGGTTGTAATCATAGGGCCTTCAATATCCTCGACGCCATCAATATGAGCATTACGACCAGTAAGAGTTTCGCCAAAAACAACATCCAAAGAGCCTGAGTAGCGGCTAGCAATGAGAGCCCAGGCTCCCCGAACCACTGTAGCCGTCGTGATTGTTGGCAGCCTGTTGCCGAGAGTGACATATTGCTCGAGTAGACAGTCAGACTGTACTTGATAAGACGGGTAGGGAAGCGCAGGGAACTGTGGTCCCGTGGCGCCGTTCAACCGGCTCTTCCAAAATCGTTCGCTGGATGGGCGGTCAATGTCGTGGAGATAGGCAATGAAATCCTTGAAAGAGGATGGACGAGTGGTGTCAAGACCATCGTAGGCACGGTTGACACGGTCGATGATAAGTGGCATAGACCAACCGTCATAGAGAGCGTGATGCATCGACAGGACAAAGTACTTGCGGCCGGTATCGGTGACGATGGCATAGCGAACCAGAGCCTTGCCAAGATCCATATGGTCCTTGCGATCCAAGGATAGATACTCGTGTAGCTGGGTAGTAGAAAGAGTCCACCCAGTTTCTCCTTTGAGGACAACCTGCACCAGGCCCTCACCCGGAAGCTGGACAATACGTGTGCGCAAGATATCGCTGCGTTTTGTGGCCTCGTTGAAGGCACTGACAACCTTAGCCGCCACTTCACCGTTTTCGAGCTCGACAACACGCTGGGCAACGAATGCATCCCTAAGCTTTGCCGTCAGAGCCATAAGACCCTCCTGTAGAGGTGAACACGGGTAGATGTCAGCAATCTCGTGCATGGGAACACCGCACAGCTCAGAAGCCTGCAGCTGTGCCGAGGCTATATCGAGACCGGGACTGAGTAGAGAGAAGGGGGGCACTTCTTTCTTCTCAAGTGCACTGGCAGCGGCGAACTGAGCATGGGAGGCCATTTCCTTCAGCGTGGGATACTGAAAGACGGTCGAAATATTGAGCTGGATGCTGTTTTCACGAGCGAGGCCGACTAGTTTCATGGCTTTCAGAGAGTCGCCGCCCAGACTCATGAAATTGTCATACAGACTGACCCGGACCTTTGGGCCGAGCAGGGTTTTCCAGAGAATAAGCAGCTTCTTCTCCATTGCCGTTTCAGGGGCCGCTTCAACGTTGATCTCTTGGCTGGTGATGTTGGTTCTTGAAACGCGGAGACTCGCTAGCTGGTCGCGGGTCATATTGCCACCTATTTCTCGGAGTTTCTTGCGATCGATCTTGCCAGACACTAACGAGGGCAGGTTGTAGAGCGGAATGAACGTAGCCGGTACCATATACCGAGGCACGTCGACGCCCATGTTTTTATCTATGTCAAGGATCGCCTGACTAACGGGGGCCGTGAAGCTCGAAAGGAGGGATGTTAACGGAGATGGCGATGTGGGGGATGGACTGGCATTGGTCGTATCAGTCTTGGATTCCAAAAAGGCCACGAGAATCGGGTCAGCACCGCCAGGCTTGATCACTTCAGCGGCGAGTTTGATGCCCTGGGGCATGGCCTTGCGGAGGTGAAACTCGACTTCAGCAAGCTCGACTCTTTGCCCTCTCAGCTTGACCTGCTGATCTTTGCGGCCTACAAACACAATGGAGCCGTTGTTGCTTGGATCATACTTGACGAGATCACCAGTCTTGTATAGTTTGCCATGTCGGCCCCGGACGTCTCTGTGGCCCCTTTTCAGCCATGCAGGCGCGTCAATAAAGACTTGAGCTGTTTTTTCAGGCTCATCGAGATACCCCAGACCAACCACAGGTCCTTCGACAACAAGCTCGCCAACCTCTCCCACGGGCATGAGTTGTTCATGGTCGTTGGCATCGACGATCCACATAACGCCCCCAACGCCGTACCCTAGATTGGTGCAGTCGGCAGTGACTGTGTTGTTGATGGTACACCCGACAGTGCACTCCGAGGGACCATAGGCAATTATGATGCTCGCATGCTTGCTCCAGCTGGCAGCATCGCTAGGGGATATAGCCTCGCCACCAAGGCCCAAGACGTCAAGAGATGGGATGATGTCGGGGTCTAAAACCCGGGCAACAGAGGGAGTCATATGGGCCATATTAGCGCGTGTCTTGCGAATGGCGCCGCTCAGGTCGTTCATGCGCTCGGCATCAGTAGGGATACACAGGCAGCCACCAGCCGCCAAAGTGCAAATCATGCAGTCGATGCTGACATCAAAAGCATACGACGCAAAGTCAAAGACACGCGACGAAGATTGGTAGTCTATCTGGTTGATTCGAGGAAGCGCACCGCTTGTATAGTTTTCATGAGAAACGATCACGCCCTTGGGCTTGCCCGTACTGCCGGATGTGAAAATAACATACATGGGCGTTGTTGGCGGCACCTTGGGTAAGGTGGCCGTTGAGAGAGAAGGGGCCAGAAGTAGGGCTGTGTCTAGCACAATGATCTTGGCATTCTTAGAGATTTTGACACCTAACCCAGCCTGCTGGTAAGACACAATGATCTGTTTGGCGTGAGTTTGCTCGACAATTGTTCGCAGACGGCCTTCAGGCTGTGTAGGATCAGTGAGTGAAAAGGCGGCCCCGGACTTCATGACGGCAAGCACTGCGATGATAGTCCACTTGCATTTCTCAAAGCAAAGAGGAATCACATCCCCTGAGCGCACGCCATTTTGCAGCAGAATGAAAGCAAGGCGTGTGGAGAGTGAGTCGACTTCGGCGTAGGTCCAGTTGCCATCCCACGACTCTATAGCAACACTACCGGACCAGGCCTTGGCTTTCTCACTAATGACATCGTGCATACATTGAGTGGCTGTTTCGGGAACGATTTTGTTCCAGTTCCAGATGAGGTCTAAGTCAGCCGAGTGTGCACGTATCGAGCTAATGACCGTGCTGGTAGTGGAAGGGTTGAGAATTTCAATGAGAACATTAGAGAAAGCCCGGAGGCGGCGATCACTGGCTTGAGGCGTTAAGGCGGGGTTTCGTGACCGGGAAACCACAGAAATGCAGGCACACAGCGGGTCAGGCGAGATTTGGAGCTGATAAGTCCACTAGAATGATAGAAACATGTGAGTTCTGGCTCTATACCAAGGGTTTTGACTGGAACTTACTGAGCCTTTAGCCTGGTTGTGGTTGACTGTAGATTCATAGAAGACAATGGTCTTAGGGACAGGAAGCGTGGAAGACTGGCGTCTGGGGCTAAGTTTCTGTTCCAGGTCCTTCAAGCACGAAGCTAGGGAAGCATTGGGGGGCAGGTCAATGATGGTTGAGGGCACAACCTCTTGTTCTTTGGCGTCATCAAGCTGAGACTCAGTTTCGAATGTGATGTAGGGAAGAGCGGAGTCTCTGTCAAAACAAAAGGCCACGAGCCATGCCAAGAGAAAGCGAGGGCGAAGATCAGAGACAGAGACGTCGTAGTTTATGTACAAGCTTGCTTGAGAATGCTCCATGGTAGCACTACTACCGCGGGCTTTGTCGTCGCAAGCTGGCACCATTGTGAAGCGAGTGGAAAGAAAGACCGTAGTCGACAGAGGTGTGAAATTCGGCGGAAGATGAACGATTGGCGAATACGATAAGAGCGGCATTAAATACAGAGAACAGCGTGCAAGTTAAAAGCCAGGGAGAAGGAAAAGAGCCCGGAGGGGTAAAAAGGCACCAACTACACAGGCTAGTATGATGGAGTAGTATGCAGTCAGCATGGATGACTGGACATCTGCTTTGGAAGCCCGGGTCTAGAGGCAGCCTGCTGTCTGGAGCTTCAAACACGATAAAGCGCTTATGAGGCTTCTAGGGTGTCCATCACTTGTATAAGAGGGGCTTACTTGGTTGCTGGTAGAACTGTAGACAGCTGGAAGGGCGGGGTGGTGGTGGTGGCTAGAGAGTAGATAGAATCTTGCTAGCTGGGATCATCTCTATGTCTCTTTTGGTATACCTTCTATTGAATGAGAACATATCCATAGGGATAGCGTAAATATGACACTGGACTACCCGCTGGAAGGAGGGGCGATGCTGGGATTAGGCAGATTTGGACCAAGTCTACTACAGATGCCGTTTCCTTGGCTTGGCAAGCCCCGATTTCGGGAACCAGGTTCCTGGCCAGCCTGGACCGAAAAGCGCATGTTTCTCAATAGAGCAACAGTGCTCAAAGCGTGGAAGGGTGTGAATATGACCAAAGTGATGCGACCGAGGTGCTGCTAGCCAAGGTACCATAGGCTAGTCTGCGGTCCTAAGACCTCGAGGATTGGGAGGAGGAAGAACGCAGGATTTGAGGTAATGGTGGAATCCCCGCCTACAATAGTTCTTGCTTTGATCAGATAAAATTGGAGCAGTCAATACATATCACGAACTTTGTGTCGATGATAGGCGAAGGGAAATTAGACAAGAAGGGAGGAGGAGATATCAAGAAAAGATAGCAGAAAACGACTTGCCAGTTAGCCAGCCTTACTACTCACTATACCAACAAGACCAGTTGGTATTGCCAGAGCTTGGACATTGCTGGAGGTCACGGGCTGAGATCATGAGTCCAGTAGAGATGCGCAGGAGATTTGCTGATGTTGGGAACATACTTGCCTCGTGCTTCTGGAGGTAATTACTACGAATATTGTCCTTTCCGTAAAAGCTCCAAGAAAGGAAAGAGTTACAGTACTACTTTCCTGGAAATTTAGTGCCTTCCTTGAATGTTGGATGTGTAAGATCACAAAAACCAACTAAGCCACGTCTTACATGCCTCCGAGAAATGTAGCATTTAGTGCCTGAATAGGGATAGGCCGAGGAAAGGTTTTTTTCTATTAGGAAAAGCCTCTAGGGAGAGAGGCCGAGAGGTCGAGTCCGGCGGTCATGGTACGCACAGCTTGGCCATAAATTTGTCAGTGGTTCTAGGCTTGCAGGCTTCAAGCTTGGAGGAGACATCATCGACTTTAAGCTTGTATTGGCTACACGATGCTCTCTGCAGCTCCTTTTTTCATTATCCTCAAATTTATCAACTTTATTGTTGCTTGCGTGCGCTGTGAAATATTCATTGGTCATGAAAACGCGATAGGATTTCAGCAGCTGTGCAGCGGCATAATTAGCACGTAGTGCTAACCTAATATGGCAGGCGGGGCAGGGCATACCCTATTAATGTTTTTATCAGATTTAATCTTTATCAATCTTTCTTTTTATCAGTTCCACTGATTATCTGATCATCAGATAATTCTGGCCCTTTTATCGAATTTATCAATCGCCAAGAACCTGTCAAATGTCACAAGCTTTTGTATCTACCCAACGAGGGCTAAACTATACCCGAACGTGCTTCTAACTACATGTGGAAGGCAGCCCGGGTACGGGCATACGTGTATTTATTTTATTCACTTGTTTTATCAGATCTTTTAAGAGGGCAGAAACGGGCCTGTTTCTTCTGCAGCTTGAGCTTCCACTGTATCTAATGCTTTCTGCCCTAACAAGAGGAGGCAGTCCGGCTTGATTGAAATCAGTTTGACGCTTCGCCTCCACCTACGAAATTTCTCGTTGCTCACCTATTGCAAGACCATATTACAGATATCACAGATCTTTCTAATGGCCACTCAGACACGCATTGATACGCCAGCGCCGCCCACCCAGCGCCAGAAGCTATCAATTTTGTACGGCCCAACAGATGTCCCGTTGGTAGACCTTACTTTGGGCGACCTCCTCGAGCTCCAGGGCTACCAGTATGGCAACAGGGAGTGTCTGGTAATACCATGGACTGGAGCAAGATGGACCTACCACGACCTCAATCGCCAAAGCTGTTTGATTGCCCAAGCTCTTCTGGATATGGGTATTGGCGTTGGCGATAGAGTAGGCATCATGGCGGGTAACTGCGAGGAATATGCTGCCGTATTCTTCGGGGCATGCAAAATCGGTGCCGTACTTGTGATTCTAAACAACACATACACTTCTACCGAAGCCATGTACGGTCTGAGTTTCTCTGGTGAGTGCGGTACTATTATTCAACGGTTGCAAGTAAAGTAGTGCTAATGCAGAGAAAAAAAAAAAACAAAGAATGCAAAGTCTTCTTCACCACACGCAAGATCGGCCATGTCAGCAACGCAAAGCTGCTCACTGAGTTGGATAACACTGTGAACGCACCGGCTGTGATCATACTACGCGGTGCTAAAGACGAAAGGTACCCTACATACGACGAGCTGGTTGAAAAAAGCAAAACCAAAGATCACCGGCGTCTTATCCGAATCGCTTCCAAGGTTCTGCCGCACCAGGTCGCCAACATGCAGTTTACTAGTGGCACAACAGGCCATCCAAAAGCCGCAACATTGACGCATCAGTAAGTAGGAGTGTATCCCGTTTGCTTCCCCCTTTATATCCAGCGCTGTTTTGCATCTAACAGTGCCTAGCAATCTTGTCAACAATGCACGTTTCATTGGTGATAGAATGAGACTCACCCCTGATGACATTCTGTGTTGCCCCCCTCCCCTTTTCCACTGTTTCGGGCTTGTTCTCGGACTTCTCACTGTGGTTACTCATGGAGCTAAGATTGTTTATCCAGCAGAGGTGTTCAATCCCACTGCTACTTTGAAAGCAATCACAGATGAAGCATGCACTGCCATTCATGGCGTGCCAGCCATGTTCGACACTCTGCTATCGCTGCCCCGGCCCGATGGGTTTAAGCCACGCCTGCGGACTGGTATTATCGCTGGGGCGCCGGTACCGCGGTATTTAATGGAGAAGCTGGTCAGCATTCTTGGAATGTCCGAGTTCACTAGTAGCTACGGGTTAACTGAAGCGTCGCCAACCTGCTTCAATGCTTTCACCGACGATGCCCTCAGCAAACGGCTGACCACAGTGGGGACTCTGATGCCGCATGCCATGGCCAAGATTGTTGACCGTGACGGGAAAATAGTGCCTGTTGGCCAGCGTGGCGAGCTGTGCATGGCTGGCTACCAGCTGCAGACAGGTTACTGGAACAACTCGGCCAAAACGAATGAATGCATGGTGCGCGATGTCGCTGGAACCTTGTGGCTGCACACGGGCGATGAAGCAATGTTTGACAAGGATGGCTACTGTACGATTACGGGTCGCTTCAAGGACATCATTATTCGAGGTGGTGAAAACATTTACCCACTCGAGATCGAGGAGCGACTGATGGATCACCCGGCTATTTCACGGGCCATTGTTGTCGGCATCAAGGACAATCATTATGGCGAAGTAGTCGGCGCCTTTCTCGAGATCGAGGAGAGCGTAGGGAAGGCGGTTCCGTCCCCGGATGAGATTCGTGGCTGGGTGCGGACACGGCTTGGCAAGCACAAAGCACCAAGTCACGTGTTTTGGTTGGGCCAAAATGGGATCCCAAAGGAGGTGCCGCTGACTGGCAGTGGAAAAGTGCGTAAGTTTGAGATGGCTGCCTTGGGAACCGACCTGGTGAGGAGGGGGAAGGGCAACCCGGTATGCAAGCTGTGAGATAAACAAACCACGGCATAATAGGTTATGCATGCACAGCTATAGTGGGGCGGATATTATGAAAGAATAGCGGGTCCTTGCATAATATTGTTTCACGTTATTGTACCACCCCAGGATCTGATAAGAAAAGCCTTGATTCCCTCTCTAGAGACACGCAAAACGACAATTTCAACCATTTTAGAGGTCCAAGGGCCCAGGAGGGTGTCAGTCTGCCGAGACTGGAAGTCATCCGCAGTTATATTTGCAGCAGATGAGAGTGATTGTGTGTCTTTTGTGCAAGTTTTATAGTTGTGACATTTCCTGTACTGCCCTCTGCGTTTTATTCTTGTTTTTCTTTGTTTTTCTTTGTTTTTCTTTTTTTTTTTTTTTCTTTTTTGTGAAATTCATCTTGGTAGTTGCCTAGTTGTCATACCGCTCTTGCCCTCCTTGTTTCGCTGCCAAGTTCTGGTCAGCCTAGTTTCAGTGAGCGATTATTCGCAATCTTGAACATTTTCAGCTTCGTTTTGCTTTTGTAGCTGTATCGAATGTATCGCAGTTGCAACCTTGTTCAGCCTTATCCTCTCAGCGTTTTGCTTTTCTTTCTATGGCAGCATTATCACCACATTATTTAGTTACCAGCCTTGCTTCTGTACCCCTTAGGAAGGATGTCTGAAAGAGCATCCATCCTACATAACACTCCGCGGCATCAGAAGACAGATTATGGAACTGTGAATCTGGGCGGCGGTCAACCCGCTGGAGGCTCTCAGCATCAGCAACACGGGCCGTCGCCAGCAGGTGAGGAAGGCCCCGCCGATGCCAGTCCTCCCCCAGTCGGAGTTACCGAGATTGAAGCTATGACAGAGGTCTGGACTGGTCGTGATCTCAAGATTGCATATGTCTTGATTTGGTTCATTTACCTGGTAGACACCCTTCAACAGACAACCACCGGTAGTCTTCTCTCCTGGGTTACGTCTGACTTCTCAGCCCATTCCCTTACTGCTGCAACAACCGTGATCTCGTCACTGCTCAGCGGAATCTTGAAGCCAACCTTGGCAAAAGCCCTGGACATATGGGGCCGGCCCCAGGGATACGCCATTTCCGTGGCTACGCTGACCATTGGTCTGATGATAATGGCGGCTTGTAATGGCGTGGAGATGTTTGCAGCCGGTCAAGTATTTTATTGGGTGGGCTACAATGGTCTCACATTTACTATCAACATATTCATTGCTGATACTTCGGACCTCAAGAATCGGCCCTTGATGATTGCCTTTTCTACATCGCCGTATCTGATCACTACTTTTGTTGGCGGCTTTTTAGCAGATGCATTTCTAGAAGGGCCTGGCTGGCGCTGGGCATACGGCGTTTTTGCTGTTGCTACGCCCGTAATCACCATGCCGTTGTTTGTTTTCATGCGGCACAAGATCAAGATAGCCAAAAAAGACAGCCCCGTCGCCCCCTCGAGGCCTGATACTCGAACCTGGTGGGAGAGAGTCAAAGGCTACTCGACAGATTTTGATGTCATTGGCTTGGTTTTGATTCTAATAGGCTTGGCGCTGCTCCTTCTGCCTTTAAATATTTATACCCGTCAACCAGAGGGTTGGCGCTCGCCCCTGATCATTTCCATGCTTGCCGTCGGCAGCACCTCAACAGCAATGTTCGTGATACATGAAGTATTTTATGCCCCCGTCAAGTTCATCCCGTACTCCTATTTCAAGGACCGCACCTTAGTGGGCGCGTTTGCGCTTTCTGCCATTCTCATCGCTTGTTTTTACATCTGGAACTCGTACTTCTCGTCGTTTCTGCAAGTCGTCAATGATCTGGATGTGGTTCAGGCGAACTACGTTACCAATATTTACAGCATTGGATCGTGTCTTTGGTCAATTGTCACGGGTGCTATAATACACAAGACGGGCCGCTTCAAGGGGCTTGCTCTGTATTTTGGCGTGCCAACAGGTATCCTTGGGGTGTCGCTTATGATCAAATTTCGACAGCCTGGAGTTAACATTGGCTATGTGTGCCTGTGCCAGATTCTTATTGCTCTTTCTGGCGGCACTCTCCCCAATATCAAAGACATGGCCATCATGTCCGCTGTCTCGCATCAGCAAACCGCTACTAGTTTGGCTGTAGATGCCATGTTTGCTAGTCTGGGTGGTGCTATTGGATCGACTACAGCGTCGGCGATTTGGCAGTATGCATTTCCCCAGAAGCTACAGGTTTACCTACCCGATGAAGTCAAGCCTGAATTAGCCAAGATTGTTGGCAGCATAGCGGTGCAAAAGAGCTACCCTGTAGGGTCTGCAGCCCGAGATGCCATTGAGAAGGCCTATGCTGAGTAAGCCACTCTGATTCCTTTTCTTTTTTTTTTTCCTTTCATCTTTGACCCATGTAGACTATGCTAACTGTGCCTTCTCAACGCAGCACCCAGCGCGTGATGCTCATAGCTACATCAGTCGTGCTGGCCTTTTCCATTATTTGTGTTGCTGCCTGGCAAGAGCGCGACGTGGATGACAAAAAACAGGACGATAGAACCGCCATGTAGACTGTTGGTTAGAGGCTGAATAGACCTGACGGGGCTAATGTAGTCATCGGGACTATTTTATGTGGTCAACGTTTAAAGGAATATACATTACAGACAATACTTCCTGTTTATCAGCGTCAGCCCAGCCTCCGTCTGACGAGAGGGACAGGGTACACTGGCTATTATTAGCGTAGGATCTCGAGTACCCCCTGTATTTATTTATATGGGTCAAGTCCTTCTACCCCACTTGCCAAATGCAGGAGCCAATACCGGAAGAATACTGGAAAAACTTGCGATACCTATGCGTAGTGTAGAAGAAATTGATTCAATCCTGCAAGAAATATCTAAGGAATACACATAACAAGAGACTCAAGTCCACAGCCGACATGGTCCTATTTCATTTAACGAAGCCCTTCCGGATATACAACGGGCTAGAATCTCTATAGGAGCGCCTAGGTAATTACTACAATCCTCGCTCGGGGAGTTTTCTTTTTAAGCATCTACATGATCTGTAACGGGCAATTGAAAGGAATTTCAAAAAGGGTACCAATAGTAGCTGTACCTGGTGTTAATATGACACCACATCAATGCCACTAACACAGGCTGTCTGGTGAAAAGACGCCGAGTAAAAAGGACGAAAGTAACTGGCTATCTTAACCTATTCTCTCTCCTCAAACTATCATCGCTTCTTATTTGCCCTTTTCACAGTCAGTTTCAATCTTCAGCTGCGTCTCGTCACTATGGCAGCTTCTACGCAGCAACTCTCGCGCTCATCTGTGGCCACTGGCTCTCCTATTCTGGCTCTGCCGCATCCGTACCTCTCTACATATACGCTTCGCGAGACCTCTGGGAACGAATATGCCATTGATGAGACTGATGCGCCCAAGTCTGCCCTGCCGGCACCAGTTGTCCGTTCCGATATCCGTCTTAGCAACTTCTCCGAGCTGAAGAGTAGCGAGACACCTGTCGGCTCCAACAACAGCGCCTGGGCACGCGCCTGCCGGTCCCCCTTGAGCACTGTCTCCTGGTCTGCTTCATCGCCACCGTCCATGGCTCAGCTATGGCTGGCTGTCTATGTGCTATTTACTATCCGGCCAAGCGTCGAGCATTTTCGTCTCGTTCTGCAGGGCAATGGTGCATCAGTGCTATGTGCTCAAGTAAAGGCTGTAGCGCTGGCGATCGACCATCCACAGCAGATGGGCGGCTCTGAAAGCCATAGCGCAGGTACTGGTCATACCGTGCTGCTGGTTCTGCGCAGCATGTTCTGGCAGGGCGCGGGATCGCCGTTTGGCCCGCGATCGGTGTGGACGCCATCCGAGTCACTAGCTCGTGAGGGACTGGCACTAGATACTTTCCCGACAATACCACTGCAGCACACCATGACAGTGACATCTGCGGGCGACCCTTTCAACCCCCAGTGCTATCAGCAAACTTGGCATCCTCTGCGGCCCTCCAAGCCAGTGCCAGGAACGGTAGTATACTCCCGCTACATCCCTCATCTGAAGGAAATCTTTTCCATGATAGCAATCGACTACCGCAATGCAGAGCATCTAAGGCTGTTTCATGAATGGCAGAACGATCCGCGTGTTTCACAAGGCTGGAACGAAACAGGTACACTAGACGAGCATAGAGAGTATCTACGTCGGATAGACGAAGACCCGCATCAGTTCTCAGTGCTAGCACGCTTTGACGACACATGCTTTGCGTACTTTGAAATCTACTGGGGAAAGGTATGTGCACATGGAGTTTTCTTCAATCTCTTCTAAGAATACCATTCATCTAACGCATATGTTCATAGGAGGATCGCCTAGGTGCCTACTACACCGCTGATGACTATGATCGCGGCCGCCACTCCCTCGTTGGCGACGTGAGATTTCGTGGGCCTCATCGTGTGAGTGCATGGTGGAGCTCGCTGATGCACTTTTTGTTCCTGGATGACTGCCGTACGCGGTTCGTAGTGGGCGAGCCCAAGGAGACCAACAATACGGTAGTAGCATACGACTTGATGCATGGCTTTGGTATAGAAAAGTTTGTGGATCTGCCTCATAAGCGCAGCGCCTTTGTCAAGTGCTCGCGCGAGCGCTTTTTCCAGATTTGTCCGCTGGGAGAGAACGAGAAGGTTGTGGGTGGAATGCGTATTGGGCTTGTGGCTAAACTGTAGAAAGCAGTGATACAAAATTGTTGGACCAAAAGGGCACAAGGTTAGTCTATCGTAGAGACGAGCATTGAAGTCGTGAATCTTGAGTATTAGACTTAGTGTTTCTAGAGGGCTAGAGCCAGCAGCCTACTTAATATCTCTTCTCATTGTAGCCGCCCCTTTTGCTTGCAGCTCTGTTATAATACGGCCTAGTTCTCCTTATTCTTAGTTACCCTACCACCAAGTCCCATATAGTCCCAGCAGATGCTAAATCCAAGATCGTCCCGAAAGTACACCTCCATCACATCTTCACCAAACTTGACGTCATCTGGCCCGCTGGTCGCCAGCGCCTTTTTCCCGATAGCTAAGCCAATGACAGGAGGAAATTCGTCCAGGTTGTTGAACTCGGGCGTGTAGTCTGGGAATAGACCGGCCAAGATAGATTGGTGCACGTTGTAGGCGGCGTGATAGCCCATGTGCATCGCGCCGCCACAGCGTTTGATACCGCTCCACTGCGCGATATCGCCCAGGGCAAAGTGGGACTTATGATTGGGCGTGTCTTTTATAAAGCACAGGCTGGGCTCAATCTTTATGTATCCCTCAGAGTTCACTGCACTACTGGGTAAATAGCTAGAGGTCGCTGTTGGGCTAGACAAAGCCATGATAACCTCACTGACTTCTAGCTTGTGGCCATTTGTGAAGGTGACTTCTTTGGTGATAACCCCGTCCGCTCCAACTATTTCTTTGACGCTTTCTAGGCGGTGCTCCATCAAGGGCTCGACACCGCCTTCGCGCAGCAGATCTAACGATGCGTCCTTGGCTTCATCGCATAGAGCCTCCGCAGACAATAGCTTAGTGCGAGAATGTGCAAGCCAGACCTTGACATCGGGCTGAACTGATTTGAGCTCTGCAGCCATTTCAATACCAACAGCACCTATAAAAAGGAGAGAGGATTAGCAAGCCAGCTAGTCAAGTTACCAGACGTTTGGCGATCATTCTCTTCTTTCTTTGCTCTTTGCTCTTTTACCTACCTCCACCAACGACAAGCACGCCCTTAGGTGCTTTTGTCGACCGGGAAATTTGACCCTGAGCTTCTTTCAGATACTCTTCTCGGGTGAGACTAAGTGGGACGCTCGGGAAGCGACGACGCAGGCCAGATGAGCACAGTACGTAGTCATAGTTCTCCTGGCGAGGCTTTTGCGCCAGGTGCTCTAAAATCGTGGCCTTCTTTTGCGTTGGGTCGATCTTTTGCACGCTACCGTGGATAAAGCGCACATTTGGCCGCTGAATCTCTGGTATGTCTGCGAACTTGACCCAGAACCTTTCGGCAAACTTGGTAGATGCAAATGCGAGGGGACCACCAATGAGGTGGACTGCAATGAGTGTTAGTAGTAAACCTTTCTCGAGGCAGCTTTCAGCTTTTAGGCTGTCTCAGCACTCACAAAAGCCGTCACGCTCGTCTACGATGGTGATTTCAATGGGTAGGGTTTTGGCCTCGGAGTGGTGCTTATACTCGGAATGGCCCATACGGGGCTGCAGGCCACTCGCAAGATCAAGCAGATTGACCGTAGCCGAAAGGCCAGCATAGGAGCCACCGACGACTAGAACGCGGGTAGCAGGGCGAATTAAAGCAGGCATATTTGCAGCACAGATTTCAGAGTGCATGGCAGCACAAGTATGATGAGTCTGGAGATTTGAGGGAAAAGAGGGGGCAAGACCCGAGAGAGAAAGGGGGCAGGAGTATTGAAAGCGGCAAAACGGAAAAGTACTGCTGAGACCGGAGACACAGGGGATAATTAGTTCTACAGGGTGGTCGGGCAACGAAAGGACTGCGAGACCGGTGCTGCACAGCAAAAGTAAAATAGACAAATGAGAATGGAAGAAATGTAGCAGGACAATGAGTGGTTGCCCGAGGTTAGGGCTCATAGCGAAATAGAGCGTGGTTACTTAGAAGAAGCCTGGACTCGGATCCTGATGGGCCTTCCGAGCCTAAACACATCTCCTATTTTGCTTCGTCGTCGTATGCGTTTATCTAATTCAACGCTGGCTACTGTGTCCCATATAGGCATAGCATCATTAGCAACTCGGCTCGGGCCTATAATAAACGAAATAAAAGTGCATTGAATGAATAACAGGCCCTTTCTCCTCACTATCTCCCCCTCCCTCTAGATCAAAAATTATCAGATCCATCGGGAAAGTCTGATTGGTCGGTCAGCACCAGTGCTCCTGCCACTTGTGTCAGCCCATGCTGACGCCGAGGCAAAAGGACTCTTTCCCTTAAATTTAACACGGGGCAGACTCCCAAATAGGGCAAGTGGTACAAAAAAGCTCTTGCCAAGTTCTTTTCCCGCTCGTGCCCGGTGTAGGATTAATGACAGCTCTGCAAACTTACCGTTTAGGGTAGCTGCCTAAAGAGGCAGTTAGCCGGTCTATTTCTTACGTTTGGCCCACTTTCGATACCACATCGGAGGGGATCCCGGGACTTGGAATTGACACCCGTCCTCCATTTACTCTACTAGAGTCTACTCAACCACACTTTCATTCTAGCTGGAACTTGACTAAAGTGAAGGATGAGCTTGCCTGCTAGCTTGGCTTGTGACAAAAATGCCAAGGCAAATTATCTGATCAAACTTTGATATTAACTACGGACATCCTGTTCCCTTGGTTTCGCCCGGCCCGAAGTCGCAGTCCAAAAGGGCACCAGAAATGTAACAGAATTTAGCTTGTTAGTGAGAGAATGCTAGGGCAAGCCAGCTAGGCTAGTAGTACCCGGTCCAGAGGAGGAGGAACATCACTGGGCTTGGACCTAAGGTCTGTTTTGGCTGCAGCCTACTAACAAAGTTCTAGACAAGCTACAACCAGCTGTTCGTTTCCCCTGTTTTTCCCTTGCTCTTTTGTTTTCCCTCTTTGACACGCGCCATCTGATTGATCAGCCAGTTTCTGTGCCCTAGCTAAAAAAGATCTGATAACCATCTTGTCATACAGCCGTTTTGCTTTTCCTCTTTTCAAGTTCTTGGGGCTTTATGAAAAGCCAAGGTCATATTCCACGGCTGCAGCTTTAGATTCTACACGAAACTGTGACAAGCACTCAGATTATGGGGTTAAGGCGATCAAGATCGCCTGCATCTGATGCAGCAGGCCAAGGAAAGGACACGGCAACATCTGTAGCCGTAGTAAGTAGCTGTCTCAAATCTACCCATCTACTCACAATCTTTATTGACCTGTTTTTCGTATGGTAGATACCTCCTCAAAAGAAACACTCGGGCCTCTCTTACTTTCGGCTCCTGCTATACTCCAACCCAACATGGTTCGACATCTTCCTCCTCATTACCGGCTTCTTCAGCTCTATTGCTGCCGGCATACCAATGCCCCTGATGGCTATCCTTTTTGGCGAACTCATAGACGACATGAGTGACATGACATGTGCCAGCAATGACTCAAACAGCAGCAATAGTCTTGAGTTGCAACAAGCCAAGGACCGGTATCAAGACCAGGTCAACGACAAGGTAGTGCTCCTGTTATGCGCTGCCTCTGCAGGGCTCCTTCTCATCTACATCTATGCTGTATCGTGGTCTCTCTTCAGCCAACGGCTGTCTCATCGTATTCGCGACCGGTACTTTGCTGCGATCCTGCGTAAGGATGCCGAGTTCTTTGACACACGACCAGCTGGCGAAGTCTCATCCAAGCTTAACAGCGATATTCAGACCATCCAGACCGGGACGAGTGAGAAAGTTGGCCTGTTTACCGGCAGCCTGTCCTTCTTCGTAGCTGCTTACGTTGTGGCATTCACACGCGATCCCGAGATTGCTGGTATGCTAGTTTCAGCATTGCCGGCCTTTTTGCTAATGGGCTTCTTCGGGTCTAAGTACACGCAAAGGTTTGCTGTGTCCATGTCTGAGGCTCTAGCCAAAGCAGCGTCAATTGCATCGGAAGCACTATCGCATGCTGCCATAGTTCAAGCCTTTGGGGCCGCGCCGCGTCTGGAGAACAAGTTTGCCTCGACCACTTTAGCTGCGCAGAAGGCGGGTATCAAAAAGGCCGTAGCTACTGCCATTCAGGCTGGTCTGCTGTACTTTATTGCCTACTCGGCCAATGCGCTAGCATACTGGAAGGGCGCAATGAAGATCGCAGATACAGTTGCTGGCAAGACTTCGGGATCATCCGTGGGGCAGATCTACTCTGTTGTATTCATTCTTGTTGATGCTTGCATTGTTCTCGGCCAGGTTGCGCCTCTTCTACCTGTTTTCGGCGCTGCTGCTGGGGCCTTTGACCGCCTTGTTGAGGATATTGAGCACGAGTGCAAGATCAATGGCGATGACGAGTCTCTTGATGATATATCTGTCGACAGTCCTGGGACCTTGGAATTTAACAACATCGTCTTTTCCTACCCCTCTCGGCCCGACAACCCAGCTCTCCGTGGCCTCTCACTCTCATGCCCAAGCGGAAAGCACACAGCTATTGTTGGTCCATCTGGAAGTGGCAAGTCGTCGCTTGTTAGCCTTATGATCCGGCTGTATGACCCTACTAGTGGCTCTGCCACCTTTGATGGCCGTGATCTGCGTTGCGTAAGCTTGCGCAGCCTTCGAAGCATGTTCAGCATAGTACAGCAGGAGCCATCGCTACTTAGCCGCTCCATTTTAGAAAACATTGCACTTGGCCTTGTCAACTCGCCGCGTCCCGAGCACAAAGCTCTCCAGGAAACATTACTAGGGACCAACCTCAAGGTTCTTGCGGACAAGATTTGTCAAGGCGAAGACATGATGACTGCAGCCAAGGCTATTAGTGTCAATACTGCTATTATTGCAGGCCTTGTCAAAGACGCCACTGACGTGGCTGATGCTTCCGCCTTCATCAATCACCTTCAGGACAACTACGGTACCAATGTAGGGTCCTCAGGCGGCTTGATCTCCGGTGGTCAACGCCAGAGACTTGCCTTGGCTCGAGCCTTGATCCGTAATCCCAAGATTCTCATTCTTGATGAGGCTACAGCGTCACTAGACTCTGAGTCTGAGCAACGCATTCAAGCCTCCATTGATCGAGCCGCTCAGGGCGGTCGTACCATCATCTCTATTGCTCATCGCCTATCTACCATTAAAAAGGCGGATAACATTGTCTTTCTCAAAGATGGCCAGATTCAAGAGCAGGGCACTCATTCTCAGCTCATGACCCAAGGTGGTTTGTATTCCAAAATGGTGCACCTACAAGATATCAGTCACGATGAATCTGGCGATGAATCCAATGATAAGACATCCATCGGGAAGTCTTCAAGTCTTGATCTAGGTCATGACGAAATGACACAGGCAAAGTTCACAAACGGGCTTAAACTAGAAACCTCCAAGATCTCGCTCAAATCCCAGGCTGACCAAGAAGAAGAGGTCATCAAGAAGCTGCAGCTCGACGAGCAGCTCTCTTTTGGCACTGTACTCAAACGCCTATTCAGCCTCATTCGTCCCGACATCATGTGGCTGTTGATTGCCTTCTTTGCGGCAACTCTAGTTGGCAGTGTGTTCTCTGGCGCAGGCATTATCTTTGGCAACACGGTTGGCCGTCTAAGTCCTTGCCATGAGCCTGATTATATCAGAGACACCGGTCGTCTATTTGGTGGTATGATGTTTATGCTAGCCGTAATCGAATTCTTTGCTAATCTTGTCTCGTGGTCTGCCTTTGGATATGTGGCTGAGAAGCTACTCTTCCGCGTTCGAGTCTTGGCTTTCCGGTCATTATTTGAGCAGGGCATGGATTTCCATGAGTCCGAGGATCGCTCCCCCTCTACTTTACTATCGCTCATCACCAAGGATACGTCAGCGTTAGGCGGGTTCAGTGGCTCTGTCATGGGCCAAGGCTTTGCCGTGTTTGTCAACCTAGTTTTTGCCATTATCCTGTCACACATTGTGAACTGGAGGATTGCCCTGGTCTGTCTTGTTGTAATTCCACTTATGCTGGGAGCCGGTATTCTACAATATCGCGAACTTTCAAAGTACGAAATGCGTTATGCCGGTGCCTTTAGCAGTGCTGTGGCGATTTCGGTTGAGGCCGTCAACTCTATAAAAACCGTGTCGGCACTATCCCTAGATCAGGAAATTCTTGTATCTTACCGCCGTGCTCTAGATGAGCCTCGCAAAGGGATTTTTGCTGCTGCGGCTTTTGCAAACATCTGGCTAGCTATAGCCAACTCTCTTGGCAACATCATTTACGCCTTCGCGTACTGGTGGGGGGCCAAGCAGATCATTGCGGGCCATGCCACTCAGGCTGACTTTTTCATTATTCTTATTGCCATGCTTGTGGGTGCTCAGCTATGGGGTCAGATGTTTGCTTTAGCTCCCGAAGTCTCACGTGCTCGCTCTGCAGCCTCCCGTCTCATCAGGATTATTGACATGGGATCAACAGATTGCAAATCCGCACGCAACCTAGGCCGCAATCTAAACATGGACGGCTCCAAAGAAGATCCAGATGAGGAGTCGCACGTTGCTACCGGCGAAAAAACCCATCCCCTTGAGGGTAGTCACAGGGGAGTCAGTGTTGAATTCCAACATGTCGGTTTCTCATACCCCGCTCGCCCCGACATCAAGATTCTTGATGACACTTCGTTCCGTATTGAGGCTGGCCAGTTTTGTGGTCTTGTAGGTCCATCCGGGGCTGGCAAGTCAACCATCATGTCACTTGTCCTACGCATGTATTCTTGCACGTCTGGTAGCATCACTCTGGGGGAAAAAGAAATCTCCAGGGATGATGTTACTTTCCGCGATGATACTGCGATTGTACCGCAGGACCCAACCCTATTTGATGGCACCATTCGTTTCAATGTTGGTTTGGGTGCTAGACCTGGAACCGAAGCTCAGCAAGAAGATATCATCACTGCTTGCAAGTTGGCCAATATGCATGAGACCATAATGGCTTTGCCCGATGGCTATGATACCGAGTGCGGACCCAACGGCTCGCGTCTGTCGGGTGGCCAGAGGCAGCGTCTAGCCATTGCCCGCGCGCTTGTCCGAAAGCCCCGACTTCTGCTACTAGATGAGTCTACCTCGGCCCTTGATGCCGAGAGCGAGCGTGTTTTACAGGACAGCATCGACAAAGCATCGACAGGGATCACTGTTATCGCTATTACACACCGGCTTCATACCGTGCGTAAGGCCGACGTGATTCTAATGGTTGAGAAGGGCGCTGTTGTCGCTCGGGGAACTCACGATGAGCTAATGGCAACTAATGAGACCTACCGTAACAACGCCACACACCAAATGCTGAGCACATGAGCGGCTCTCTTCCATATTTCATGTTAATAATCGTAACTAAAGTCAGAGGAAAATAAATACTGAGAGGGGAATAAGAAAGTATAAGGACAGATTGAAAAACCCTACAGAGGACAACACTCTATCAATGCTATTCTTGTGAAACCGCGGCAAGTACGCTTACATGAATATTCACTTATGATATGCATATATGCAATACAAGAAGAGTACTTGCTATATTCTGCAAACGGGAGCACAGCCCTTCTCCACAAAACCCATTTATTAGCCTATTTTGAGCTATATCTTGGTTGCACACGGCTCCGGGCCAGCTTCCAAAAATCGAGACTAAGTCAAAACTAGAGGCTCATCGCTGAAGGGGCTTGAATCCCAAACGCCCTTGTGCCATTTTATGCACAGACGCAAAATCGCTAGTTGATGTTGGTGTTTCTAATTTTGTGCCTCGCAGTTGTAACAACACTTGTTCTTGCCAAGACTTGAAAATGCGAGGCTCTACGCTACAATACCCAAAGTCACGGGGATGTCTTTGCTTAGTCATCAAGTTAAAAAAAAGCCCCTAGCCCCACTAAAGATATGCCACTGATTGGTCTGACAGCCACAAGTTTACGGCACCATCAGTAGCCCTTGCTCATTATCCTGTCCGTTATCGTCAACCTTCAGAGAGCTAAAAAAGCTTGTAGCCTACTTACTACATGGGGGCAAAGCTCATAGATACAACTTTTAAGCTTGGGCACAGTCCAGCACTGACTTCTTTCCTCCCCCCGTTTATCCAACTTGGCGGGCTCTCACTCTTGTTCAACTAACCCCTCAATCTATCAACCTATCAGTTAAGGAGTCCTCTGTTTTATTGATTCCTCCAGCCCTCATCATTCACCATTCCGTCCCTACCTCGCTCTTCAGGCCCCTCCTCTACAGTCATATCGTCAACCACACCGCCCGTACGCTCGAGCACTGTTGCTGCTTCCACTTCGCATCTTGGAGGAGGGAGCGACTATACTCACACCGACGACATTGAACTTGCACCATTAGAATTTCACCGCTCAGCCCAGGAGGCTCTTCGAGAACAAAAACGACGCGACAAAAGGCAACGGCTTCTTCAGCAAGACGAAATGAGGTTCTCTCACAGCATCCAGTTCAATGCTGTACCTGATTGGAGCAGTCATTATATCGCTTACAGTAATCTGAAAAAACTGTTGGTCTCCTATCTCTATAGCTTTGACCCCGACATGCACCCGGTACTGACTGTCTACCTCATAGCATCTACTCTCTCGAAAAAAGTACCCATCTAGCAAGTGGCGGTGATGCCGAATCGCGGCCCCTGATTTCACGCGAAGATCCCGAAGTCGTGTTCACTCGCGCCCTCGATGTCGAGCTTGAGAAGATCTCGTCCTTCTTTGTCGCCAAGGAAGGCGAACTCGACGATGAAATGAGCCAGGTGCTACACGATGCCGACAACTACGACCAAGAGGCTGCTGACCAACTTGAAGATGCCCGAAACCCCACTGATAATGACCGCCGCCGTCCCCGCACCGGTAGTGTGGGCAGCCTTCGCTCCCAGGATGACTACGCTGCTGAAGACTCGGATGAGCGTGACTCGGATGATGAAACGACTGGCTTGAACAAATCTCGCCTAAGCCTCGGTCGTCGTCGCACAGCTCCTGCAAACGCAATGCACTCGTCCATGCACACCGGCACCGACATTACGGCCTCTACTGAAATTACACGCTCATGGCGCCGCATGAGCACCACTATGGACGAATTCAACGAGCGAAGCTATCTCTATTCGTCGGGAATCCTCCTCAAGAAGCGCATCATTAGTTTGTATGTGCAACTGTGCGAGCTCAAGTCTTACGTGCAACTCAACAAGACTGGTTTCCGCAAAGTTCTCAAAAAGTTCGATAAGATCCTGGACAAGAAACTGCGTGAACAATACATGGCCAGTACCGTTGAGCCAGCATATCCCTTTCGCCCCGAGGCACTGGAGGCACTAGAAACACGTATCCGTCGTATGGAGGAAGCATATGCTGAGATTGTTACTAAGAGCAACCTCGACCTCGCACGCAAGGATCTACGTTCCCACCTACGCGAGCATGTTGTCTGGGAGCGCAACACAGTTTGGCGAGACATGATTGGTATGGAACGTCGTGCTGAGGCGGCCAGTCTCGGCAAAACTCTACTAGGCCCTGACGCCGCAAGCCGGCGTTTACAGGGCGATGACGACAAAACGCCAACTAGGAAGCAGCTGCACACACCATTCGGCCGCTATCACCTACCGGTGTGGCTTTTCAGCAGCACCATGGTTACCCTACTTGTGTCCATCTTCCTGTTCGCAGCGCTGTTAGTCATTCCAATCATGGAAAAGCCTGAGCAGCAAAACTGCCTTGCCATGCTAGTTTTCGTATCGGTGTTGTGGGCTACCGAGGCTATTCCATTATTTGTTACTTCCCTCATGATTCCGTTCCTATGCGTCATTCTCCGTGTCGTGCTATCGGACGATGGCACGCACCGCCGCCTCCCAGCCAAGGAAACAACCTCGTACATTTTCTCTGCAATGTGGACGCCTGTCATCATGCTTCTTCTAGGAGGCTTTGCCCTGGCTGCTGCGCTGTCCAAGTGCGCAATTGATAAGCGTCTAGCAACATTCGTCCTTAGCAAGGCTGGCACCAAACCTAGCACTGTCCTTCTAGCCAACATGTTTGTTGCAGCCTTTGCCTCCATGTTGATTAGCAATGTTGCTGCCCCTGTGCTGTGCTTCTCTATCATTGAGCCGATGCTTCGTACACTGCCCTCAGACTCCAACATGTCCAAGGCCGTCATCATGGGCATTGCACTTTCCTCCAACATTGGCGGCATGCTGTCACCTATCGCATCTCCGCAGAACGTGGTAGCCATGGGCATTATGCAGCCAGAGCCTACATGGATTCAATGGTTCTTCATTGTTATTCCTGTCGGCATCGCGTCAATTCTGCTTATTTGGATTCTTCTCATCGCGTCCTTTAACCCTGGCAAGAACACCACCATCAGCCCCATTCGCTCGATGCGTGAGAGCTTCACCGGGGTTCAATGGTTCGTTGCAATTGTCACCCTGTGTACCATTGGGCTATGGTGTGCTAGTAAGAGCCTGGAGCCTTTGTTTGGTGATATGGGCGTCATTGCCATTATCCCCATCGTTCTTTTCTTTGGAATTGGCATCCTGACCAAGGAAGACTTTAACAACTTTCCGTGGACTATCATCATTCTCGCTGCTGGAGGCCTGTCTCTAGGCAAGGCAGTAAAGTCATCTGGTTTGTTGGACACGGTAGCCCACTTAGTTTCTGAGGGTGTTGAAGGCATGAGCCTGTATGGTGTGCTAGCTGTCTTCTCCACCCTGATACTAATAATTGCCACATTCATCAGCCATACCGTAGCTGCGCTGATTGTGCTTCCTCTAGTCTACGACGTCGGTGTTGAAATGGACACTCCTGCTCCTAATCTACTAGTCATGGCCGGCGTCTTGATGTGCAGTGCAGCCATGGGCCTACCTACAAGCGGCTTTCCCAATATGAGTAAGTTTGACATGTTCACCCCGGTTAATCGTATGTGTATGTATATATACATGTATACTAACAATTGTTATTATAGCTGCCATCATGAAGGAAGATGCTACTGGTCAGCGATACCTGCAAGTGAAGCATTTCATCAGCAGAGGCGTGCCCAGCTCAATCATCTCTTTAATAGTGGTCTTGACACTGGGCTACGGCCTCATGAAGGTAGCCAAGCTAGATTAGAGGCTACTTCTGACACTTTATTTTTCTTTTTGTTTCTTTTGCTTTGCGGCTGCGTAATTTTTGGTTTATATGGTTAACGATAGATCTACTAGACTGCTGCATTTTTACGTTAGCCTAGCTTGACTTTGCGTGAAGAGTTTCATGACGGATGGACGTAAATGAAGATTGGCCTTGAGTTAAAATGCTCCCAGCGACTCCATCTAATAGTTGCCCTTTAGTGATATGTACTAGCTCTTTTTACCAATAACCGAAACTCCTTAGTAAATGGGCCTTTCTGTCCTTCAGCCTTATCAACACGTCTTCTCGTTCGTGCAGTGAACTCTTGTTTGTCATCGCCATCAGCGCTTATTTGTGTTGATATTATACGCCACAACTTCGCGCCCCCGGTCTCCAGCCTTGGACCTTGGATTTGCATCTTTCCTTTTTTTTCTCTTCCACTACGCTTTTCCCCTCCCCCCCCCCCCGGCTCCTCTACTTTTAGTCTTCGTAATATCGACCAACAGCTATGGCCTCGGTAGGCTTGCCACTCTATTCTCACTCTTCTTCCCAACCTGCTCATATTTGTGTCTTCTACCATTCTAACTTGACCATTATCTTTCCTCAAGTAGCACGGCATAATTCGCTCAGTTCATGTCCGAACTGAAGAACAACGCCAAGAAGATCTGAAAAAGATCGACAAGTACCATAAGCTCGAGGAAGAGATTCGCTCACGGGTAGGTTGCTGTCCCTGACCAATCCCTTAACCCCAGCCGTCTCCTGTATTTGTCACTAGTCTCTAGGGTCTGATGTCATCGTACTTTCCCCATGCTTCCGTTACCTGATCCCCCAATTCTTTCATATTCTCCAAGATCTTGTTTAATGGTGACTGAGACATGCATGCTGCACGGACTACCCTCCCTTTGTTTGCCTTGTATGAAAAAGCCCTCTCGCCAAGCCCGTCTACCTGAACATCACATGGTCGTCTATATATACATGCATGTGTCCCGTGATTTTAATTCTCGCCCTTGATGAGGTTCATTAGGCCAAAGCCCAAGACTTTTCGCCCGACACGTTTGATTACACTACTCGCCTCATTCGTCTCAATCCCGAGTATTATACAATATGGAACGTGCGCCGGCGATGCATAATCTCGAGCTTATTATCCGTACTGTCGGCTGGCTCCTCCTCCTCGATGGAATCGCCGAATTCATTGCCGACTCTCACAACATCGCCCTCTACCGCCGGCTTCTCCAGTTCTTCGTCCCGCGAGACCCAATGCAGCCCCGAATCCCTGCCGACTTGGAAGCCTGGTACAACAGTTGACGAGCCAACAGCTGCTCACAACCAGGACCTCGAAATCCTTAAAACAGAGCTTCTCTTTACCATTCCGCTGCTGATGAACCATCCCAAGTGCTACTGGATCTGGGATCATCGCGTCTGGGCTCTGGAGCAGACGATCAAGAGACTCCCTGCTAAGATGGCGCGTGCCATATGGGAAGAAGAACTTGCTCTAGATAGCAAGATGCTGCTACGCGATTGCCGTAACTTCCATGCCTGGGGTTATCGTCAAAAACTTACCGAACGACTCGAAAGCCCAGAGCTCCTCGGGTCAAGCATGGCGCAAGCCGAGTTTAGATTTACTACAGAGAAAATCAACACAGATCTTTCCAACTTTTCTGCGTGGCATCGTCGCGCTACGTTGATCCCTCGCGTTTTGATAGAGCGCGCAGCGACCAGCGAGGATCGCAAAAATCTTTTTAACCAAGGTGGGAAGCATATCTTGAGCCAAGTTTAAACAAGGCATGCGAGCTAATCTAGCAAAATCTCTCACATAGAACTTGAGTTGGTGCACAACGCTCTCAATGTCGGACCTGAGGATCAGTCTCTCTGGTACTACCACCAGTTTCTCATGTCGAACGTGATGTCTTCGGATCCCAAAAAGTCATTCGTTCCCTCGCTCTTGTCCGAAGATGCAAACGCCATAGTTGATGAAGTGCTGGAGTTCATACAAGATCTCGCAGAGGATTATACGGACATCAAGTGGATTTACGAGGCCTTGCTGGAGTACATCCCTTACAAGTCCAAAATCCAAGGCCGCGCCCTTCTAAGTGAAGAAAAAGTCGAGCTCTCTGGGCTTATCGGGAAGTTGGAAATTCTTGATCCGATGCGGAACGGTCGCTGGAAGGACACTCGAAGATCTCTCGGCCTTTAAAGAATCATGTGCTCGTGTAGTTTATTTTATTTTATGCCAACCTCAAGCTTTCTACTTAGTCCTGGTGCTGAACAATTGTATCTCTATTTCTTAGGGTTTGCTATTAGGGTTCGCTCTGAACAGTAACCCCACTCGTTGCCAAAAGTGACTCTACTTGTGCTGTATTCTTAAGAATCTCGGAAGTTGGTATCGGCCAAGCTCTAACTCTCTGTTTGTTTTGAGACAGAAGATCATCTGCTGTTTCATCCATCGCCATGTCGTTCATCACAGTCGCCGCTGCAACTTTGCCCAGCGTCCCTTTGGACTTTGGGGTATGCGTCCCGCTCCAGTACTGCGGCTACCAGGAAGTGTCTGGTTTATCACCATGCTCATATTTTTACTAACATACTACTGTGTATAGGGAAACAAAGCTCGTATTCTCGACTCTATCCGTATTGCTAAGGAAAAGGGAGCTCTTCTTCGTACTGGTCCCGAACTGGTACGGTAACCTCGCTGCTAAGTATATCCCAACTCGCTTCAAACAAGTTGACTAATGCCATGATAGGAAGTGCCTGGCTACGGATGTCTGGATCATCATCTCGAGGTACAAAAAATTTCGTCTGCTGTCGTGCTTTTAGTGCCACTGGCTAATACTACTACTACTACTACTACTAGGGAGACACTTTCCTTCATAGCTGGGAGGTTGTTGCAGATATCATCTCGGATCCAATTTGCAAGGATATGCTGATCGATCTTGGTCTGGGCGTGCGTCATCGTAATGTGCAAGTTATCCTCGACATTCTAGTGCTGCTGTTGTGTATCCGTTCTAACAATATGCAGCCGCTATAACTGTCGCGTCTTCTGCACGTACAAAAAGATCTTCCTTATCCGGCCGAAAATGTCACTTGCTAACGACGGCCTGTACCGCGAAACTCGCCACTTTACTGCCTGGGTCAAGCCTCGCATTACCGAGAAATACTACCTGGAAGCTATCATTCGCGATGTTACCGGCCAAACCAGCGTTCCCATTGGTGATGTTGTGCTTTCAACTCCTGATACTGCTATTGGCTGCGAGACTTGTGAAGAGCTGTTTACTGTAAGTCGCATGGAACGGTTATAGTGAAGGAGTACGAAAGACCCTTTTCTGACAAATACATGTATAGCCTCTCAACCCTTCCACCTACATGGGGCTGAATGGCGTTGAGATTGTCCTTAATTCAAGTGCTTCGCACGCCGAGCTGCGCAAGTTGGAGACTCGCTTGAATCTTATCACCAACTCGACCCGGAAACTCGGTGGCGTCTATGTTTACGCCAATGCGAGCGGCGTTGGTATGTTTTCGCTTCATCCTTTCTACGGTCTTCCTGACCATTTGGTCCTAACTATATCTTAGATGGTGATGCCCGAATGATGTTTGATGGCTCCTCAATGGTCATCTGCAACGGCGGAGTTCTTGCCCAAAGTGACCAGTACTCTCTTGTAAGTTTGGCTAAACCCATCGAAATAGAAGCACTGAATGGACAAATGAAACTAATAGTTCAATCATGTTTCAATAGCGCCCCGTAGATGTCATCACTGCTACTATTGATATCGAGGAAGTGCGCAGCTTCCGTGCTAGCTGCTCACGCAATGTTCAGGGAGCTGAGCAGCCAGATATCCCGCGTGTTGAGTGCGATCTAAAGCTTGCCCGCCATGCCGACGAAATCTATCTCTCAGATGAGCTGCACAAGACCCATTCTCAGGCCCTGCGGCTCCTAGATCCCATGGAAGAGATGCATATGGCTGAAGCCGTCTACTTGTGGCAGTACCTGTCACGCACCAATTCTCCTGGTTACTTCCTCGCTCTCTCGGGCGGCCTGGACAGTGCTACTGTGGCGTTATTCGTCTATGGAATGGCCAAGGTGGTATTGAAGAGTATCCAGAACGGCGAGACTGTGACGTTGGAAGACCTGAGACGGGTTACTGGCGAGCCAGACTTTATGCCAACAACTGCACAAGATATTATGTCTAGAGTCCTACACACCTGCTACATGGGCACCGAACACAGTAGTGATGAGACGCGCTTGAGAGCACGACATTTGGCGGAGACCATTGGTTGTATCCACTCTGAAATCAAGATTGACAATGCTGTTGCCGCCCACGAAGAAATTATTCATCAGGCTCTTGACTTCAAGCCTAAGTTCTCTGTGCACGGCGGCTCGAGAGCGGTGAGTCGTCTGCTCGCTCTTGTTTAACCATTTTTATCCCTGGTTCACATGGCTAATTATGTTATAGGAAAACCTGGCCAAGCAAAACATTCAAGCCCGTAACCGTATGATTGTGGCCTACGAACTGGCGGCTCTATCGACTACTTCTAGAAACACCAAGCGTGCTGGGGCAAGCATGCTTGTTCTCAGTTCAGCCAACGTCGACGAGGCTCTGCGTGGGTACCTAACCAAGTACGACTGCTCATCTGCTGATATCTCCCCGCTGGGGAGTGTATCCAAGAACGATGCTAAAGACTTTTTGCGGTGGGTTGAGAAGACATGGGAGATGCCGCTAGTTGCAGTAAGTACTTTGCTCTTGGATATTGTTTGTGCTATAGCTTTGAGAGTAGTAATGAATGCTGACCAAATTATTAGAGCTTTATCGAGGCCACGCCCAGTGCCGAACTTCTCCCACTGTCTGCTGGTGTACAAAGTGATGAGTCCGAAGGCGAAATGGGTCTAACCTATGCCGAGCTCAGTATATTTGGAATCATGCGCAACGTACACCGCCTGGGACCGTGGAGCTGTTACCTGCGCTTGTTGAGCGAGTGGAAAGAGCGGCCGGGTTTTGGGCCGCGCGAGATTGCCGCACGAGTGTTGCGCTTCTATCGTTTCTATGCTATGAATCGCCATAAGGCCACTGTGCTGACTCCCAGCATACATCTGTCTTCTTATAACCCAGATGACAACCGCCATGACCTCCGCCCGTTCTTATATGTGGTTGCATGGCCATGGCAGGCAGCTAAGATCGAGGCTCATGTCAAGGAACTGGAGGAGAAGATTGCAGCGAAGAAGATGGCGGCGGAGTAAATGGGTAATAAAGACTGTACTGGTCACTAGAGGAAAAAAAAAAAGAAATGATTGATTGAGACAATAGTTAGAAAGACTTCCCCTCCCCATCTCATGATGGGGACAAAAAGTTAAATCGACAACGACAGGATTCGAACCTGTGAGGGCGAACCCATATGATTTCTAGTCATACCCTTTAACCACTCAGGCACGTTGCCCACAGAAAATTGGGCTAATTTTAGGCTTATATAGGTAGCAGTGAATTTGCGCCGAGAAAAAATAGAAAAAATCCCGGAAGTCACCACCCCATTCCAGTAGACGTTGAATATATTCAAATTAAAACTACAGCTCTGGATAAGCTGGAGGTTGTGCTCCGAGACGGAATCCGAGCAGCCCTGCCAGTCTATAAAACGACAAACAAGCCAAGTCTATACAGATTTGCGGCCTTCCCAAGCCTCAGGATAATCTGTCAAGAGATGATGCGGGCGGGCGGAATACGTGCATACACATGCAACGCAGACCACCCCCTGCACATCACAACAATAGACGGCACCATAGACAAGGCAAAGGCACTGCTCCCTTTCCCGATCAGAGATTCCAAAGAACTCCTGCCAGAGGAGAAGGGACCGCCCGACCCCCTGGCAGAGAAACTGAGCAAGGAAGAAGCGGCCAAGGCCCATCTGAAACTGCTCGAGAAGGAATCCCAAGACACAATCTGGGTGTACTCGGACGGCTCGCGCAACAGTGACGGGAGCACCGGAGCCGGCTGGGCTGTCTACCACGCAGGAAAGACCCTGGCGCAAGGCTTTGGCGCATGTGGGAGGTTCAGGGAGGTAGCGGATGCAGAAGCCATCGCAGCCTTCAGAGCAGTCAAGATCGCAGCGGAAGTTGCCCCACCACAAGCAGAGGGTTTAAATCTGTGTGTGGACAATCTGGGAGTAGTGAAGCGGATCAGCAAGCGAATGAGGAAGCCAGGCACTTCTCAACTCGAAATCGATGAGATCCAGCGCATTCTCGCAAAATGGGAAGGTGGAGGAGAGCCTAGCACTAGACAAGCCGGCCGGCAAGGTCTACTGGGTCCCAGGACACTGCGAAGTCCTAGGGAATGAAGCAGTAGACCAACTAGCCAAGGCGGGATTCAGCAGCGCGGATCTACTGGCTCCCGAGAGGACAATGTCTCTGGCGGCGGCGAGACGCTGGAAGAACGACGCATTCAGGGCCGATTTCAAGGACTGGATGAGAGACAACTGCCCAAACACCGACCACCTTGGAGGGGCGATGGGAATCCCAAAGCCATACAAGCTGGACTGGATGAAAGGGCTGAATCGAGGCACCGTCGCGAAGATCCTACCGACGCGCTGCAGACACGGCGACTTCGAGGAGTACCACGCCAGGTTCAAACATCAAGGTGCCGATACAAAGTGCCAGGTAACGCTACAAGACTAGCGGGGAGGTTCGTGAAGAAACCCTTCAGAGGATGGGTCCTGTAGGTACCTAGCGGAGAAACTAGACCTTAAATGAAGGGCATGCTGAGTCGACACATGACAGGGGATGGGCTAGCATCAAGCGTAGTAGACGTTGAAGAATACAGAAAAAAAGCAAACACAGCAAAAGCTATGTTATAAGAGCTTACAATGGTAAGAAAAGCACACGACACTGGTGGTTCCTAGATGACAGCCCATTGCAGTATCAGTCCAGAGTTTTCAAGGGCCGCGGAGGAAGAGGGTGCGAGGCTCAGTGCTTCCAATACGTGATATAAAGAAAGGATATCGAGGCGGGAGCAAGTCTTTCAGACTGGACGAGGGACAAAAAGATGACAGTCCCGACATACAACACTGGGGATTCTCATGTGGTCACCCACCATAATACTAATCCAGCGCTTTGTAGGTTAATTAGGGGAGAGCGGACGGGATCCCGTGCTTTCTACAAGCTATGGTCGTATGTTGGACAAAAGCGGAGGTAACACGGACTGTAAGGAGCCCTCCGAAGCTGCACGGAGGAGCAAAAAGTAAGATTACATACAACACTGGGTATTCGCACGTGGTCACCCACCGTACTACTGATCCAGCGCTCTATGGCTTGACTAAGGGGGAGCGGACGGGACCCCGTATTTTCCATAGGCTATGGTCGTATGTTCGGGATATACAGCCCTTATCGGACATTATAGCCGACTGGAGCTGGCCGGCATCCGGTGGCCAACCCCGGCTCGCGATAGTCCGTCGCATTGCTGAAGTAGACTAATCCGGCCTGTCTAGCCTGAGTGCTTCAACAAGCCGGCAAACATAATCAGACCCGCCAGCTAGAGAAGCATGCAATTTGTTTGAGATACCGCATACTTCCACTTGTTCTCGTACCGTTCTTCTTTTCGTCTTTCTTTCCTTTACATGCTTTAGTACTGGATCTTTGGAGGAGGCACGGGGCTTGATTGTCGAGGGTTGGCTATCTAGTGGCAATATAGACATCGACATATATACCTTAAACGTGATGATAACATTGGCTCTCACGTTGAGCACGTTCAGGTCATGTGTAGCTAGCTCATTGCTTCTTATATGATCTCTATAGGTACCATCCGCACAGCCAACAACACCTTGGGTACCCCCTCGACAAGCCTAACTTGTAAGGAAACTAAAGCGCGATTTCTGAAGCATTTGAGACGATACAAAGCCCCAGGCCAGTCTTGACGTGCTTGTACATTCCATTCATAGAAAAGTTATCTCACGGGCCACGGCGAACATGCTCAAATAGAGGGATCCCTGGGAGTGATAGTCACCGGTATTGAAAGATCCACGCGCCAAATTCCCCATGGCGTAAGAAAAGACTGAAGTGGACATCCTCGCTCCTGGAAAAGACGTCAATCAAGACCGTAAAGGGTTATCATGTTACAAAGAACGTACTTAAAAGCACAGAGCTAAAACATGACCAGCCGTAGGAAAAAACTTGATTATCACCAGACACTCTATCATGGGAGGGGTGGAGGCAAATCTCATTAGGGTTAAGCCCAAACAAGGGTCAGTTATACAGAGCAATTACCGCCACAGAAGAGATAGAAACTGGTCCGGTAATTCTTACTGCCGAAGAAAAGCCCACTCGTTTCCCCGTACATTCAAAGTAATGGGGGAAGGCGATGTGTCCTCGGATCGAACAGCTAGAGTAACTGCTTCTTTTGTCCGTCCTTTCCCTACTAGTGTCTGTATCTGGCATTTACCTTATGTCTCTTAACATAGAAAATCACGTGATATCAGCCTCCCTTGAGGAGCTTCAACTACTTTGAGTAACGCATCTCAGCTACGACCTTGAGCTGAGAATTACTCTTTGCCCCTTGTACGGATTCTAGCAGAGGACGAGTTTCCGCTGTTATGCAAACCAAATTCACTAGGCAAAAAAAGGCCTAGACGCTAGCCCGCCATGAAGGTTATGTGTGTGTGTATGTATGACTGACTTGCTGTCCGAACCCCCGATAAAGCCCGAAGTTAGCCACGGCCTCATGGCATTTGCTCGGAGAGACAATTGAAAGGGACAATTTGATACTAGGCCGAACACGGGGAGGGGGCATCCAGCAAAAAAAGGAAATGCCCGTTCTGCCGGCTAGTCAGCCTCTTTTTTTGAGGCCAGGCTCAAGGGGGAACGTCGTAGGTAAAATCCGGCTTATATCCAGCGCTCTTCATCACTTTGACGTCGGACAACATTCTAGATTCTTGCCGGCTTCTGACTCTAATTTTGCTATTGTGTGTTTGTGTATCTACGTATATATATACATATCAAGGCCCTCCCTCTCCGGCTAGCCGAAATCCGCCCGATACAACAACAACAATAATCAGCGAGAACCCCCTTTGGTGTTGGGGGGGGGGGTGATATCTGGCTGTGGTTGAATCATAACTTACCGTTTTTGGTAAGTCAGTAACTAGATAGATATAAGACGAAATATATGACGAGTGTCTCTAGTCTGTCGTGGATAAATAGCTGGGCATGGCCCGCCCATCTCGTGTCAGAGACCTAGGCTGGCCTGTGTTACTCGCCAGACCATAGTATGTGTACCTATTTGTCTACTTCACTGTTGTCGTGAGGCTTGGCTCCCAAATTATATACTTCTTTCTACTGTATATAAACCATTTCTTTTTCATTTCTTGACCATATATCATCATACACGATGGTGTCCGCCTCCCATACACACGGCCCCGTCGATGATCTGGAAGACAAACCCGACCCATCTCCTATGTCTGGATCTCGTCTTGGCCCTTCCACCTCACGCGAGTCCCATGCCACACGCCACTCATTACATACACTACGATCTACTCCTACAAAGCAGACCTACGATCCACAAAACGACCCTAATCTGCCCTACCGCACGGTATCGGTAGATGCTAACCTCGATGAATACCGACGCGAAGTGCCCAAAGGCCAGCTTCCTGGCCCTGCCATACCCGGTACTAGTGGCAAGCATTACAAGCTAGTTGCTTTTGAGCCCAATGACCCCGACAATCCCAAAAACTGGAGCAAGGCATTCAAATGGTACTGCACCATGGTAGTGGCAGTGACGTGCTTTGTTGTTGCGTTTTCGTCGTCCGTTATTACGCCAGGCATTTCCGGTGTTAAACGGCGGTTTGATGTCAGTGACGAAGTAGCGCTGCTGACAATTAGCGTGTTTGTGGTTGGATTTGGTGTTGGTAGGTCGTCATGGTTGTATCTAGGCCTGCGTCTGTCCGTTTCTAACAACTCATGTACCTCTAGGACCTATGGTGTTTGCCCCCCTATCTGAAATATATGGCCGTCGTATCGTCTAGTAAGACACCGCAACCATTAAGATTCACCCACTCACTCTTACTAACCTCTGTCCTTTATATAGTGGTATCACTCTCTTTGTTGCCGTCATCTTCATTATCCCCTGTGCTGTTTCCACCAACATCACCACTCTCATTGTATGTCGTGCGATTGACGGCATCGCCTTCTCGGCCCCTATGACTCTTGTTGGTGGTACTCTAGCAGACATGTGGAAGAACGAGGAGCGGGCCGTCCCTATGGCCGCCTTCTCCGCCGCCCCGTTTCTCGGTCCCGCGATTGGCCCGCTTGTCGGTGGCTATCTGTTCGACGGCACTTCCTGGCGATGGCTATACTACATCCAGATTATCTTGGCTGCTGTCATTTGGATTCTCATTACCTTCACCGTGCCTGAAACATACACGCCAACCATTCTGGCTCGCCGCGCCGACAGACTACGCAAACAGACAGGCAGTCAAGAGTGGGTCACCGAGCAGGAGCTGGATAAGCAGCCTATCGGCGAGACTCTCATCATCTTCATCCTGCGGCCATTCCGCCTGTTGTTTGGAGAGCTCATTGTGTTGCTAATCTCTCTTTATATGTCAGTTCTTTACGGTCTTTTGTACATGTTCTTCATTGCCTTTCCGATTGTATACGGTAAAGGCAAGGGTTATTCCAACGGCACTACAGGATTGATGTTTATACCACTCGCTGTAGGTGTGGTACTGTCTGCCTGCTGTTCACCACTGGTCAACAGGCATTATCGCAAGCTGATGCAAAAGTACAATGGCCGCCCACCGGCCGAGGTTCGTCTGATTCCCATGATGTGCTCGTGCTGGTTCATTCCTATAGGCTTGTTTATATTTGCCTGGTCATCCTACCCACGTCTCTCATGGGCTGGTCCCGCGTTTGGTGGTTTTCCTGTTGGCTTTGGCTTCATTTTCCTCTACAACTCGGCGAATAACTATCTTGTTGACTCTTACCAACACCAAGCAGCATCTGTGCTTGCCGCAAAGACCTTCATTCGGTCTCTTTGGGGTGCTAGCTGTGTCCTCTTTACGCGCCAAATGTACGATCGTCTCGGATATCAGTGGGCATCATCCCTTTTGGCTTTCATATCCCTGGCCTGCTGCTTAATTCCGTATCTGTTCTGGGTGTATGGTGCGCGCATCCGCGCTCATTCTAAATATGCATATATCGATCCTGAAGAACTCCCAGGCTCTGCTGATGAGGAAAAAGCAATTCACGCCAGTGACGATGTCTTGACATCAGCTCCAGCCCAAATCGCGGCTCCGGCTCCGGCCTCAGTAGCTCGACACCAACTTCGTCGTAGTAGTTCCGGGAGTGACTCTGGACCGGGCTCTACTATAGTTGGAGATCATTGAATGAGCCTGTACCTATACATGTTGCCCCTTGGAGACTCGAGCTGTGTTTGGTATTTCTTTGACTAATATTTTCCTTTTCTTGTTGAGATAATAGACTTTCTTGCCTCTGTGCTTAGTTTAGCGGCTTTAATATCCATAACATTAGAAAACTGCAAAGAGCTGGTCATGTCCGGTAGACAGCCCCGTGTCTTTTGATTCTGGTGACTCCCACAGAAGTTAAATAAGCCCAGGCTATTCTTTTGCTTTGTATTATCCCTCCTCCGGGCAATCAGCAGTTGCAGTTGTGCGTCTTCTTCAAGCTACCCCCATGACCTTGTAACATCCGGCCTTGCGGCCAGAGGTCTTTTCGGCTAGACGTTGCCTGAGGAAGATTCCTAGGATTGGTTACCTAGTGTTTTTGGCTTGTGGTGCCCCGTATAGTCTAACAAGACCTAGGGTGTTGGCCCTGGAGGAGTACATCGGCTCTGTCCAGCCTCGCTTCAGAGTCCCTTCGATATCTTCTCTCACTCTTGTCTTTTTTTTGTGTTCTCCAGTGCCTCCTTCTCTTGCCTCTCCCCCACTTGTGTGTATGTGTGAGTTACTTTATTCACCTCCGCTGTAAGTGCTTCAGGTTCCGATATAGCACGTCAGTGACGTACTTTGTTGCTTTTGCGTTTTTTTCAGTGGCTTTTCCGTAAACATTTGACTCGACGGCCCTGGCAAGAACCTGCACGTCCACAGGTGCTCTCGTTCCCTTGGTTGGTTGCGGTGGTGCACTTGCGTGGGCACTGGTGATTGAAGAGGTCATGGCATTGATCAAAGTCTGAATGCTCCGTCCTAGCTGCCAGGATGTGTTCCAGGTCTGTCCCATCTAGGCCCTTATAACTCGGCGCTCAAAAAGGGGGCCGCAGGGGATACATTATGTGGGCGGTATCATTCCTGCTCTTTCCACCCGTCCGCAGTTGGTTTCTCCTCCACCTTTGTGCCCTTTCCAGGCTGACGCGGGGCTCACTGTTGGATCCGAGGCATCCAAGCTTGGCTTGTGCGTCAGCGTATTCATTTACCTCCAGGCTTACATTTTCAGGGACCCAGAGCACTTGGACACATCTCCTGTCACTCTTGCTCTTCCACATATTCGGACTCCGCTTTGTTCTTGGAAGGTACTGTTTCGCGTTTGCGGGCTGCGTAGTCGGTCGACTATACCTCGGTCGACCAGACAAATCCAAGTTTCCTAGACGTCTGTGCTTCTAGTAAACGTTAAATATAGGCGTCCATGTGTGCCACAGCCCGCTCAGTTACCACGCAGACTCCATTCTATGGGCATCTGTGTCTGCCACCATCATCCATTTGTCTGGAGCTTTGTGTCCTGTTTCCAGGGTAGCTCTGTTTGCGGTGTATGTATGTATTTTTAACGTCTACCTATTGGTTTTCCCCAGCAATACGACGGCATGTTCTGGACGGAAGAAGAGAAAGACGATGTCGTCCTCCGACGCCTCTTCCGGGCAGTCAGCGGTTGCAGGTGTGCGTCTTCTTCGAACTGCTCTTATGACGTTTTAGGGTCCGGGCTTGCGGTCAGGAGCCTTCTCCGTAAGACGATGCCCGAGAGCTAGTGTTTGTTTGTTTGTTTGTATTTTTTAACGTCTACCTACTGGTTTTTCACAGCAATACGACGGCATGTTCCGGACGGGAGCACCTCCCGGGCGGTCAGCAGTGACAGGAGCGCATAAACTTCGACCGTCTCCTATGACTTTTTAGGGTCCAGCGTTATCGCAAGGAGGGTCTCCGTCCAGCGCGGCCCGAGGACGTACCTGTCGGGTTCCAGGATTGGTTACCTGGTGTTTTTGGTAGGTGGCAGCAGCGTGAAGTTCTTGTCTAAAGGCCACGGGCTGTCGGCACGAGGTATTGGCCCCGGCGGAGTACAATGGTTTTGTCCTTTCGTTTGCATGGCTGCTGCAGCACCTCTGGTTTTCCTATTTATCCATCCTCCCCCTTGCCCCCACTATCATAACCCCAGACAAACCCTAAACCCAGAAGTGGAGTCGACCTCCCGCTTCCCCACAAACATTCGTTCTCCTGAAAAATCTGCCATGTGTCCTGAGGCCATGAAGATCATGGGGACAGGACAGCAGATTCCAGCGCAGTCTGGGGACTCTTCCCTTCGCCCTCAGGCGATGAGAGTAATCAAACCGGACTGTGTGAGCATCCGAGGGCTCATGGTCTGTCCTTCCGCCACCCTGTTGGCCGCTGCCTTGAAAGGTGTGGATGTGACCCAAGGCAGTCCCCTTTCTGGTGACCTGCCACAGTCGCCAGTCTGTCCGAGGACAGAGGAACGCAAGAAAAGCAAAAACAAAAGAAAAAGATGTGGACTGTGTGAACTCTCAAAATTCAGTCCTGAACGTGAAGATGAACTCCTTGAGGTGGAGTGGTGTTGTGGCGATGAGGAGTTGGCGATCGCGGAAGTTGTCGTGAAAAAAGGGGGCGAGTCGACGACGAGGTTATCCTCAAAGTTGGGTAAGTGCGGCCTCAAGGCTTCACAGCTCATTGTCCAGATCCATGACAGAGTCAGGGAAAAAGAAAAGAATGATAGACGCCCATCAGTGTCATAGGCGTCGTCCTCCGGCAGCCCGGGGAAGGGGAGGCACCAGACCTCAAAGGTACCCCCCCCTAAGAGGGAGAGTTGCCGAGAGCTAGTGGTTAGGGAGTAGACTGTGATTGTCCCCACAGAATTCAGGTTAAAGCTTTGGCTCAAGATCATGGAAGTAGATAAAAAAATATAAAAAAAATAGACTATCACCATATCATGGTTCAATGAGCGAACTCCCCGCGGGACTCGAACCCGCAACCTTCAGATTAGAAGTCTGACGCCCTACCATTGGGCTAGGGGAGCTTCGGCGGAAGCTAGCCGTTGAAATCCGTCCGATGTAGCTATTATATTGCTATTTAAAAGTGGGTCAGCTAGCTAGCCAAGGCGGGTTTGATTTGATTTGAATATATTTAACGTCTAGCCAAGGCGGGTTGCAAGAGCGAAGAGCTCTTGGCTCCAAGGGCGGCGATGTCATTGATAGAGGCAAGAAGACGGGGTAACGCGGTCTTTAAAGAAGGCTTCTACGACTGGATAAAAGGCTACTTAAAGATACGGCCCTCCAAGCCCTAGTGGCGCTCCGGACACGGCGATTTTGAAGAATATCACGTGCGGCTCAACCACAAGACTGCAGAAAGACGACGCTTAGTTTCAGGTTTCTCGTAACCCAAGACCTTTGGTCATCTGTGGGAGTGCTGAGACAATGGAAAGAAACTGCCCACGAGGTTTGTACGAAAGCTTCTTCGTGCGAGACAAGGGCTGGAGGTTTCTGACAGAGAAGTCAAGCCCTAAGTAGAGGGTATACTGCTTTGGCACTTGAAAGGGACGGCTTGACAGGTGTGTTTTCTCAGAAGTGAAAGTTCTAAGCTACAGTTTGTTTGTTTTCTTTGTACTTCAACCAGGATGAAGCAGAAACGAACGACCAACAGGTCAGCTTGGGATTAACTGCACTTCGCTTATCAAGGTCCTGTAGTGAACCAATCCAAATTCAGCCCAAGTTTCCCATTGCACTCTGCTAGGGTGGCGAGAGTCAGTACTGTAGATTGACTGACGGCTAATGGCCTGCTAAACAGACAGGGCGCCATAAGCCAAAAAAAAACAACGTCTGGTGTAGAAGCCTTCAGGCTGCAAAGCCAGAGAAGTTCCTTGAAGCCGACACTCACCTACAAAAGCTGGCTATCTGAAAACGACATCCGCTTGCGTCCAGAATATGCCATCATATTTGCGTGGAAAACCAGGAGTTGGACGTCAAGAGATTCAAGCAAACAGCTTTTCATAGGCGTTAAATATATACAACCTCAAGCCCCAACTACTCAAACTCAAATTTCGACAGCAGTTGGTTTTGTGTGGGAATTTTTCCGTGCAATTTAAGTCAAGTTTGTCATCTCCGCTGTCGTATCACGGAGTATTAGTAGATGAACGTGAACTAGTGCAATAACAACAGTATCAATAGTTAGCCGTCTCTCTTCAAAAACCCATACTCAATCTTGCAGAGGACTATCCAAGAGTTGCTTGGTCCTGGTGATGATCCCTGTAGACGTTAATAGGTTCAGGTTCAAGTCATTCAAGCTCATTTTGGGCAGTAAATGTTGTCTTACTTCTTGGTATAACAGGTAGGACAGCCCCAATAAACACAGTGCTGGACAAATACTCTGCGTAAACCCTATGAAGCAATGGAACATTCTCTACAGAGTTACATGATTGAGGCTCATGAATGGTACGTCGCAAGTATGCATATTGGCAGCCATGATAAACAGGCCCTGAGATGTTATCCAGTCATCATTAGAGGAACGGGATATAAAGACGGTGTATGACGCAAGTAGCCGTTAGGAAGGGGAAGAAAAAAGTAACGGCTATACGGCAAATAAGGAAGACTTTACCATGCATATACAAGTACTGTGTATGTGTTCTGCTGGCCGTGTCCATGCACATATGCATATGGCTTGGTGTGTGTGTCCGTGTGTGTACGTGTCCGGGAAGAAGGGCATGACAATGGCAAAGTTCCACTAACGAAAGAACCCTGTGGTCACGACCACAGCCTTGGCCACAGTGCCAAAAGACTTTTGTATCGGAACAACAAAAGAACAAGCCTCAAGCTTTGTGAGAAGTCAGTGATCCCACTTGCTTGTTATTCCAGAACAGGCTGTGTTCAACAACCATTGTGTAGCATACTTGAAAATCCCGACATCAAAGCTCAACAACTCACACTCACATATTGTTGCGCGCACCCATGACACTATCACATGTTGTTATCTTGAGATGAGTCAAGCACCTTGCCTGGATAACCCATTGTTGGCATTGGTGTTGTGCAGTCGGTATTTTTTCTGCAACAAACTTTGGTAACCTATGATGCGATGATGGCCATAGAACACAGCGCCACGCCTTGGCCCACACCACCAACGTAACAAAGAGGGGGCGTGTGTGAAAATCCAGCAGGGGGTTGGGTGACAAGTCTGTCTTTTTGGAAATGAGCAGCCTTATTCAGTCTGTCCAGATTGTTGCTAGCATAAAGCCGCATCAAGCAAGAATCGACAGCCGATGTGGAGCTTTGCAAGGGTGTGGTCTTGTCTCTGTATCCTAGGCAGACTTGACTTACATATCCAAGTGCCGGCGTTCCCACAGCTAGGCACAAATCAATACGTCAGTACAGGCGTAGGCCCTATTATGGACTTCGGGATTAGGATATGTAGGCCTAGCTCCAGACAAATAGCAACAGAAACATCGTGAATTTGGGGGGGGGGGGGAGGGGAGCGGTTAATGACGAGTAACTGCAGGGGGAAGAGGGGCTACACAGCCAAGGCCTGCACGGAGAAAACACACCAAGATGAAGGAAGAACAAGAACAAGACACGCACTGATTTTCTTCGCAGCAGGGAGATCAGTTATCAACGATGCGCGAAGTACGAATTGTCCACGCTTCTTCCACTTCTCACAGCCTCCTTGAAAGCCTGCAAGATCCACAAGTCCGGATGGTCTGGAAGATGTTGAGAAATACAGGCATACACCAGACAGTGAGTGACGTTGTTGGATGTTTGGAGGAAAGGGGGGATGAGGAGGAGGTCTGCATTGGGAGATTATCCAAGGCTGAGATAACTCTCGTCGTTTATGACCTGTCAGGCAGCTAGGCAGCGTGAAGAATTATATAGTAGCAGCTTTATGGCTTGATATGTGGCTGGATTTAGAAGGCCATTGACGGCGGTGAGAGATCGGTGTTTATGGTATTCTCGGCGTCCGCAGAAAAGTGTGTGTTTGCATGATATCGGCATCTTTGTAGAAACGAAGATCAAGGGCATTTGCACGTGATCTTTGTGATGTGACGACCTGTGTCGGTGTTAGATATCGTTGGGACTGGGAATGAGAAGCTTGGTTACAGTGAAGTAGGCTTTGAAACCCGGGCTTTGGACGCCGCTTTCCCCTCAGTTGGGAGATCACTGGGAGTGAAAAAAGAAAGGAATAAAAAAGGAATAAAATGAGAAAAGAAAAGACAAAGAAAAAAAAAAAAAAAAGAAAAGAAAAAGGAAAACTGCACGAATCAAAGCTTGAGAAATATAAAATCAAGTATGGGCCAAGAACTGGTAGCTGGCTACTACAGAGACTACAGAGTTACATTGGACACTACATATATTGACATATGTATGCGAGTAGGTACAGTACGTCTGTATGTCTGCAAAACAACAAGTCAAGCAAGAGCCCGTCCCGTCTTGGATAGGCATTGTACATTGTACATGCTAGGCACATGCTTATATTGGTAAAAATAAGTACACATGCACATGCGAGACGAGACACAGCCAGCCATGCAACAATGTCCGCATGTAGCTATCCAGTATTGCCTATTTTGTGAGCCAGACCTTGTCTTCTTGTCTTCAGCCTTCATATACATACGAGCAGGTAGTTGTGTACATGTACATGTACATATACGTATACATATACAGATATCACGCTACGCGCGTAAGTCGGCAACGGCGTATTCAAGTGGGAGCCGTTTTATTGGTTTTTTTTTTTTTTTTTTTTTTCAATTGCATTGTTGTTGTTCTTGTTGGGTCTTGGCCCTGGCCTGCTTTTTGGGTCTCTGAGCCCTCCGTAGAATTAGCGTTATTAGCGTTGTGCAACTGCCCGCCCAACTACCAACTCTTGGCCAGGGAAGTCCAAGGAAGGGGCAAGACCCTCTTCGCCTCTTTTATCCAGGTTGCGCCTTCCTTGGTCTGCCGGCGCTGTGTTCTTTCCCTCCTTGGCTCCTTGGCTTTGGCTTGACCTTCTAAATTGGAGTTGCACCAAGCCCCTCCCACGCCCCCCCCCCCCCCCCAAGACATCAAACATCACACATCAACACCAGAACACCAGAACACATAGCACAATACATCAAGCACATAATGTATCGCAGCGGCCGCCGTCACCGCTGAATCCTATCTGTGTTGACTTTTTGAGTTTTGAGTTTAGGCTTTGTTTCTGTCCCGTTCCACCTACGAGAGAGATTCCGCCCCGTTAAACCCTTCCACTTCCCTCCTCCTTCCCCTTCTCACTGAAAACGAAACATCCGCCGACAAGAATACGCAAGCTGTTTCCCTTCCTATCCCGCGCCTTCCTTTCTAACACACACATCTGTTTCTATTGCCTTCTGTGCCACCCCTTTAGGGGTCTAGATTCTGTTCTGCCTATGCCTCTCATTGGCCGTATTTTCTTATCTTGAAAGAAAAAAAAAAAAAAAAAAAAAAGAGAAAGAGAGTCCCGAATAGGCACATAGCAGAAAACGGAAAGAACACGACAGTTTATTTCCCCAACAGCCGCTACTACTACTACAATACACAAAAAAGGCCACATAACGCCACACCGGAGTCTCAGCCGAACGATCTTGGCTGTCTTTACAGCAGCCAAAGGGCTTGAATCTATATCCCCCCCCAAGAAGCGCATGTCATCAGGGCGTGTTTCACTAAATTTACAGGTGCTTCCTTCCTTCTTGCCCTTGCCTTGCCCTTAACACCACAGCAGGGAAGTCCTCCTCTCGCTCTCTCGCCCTCTGCCATCTCTATCCACGTCTCTTGTTCGGCTTTTCCATACTCCCTCCATTCTATGCTCTCTAGCACCCCATTTTTTTGTCGTCTTCCACCCTTCAGCTGGGGGCAGTGCTGCTCCAACCCCTCATCCTCACCGTGACCATGATGATGACTTGGCTGGCCATCCATCGACCAATTCCATCCCACCACCATTGCATTTCACTCGTTCATTCCGCTGTGACTACTGCTAATGCCTGTCTGGCTACTCGGCGTTTTGCTGAATCCAGAGACTTAGGCCGTGTCTGCATATTTCTCTCTCGAATCTCCTGCCTGCTTTGCAGCCCGTCCGTCCACACTCAAAAAAAAAGGGAAATTTGAAATCAACAGATTGACTTTGGGCCCATGCCAAAGCCCAAGCTCAAGCTCAAGCTCAAGGTCCAACCCTTGGTCGTTCTTTTGTCTATTATCTCGTCCCGTCTCTCAATAGAGGCCTTCCCCATAGCTTGCACATACTAGCCGATTTTTAGTACACACGATGGCCTATACTACACTCCTGCAGCCAAACCCTCCAGCAATCACGCCCAACTACAACCCATACCAGCCGCCTTGCTTACACATATGCCACCAGCCAAACATCAACCTCATCCCAATCCGCCTGTCTCTCTTTTCTCGTTGCCCCGCCTTTCTCCCACTCCCGTTTTACTCTCTAGTCCCGACTACAAACTCTTCGTAGGCTTGTCAGGTTTGCTCTATTATTATTATTTTTTTCTTCCTTATGTTGCTCCTATTATGCTTTTGCCCTCTGGCTATCGCTAGCACGCCGTCCACCTGAGTGAGCCCGAGCTGTGCGGGAAAATGGGCGAGAGAGTCATGATTGGCACATTCTGCGGATCCGTTGGTCAGTGTGTTTGCGGCCTGTGGGCTGCGATATCGCCAGTACCCATAATAGCCATAGCAGGGGCTGCCTAGGCCTAGACCTAAACAGACCTAGACTTTACAAAGCTATCATACAGCACTCAGAACTCCATACTACCGTTTGATACCACAATACTACTACATCGCTGACAAGATGGATGGGCCTAAGCCTTCTGGTCACTAATACCGCCTCCTCCATCCTCCCTGCAAGGCTAGCCTGAAGTACGCCCTGCCTGCCCTGCCCTTGTTTTCTCTCACATCTGGCGATGTCATTGTCGTACTACACCCTTACTTGGTCTTCTATTTGCATGACCCCAGCTATGCCTGCCTTAGTTCATGCTTGCTTGTTTAGTGCCTACCCCCGGCTTATTTAATGCTCAGATTTCTTTGCTCTGGATATGGGTGGGGGTAGGCTATTATCCTCTTCAACTCCTTCTCGCTTGTGTCTCTCTCTCTCCCTCCCTCTCTCTCTCTCTCTCTCTCTCTCCCTGTCTCTCTGTCTCACTCATACCTCACCTACAAACCTATAGTGATGGGCCACTTATCGTTCACATTTACTCTCACCCCTCCCCCCTCTTCTTTGTTTCTGTGGTGTGACTGACGGCTTTCAAATACGCTTCACTCCTCACACCCACACTATACAAGAAACAAACACTCCCCCCTCGCCGTCTTGTTACATATACATATACATAAACGTACATGCACATAGAGACCCAGGCCAGCCAAGAAAATATATAAAATAGACGAGGTAAAGAAAGCACCCAAAAAAAAAAAAAAGCACTCGAAGTCACCAGCTCGCCTATCAATTTCGGGGCTTATATGTAGTGCTACTCCCGCACGCCTCCTTCACTCAACGCCAAAACACTCTTGATTGAGATAGCCAACAATATCCGCTCTACTTACAGGCTCAACGAACACTTGCACGTTTTGTTTTTCTTCCCCTCTTTACCGTGTTTTATTCTTTTCCTTCCCTTCTTTGCCTTGTTGCATGCATGCGGCCCGAGGTTGCACATATAATAAAAAGCAGGTCCGTCCGTTCGTCTTCTCTACCAGTATCAAATCAAGCCTCTCCCCTCTCCCATTTCTATCCGCTGAGGCGGTATTAATATTGCCTAAATTCTCAATCTCTCTGTCCTCCAGCGCAACTTTTTTGTCACTATATCATATCTATCTTTGTTCCTAATTCCTAACATCTCTTCTTTTCTTCTTCTCATTTTCCACTTTCAGCTATTAGTGCCTCTTTGCAGCTCAGGCATTCAACTTTCTTTGTTCTCTTCGCGTTCTCGCCATCCGGCCAAGTCCGTTACTCTCACCTACCATCCACCCCCGCCGGTCCGTGCAGCTCGGTTGTCCGAGCCCTCATTTTCTTCTTCTTTTCTCCTCTCTTTTCTTTTCGTCCACGGGTTGCCTGGTTTCTGCTCTGTAATCTGCCAGCTCTCCTACTTTCTTACTTCTTTTGGCCCTCGTTTAGTTCTATATATTCCTTCTTTGTTTCTTCGTCACACACATATTTTCACTTCTCGCCATCTTCCCCCCTCCGCCTCCCCATTTGATTCCCGATATCACCTTTCATAGCTTATAATCCTACCGCCTCTTTCTTAATCTCCGTGCCACACTACTCCTCTTGTTTCCCAAGTCGCGTACATCCTGATGCGCCAAGCCTTCTCAAGATGGAGGTCACATTCATGACCATGAACGGTATGCTCTTATCCCGGTACCATACATCATCCATGCATAGCTTCCCCTCCCCCCCCCCCCCCCGTCTTCCTCCCTCTAAATATCGGCGTCATGTCTCACAAAAACCAATCTCCACGTGATAGTCTGCACCGCTAATTTCATTCGTATCTAGATCTCACTGATAAGTGCAGAGTCATCTTCGCCACAGAATCCGTTTATGACATTCTTGGTTATACTCCAGAAGAAGCCAAACATAGATCCGTCTTTGACTTCATTCATCCCGCTGAACAAGAGGCCGCCCGGCGGATTTATAGCCGAGCTGCTCTGCTTGACAAAGCAACAGTTCTGCACACCCTGTATCTTCTTACAAAAGGGGGAGACTATGTCCGGTGTGAATGCTCTTTCACCATCGTTCAAGATGTATTAGTATCTCGTGTTGGTCGTTACGAACACAACGTCAGGAGCGAGCGTAAGTGGGCCCCCCACAACTCTCAACACCCGCAAAATCTCAGCTTTGCTAACCGCAGGTTGACAGGCCGCGCGCAAGATGCGCCTCGTATCCGACAGCTTTTCAAGTGCTCGTCCAGAGATCCAATGTATCATATGCTTGAACAACTATCCCCCAAGTACAAGATGCCACCCATGGATCGAGAGCCCAGGGCTTTTCTCATTCTCAACCGATTCACCTGCACATCAGCCATTATGTTTGCTACAGATTCAGTGTTCGATATACTTGGTATTTCATCATCTGAAATCTCAGATAAAAGCTTCTACGACTTAGTTCATCGCAGCTGTAGGCCCGAGTCAATTACCTGTCTTGAAAATGCCAAGGCAAATGACTCGCTCGCATATCTCCGTTTCTGGTACCAAGATCCTCGGGTAGTTGACGACGAAAGTGACTCCGGAGATGGCTACGGCCATGACAACAACTATGATGATAATGACTACCATGACTACGAATATGACGATTACAAATATGGCGGCTATAGCTATGACAGGCAGGCTATTCGCCGTTCTATTGAGGACACTGTGCCCTTACACAACCGTTGCGGAAGCAGTAGCAACTCGGTGCCAATTAAACACGAGTCTTCCCCTTCTCCAAAACGACGCTGTGTACAGCATGAATCCCGACGACCAGCAACCTCTTATCCCCCACCTACCTCTATCAATCCATCTTCTACCATTCCCCAAGTTCTAGATGCTATAGAAGCCGAGGGGGAGCCACCATGGATTTCCCGTGCTGGCCGCCATCGGCGAAGCAGCCCCCGTCAATTTCAGTCAGTGGAGATTGAAGCGGTAATTTCATGCACGTCAGATGGAGTTGGCGTTGTAATCCGCCGGGCACGACCTCCAATACCGACTGCACAACCACCAAGACCGCCGTCGGATCTCAGTCATGCCCTTCCGGCAAGCCCGTATAGCTCTGATCACCGTATCAGTCCGTCTTATGATTCATGTGATGCCCCCGAGGAAATGTACACATTCCGCCCCCTCCAATCACAGCATGTAGGGCGCGAAGGCGACGACTTTGACCCAGCAGTGGAACAGCATTATAGCAGGAGAATTACCAGATGACTAGGATAGTAATTTGTGAGAGGTCTTCCCATTTTCTTTCTTTCTCCGTCCCTTTTATTAAACCAATAGCAACAAATGCTCCTGGAGGGCGAATCACTGGAACTTACTGTCCTATCTAATGTATTTCAAGGTTGAATAGAAAGATTACATTTATATCAGTTTTCGGTTGGCCTTTCAACCCTCTTGAAGCAATCGTAATTAATAGGCCAGCGCCAGTGCGCATTTGATAGAAAAAATGAGGAAAAAATGCTGCGATTCATCGTGCATGAAGTATTGTTGCACATTCGGCTAGATACATTAAGGGTTAATAACCATAATCTCACGGTGCAGTGTAAAGAGTACGAGCTACACTGAATTTACACTGTATGGGTTAATGGGCTATGCAGCTCCGTGAATCTCTACTCCAGATTCCCTGTCTCGCTCCAACAGCTAATCGACATCTTGTGTTCTTCGTTCTTTCATCACAAAGCTCGAGATCCCGTTGTCTATTCTCCCTAATAAAGACTGTGGTCTCTTTTGCCTTTGCCCTCTTTTTAATCGCTCCATACACACTGGGTCGATAGCAACAGGCATTATTTTTCTTATTTTCAATTGTGTTTTTTTTTTTTTTCTTTTTTTCTTTTTTCCTTCTTAAGCTCACCAACGTGTTCTTTGCTCTGGTTTTCTCAACTAGATCTTCGTTTGCTTGGGAAACACTAGTGGCCAAACTACAACCGCCGTTTGGATAAGAAATAGATACCCAATTCGACTAGCTTCTGGACATACCAACAAAATCTCTTTTTCAAACCCTAGACATCCACGATGGCCCCGCCGAATAGCAATAAGAAGCTCTATGAAGAGCCCACGATTGATGACGATGACATGATTGATCCCGATGACGGTATGACTTGCTCGTTTAAATACGCTTTATTAAAAAAATAGTACTGTTTCTAATCTAGATACTTATTCTCTTCACAGCTGACCTTAACGACTTTGATGACCCTCTCGACACCCGTCCCCTCAACGGCCCTTCCTCCTCAAGCGGCGCTGGCGCCTCGTCTTCTCGTACTGGCACCGCTCCCACGCGTGGTGGCAGCAGCAGCGCTACAGAAAGCTATCTAACATCTCGCATTCCAGGTGAAGACCGCCACGCAGCCCAAAATACCATTGACGAGTCGGTTTGGGCGACGCTGCGCCGTGACTTGCTTGCTATTTGGAGCAAAATGCAAGAGGTTCTATGGCCACGCTACATCCTCGGCGGCTCTATGTTTGAGTCGCCAGAGGGTCTGCGTGGTGCATACGCAAATCTGCGCGAGGCGGGTATCGCGGGCGCCCGAGAGGAATTCGCAAGCCTTGCAGGTCGAGTTATGGATACCGAAGCATTAGTGTCAACGAACCATATGACACCGGGTCTGCGCGATTGGGATCTTTGGGGGCCATTGATATTCTGCCTGGCGCTGAGTGTTTTGCTCAGCATCCACGCTAGACCGGAACAGAGAGACGCAGTATTCAGTGGTATCTTTGCCATGGTCTGGACCGGCGAGGCTGTCGTAACACTGCAGATCCGTCTGCTAGGAGGCAGCATGTAAGTGTCCTCAAAGTATATTCGGAGCTAGTGAATGGTAGGACAAGGTCAACAGCTAACAATTTTTCTTTTTTCTTTTTTTTTTTTAATCAACAGATCATTTGCACAAAGCGTTTGTATCATTGGGTACACCCTCTTCCCCCTTGTTATTGCTGCGCTGCTCTCGGCCTTCCGCCTGTACTGGGCTGCCCGCATTCCAATCTACGCAGTATTGGTTCTTTGGTCTATGGCAGCGGGCATCAGCATCCTGGCTGGATCTGGCGTTGTTAAAAATCGGGTAGCTCTGGCAGTTTACCCGCTGGTTGTGTTCTATATTGGTATTGGTTGCCTTTGCTTCATCAGCTAAAGAGTAAAGAGATTAGGGTAACTGACCTGGGCCAAATCTGTCTGAGCTTGTCCTCTGCGCCAAATTAATCTTGTTGAGAGTTTTCATCGCGGGGTTTCTTTTTCTTCTTCTTGGGTCGTGTGAGTAGGATGGTTTAGTTTATAGTATCGTTTCTTATTTATTTTTCCCCCTCTCTTTGTTTGTGAGACGGACAATTAGAGCCAAGATAAATAATGTGTCCATTGTTTAACTGTAGTGCTTTGTCTCTTTGGTCTGGTCGTAGTGAGAACTGCCTTGGGATTGGGCACATACTAACGGCTGGTATTATAGGCCGTGTCTCGTCACTATGTATGGCAGTGCTTGTTGGCATGTGGAGGATGTGCTTTGTTGGACATCTAGCCCCGCTCGCAAAGCCGCGTTGCTGTCTTAGAGATCAGCATAGGACAAAGAAGCCAGACGCAGTGAGAGAGCCACAATCAGAGAACGCTAGAGCTTTTGGTGGACTCAAACTGAATATTCATCCAGCTCTAGAGTTTGGGCAAAGCAAAGCCTGATGTGCGAGGTATGGGGCCTGGCTGGGACAAGACAGAGCCTGGCTGGGACAAGACAGAGCCTGGCTTCCCAACTTCCCAATAGCCAGAGCCAGTACTTTTGTCATCTGTACTATTGTGGTAGAAATAATAGAAGGCGCCGTGGAATGCTGATAACAGGCTGCAAGTAATAATACGCAGTTTCATTTATAGTATGTTGCAAACCCGCATACCGCATATAGCGAGCGCCTCCATTGTAACCAACCAGTTAGGTAGGGTCCTAGCCAGTAGCCAAACACAGAGTTGTGGCTGTTTTTCTTTCTCACTCTTTCCACGTAGCGTCTCGCTTGACGCCTCGCTCGGTTCAAAATATGGCAGTTGCTGCTTGGTATCTGCTTGCATGTTTCCCAGGGGTGCTTTCCTTCCTTTTTTTTTTTTTTTTTTTTTTTTTCTTTTTCCTTGGTGTCCCTTGAGTCTCTTAGTTGCGCATGATGGACTTGCCAGGTTTGGTTGGGCCTAAAATATGGGCTGGATTTTTGGGTTGGATTCTGGATTTTTTTCGGCTATTGCCCGTTGTTCACCTTCCGTCTCGAATTTCTCCTCACGCCTGCACTGCACCTTCCTTCCTTGCCAGCTTCTTTCCTCCCACCTTCCAAACCCACCAACCGTCGTCCAAAATTTTCTTCTCTTTTTCTTCTCTTTTTCTTCTCTTTTTCTTCTCTTTTTATTTTTTTTTATTCTTCTTCTTTTCCTCTTCACTTTCTTCTACATACCAATTGCTTTTCCTTGTCTTCGATTCGTTTTCCTTCATTATTCATTGATTCAAATCTTATCGACTTTTAATATTCTTCTAATTCCTCTTGTCTGCACTGCTTCTAGTCTCCTTTCTTCGATCTCCCCCCCCCCCCCCCATTTCATCGACCTCAACCTCGGTCTCGCTATCTTCATAATGACTACGAAGCCTGCTGAAAGCCCATCTTTAAGCGATCGCGCCGGCTCAGCGCCCGTGTCTGAAGATGCCAACACCACTGCCGCTCGCAAAGAGCTGAAAAATACTTCTATTTCTGAGTCTGAAAAGGCTACTGCCTCCGATGCTACTGCTACTCCTACGCCAACGACGCCCGACTCCGACGCTGCTTCTGCCTCTTCCTCTTCAGATAGTAAGGCCGACAGTAATAGCCTACGCGAAAATATCAGCTCTCCCAAAAAAAAACGCGCACACGATCAGATTCTGGATACTCCCGACAAGGCTGCTGCCCTGTTAGGAAAACCCGACACTGCAGAGCCTGAAAAGAAGCGCCCGCGAGACAATGAACAAACGGTATGATTTAACCCTATCCTTGTCCGATAAAGCCTATTGTCTGTTAGAAAACTTGCTGACCGTTTTTTTTTTCTCCCCTATTACTAGGCCAAGGACCAACCTCCAGAAAGAAAGGAAAAGCCTCTCCCGTCTACCTCTGCTTCCGCCTTTGCCAAGTCAGGCTTTGCCGCCCGCGCAACGTCGACTGTCTCGCCTTTTGGTGCTTCCAGCTCCGGCTCCAGCATTTTTGGCAGTGGTGCCGCCTCTACTTCGTCCCCCTTCAAAAACTCAGTCTCTCCAGCTGTTACTACCGCGGCGCCTAAACTGTCATTCGGTTCCGCCTCTGGCACCTCTTCACCTTTTTCTTCTCTGAGCGGTGTCGCGTCTTCTGGTACTGCCAAGCCCTTTAGCTCAAGCCTTGGAGGCACATCTGCATTTGGATCCGGCTCTACAGGCTTCGGTGCTGTTGGCGGCAGCAAGCTATCGTCCTTTGCTAAGCCTGGCGATTCTACTTTTCCCACAAAGGCGGCAAAGCCCTTTGGTGCCCCAGAAAGTGACAGCGAAGAAGATTCATCTGAGGATGCCGAAGATGCTGAAGAAAAAGACGACGGCGAGGAAAAGGAAAAGGAAGAAAGGGAAAAAAAGGTCAAGCTTCAAAAAAGTAAGCTAATCTGCTTTGTAACCCTCAAAACTGGACCTTTGCTAACATAATTCATTACTTACAGTTGAAGTTAACAACGGTGAATCGGGCGAAGCCACTATTCTATCAGTACGTGCTCGCCTCTACCATCTTGACTCTGACATGGGATGGAAGGAACGTGGTGCTGGAAACGTCAAAATCAACGTACCTAAGGATAGCGTTGATTACGATGCCACTGGCAATGTGATTCCTGGAACATTCGACGCCTCAAGCCTAGAAGGCGGGGACTCGGAAAATCCAGGCTTCAAGGGTGCTCGTGTCATCATGCGCCAAGACCAGACGGGCCGTGTAATCCTCAACACGGTTCTTGTGCCTGCGATGAAGTTCCAGCTCAAGGAGGGTCTTAAATCTACCGGCATTATGTTTACGGCTTTGGAAAATGGAAAGCCCGTCAACGTACACCTCAAGGTGAGTAAATTCTGGTGGTTTATATCTTTGTTTTTTTTTTGGTAACATGTGGCTGACTTGAACACCTTTCCTTTTTTCCCCCCCCCCCTTAGATGACTGCCATTAATGCTAAGACTTGGATGAACGAAGTGAGTGTCGTGCAGCGGGAATTAGCTGGAAACTAAAAACTTAGTTTCACATCCCGCCCTGACAGTCGCTCATATATATCCCTTGAGCATTATCTCCAAGAGCAGCTACACCCTCTTCTGACCAGCTACAGGAAGGCCGCCACCTGAGTCACCAACCCAAAACTAGCAAATAAGATTGTCGCAGAGATACAGATCTTCAGGTGAATGTTTCAGCGGACCGTCTATTTGGCTAGCCCAAAACCAAAACAGGCTTGTGTTTTCTAGAAAAAAGTGTGGTTAAAAGGAGCATGCGTGGTTTGTTCAGGACGGCGAGAGCGGGAGGGACTGTCTCTGTTATCATGAGAGAAGCGAGAGCCTAGTGCTGAGAAGAACTTTTTTGCTCTTCCCGTCATTGGCTTGTGTTTCCTTTCTCAGGCATGAATAGCGGAAAGGACGACAAATATCACTATCTTCGTTAAGCTCGACAGAACAACCTCCCAGTCGCTCACATAAACCAACAAACACCGGCCATTGAAAAGTGGAAGAAAGATATCAGGAAGATACTTTCTACATATCCTACCAACATACTTTCAAAGAAACGCCTGACTGGCAGTTGGATCACCTTCATTTTCTTTAGGCAATGAAGTGACTACCAACTCAGTTTTACTCGACTCGAATCAGCAATCGCCGATAGAATAGCTAGCTATCAACCCTCAAGTCACATCAATAGAGCAAGAACAACAACAACAACAACAACAAGGGGCGCGAGTTTGGTGTGTACGGTACTGTACATTCACGCCCACTGTTCCATGCTTAAACCATATACTCATATACACATACGCACAATTACAAGTTACAGTTACCTACTTGAAGTTCTTTTTGGGAGTTTTTTTTTATTCTTTTTCTTTTCGTTCTCTGCCTCCAATTTCATCAACTACTTTTGCACGTGAAAACGGCCCAAGCTTTGGATGCTACTTGATCAGATTAACTCTGCCTTACTTCTAATTAGATGAATATGACTCTACATACACCGTGGTTCTGTCATGTCAGCTCAAATATATCAAAAACGGAGACATTTAGATTTACAGTAGGAATAAAGCGTTCGGTTGTAAAATGATATATGCTGCCAATTTGATTATGTGGTGACCTCTTCCCCTTCGTTCAGTACCTCCCCCAAACCCCCATGTCTTCTTCTTAACCTCCCTCCTCTCTACATGACGCTTCTCTCTACCCTCTTCAACGCAATGGTCTTGGCCCGCCCACAATCTGCCGTCTTGTGGCACCGATCCCACCACGATCCGTTCTGTTAAGGTTATCCCCACCAGTGTACCCAGAAAACTGGCTCACATCCCAGCGACCGCCAATACCACCGCCAATGCCGTCGACACCGTCACTTGTGCGCTGTGCCTTTGCCGTTTCCTGTTGTTCCGACTCCCACTCGCGCTGGCGCTGGCGTTCCATTTCCATCTCACGCTCGAGCAGCGACTTGCCTGCCCAGCCGGCCGCTTTGGTCTTTTCCTGGCTCTCGATTCGACGGCGATCCTCAGCATCACGCTCATAAGTTGCGTCTAATTCCCGGGAATATGTCTGGTGCGCCGGTGGGCTCGTAGGCGCTACATGTGACGAGAGGAAGCGGTCTGTACGGTTCAAAGCCGCTGATCCTGGGCTAGTTTCCAACGTAGGGGGCATGTTTTCAACAGCTGGTCGTGCAGGCTTGGGTGGACTAACAGGCAGAGGACGAGGAGACTTGGTGGCGGCAGCATTTTGGTGGTAGGCCAATGGTGACGGCTTGGAGGTTGTTGGTGTTTTTGGAGTTGTCAAGACCTCGCGCTGGTCTCGAGACCATGAATCGTGGCGACTAGGCGGCCGCGCAGGAGCTGCGTTGCGGCTTTTGGAGCGCTGCCGTGAATCATGGCTAGAGCTCTGAATTCCTAGGCGGCCCTGGCGCTCGCGTTCGTACTCTTGCTCACGCTGGCGTGCTTGTTCGAGCTCCTTTTCGAGTTCACGTACACGGCTTCTATAGTCTACGTCCTCAGTCATCGCACTAGGATTAGTGGCCACGACAGGCTCGGATGAGTCGGAAGCATAGTGACTGAGGAAGTGGTCGGTAAGAATCGAGTTTGAGCTACTAGGCCTGGTATTAGAACGAACTCTGCGGCGCTCGTCGGCGATGCGCCTCTCAGCCTCGGCTTCTTCTTGCTTGCGCTTCTCCTCGGTAATCTTCCATTGGCGCTCTTCCTCCTTCCAACGCTTCTTCTCCTCCTCTTGCCTCATCCTCTCTTTGTCACGCGCACGCTGAGTTTCTTCGGCCCATTTGCGCTCCTCTTCTAGTCGCACACGCTCTTCTTCGGCTGCCCGCTCAGCTTGTCGACGCTTAGTCTCCTCTTCCATTTCGCGCTTCTGTCGCTCTTCTTCTTCCGCCTTCTTCTTTCGCGCCGACTCCTTCTGTTGCAAGCTAGGAACGCTAGGCCCAGATGCGGTGATTTGTCTTCGTCCTCCAAATGCAATGCCTAGGTTGCCTTGACTTGCACCACCAATATAGCCATACTGTGCAATATTCCAAGCAGGAGACGTACTCCCCTCCTGATCCTTCCTAGCCCAGGTAGAAACCTTACGAGTGGGACCTGGAGATACAGGGCTGAGACGATCAGAGCCCGCATGGATATTGCTAGTGCGCAGGGTGCCGGCAGATTGTTTAGACGTGTTGGAGATGTTGCTGGCATTCGAAAAGGCGCGCCCACGTATCGGCGGGTTTCCGGTTGGTTGCGGGCTTAATGCGCCACCCGGGCGAGATTTGACTGGCGGGCCGATGGCATTGGGGAACTTGGTGGGATTGATAATATGGGCAGCGCGACTAAAGGACCCAATGCACTGCAAAACTTGGGCCGGGTCCTTTTGCTCGTATAAGTCGACAGTGAGGAACATATCATGCTGGAGGAGGTTGATAGGGGGTGATTGACAGGCCTTGAGGAAAAGGGAGATGTTTTCCATCTGCACAAAAGGCATAGCAGATTTCTTGAAGCGCAGGCCGGGTGGTGGAATTACAAGATTAACGAGCCTAAGCAGAGAGAAGCAAAATCAGTTAGAGGCTATTAATAATAACGCGATTATGGCCATCACGGGTACCAGTAATAGACAAAGAAAACACGACAAAAAAAAGGTACATACTTGCAGAGGGCAACACCATCTCTAAGGCTTTCAAGCAAGTCATCAGACGGGAGCTTCTCTCCAAGAGAAGACTCAATCCAGTCACGCACCTCGTTGGCACTAGACACCGTGTATTTTTCAAGGCGAAGACGGCGCAAGTCCTTATCCAAAGACGAAACTGAGGCCATGTTGTGTAATGTAGATAAAATCTACTACCCAAGATCGCAGATTGTCGTAGGCAATGATGATGTGAGGTTGGCCCCAAATAAAGCACAGCCTTAGGCAACAAAGAATAAAAAGAAATTTACGGCAATAACCAAAAACTAGCAACGGTTATGTCTAATGTGGTAAAAATAAAAAATAAAAAATAAAAATAAAAAGGAAGGTAGGTAGGCACCTGCCTTTTGTTGCTGTGTTACTGGTGTACGTAGCAAAGCGGGGCACAAGGAGAAGAAGCCGCAGCACCAGCTTTGATTCAGGATGAAGTGAGGCCCTGATTAGGCTTCAGAGAGCTAGAAATAGCAGGAGCTAAAATCTATGGTTTGCTCCTTCCATATATCGACAAACAAGCTGTTAGCTGCTTGCACGTGACTAGACACGTGAGGCCATCTTATACATAGCCGTCTGGGAGCGCATCTCTCAGTTGAGACATACCATTCCAGAGAATTTATCAACCAATCTATCTACTCCCCTGCTTCAAGAGACAGACACCTGAACAACAACAGGAGAGTGAACATACGGGCAAAATGTTGATTTGAGGCAACCTCACAACTAACAGGGTCAAGCGAAACGAAGCTAAATGAAAGCCCAAGAACCGACAACCGAGCCAGGCGGAATAGGGGAGGGGGCTCAATCTCCTTAATGATGCCTAGACGTCATCTACAGTAAAATAGCATTGACGAAACGTGAAGCCTTGCGTTCGATTTATGCTAAGTCTATATGAATAACGCAAATCACAAGCCAATATTCCCAACAAAAAAAAACAAGCACAGTAGGAACTTTGTGTGCAATGCGATTGCGTTCTGACATATGACGTTTACTTGAAAGCGCCACTTTCATAAATACACCAGTGTGGCGCACGTGCTCTGTTTTTGTGGCGCGCCCAATCAGATGTCCGTAGATTGGCAGGTCATCCAAGCCCACCATTTCTTCAGCTTCTAGAGCTTCATCGACGTCCAGTTTCTTGCTAGTCACGCTCGTCGTTTCTCTCTACCTTAGACAAGCAAACTCCTTCCTCCTCCCCCCCCATTTAATTGACAGTTTCCCCTCACAATGCAAATTAAGCACCCGTCGCCTTTGCGCTTGGCCTGGTACCGCTGGAAGGCCATGTCCTTGCCTTGGCGCAAACGTCGTTTTGTTGGTAAGCAAGCTCAACCTTTCCTAGCTTCGCTGCTAAAGGAAAAGCCTCTCAATTTCCGTTACTATCCTTCTAACGACTTACCCCCCCCCCCCCCATTCGAATATAGGCTACGATTTCAATGGCAATACTTTCTGGATCTTCCGTGACCCCGGGGGCTATGTCCCCGTTAACACCTGGCGTCGCATTGTCCAAGCTCCGAACGGGTCCCACCTCTCCGAGCTCAAAGTACCACCCTTATGGCACCAATGGCTGCGTCATGTACGGCCCGATCCACCGACTATCGATGAGCAAATTGCAGATATCTCACGGCAACAGAATATGGCGCAGTTGTCGCAGCTAGCTAATACGCGATGGGCAGCAAAGCCGCGGGTGGCAGATATGACGGAGTCGGAGCGTAGACTTCTTGAAGAAGCCCGTAAAGTGCTTGGCTCTTCGCAGCCAACCCACGCACACTCTGAGGCCCAAGCAACGTCCAATGCAATGGCCCACTCTGAAGAGTCCAAGACACAGGCCACAACCCCTCCCAGTCCGACTATTTCCACACCTCGCACCCCTCCGGCTGACTCTATCACAACACCCACCCCAATGCCGGCGCCTCCAAGTGAGCTCAAGAGAGTCAAAGGAACTCTTCCTGCTGGAATAGCAGACCCTTGGGCAAATGCCAAGAACCCGGGCGAGAACTGGCAACCCGAATCATGGGTCCCACCTACCGTCACCAGAAGATGAATCAGCTAAATCTAGAGGCAGATGCCCTTTACCAGTCACAACAGACATGTAAAAATACAGTAACACAGCACACATGATGTACAATATAACGAATTATACTAGCGAAATAACGATTATGCACCTCTTTAATCTGCAAATAAATACATTTGAGATTTTCTTTCTCTAACAGTCCGCTTCACTAATGTTTGCCAAGATAAGTTTCATACGGTTCGGTGCGTGATCAAGGAAATCCTTTGCGGCCTTGTCCGACATTCCCAGTCCCTTCCTGCCTGTGCGAGGATGCTTAATCTTCCTCATCCGCGCCTGGAAGCCCTTCTCAGCAACCTGCACAAGTGACTCCGTGCGGAATATTAGCCGTTCGGAATTAAGAGCGATGATGGTCTGCTCACAGATGAACTGCAGTTGTGCGTTGTCCTGGTACGTGACAGTTGCAGCCGAATACTGTAAATAGCAGTGCTCTAGAATATGCTGTGTGATTTCACCGGCTCCGTCTGCCTGGCTATCAATCTTGAATGGCTTAGTGTGGCTAGGGGGCAAGAGCTGGCTAAAGAGCTCCCGAGTCATGTAGACATATTGTGGAAATATTAGACATGTAGCTGTAAAGTTGAGAAATGCCTGGAATATTGGGAAAGGCTGTTGGCGTATTTCTCGCGCAATATCTTCGTAAAAGCTTTGTGGCGATATGAACTCGGAATTTAATATAAAGGTTGCATCCGAAAGCAGGGAAATCAGCTTTAATCGTGTAGGGATCGACTCGATGTAAAGCCCAATCTCATCCTCGTCCAGCTCGGGGTCTTGAAGGGAGGATATATCTCCCAAGAACGTATCGAAAGAGCTGGTAGCACCGTTCTTTGCGGTTGCATCGCAACTATCATCGCTATCGTAGTCTCCAAATTGATTTTTCTCAACGTCTACCGTTTGGCTATGCTTTCGCTTGGCTCGTTGACTTGAGACTTGCTTTGTCTCATTGGGAAAGACTTCTTGGAATATCGAGATTGACCCTCTCATGCCATCGGCAAAGAGTGCCTTCTTTACCCATTTAAATGCATTGTTATTGCGCCCCCCTTTATCTGAGAGATATATCAATAAGATTGACCTGCGCAATGTTTCTTTTTGTGACTCGCCTTCGATATCTCGGGAGAGTTCGCAGTGATAATCCCAATCCCTTTTCAATATGTCGATCATGAGATGAAGCCACGGCTGCCAACACTCCCAGCGCACAGGGTATCTCACGCTGCAGTTGAAAGCCCAACCAACTACTGACCAAAAGTCCGGGCTGATATTCCAGATATTTGTCACGTTGCCGCCGATGGGATCGTCTTCCTCGGGGTCGCTTCCACGAGACGCATTCTCGTATGTTATATTTGCACGTCGTCGCCGGCTATTCTGACTCCTGAACTGGAATGCCTCATTAAGGCGGCTACCTACGGTACCTACCATGTGTAACACATTTTCGAGGTAGATCTGGGCCATAGTTGCCGCACGGCGGGCTTCAAGTGTCGCAGCACGTGATGTTGTGCGCGGATGGACAATGAGATTACAAATCAGGCCCAGATACTGCGGTGGTGGTATGAAGCGCGGTACATGCTGGCACTGCTCGGAGGAGGCTCCGCTGCCAAGAACATTAGTCAAAAGAGATAGTGCGAGTGTATCTAAAGATATGATGTTAGCAAATTCCACAACACCCACCCACCATCGCCAGGTTGGTGGTAGTTCTCAGGCTTACAAAGTTGTTCTTCGAAGTATATCTGCACCTGTTCTTTTAACTGCCGCGGAATAGGTTTCACGTCAAAAAATTCGTCGGTCATGATTGAAAAGTCTTATGATTGAAATAGATCGTGCACGAGAATGTCCGAATATCGTGTTATGAAGCTCAACAAAGTTCAGCTAACCACGGGACAAAGCTGGGTTTAACCAGAATCACTGCCAAACATGATTTAGGGTTACTATATGGAAGGTTAGGCACTGTGACGACAACACTCCGTCAAGCCTGGCATCCCGAAGCTTAGCGTTAGGCATATGCTAAACAAAAAGTGTGGTGAGAGACCGGATTATAGCAATACTATAGCACAGTAAACAACAGTATTTAAAATGTGGGAGATCACCATCATTGACCGGAGCACGACTTCGTGAAGAAGCCTTTAACATCGCTCCGCCCATTTTTGATTGCGATAGCGACGAAACATCCAATTTTCGACATTTGTTCTAGCATGTAAGTATGACCGACTGCAACTTGATGGAAATCGCGTTCGGTTGATTTTTAGTCATGCATGATTAAGTGTAAAGAAGAAAGGAGAAGAGAGAGAAGGACCAAGGTTGGGAATGGCAACCTATTTGAAGTCAAAGATTCTTTCCAGTGCCGTATCCGTGAGGCTGGGATTTGCGGGCCATCACGTGCTGATAAACTGATAAGATTGAAAATAGTGGATCACCAGAAAACAACAAAAAGGCCGTCAAAATTTTTCAAGCCCTGTTTCCTTTCTTCTTCTTCAAACACCGCAACACTGCAACGATCTGCCATATTCCATTCTCCATGCTTAACTCGGTTTTACTCTGAGCATCTCACTATGGGATGAAGCAAATGATTGCATCAACCTGCTCATTCCCTCGTCTTGCTTTCCACTGTCTCTTGACCAAGCGCACGCGCGCTGAATTATATGGCGAGAACATTGACAGCTATGATGAAGACTAGAGCCTTGGACGATTCGGTGGTCTTCTCCGAAGCTTCAAGTGAAGTTTCTTCAGCGGTAATGCTTCCAAAAAAAAAAAAAAACAACACTGATCATGTCGTCTGGCTTCCTTCCCAGGAGAGCCAAATCCCCACGAAATGCCTACACCTCGCGGTTTCTCTGTCCGCATGAGTGTTACTTATTCTTTTTCGTTCGTATGTGGGAGAGTAAAAAAAGGGTCTAGACAACCCGTTCGTTCCACCCTGATAGCGTTGGTTTTGATACGCCAATCGGGACTAAAACCGAACAAACACTTCAAACCTAGATATGTATTTATTATTACTTGACAACTGTTTATTTTGCGTCAACTCTTGTTGCTATGTGCGATTGGGCAAATGCTTCTGTTTACAACAGCTTGTTGTCTGACGGAGAATCATGAGCCACTAATAAATCCTAAGTCTTCTAGAACAATCGGTGGGCTCTTCAGACTTATTTTGTGCGCCCCTCCCCCTTGATGCCTAGCGTCAGCATGGTGGTGGCCTAAGAAAAGTCACCATCTCTTCGTACCCTCACGAATCCGGAGCAAAGCATCTCGGAACGTATCCTCTTAGGCACTTTCAAAATCCCAGTCTTGGCTGATATTTATCGCATATTGGCCGGACTTTTGTGTGTACGTTGGTGGGTACGGTGGAGTTGCCACCTGATACATGATGTACCACTGTTCGCTTGCCACTAATGGAAAAGGACACTTATAACAGAAGCAGCAGTAGCTATTAGCAGTATGGTGAGAAGGCAATTATCACTGTGAAAAAAAAAAAAGAAAAAAAAAAAAGGAATAACGTCCGTTGATTTTTCTCTCCTGCGCACTCTTTCTTCACCACTACTCCACACCGTTATGATCGCCTATCCTATCCTATACCTCTCTGACTCTGTCTGCCCCTTCCACGTGTCACAAAGCACAAGGCTCCACTCCCACTAAACATGAAGTGCTTAACTCATCAGAATTTTTGATTCGCTTATATTTGCTATCCGATAAATAGAGAAAAAAAAAAAGAAAAAAAAAAAACAGTAAAAGTGGGTCTGATAGAAACTCCGGCCCTAGAAAAGTTCAGAGAAAAAAAAAAAAAAAAAAAAAAAAACATCATATTGGACCGAAACCCTAGTTGGGAACCGACGGATGAGAAAAAGAAAATGGGCCATGTCCATTCCATCGGAGGCTCTGCGAATCCCTCTGTCCTGGCTCGTCCTTGAGGATCGTAGACACGTAGTCATTGCTGTGGTTTTTCCCTTGTCTAGTTTTTCTGCTTTCAACATCAATTTGACGGATCGTCAGCTAAGGCAACAGAGTGGGACTTGCTGGTGGAAACAAGTGGGAACGCCAGGGTCTAGTGTAAGATAACTGAGGCTGTTTCACAGACCGCTTCCAGCCTTCACTTGACCACACAGCTTACATGCTTTATTTTCTCACGATAATGGCGAAAAAGAAACTTCTTAGCTTGCGGTCTCGGCTCCTCTTTTTTTTTTTTTTTTTTTTTTTCTCCTTTTTTCCTTTCTTGTAGATTCCTTCTTCCTTCTTAGTCTCTCTCGGTTGTCTCAATCTGCCGCCGTTAGAGTTCTGGCTTACCTTTTTGTCTTTCCCTGTGCCGTCTCTCCTTGCTGCCCCCCCCCCCCCCCCGCCCCCGAGTCGACTTGTTCACCCCGAGTCTGTCATTTTTTTTTCTTCTCTCTCTCTTCCTTCTTTACACTGCCTGGTTTCCAGACCCAACAAGGAGACGACGGAATAAGAGAAAATGGACATGGGGGGTGGGGCCTTGGGGCAGAGCATGCTGACATTTTGTGTGTAATACCAACCTATGCTGGTCCAGTTGGTACATCTGGCATGCTGGCATGTGCAGCTATCAATCAACCTTATCTCAACGTTAAAGTGCATGAAGAATCGGGGTGAAAATGTGGGTGTTCAAAATACTATGTTTGCATAGGGAGTTGGTATTATGTGCATATATATATATATATATATATACATACACTGATAAATGTCGAATCTACATAGCCTAAGACTAAAATTCTCGAACCTATGTTTATGCCCGACACTTGATATCCGTTAGTTGGGCTGCGTCAAAAAATTATTTATTTGAAAGACCACCTCAACAGCGCGAAGTGAAGCCCTTCGTTCTGTTTATTTTGTGTCAAAATGATGTTGAAAAGAAGCCTCCCCGCCCATACGCCCCTCCTACCGATGTATAGTATCCAGTGAAAATGAAAACTTTTCCGTGCCTCTAGTAAAGAGAAAAGACAAACAGAAAACAAAAATAAGAAAAGAGGAATGAAATGAGAAAATAAAAAGAGAAAAAATAAGTAAAGAGGGGCCGAGAAAAAATATGAATCTCTAACAAGGAGCTTGGCGAGATAGATGTGAGAGTAAATAGCGGCAGAAAAGGGAGCAGACGGGAGAACAGGATATTGCCTTCTTGGTGTCATGGAAGAGAGCAAAACAGTATTGTGACAACATGAAGAATATAAGTCAAGACTCAGAGGTCCATATGTTCACAATAGCTGGCTTATCCCCCAGGCAAGGTCCACAGGAAGGCAAGAAATATAGGGATAGAGAGCACAAAGCTCTCGTTAGAATTGTCCTCCTGTCCGGAGTACAGTAGAAGGAAAGAAAAAGAGAAAGAGAAAATAGGAAACATGAAACAAAGAATTAGGCCAGGTCTGAGACTGCTGGTGGCCATATACAGGAGTGAGCCTGTCAACCTCCCTTGACGTTGGCGTTGTTTCTGGTTTGGCTTCCAAACAAAAGAACCAGATCTAAACCAAAATAACGACCAAGATTCAAGAGAGAAACGGAAAGAAAAAAAAAAAAAAAGAAAACAGACAAGAACAGGAAACAGTGTTGGTAGTGATAGCAAAACGAAGCCTCATAAACACCTTGCACTGAATAGGAGAACTAGCAGTCGTCCTGTGTACAGGCCCGGAAATGAGAGAGGTTGGCGATCGCGGGATATATTGGTAGATGCGCAGTATGCAAGTTGTACATCCCTTTTTGTTAATGCTTCGAATGAGATAAGAAAGGAAATGTAGCCGTGTCTAATGAGTTTCTGCTGCTGCAAGGAGAAAAAAAAAATCGAAGAAAAAGCAAGTGTAAAAGTTGAGCGCGCCAAAGACGGGACAAAAAAAAAGCAAATGAAATCAACTGAAATGGGGCAAAGATGACAGACAGCAAGGTGACGTTAAAAGACTTAGGTCATCAAACCCGGAAACGAACCGAGGCGCGTTCCTGGATCTGCTTCTCCGTCGAGACATAGAGGCGATCAAGGTAGTCCATGGCGGAAGCATCTTTGAGGATTTTGGCAACCTGGATACCAGCAGAGATAAGCTGCAGAATGTTGCGGTCATCCTTGAGCGGGCGGCTCTGGTGTTTTGAGGCATGTCTCATCTCTAGGGAGTTTTCAAGGACAGTGACAAACTGCTTAATCTGGCCGTTGTACAAAACGCGGGCTGGAATACGACGCTTGGTGGCCAGGCGCTTGAGAAGATAGACCCACTCGGTCCATTCGCGATCTTGAGGTCTTTCGACGGGGCGCATGTCGTTGGTGAGGGGGATAGGAAATTGGTATTTGGCGACAAAGTCATAGGCGCATTGCGACAAGCGATCGTTGACCTGGTTAAGAACATTGTCCTGTTCCTGAACCAAAAGATTGGTGGGAAGATGGGGTAGTTCGCGCTCTTGGCGGGCAATATAGTCGGCAGGAGGGCGCTGGAGGAACTGATGAGGCCCGTCAAACTCGTCGCGGTTGGAGGGTCGGCGTTGGGAGCGTTTGGGAGGCCCGTTGTTTTTGGCAGAGTGGTTGGCACCAGGGCCATTATCAAGGGCGTAGTCGGACAACGGAGAAGTCAAGATGTCGTCAACACTGTCGGTAGGAGAATAGCGGTCTTGCTCCCACTGGCCAGGGGGTTGCTGGAAGGCAAATGGCACTGAAGTGGTGGTGAAGGGCGCAGCAGTCGCAGGCGAAGGAGTCGCATAAGCTGGAAAGGTAGGGTATACGCCCTCTATTGTTTTAGTCATGTGGCTCGGAGTTCCAACGGGGACGGAATAGACATTTTGAGGGCCGGACCCAGGCGCACTGGAGTAGTGGGTGGGGGTATATATTAGTACTAAGTCTTTGTTGTTGCTTGCTAGGCATTGACGGCGCATGAGGTATTGGTTGGGACGGGGGAAAAAGTGTTTTCTTTTTTTTTTTTTTTTTTGGGCCGTTGAACCGACCATATTAAGTGCAGGACATATGGCTGATGCATTTCAACAGGCCATGTGAAATTTCAGGCGGATACGAGCCAGGCAAGACGAACAGCAAACAAGGCGAACGATCGAGCGGGATAAAACAGGGGCGAGATAGACTTACTTGTTGTGCCAAGGGGTGGGATCAAACGGGTAAGGCTTGTTGGCAATCGTGTTGTTGACAGCGGTGGTGTTGTTGTTATTGTTGTTGTCAGGGTACAAAGGGCTACGAGGCGGAAGAGAGGTGAGTAAGTTGGACGTCATGTGCAGAAAAGAAGCAAAATCTATTGTCGTGCCATAAACAAACGATTTGGGTAGAGGGGAGTCAAGAGAGAAAGGTCGGTGAGTGGGCAGATGAGAGCGGATGCATGTGACATAAGCATCAGGCCTCAGGCGGCCACAATGACGAAAGTAGTGAGAGCGAGGCGACAGTTTATGGAGCGTTGCGAGAGCTAAACGGGAAAATGAAGGGAGGGGAAAAAAAAGAAGGAAAGAAAAAGCGAGAGACAAAAGTCAGACGTGTGCTTACCTTCTGGAGGGAGGAGGGCCCCAAGGGTTGCCGACAGCAGAAACACTACTGTAATAGTCGGGCGTCTTGAGGTCTTTGCGGTTCATGTTCACGTGGGAGATCATATGCGATAATTGCAGCAAGAACGATCGAAGGGTAGTAGTAGCAGTAGTAAATGGGAAGGGGATACAAGGAGACGGTAAAATTATCAGGGAATGCAAGACATGAAATGTGCTTGTTGCCGATGTAGGTAGGTATAAGAAAATAGAAGGGTGAGGGTGAGGGTGAGGGTGAGCAGAAGAGGCCAAGGGTGTTTGTGTTGATGGGATGGATGTTGTGAAAATGAAAAAGAGAGCCCTAATCCGAGTGGACAGACAAGGCAGCGACAGACAGTATCAACGATTCTGATGTGAGTGAGTGCAAGAGTGCAAGAGTGCAAGAGTGCGAGGCAGGCGACTGGAGACAGGAGGCAGGAGGCCGGACGGAAGATGCAAAGCGGTTGAGTAAAGAATCAGTAGGTGAGCAAAGCGCAGGGCAGCGTAATAATGCAATACAGAAAATGGGACCAAAGCAGGACAGAAGACAGAAGACACAGAGGCAAAGCAAAGTAGAGAAGAAGGTGTGTTGTGTGTGCCCCGTGCCGGCGAAGGAATGAGAATTTTTCTGGCCAAGGGCAGCCAGCGGCAGGACAAGAGTTGCAATATGGATGGATGGCGTCGAGGAAGAAAAAAGTGGGATTTAGAAGAGAGACCAAGCCAAAAAAAGTAACGAGAGGGAGGGGGGCAGAGAGTTTGAGGGACAGGCGAGCGAGAGAAGAGTTGACGATGGAATGGGAGAGAAGGAGAGGAGAAAAGGACCTTTTCTTTTTCTTTCTTTTTTTTTTTTCTTTTCTTTTTCTTTTTTTTTTTTTTTTTTTTTTTTGGTGGGTTGGTAAGAAGAGGCTTTAGGGCGTGACTAGAGAGAAGATGGAGTAGGTACAGGCGTGCATGCCTCTACGTCTTTGTCTTTGGGCAAGTCTGGTCTGGGGAGGGAGTCTTCCGGGACACAGTTTCTGTTAACTGGCTGGGTAACTACTGTTTACTACTGAGCAACGTGGGGTTTGGCCGTTTTTTTTTTTTTTCCTTTTTTTCTCGCTGCGCTGTTGAGATAGGTACTTGCCTAATATTGAGCACTCTGAAACTGAAATAGACTTGGTGCTTGCTGCGTCTTCGGGCCTTGTTGTGTTTAAGATTTAAAATAAAGAGACGGAGGAGAGAAGTGGCACACATCAAAAATAGAACACGATTGATACAGAGCAGTCAGCAGTCCTTTAGGCCGGTACGCTGTGGTTTTCCTGCTGCTGCTGCTTACATTAAGATTCTGTTCTGTTTCTGTACACTTTCCCCCCTCCCCGACGCTTGTTTTTGGCTTTCTACATACACACACAGCCCCTGTTATATAGCATATGGATGGCATAAACGCAGGTGCAGAAACTGGAGGGATGGGCCACAAAATGACGAATTGGTCTTGCCCTGTGCCTTGGCTGGTTTATTTTTTTCTCCGTGGGTTTCTTTTGTGATGCTATGCATGCGCTCCTGTGCTTTTTTTCTTTTTTTTTCTTTTTTCAGGCTTCGTTTTCTTTCTGATATATGATGACTTAATTTGATATGAGTGCTGGTCAGATACTAAGACAGAGGATTAAAATCTGTGCTTTTGCGATCCTCGATTTTGGTGGTGACCCCTTTTAATGTCTGGTGGTATCCATGTCGTGGGTCTTCCTATAAAAAAGACGAAGAAAGGAAAAAAAAAAAAAAAAAAAAAAAAAACATCCCCGGCTAAATGGATAAATATAAATTGCTGAAAAGTACATCAATAGAATAAGATGGAATATCTGTGGAATGTGATAGAAGATGGATGGAACAATCACTGCAAAAATGGGCAGGTACAAAGGGTCTCGTTGCGATAAGCACCACAACGGCTGTAACAATTCCAAGCAGAGTAGAAAAAAAAGAAAAATCAAACCTGCTAATCTTGAATCCTACTTTCCATGTTATGTCAGGCTCTCCGAATCCCATCTTCTTGTCACCCTCTTTTCCTTTTATCCTCCTTAGGGCGTTTTTGGTGTTCCAGAAAGAGGTCATGGCGGCATCAATAAGGAACAGGAAAAGAAAGAAGGAGCTGAGCCAAAGAGAGGACAGACGACCTAGGTCGATCTAAAAAAAAAAGGCAACTGCCAAGTTGAAGAATCGCTATACTAGACAGACTTGCTGTTGCCCAAACATGTACCGGCCAGCCCAGCTTGGTAGCATATGATAGATGAGAGTACCTGATGCATATAACTAATTAGACCGAATCTGTTCCAGGTTAAGCTTCTCAATCCCGAGAGAGCCCCTCTCCCCTCCTCCCCAAAAAAAAAAGCAATACTTGGTGCTATCAATCGGATCTACTACTGTCATGCAGCCAGAGTGGAAGCTACAGAATACAATGCAACACGACATGAGACGTGCTTCTTCTTTGTTCTATTTGTTTCTGTCTCACCACTCCATCCAGCAACTGCCCTGCCTTGCCTTGCCTGCCTTCCTCTGGCCCTTGGCTTGCTGATTTTGTCACCACTCTTGTCACTTTTGGTACTGGCTGTCACTTCCACTCCGCAATAGATCCCTGCCCTTGTTTTTCTCTGGTCTTGGAGACAAATCTTCAAGGCACAAGAACAAATCATCCAATTAGAATGCGCTCGCCAGTCCCTGAAGTCGCGCCGCAGCCACGTTCAACGACCTGTTACAGACAACGACGCGGACGTCATGGTGACTTCGCTGACTCTAATGGCACAGACAGGGAATCTGATGATACCAGCACCGACCGCTCGTCCTCTCTTCTTTTGTCGTATCCAAGCACACGACGCTATCGAAGCCAGTGATAAGTTGGACGTGCTATTCTCCATTTGTTGTCAAACACGGACAGCCACGGTTGCAAGCGTCAACATCAGTCAGCCATGTATTGCTACTACCTGATATTGCGGTTTTTGGTCGTAGCTGACCTTCAACTATCGCCCGCGCTCTACTTCATGTTACTTGGCTTGTTTATGCACCTATATGCTGCTGCATATGAAGGGAAGAAGACACTGACAGTGCACCCGGATTCTCCGCCATGATTAGAATCGTTTGTATACTGTATTCAAGTTGTCGTGGCAAAAGAAAACTATTGCAGAGACAGCTCGTCAACACATTGGCCCTTTCAATACCCACAGTGAGGCTGCACTTGGCTGTGGATATCTTCAGAGATCCGGCCGCCAACTGCAGAACTGCAAAGTACAAGTAGAGACGAAGGGGTAGGTGTGTGCATGCATAATTCTAACGTACCATCTCTTCCGTCAAGACTGGCGGATCTCGGATTTATATAACCTACACATAACAACATAAGTGCCTCGACGTTATGATCCAGCACTAACGCCATCAATGTGATGCAGCAATGTGCAACAACGAATGAACACATAATAATGCATGAACATGCTCGCATTTCTGTCACTTTTCATTTTCATAACATGAATGGCCCTGGCATTTTGGCAGGGCACTCTGAAAAGCCTGGCCATACTTTGTCTTCAAACACTATGAAGTGCAACTTGCGGTGAGTCAACGTGAGGTTGGGCATCAAGAGTCTAAGAACAAAGACAGCACCACACCCCTGCCCAAGCATCAAGTGAGCCTATCTTGGGCTGCCGTGATGTTCTTGCTTAGTTCTAGCCACCCAATCGATTCTCCCAAGATCGACAGGGAAATGAGGCCTTGCATCTACTGACAGCCAACAAACTTATAGCCCCCTGTTGTCCAAGGTATAGAAGAAAGTTCGGCAGAAAAATAGACTAAGGGAAACGCCACTCCTACTTGAGCCCCACGCAGGGCCGAACCTCCGGTTGGATCTCAAGCTTGGGCAAGTCTCGCGATACGAGGGTAGAGAGCTAGCTTTCACTTGTAGGCTCTTTCCCTCTCCTCGAGACAGACGTGAAAGCCCCCTAATTCCAACATGAACACGTACCCAAGATTACTTCTGACCAAGTTACTAGTGTTCTGTCTACTACTTCTCTTGGCGACTGTCGTAGGAGGCACAAGTCTAGGCTAGATTGCACTTTTTTGATACTAGTCTATGCTGGCGGTTGGCAGTAGTCACTTACAGCATTTCGACGGTGTTTTGGTCAAAATAACCGTGTTATTTACATTGGGCCTCGTTCAAGTTGTCCTTACAACACCGCGTTATCCGGAACGACCATTCAAATGATCAAAAACGTGGGGGGCTTTGCATGAGTTATTGCATCGGCACCAAAAGTAACACCCTATTGGGCATCAAACGGCTTATAGAAGTGCATCGGTGTAGACACATGCGAGACTAGAACCACTAACCCCCCACTGAAGGGTTTACGATCTTCTCACAAGGCTTGTATCAAAACGACAAACCAGAGGTAGATTTAGCCCGCCTGTCTTATTACTTATGGTCATTATGTACATGTGATGCATGCCCAGCTCACAGCTTTTTGTTCGCTAAATGTTCCTTTCCAAAATCGCCTTATTCTAAGTTTAAGAACACTTGGGAAGGATGAGTGTTGTCTCAGCCTATTTCCCACACGCAATAGATAAAGCCTGGGCTTTGCCCTCTATCAATTTTTCGAGTATTTAGCTGTCTCATGTCCTTCCTCGATTTCTACCACGAGAGCTTTTAGCTTCCGCCTCCTGTCCTAGAATCTAGACCCTTCCCGTCTCCCTGAGTATTTGGCTTGATACCGTGCTCACTGGCTATTTGAGGCGACAGCTGGCATACGGTCTCTTACTTTCCCTGTCGGAACAGCATACGATTGATTATCGAGCTTCCAAAGCTTTATCCGCTCTATAGAATATGCCATCCTGATCGCGCCGAGTCTCAAACGCTACCTCTACTTTCTGCGTCCCCATTACCCCACAGTCTCTGGCAGCCCCGTCTAAACTATACAATCGAATCCCTAGCCACTCGGTGATATTATATCTATAGAACCATGCTCGTCCATTATCTCAGAGGAAGTCAATACTGCCAGAGCAAGATTCCCGCTATGTAATAGCCGTCGTCAGGTAGGTCTTGGGACATTGAAACAAGTTTACACAGCATAAACGTCAATGCATGTATGTGCAAGTGTTCATACATGGACCAATCTTGCAGCCGCACACTTTATTCCTTTCTACGATTATCAGAGTTTCAACTCCGAATATACCTCGGAAATACAGAAGACACTTCCCACCGTGTGCTTGCTTAGAAACGGCTAGCCTTGTCGTCATGCCCCATCTTTATTTAAAGTTGCACAAAGATACTACTGACGCTAGCAATGGTGGCTGCTAAGTTTAGTATCTCCTTGTGTTGCCTTCTAACTTGGCGCAAGAGGTACGTACCCTCCTTCTCTGTTTCAGTTTCTGTACGATGCTTATTTGTACCGCAAACCCTATACCCATTGCTTTTTACACTTATTTGTCTTATTTCCTTTATCCATACCCTAACAGTTGTCCTCCTCATCTCCTGCCCTTTCCATAAACTGCCATTTGTCCGGAATATAGAGTCTTGGCCCGCCAATATCCCAACCCATTTCCCTACCAGTGCCAAAAGTTAGGCTAGCCTGTGGTTCATCCCTATCGCATTGTCATTGCAAGCCATACGCCACGGCGGTTCAGAGACACACAGACGGACAAAGGCTTTCTGATAGAGCCTTGTGCTACGTGGTTCTGATACAAGTGTAACGGTCTTTCTAGCCGGATTTCCCCGTTAACATTCACCGCCAACTTTCTCTTGCTTTGCCAAGGCTCACCGTTTCATTCATCAGTATCGTCCTATGGTCATGGCACATAGTTGAGCAGGCTACTATTGCTTCAATACGACATTGGTGCTGTGGGTATCGTGACCTACAGCCACCCTTGCCCCTCTCCCCCTCCCCTGCTGTTTTGGTGGAAGATGAAGAAGAGAAGAAAGGTCAAATCAAGAGGAAAATGAATCTCAGATACGAATCAAATCACCATATTCAGCCAGCTTATCTGATTTTATACCCGCCCACTCATTATCAATTCCATTCTTCGAGGCCTGCAGTAGTCCCTCATAAGGCCACAGAACGTCATATTGAGCAGACACTCAAGACTCTCAGCTTCAAATGCCACAAAGAATGGCCCTGCAGCAAGTCATTTGGGCTTGGATGATTCTAGCCCGAGTATTATACTATTCTTCAAGCTTTTGTGCCATTCCTTTTTTTTTTTTTTTTTTTTTTTGGAGGAGGAGGGGCAGCATCGCAGTCTCACATTACCAGTTAGTTACCCCTCACCACCATGCTGCTCCTGCCATTATCCGCTGAGTGAGACGAGCGAGATGCTCTGCCTCGGGCGGAAGGTACTTGCGTAAACTAAAGGCTTGAAAATTCTTCGCTTCTTTCCCCCTCTACTTACCCTCCTTCCCCCCTATCACACCCTACCTTACAACGCGTTTTTCTCGTCTTTCTTACCCCTCAGTTATCTTTTTACCCGCTTTCCCTTTGCTCTGAACACATCATCACCTCTTTACTGCGTCATGGTACTTGGTTCTGCAAAGCATTGTCAGCAATATTTTTCGCACGGCACAGCAAGCCCCAGATCATGCCCTGCAATTGGGGTTGTCACTCAATTATATTCCCTGCATTTTATGCAACTCTACGTCAATCCACCTGCTCTTACAAACAACGCTTACCTACCCACGAACACTTGACCCGATGAGTTGAAACTTGTCCTATCGCCCTCGGTCGATTTGATCACTATGCTGCTGTGGTCATGCCTTCCTACTACATGTGTCCTTGGCTTCATTGGCTCTCATTGTCCAACCTTCTCACCGGGTTGAATCATCCGTCATCCGAATTGAACGACTGGCCGGAGGATTATCCCGCCTTGGACTTAGCAAGCGCTACCTCAGCCGTCCCAACACTGTTTTCCCACGTTGATTCGATGGTATTTAGCGTTGCAGTTCTTATCTCAGGTTCCCTTCTGGGCTGCGCGCATCTACATCTCGTCATAAAAAAACTTTTCATCTGTAGGAGATGGACAACGGGCTGCCAGCGTGTACAAAGTGGCGCAAACCAATCTTTTTGTGTGGGCGAATCGGCGCCAGAAGCAGCACACCAAAAGTCACAGCCTCAAGATTGTTGGTTCCAGAGAAACTCGCTTTGTTCCTCCTCGTCACCCTCAAAATTCGCTCAGCACCGCATGTTCCGGTTTCTCCCAAGCGAGACAGCTTGTTAGTGCCATTTCTGGCATAAACCCATGGTCTTAATTGTCCAGATATTCACCTGCTGCGCCAAAGCTGGCTAACCACAACAACATATACTTCTACTCTATGCCTTGTCCCCAGCATCCAAGGTAAAAGGAATTGATAACAGAAGTAAAGAGTCACCACCTCTGTTATTTTCATCCTTAAAACACAGCAATTAAACAACTACTAGAAGCTTCTCTCCTATCACCAAGATGCACGAATCACCAAGTCTTGAGGCACATCATTATCAGCGATACACTATCGTCATACCATACCTCTTGCCCTTCCCAGAGCAAAGCCACTTTGAAGCCTGTGAACAAAGCTTAGGCGGGCAAGCTTTTGATTCGATGCTTAGCCTGGCTGTGAGGAGATGTTTTCGCTGTTTCGTTTGCTGCATGATGAGTTGGCAATGCATACTCCTTGCTCAATCTCACCCTGGACCGGGGTTTTCATAGGTCAGTTTATGAAGATATATGCACGACCCCCGCTTTGAAAATACTATTTTTCCTCCCTGGGCCTATTAGAGAGCAAGCCTTGTTGAAAATTTCATGCACTTTGCAACCCCCTCCATAGACCCCTCCATAGGCCATGTCTTGAAACTGCTGGGCTTTTTCTTCCCCTCCCCTCTCTTCGCCTTTTCCTCGTCCCGCCTACGAGGAGTAAAATGGAAGCTTTTACTGTTCTGCAAGATAGCAGGGCGACGTGGCCATAGTATAATGGATGATTGTTGAACGGAATGCAATGGGCCAAGAAAAGGATAATTGTGAATTCGATGCAACGCTGAGAGTACAAGGTACTTCATTCGTCTGCTGTACAAGTTTCCTCTCGCATTATGCATCGGTATTAAAGTCCAGCCCGCCGCCTCGTTGCATGTTCTTCCTGTTTGTCAAACTTCCTTTCTTTTTCTCCTCACACAATTATCACCATCTTCACGCAGCTCTTCTACTTTGGTAGTCGCACAACTTGTCTTCTGTTTTCAACGTCTACAGATATACTTTCAACTCTTCTTTCTTGAACTCTATACTTGTTCTTTCTCTTCTTCGTCTTCTATTGTTCCAGCAGAAGCCTTTCTTCACACCCACTCCTCTTAACCCTTCTTTTTCTCACTCTATAACTACCACGTTCACATTCACAATGGACCGTCCTGACTTTATGTACGACTCGAACTCTATTCAGTTCAGCGACGAGCTGAACTCTCCTAGGTATTTTTTTTTTTTTCCTTTGTTTTTCTTTTTGTTTCTGAGTTGCCGTTGTTGTTTTTTTTTTTTCTTTTTTTTTCGTTGTTATTCTTTCCTGGATGCTTTTGCTTTTCAGTCATGTTTTGCACTATGAGTGCGACCAATCTCTTTTCTGGCGACAACCTCATCCCGCCCGGGATTTTTTTTTGGACCATACAGAGGACCGGAAGTCCTCTTTAATCTAAACTCCGGCTGATGTCATCGTACTCAGTGACAACACATAAATTTCGTGTGTTTTTCTCTACCTTCTGGATTTCGACTTTCCCTTTTTGGCGACAAAACTTTCATCAAATCTGCCAGGATTCTGATATCAAGGACCGTTTATGATACTCATCATACATTGCATGCTTTTTCTACTATCGAACAACAATCTCTTCTATGGACCATTTTGCTTTTAGTTTTGCTTTTCTGTTCTCGCTCTAGCTGTTTTATCAACAGCAGAAACATCACAAAACGATTGAATTATGATCGTCGCAGCAAAGTTTAGGCTATGCTATGGTGTTGTTTTTTTGCTGTCTTGTCTTGGCCATTCCTCGCTGTTGAGAGTCCTGCTGATGTAATCAAGTTGACTTCGTTCATCTGTTTTTCCAGCAGCGATCCGCAGCAATAGGGAGTGGTTGCTTGCTTACCTTGTATCAAACCTTGCGAAATAGTTGGGTTTCAACCCCGCAGGATTGGTTCAAGGTTTAGTTGGTGTGTCTAAGTTTGACAACCCTAACCCTATTGGTATATATCTTACCATATCTTCTGGATCTATGCGACAACAACTTAATGAACTGCCGTGGATATCATTTTTGTTGTTGTTGTTGTTTTTATTTTTGCTTTTTGTTTTTGCTTTTGTTTTTGTTTTTGCTTTTTGTTTTTGCTTTTTGTTTTTGCTTCTGTTTTTCCTTTCGTTTTTGCTTCTGTTTTTCCTCTTCTCTACATGTCTCTGTGAATCATTTTCATCCTGAACATTGGATGCATGCAGCATCACAGACACGGTTGGTATTACCCCTCCCTTGTGCTTCTTCTATGAGCGTAAAATTAACAAATGAATCTGTATATATAGGACCAAAGTTGATCTAATGTTGAACCGATGCTGAACAACAACGCCTCAGACCATCGCTAATCGTGATCCGGAAGAGAAACTAACCACCCGTCTATACAGCCAATTCACTCCCTACACCGATACCTTGGCCCACACTGCCTACACTTTCCCTCAAAATTCCTACCCGGCCACTCTATCACCAACATTTGGTGAATTCCCCACCACTAGCTTCTTGCCTCATGACCCGGACCATGAAGATACCCATACCTATGGCTATGGCCCTCTAACCCCTATTCAGGCCGATGATTTCATGCTTGGTCAGAGTGCTTTCTCAATGACTAGAACGTCATCTGGTGATTTGTCCTCCGGTAGCAAGCCCCACGGTTCTCAGACTACCAAGCTCCCCAATATGTGCACCATGGACAACAGCCCCTTCAAGTCTGATTCTTCTATTAGCCCCATTGATTTTGCCCAGATCTCCCCCACATTCTCTACTATTCCTACAGACCATTTGGTCTTCTTCAAAGATCCTGATGTTCGCTCTCCACCAACTTTCCCTGGTGATATCGCGAGCCTTCAACTTTTCCCTCAAGAATACAACCTTCCTTCTTCCCACTTCACACCTCCCGAGTCCCCCATCGATGTATTCTCTCCCCACTCGGTTGAGGAGCTCGAGGAACAGCGTGTTTGCACTTCTTCCCCAGACAAATTCTTCCGGGGCCCTGATTTGGAAAGTGCTTCGTCCCCCGATGGTGAAGGTGCTATGTCCCCTGCTCGTCGTATCAAGCTTGACAGCGAGACTGCCCGAGACCACGCCCTGTACAGAGAGGCTATGCCTTCTGCTGATGGCCTTTATCATTGCCCCTGGGAGGGTACCAGTGACTGCAACCACAAAGCTGAAAAGCTCAAGTGCAACTACGAGTAAGTGTTAATAATTCTAACATGGCCAAAAAAACCTATTATTCTGGATACAACTGACATGTTTATCTAGCAAATATGTCGACTCTCACCTGCGTCCCTACCGCTGCAAGGTTCCTGCCTGTGAAGCTACTCGTTTTTCTTCTACTGCTTGCTTGCTGAGACATGAGCGTGAGGCGCATCGCATGCATGGCCATCGCGCTCTACACTGCCAGTACCCTGGCTGCGAGCGCTCTGTTGAAGGCAAGGGCTTTCCTCGTGCTTGGAATCTGCGCGACCACATGCGGCGTGTTCACAACGACACTTCTTGTCCTGTTGAGCTCACTGCTGAGGTTCAGAAGTCGAAGCCCCGCCGTAGCCCTAAGGGAAATAGCGCTCGTGTCCGCAAGTCCAATAAGGCCGCCGCCGCCGCTGCTGCCGCTGCTGCCGCCGCCGCTGCCGAGGCCGAGGCTATTCGAGCCAAGGATGAGGAGTGGCTAACTGACTACACCGAGCTTGAAGAAATCATTCGTGGTCTCAACAAGCGCACCGAGACAATGAATTCTGACCAGATCAGAGTTGCTCAGAAGAAGCTTGAAAAGATGGCTTCGTCTCTCCAGATGAACATGGTCACCCCAATCAAGTCTACTTCTAACAACAACACCCGTCGTTCTCTGCAGGGCACTGCGGAGTAAACCCTTAGCAAAACAGCTTGCTAATTTTTGAACCCTTTTTACGCATCTTGGAGCCTCGATTTACCTCGTTGGTATTACCAGATGTTCATGGAGCCGTAAACGGTTTCTCTCGGCCTTAGTTTGCCCCCCCCCCCCCCTCTCTTATGGCACTGATACAGTGGTCTGAGCTTAATTCTCAGAAATCAGTTGCAAACAACCACACATCCTCTTGGATAACAGCAATCTCTTCTAGATGATGAGCTCCAGTGCTTATCTGGGATTGTAAGAGTTATTTGGCCTTCTCATGTTTGACAGGGCCAACGAATCAAAGCAATGGCTTTTTTATCTTTTCCACTTTTTCAGTACTCGCTCACGACTTGGCCATTCTTTATGAAAAGTCCGCTGACGGAGGACGATTACGCCGTTGAACGGCATGCTTTTTTTTCTATTCTGCCTATATTGCGATTTCGCATGTACAGCACCTTGCTTTGTACCTCTTTCCTTTGTCTGTCTCTGCTTTCTCATAACCCTCGCTCTTTCTCCTTATCTTCGGTGGCACGGAAGAGCAATGACATGCTCTTGGTTTCTCTATCGAAAAACGATGCTTTGCTCTTTGTCCGGTTTGTTTTCATCATCTCGTTCGTCTTACCATGCAGTGGCCTGGAACGGCATTGTTGGGGTGTTGATTTTCAAATCGCATAGTTAGCCTTGGATCACGTCGACGACGAGGGATAAACGAATTGGGACTTGTCTTGTTCCGTTTGCCGAAGAAAAGAACCACCACCTTTGCAAGATTTTATATAGCCTTTTTGCTATTCAAAGTTTTGTTCTACTACTTTTCCTTTTGTTTTCTTTTGTTTTTTTTTTCTTTCTGATTTCACGCCTGCTTTTGCTCTACACGACTACGATACGACACGACTTATGACTTTTTTTTTGGCTTCTCGTTTTTTAATGATGACTTTATGAGATAGGATGTTTGCACGAAAAACAAAAAAAAGGGGTGGGAGTTAGAATAGGAAGGGAAAAAAAAAACGGAAACAAAAAGGTTAGATGGATGGGTGGGTGATACAGGAAGGGTGGAATGACGCCACATTGTTTTTTTGCGTGATGATAGATGATGCATTGTATGGCATGATACCATGACGCAATGTTTTGCTTTGTTTTGTTTTCCTTTGTTTCTTTGTTTCTTGGATTTTTGGTTTGATGTTCTTGTCTTGATTTACTTTTCTTTGTTCTTTTATTTTCCTACTGCTTTTCAGCAACCCAATGTATAGATATATTTTATATCCTTGGTTTTCACCAATTTCTATAGACTTTATATTGCCTTTTACTCTTGAAGACACACACTTTTTTTTTTTTTTTTTTTTTTAGCTCCGCCTGGATATGACAGCAAATTCATCCCTTTTTCTTTTCTCTCTGTCTTCTATAAGTTTTTGCTCGGTTTAATGTGAGGCCCGAATACAACAAAGTCAAAGCTCTTCTCGGATCTATCTGATGTTTGGAAAAGAAAAAGGCGCATCGGATAACCAATTTGGGATGAGCTGTAGCTTAGCTTCAATGCTAGGGGATAGAATTAGTGTCTATAGCCTCTATTTACAACGGATTTGCTGCTGTATCCTTGGCTCGTAGAGCAGCAGCAATCAGTAAAAAAAAAGCAAAGCAAAGCTAATCGAAGGGAAGGGAAGGATGCTGTGAAAGCTTACGGCAGGTGTAGGCGCTCTTTGCAACTGCCTCACAAAGACGGAGCGTATAGGAAAGACAGCCCATTCCCCGCTTGCTCCGACCTAGCACCATTCGATGTTCAAGGCCTTCTTGCTCTTGCACCGGCTGGCCGTGGCCAACAAGGTTGCAGATATGGCTTATGAAATGGAAGTGACCCAATCACGCGGTTTTTTGCTGAGGCCATAAGCCAAAAAAGGCAAGTATGAGAAACGCTGTGGTGTTTTAGGAGGGGGGCATAATATGGATTACCCCGCTACGGCCTAGTGCGCTCTTTGTGACTTTATGGGCCGGCTTGTAGCAATTACTCTCTCTAATGGACAGGCGACTACGTTGAGGACGCTGTGGGCTCCTACCCTTTTTTCCCCCCCCCCTCCCATTTAGCCTTCTTTCCTGTTTATAATGACCCAAGATTCTCTTGTCCACCTTGTTCGCCTTCCTTTTCTTTCTCTTCTTATTTATTTTCCATAGCATTCAAAGCAACCTCCTTCTTGCCTTTTCTTCCCTCTCTATCTTTCTAACCCTAGTCAAATATATTAGTCAAAATGGCTCGCAAGTTCTTCGTCGGTGGCAACTTCAAGATGTAAGTTCGTTGTGATTTGTTTCTGCTTTTGTACCTGGACGTGTGGTGCGAAAGCCCCTCACTTGAGTAGATGCTTTCGCCCCTCCGAACCGGAAAGCTAAATCGCAGGTTATTTCGGGCCTCACCTGTTTGAGACTTCTTCATGGCTATAACCAGCCAGAAAGAACAAGATAACAACGAGAGCATCAACCATTTTCCTGGCTATTTACCCTACAATGAGAAGAGCCTCAATAACTAACATATTCTTAGGAACGGCACTAAGTCGTCTATCAATGAGATTGTCGAGAACCTCAACAAGGCTACCATTGACCCCAACACCGGTACGTCTAAATCCTTACGCCCTCCCCTGCACACAGACCCATACTGATATGCTCACCACCAGAGGTCGTCATTGCCCCCCCTACTCTCTTCCTACAAAGCGTCCGTCACTCCCTGCGCCCCGAGATTGAGGTTGCTGCCCAGAACGTCTACAACAAGCCCAACGGTGCCTACACCGGTGAGATCAGCGTTAGCCAGCTGAAGGACTCTAACGTAAACTGGACTATTCTGGGCCACTCCGAGCGCCGGACTATCCTGGGCGAGACCGACGAGCTTATTGCCAACAAGACCAAGGCTGCCATTGACGGTGGCGTCTCTGTTATCTGGTGCTGCGGAGAGTCTCTGGAAGAGCGTGAGGCTGGAACTACTATTGCTGTCGTCTCTAAGCAGCTGGAGGCCCTCAAGGCTGCCATCACTGAGGCCGACTGGGCCAAGGTTGTCGTTGCCTACGAGCCTATCTGGGCCATTGGTACCGGCAAGGTCGCCACCACCCAGCAAGCCCAGGATGTCCACGTCGCCATCCGTGCTTGGCTCAAGGAATCTGTCAGCGCCAAGGTAGCCGAGGAGACTCGCATCCTATACGGTGGCTCTGTCTCGGAGAAGAACTGCAAGGATCTGTCCAAGGAGGCTGACATTGACGGCTTCTTGGTTGGTGGCGCTTCTCTGAAGCCAGCTTTCGTTGACATCATCAACTCTAACCTGTAAATGTCTACCCAAACTGGACAAAAAGTGAAAAGAAAAACACCATAGTGCTTGCCTAGAGCAGATTTTGACTACCACTGCCTTAAGCTATGGGCTGTATAATGCTGATAAATAATGTAAAATCACACCACCCTCGCAGAAGATGATTGGTGCTTTGTTAAGTTGTTTTGTTGTCCAGCTCATTAGCTGTTTGTACTTTAGCCTGCTTCTGTGTCATACATGCTACTTGTTGGTGATCATGTGTTCTTGAGCAATTTTGGTCCAAGGCTAGCGTTATATATGTTCATGTATTGTACAGCTTTTCTTCTTGCACTATGATATCCTTTATTTCGTTGCTTTCCAGCAAGTCTTTTCCGCCAAAGCCCGCTCCACATCGCTTTATACGGGCGTTCCAGTACCGTGGTAAGGACTCCACACACCTCTGACACTTTCAGTGATACTGGTGACGGGTTTGTTGGTCCGTTTGTTCTTCTCGCCCGTGGCATTGCGAAGCACCATGGCCTTCTTGAGCACCTGATCGGGTTGCAGATTACGCACGCAAATTGCCCGCTCCTTGCCGGTTATGTATTGTCCGATGATCACGGGGTGTTTGCCCGGGCGCGGAGACACTTCGATTTCGATTTCAGGATTGCTGGCGGCAAACTTGGTGAGTTGGGACTTGATGAAGCCGCTAAAGTAGATGGTAATTAGAGTGTTAGCCTAAAGAGCTGGGTATGGGTGTAGCCTCAACGTCCTACACAAGATCGGAGGGAAAAGAAACAGCATCAGGTGTCAGGAAAGGACGTACTTCATGCCGACTGAGCTGCCAGCCCAGTCACAGTAGTGGAAGCTAAGCTTCTTGCATTGTAGCACGAAGGCGCCGACGCCGTTCTATGGGAATTGATTTTTAGTTTTCGGTTCACTACTTGTTGAGTGATTGAGACTAGGTAAGAACTTACCTGGCCCGTAGAGACAGCTGTAAGAGCTCTTATCGTCATTGTTAGAAGTGGTTGTAGTGTGCTGATTCCACTCGTCCCAAGCCGCTTTCTTCACCCAGCCGCGGACCATCATGAATTTTGCCAACACCGTGCTTCGCTACTACGCCATTGGTCGGCTGATCCCCGGTTAAACATTGCATAAAATAGCCAGTATAGGATACGATTGCCAAGACTGCATGCGACAAGGCTGTGGGATTTGGATTCCGCGCATTCCTAAGAGAAAAAATGGTCTGCTAAAAGTTTCAGGCACGGCAAGGCTCTGTTTGCTTGCATCTGCATTGACTTTGGCATAACTATCGTGACGTGAATTCCTTCTGTCTACCTTTGTTGCTGGTAGTGTTCGGATAAAAAACTCTAGCCAATAAAGTTGCGTCGCGAACCTTGCCACTATTGCCTCTCTATTATAAAGTCGCGTCTTCGACAGATATTTGCCATCACCAGATACTTGAGCTCACGTTTCCACTCTCTTCACGACGTCGCGTATTTTCTTCTCTTCCAATCCGGGAACCGCCCCCCGAAAGTCGCAGTCATGACAGACAAACTTCCGCCTAATCTGTTGATGCTCTTTGCACCACGTCCACCCGTGCGCTATCTCAAGCCTGTTGACCATGCTGCAGGCGATCGCAAGACTATGCCAATTGATGGCCTGGCGCAGTTTCTACCTGCATTACAGCAATACAAAGAAACCGACAAGTATACGCCAACCGAGAGCTGGCTAGAGCGCAAAGACCGCTTAAAATTAGAGCGCGAAGCTGCTGTTGAGGCATTGAAATCCGCACCTTGTAAGCTTTCCCTGATCGCTCTCGTCCTGGCTACATCATGATGTTCGGAGACTGGCTAACACTGTTTACCACCAGACAATCCCGCAGAAGACCCTAATATCCGAGGCGATGCCTTCAAAACGCTGATCGCCGCGCGGCTTAGCTACGATACTACCGAACAAGATCTCGAACACGAATTTGGGCGTCATGGCCCCATTGAAAGAGTGCGCATGCTACGTCCTGTAACAGATCAGAATCAATATGTAGATACTAACTAGTGCTCTTCTAGATCCGTCTGATCAAAGATACGCATTCCGAAGAAAAACCCGGCAAGAAGAAGAAGCCGCATCGCGGCTATGCCTTTATCGTATTCGAACGTGAACGCGATATGAGAGGTAACTATAGTCCCCTAATGATGATGGCGATGATGACGTCGCTTTTTCCTCCTCCCCATGTGTGCTTATGCAGGATGCTTCTATTTCGATCTTATGCTTGACCGAAGTCAGCTCAATTCTCAGCCGCCTTGTCCGCTCACGGGTCACATTCATACCTGACTGAACCGACTTCGAGGTCTATGTTGTACATTGATGTTTATAACTGCGGCTAGCCTTCCCTTTGTTCCTCCCCACTCCCTTCTTTGCAAAGTTGTGTTTTGTTTATTTTTTCTGGTAAGATGAAATTCGTGACTAACTCTAGCGCCTTTCGCGCACATCGGCTTTAGCTGCTCTAGACGCCTGTGATGGTATTAGACTCAAGGGTCGCACAATCAAGGTGGATGTTGAGAGAGGCAGAACTGTCAAAGGGTGGAGACCTCGTAGACTTGGCGGTGGCTTGGGTGGCCGAAACTACACCCGTGCCGCGGCTGCTCGGCCAACCGGCCCCGGTGGCTTCCGCGGCCCCCCAGGCGGCGGTTTCCGAGGCGGCTTTGACTCAGGTCGTGGCAGAAGCGGTGGATTCCGAGGAGGCATGCGTGGAGGCTTCCGCGGTGGCGATCGTGGCGGCCCCCCTACAGGTCCTAGCGGAGACCGTAATGGATTCGGCGGCAGTCGCGATCGCGATCGGGGTTACGAGCCACGTGGCTCGGGTCGCTTCTCAGATGATAGATACGGTAGTGGTAGGCGCGAGGATCCCAGACGCTCAGGAAGCAATGCTGAGCCTGTGCGGCAGCGCGATCGAGAGAGGGATAGAGACAGAGGTGATCGTGGCGATCGTGGTGACCGCGGCGGTGACCGTGGTGACCGTGGTGACCGTGGTGACCGTGGCGACCGTGGCGACCGTGGCGACCGTGACTATGACCGCCCACGGGACGACGACCGTAAACGACGCTACGACGAGGGCCACGGTTACGATGAGCCCAGAAAGATCCGCCGGTACTGATGCCCTCTTCTTTTTTTTTACATCTCCCAGCGTTGTCTATATTCTGTTCCAGGGTTTCATGGTACTTGTGAGTGTGTCGCATTGCATGCGAGGTTGAGATCAAGGTCAAACTGCGCTTTGCCTGTCCGGCTCTTCCCAACCCGATCCAGATTTGTGTCTGTCGCAGTGCGCTTTTTCCTTTTCCTCTTGTCTTTTCTCTCTCTCCTTCCCTCCCTCCCTCCTCTTCTCTTCTCTTTGTCCTTGTCCTCTTGTTCCACGTCTCGTTATTGGAGGTAATGGTGTGTGGATCGTCAGGTGGCTGTATTTCTACGCGTGGGCCGATTGGGTAGGTATTTTATGGTGGGAAATGGTCGAGTATATTTCTTTTTTTCTTCTTCTCCTTCCTGGCTCATCTCTTATTTCTTTATGGCTTCGCAGTTACTGCTTTGCTTGTCTGTGCTTCTATGGCATTTGGCATCCAAGATGGAGCCTGATCGGCCTTCTGTGTGCTTTGGAGAAGCATTGTCCTTGTTTAGAGGTATTATTCTCGCTGCGTCGTTGTCTTTTTTTCCCCTTTATTGCCGGTTATTGTTTTCTTTCCTTTGTTCTTTTTCTTTGTCTTTCTCTCATACAGCGGGAGGGCCTTGAAGCCATTCCCAGTCCGCTCTAGCAAACGACCTTCCTTAACAAGATTATTCAGCACACGTGTGTGATTGCGAGAAGACGGTAAGACACGAAGTGAGGAATGACGTGAGAAGCCGTGGTGGTGCTCAGCTCACGCAGCCTTGTACTTTCAATCGGTGAGCTCTCGGTGAGTGTACTAGAAGTTGATACACTGGGGTTAAGCCTCTGTGAGCTCACCGCGAGGTGAAGCAGGGCCCCAAAGCGGTGAACAGCCTTTTTCTTTTTTTTCCTAGTTGAATTTTATCGATAAGATACGCTTAGCGGTTATCTCCCCGCTAAAAAGGCCCCTCGAAATTTTTCTGCCATTCGGTGAAGGAAAAAAAAAAATTAACCATTATCAAGGTTTTTTTTTTTTTTTTTTTTAATTTTTACTTTATATAGGAAGCAAAAGAAAATAAAAAGATTTAACTCTTGTGTTAGTTTTGTCATTGCATCACTTGATTCTTCTTATTGTTTGTATTTAATCTCGATTCTTTGGTAGTTCCAGATCTATTGGCTCTTTTTTTTATTTCTCTTTCTCTGATTAGCCAGGTCTCTCTCTATCTTACAAAATCCTCTCTTTGCCTCTCGACAAGAGCGTCCATTTGTTCAGGACCACAACCACCCACACATCACAATGCCCAAATCCCGGCGTAACAAGTCTATCTCTCTGACCCAGGTCGATAAGAAGGGTCGCGAGCACAAGGACAAGCTGTTTGCCAATGTGCGCGAGGCTGTTGGCGAGTATCAGAACTGCTTTGTCTTCAGCATCGATAACGCCCGGAACAACTACCTGAAGACAGTGCGCCAAGAACTGAGCGACAGCGCGTGAGTGTTTTCTTGTTCCTTTTTGCTTCCCTAAATGCGCCAACTATGCCTTGCGGCTCTACCTTTTCTAGCTAGCGAGAATCGTAGAGCGTAAATATTGACAGGCTTGCCCTCTTGCCCTTGCTACTTACAACTCCCATCCTCCGTTCAACCGCCACTAACTATCTCCTTGTCTCTCTCGGCAGAATCTTCTTCGGCAAGTCTAAGCTCATGGCCAAAGCCCTTGGCCTGACCCCCGAGGAAGCTCAGGCACCCGGCCTAGAGCTTCTGACCCCACACATCCATGGCCAAGTCGGCTTGCTCTTCACCAACCGCCCGGCAGCCGACGTCACTAGCTATCTGTCGTCAATCAGCGAAGCTGATTTTGCACGTGCTGGCACTGTGGCCTCGCGGACCTTTGTTATCCCTGCGGGCGTGGTGTACTCGACTGCCGGTGAAGTGCCCGCTGAGCACGACGTCATTCTTGAGCATACGCTAGAGCCCGAGCTGCGCAAACTTGGTGTACCGACTCGCATGGTTCGTGGCAAGATTGTGCTTGGTGAGGAGGACGGCTCAACTGAAGACTATGTTGTCTGCAAGGAGGGCCAGGTCCTTGACTCCCGTCAGACTAGACTGCTCAAGATGTTCTCGGCACCGATCAGCCAGTTCCGCATTCGAGTTATTGCGTGAGTTACCAGCCTTTCTCTGGCATCCTTTTCTATATGTGTCTGTCGTATAACTAATATCCTTCTGTCAAACTAGCTACTGGAGCGCTGCTACTAACAAAGTCACCGAGGTTGAGCCTTTGACCGCTGGCGAGGCCGCTTCTTCGGAGTCTGATTAAAGTCATAAGAAAGCAGAGCCTCTTTAAAAATGACCAACTTTGATATCCCCATTTACATAGCGGTCTCACTTTCACGTGTTCTTATTCCCCATTGGTGTCACGACTTAAAAAAAAAGGTTATCCATAAAGGCCTTGTCGTTATGTCATCAGGATCTTCTCCTCCTCCCCCCCCCCCCCCTCCTCATGTGCTGGCTATGCTCAACGAGTCTTTTTGTATCTCTCCGGTGAAGATGGCATACAACGGCACACGCAACAGCATAGAGAGAGGAGTGGGAGGACAAAAAAGCCTTGCGTCAAAAGGGACTAAGGGGCTGCATCATGTTTCGTTTTGGCTGGCGTTCTTTGGCGTTACCCCATCCCGCTGCTTTTGTTTCTTCTTTACACGTCGCTTTTTCCTCGGATTTTCTTCCTGGCTCCTTTGATTTGATTTTCTGTTCATATTCAGTTATCAACAAACAATACTTGTTGCTTTTGCATGTGTAAAGGTTGTTGTCCTCACGATTTAGATTTTGAATGAAATATGTGGCGCTACTTGCGTAACGTAATAATGTGTGAACTGCTGCTGTAAAATTTGGGAAATAAAGGCCTAATGGCGAGAGTAGTATGTGTGTGGAGGACATTGGGCAATGAAAATGTACATCTCTCAACGCGGAAAGTCAAGAACAAAGTTGCCCAAGATTAGGAACTAGTATATAGCGGTGTAAGTTGATCGAGGGCTAGCGGACTAACATGGCCTGCATTGCTAGAGACCACTACTGCCCGCTAGAATCCATACTTGCAAAAGTCGAATCAACAATAGCTGGAGCAGAAGTCAATGCGTCAATCTCTGACATCATTGACTCGTCGTTGGCCATGCTGGTAATGACCTGGTCTGCTGTTAAACCCTCCCAGAAGCCTGGCATTTCGGCCTGAGCCTTCTTCCCGCGGTAAATCTCTTGTGCAACGCCACGAATTTGGCCACAGGCAGTACTAGCTGCCTTCCATACGCTCGAAAGCTTATTCAAAGCGCCAATGTGCAGACGGATTTGTTGGCGCAAGTCATCATCGTTGTAAGGCACAAAGTAAAGAGCCCACTTGCTTAGATGGATAATAGAGGAGTGTGTGATGACGCAAATGAAAAAGTGACTATGTGAGAGAAGTGAAACTCGCTGGGTGATCATTTTGCTAATATCATTTGCCGAACTGATAGTGTGTCGAGTATGGGAATTGAAGTCCTCCCCGGATACAATCGGCTGGTGGGCTGCACATGAATTGACATTGCGAGTAACCGAGGAGTCAAGCTGGGAGAATGGCTGATGCAACATTATAGAAATCCTAGGTTATTACAAACAGTTAGTTAGGATCAGAAGTCAGCGAATGGAGCCACTATCACGTACGTTCTGTTCATCATTGTAGCTTGGAACATCATCTCATCAAGCTCGAGATCTTTGTTCAGAGAGCACTTTTTGCTCGGAGGAAGATGGAGTCTCCAGTTTGTGAGAAGAGTCTCGATTCGATCAATATTCTCATCATCAGGACCAAAGAACTCGGGGGCCCTCATCATCCTCCCTAAAATACGGCCGGACGCAATCCGATACGCAAAGGACGAGAATTCGCGGTCCTCTCCAGAGAATTCTGCATCTTCAAGATCTTGCAGATACATGGGTGTTGGGATGGTCTGAAGGTCATGAGCATTAACATTTGCCATTGAACATCATATTTGAACCTGTAAAAGCTTACCTCATTGATATATTTGTCTTCTTCACAGGGTAGAGCGACGTCGGCAGGGACGTCATATAGAGCAAAGTTTGTTTCCCTATGCACACCAGCAAACATACCATCAATAACATAGAGATCCCACCAAGTGCGACGCCAGCTTTCTTCCAGCACAGGAATCCCTCGACCATACATGGTAGCAAACGGTCGCGTGTGGAGGTTGATATCAAGAGCAATCTTCTCAACATCAAGCAGCATCTTCCTAGACTGTTGACGCTGGCAGTTTCCGTCAAGGCCAAGGATAAGCAATACCATGGCTTGAACGAGGAAGCCATCTTTTGGTGTGGCCGAGTTATAGCACATCTCAAAAGCTTTATCATAGAATACAGCACCAGCTGTGCCAACATTGATGAACAGCGAGCCAATGTAGCGAATGGCTGCGAGCAGATGGTTGATCTGGCCATCTTTAGCGATACGCAATAAATGGGGTTTTGGTAGCACAAAGGGGTGCGCAGCAAAGAAATGATGGTAGAAGGAATCTAAGCATTTATCGGAAATGAGACTAAGCGGAGTCTGGGTCGAAACAATCGCAGTGCCCATCGCAGCGGCAGCAGCAGCAGCAGACGTAGGAGAAAGAAGCAGATAGGAGGTATCATAAGTGCGCATCAGTTGCGAGTTTTCTGCCAGGGGAGCAACTGATGATGAGAATGGAGAACTAATACCGGTGCCAGAGCCAGTAGGATCGGAATTGCTTGCAGACGCTGATGAGCTAGCTATATGTTTAGCTGTATTTGTCTCTGGAACCCCAGAGGTGTGGCCCATAACCGTAGGGCAATTAGAAGCATCGCCAGTATTGGTGGTTGTAGCCGTAGTGCTCAATGAAGACGACTGTTCAAGCTCGGATTCGGCACGGCGCTTGTTAGGATTGTTGGCTGAAGGCTTCGCCCTTGGACCTTTATAGCCACGACGAGATGCAATGTAGACACATTCAGATTCGTTGGCAGAGCATCGATGACATGGCATTTGACCATTGCACTTGAGGTGTTTGGCACGCTACATTTGACACTTGCTATTAGTACCTTGTATTTCTGGGGAAATGTAATAAGAGAATGAAGCTAGACATGGAGGTTATTACACAAGCGAGACAGGCGGCAGAAATAGCCTGGGGAGCGCTGCCAGTACTGTTTTTAGGATTGGCATCGGCAGGAGATTGGGTTTTAGACGTCGAAGTTTCAGAAGGGGCTGGTACCGCAGGTTCAACTTGGGAAGGCATGTTGACAGATGGTAGCATGATTTCGTGAGACTGTGATAGTGCTGGTGTTTGCTGATGGTGGGCATTGGAGACAGCTATATGCTGATAGGCGAAGCCTGTGTTCTCAGACTGGGACTGGGCTTGAGGCTGCATTTGGGATTGGGATTGAGGACCTGAGATTCCCGAAGTAGGATAGAAAAGGTCACCGGTCCCCTGAAGAACGGCATTGCTAGACACTGTGCTGCCGCCACCGGCCCCCATTCCTGTGTCTGGCTGCATATGCGTGTGCATATAAGGTTGAGACGATATATTATCGCTAGAAATGGGGTCAGAGTTGGAGCTGTAGTGGGAGTGGCCGGTGTTCGTAGGATTCGGATTGGTACTGGAACTGGGATTAAGATATTTAGAATATATGGCGCCAGGGGCGCCGTTGTGCGGGGCGTGGTGCAATTGGTTTATCTGTTGGGCTTGATGCATTTGATGTAACTGATGTTGGTTATTGTGCAGATTAAAATGCAGTTGTTGTGCCTGCATGGACATCATCTCCACATTATTTATGGTCGCCGAAGCAAGAGGTGAAACAGAGGTCGCCGAGCTGGATGTAGTCGCCGGGTCCCCTTTCAATTTCAGGCTTTCGTTCAAGTCTAAGCCCAAGCTGGCGGGGTCCATGCCCATGAAGCCCGAAGGAACAGCGTCCTGAACAAGGCCCGACTGAATGGCGACCATCTCCTGTGGCTGCTGACTCTGAGGCTGTTGCAGGCCAGGTGCGATTAAAGAAGCCACCGGGTTAGACACGTAAACAGGATTTCCTGTGACATCAGCCTGAAGCTGCATGTCCATAGATAATGACACTTGCCACTGCTGATGGAGCTGGTCGTTGGCGTTGTAGGCCTGCGAGTGGCCTAGGGCCTGGCCCTGTTCAGCCATTGTTACGTGCTGCTGTTGATGGTACTGGTTTTGCTGATTCTGGAGCAGTGGCTGATGTGAAGAATTTTGATGATCCATCTTGACTCGTCTCGTTGTCTTCAGCCTTGGCCAGTTTGACTGCTTCCCTCAATTCAGCCTTGCCGCACCTTCTAAACAAGGAAAGATAACAAACGGCACTTTTTTTTTTTTAAATGAAAACAGAAATTTCTGGATTTGAACTTTCCACCTCCTGCCTTGTTCATCACAAGTCCGGTCCGTCTTTGTGGTAGAGTAACGTTGACTATGCCACGAACTATGGGAAAGAGGGAGAAAGAAAAGCAAAGCTAAGACTGCGAGCGAGCTTCTATTTCGTTCTAGAAGCGAGAAAACAGGAAGGAGAAGACCTCGCTACTTCCTGAAGCTCAGGGAAAATAGCCAACCTTGTTGTGTCTGTTATCTTCGTGATCCAGTAGCTAATGAAACTGCAGCCAAGCACGAGAGTGGCGAAAGGAGATAGAAAAAAGGAAATATTGAGACGGCTGACGGGGCTAGGCACCATTTCTCAGTCAGTCTTTTTGTGCCCCCAGCCCTTCTCTCCAGGACACAACATGCCTGCATTCAAGGATACAACGTATTCTTTCAGTAGTCTGCAAGTACAGGTTTCCGAGTATGATGATACAAGGAAGTGTTGGAAACTCCAACGCCGTCTTGCGTTTATCGTGTCTCTCTGATACTTCCAATTCAAGCCGTGACTTGTAATATCATCCATCACGACCAAGATCCAGAAGGTTCAAGAAAAAATACAAAAATACAAAATAAAAGATCGAGTAAGGTAAGTAAACCAGCCATCAACAACAGGGCAAGGAGCGTGTGTATCAAGCAGTCACAACCAACCACAGCGCATCAACCCAGGTCTTGGTCTTGGCTCTTTTTTTTCTCCCTCTCGTGAGGGAGCGAGGGAATAGACGCCGCCAACGCTACAATAACGACAGAAAGCCAGGTTTGGGAATGGACACTCTTGACTAGTTTCAACCGCCTCGTCTCATTATTCAGGCAGCGATAACGCACGTCTTCACGTCACACCAAAGCGCTCTAGCCCACCTCAAAACTTTCGCCTACAGTTGGCTACATAGAGTACGCCGAACTACATTTGTGTATCTATCACACAGTATGTTTTGAGGAGAGACTAGGCTTTCAAACTTTGACAGATAGCCTGTTCATTCCATTCATCACGGCGTATATATATTTGTATAAAGCACAGGCCTTCTTTCCATTCTGTTTGCTGCACCCATCGCAACATCAACATTACACACCACTACACATGTATTGTTACTACTAGTCCTGTACTGCATTTTATACATTACTATATCCAAGTTGTCTTTGGAAACCAAATCTCTCCTCTTCTCCCAAACCTGGAAAACACAAAGACAGACCTTATCATGTATTCCCAGCCCAGATTTGCCCGAAACAACAAACTCCGAATCTATCTCTCTGAATACTTCAAAACAGGCCTTTCTTCTTTTCTTCCCCAACATATTCTTTTTTTTTAGATAAGAAAAAAAAAAAAAAAGAAAGACAAAAAATCATCGTTCCCTTATGCCAGCACATCCTTCGAGCTACGGATGTTGTTCATGCGAGAAGCCCAGTTGCTGAGGTTAGCACGGGTATTGGCGATAGAACCCAACAGACCCCACTGCGAGTTGATGCCCTCGACTCTGTGAGACGAGTTCAGGTTCTTGACAACCGTAATCTGGTAGCAAGTGGCACCACCCTGGCGAGAGACAATAGTGGATAAGGCCAGGAAGTACTCCCAGATCTAAACATATTGTTAGTGGCAAGGCACTCCAGGATAGATCCCGAATCAAGGGATGAAAGTAAAGAGGATAAGGGAACTTACGCGGAACCAACGCTTGCCGTACTTGGCCTCAACCTTGTCACGGTTGCCCATCCAGTTACGATACCACCTCCACAGAGTTGCAGAGTAATGCACACCGATGGTATCGATACTCTTGATCTCAAAGCCAGCAGCCTCCAGAGAACTGATGTAGAATCCCAGGGGGGTTGACGCATCGGCACCAGGGAAGATGTACTTGTTCATAAAGATACCCCAGTTCAGATCCTCGTACTGCCAGCTCTTACGAAGACCAGCGAGCTGCATAAACATTATACCATCGTCATCCAACATGTTATAGCATTGGGTTAGGAAGCCAGTGAAATGGCGGATACCAACGTGTTCGGCCATCTCAACACAGGTGATCTTGCTGAATCCGCCCTCGGGGACAGGAATATCACGGTAGTCCATGCACAGAATCTTGCTCTGCTCCTCAGGGATACCCGACTTGCGAAGAATCGAGTTACCCCAGGCAGTCTGGTTACGACCAAGGGTGATGCCAGTAGCACGAGCGTTGAAGTTGTGGCTGGCAAAGTTTACCAGAGTACCCCACCCGCAGCCAATATCAAGCATGGATTCACCCTCCTTGAGCTGGATTTTCTCGCAAATGACAGCCATCTTGTTATCCTGGAGCTCCTCTAGAGTCTCCTCGCGATCGGGATCCGAAATGATACCAGAAGTGTACACCATGCGCGGGCCCAGGAACCAACCGTAGAAGTCGTCACCACGGTCATAGTGGTCACGGACCTGCTCCTCGTCTATTTTTCACAATGTTAGTAGGACACAATCTTACAGACTAATACAGTGTTAGTAGAGAGGCGGATGAAACTTGCCCTGAGAACGAGTGTGCATAATAGCCTCAGGCAGCAGACCAGTGAAGACAAACTTTAGCATGCCCAAGGTAAAGCGGAAGGAAGCCCAATCGTGACGCCACTCAAGAACCTCCAGGGCATCGCCGTTGAATTCAACGAGACCGTCAAAGTACATTTCGAGGAAGGTTTCCATGGGGATCTTGTTCTTGCCACGGTACTTGAGACGGTCGGGGGCATTCTTGAAAGTCAGGTAGAACTCGACGGGGCGGCCGGGGAGCTGGGCCTTTTCATTGCGGCGGGGGGCAATGGCAGAGATGACTAGCCACCAGCCAAGAAGAATGACTAGCCACCAGCCAAGAAGAATTGGAATGGTGGTGAAAAGGGCAAAGAATAAGGTGGTCTTCATGCCACCGCCAACCTTCCACGACGCATAGTACGGGACCAGGAAGAGAAGGGCGCCCATGCCCAGATTGCTAAAGGTGTCGGAACCGGGGCCATCAGCGGGCAGCGGTGCGTTATGGATTGTGGGATACTAGTTGAAGCAAGAGTTAGCATCGATGGGTGATGGGTGATGGGTGTGGCCACGATGGCTGCAGGCATTGTGAGCCAACCACAAGGCAAGAAGACGGTGCGGCGGCATTGACAATGGCATTGACATTGGCATTGGCGATACTATGGACTAGTAGCAGTGGTGTTGATAGATAGTCGACAAAGGCCAGGTGTTACCACTATCACCACCAAGCGTAAACGCGGGGCATGAGCTGGCCACTCGGCAAAGTCAAATATGAGCTGGGGGGGTGGAAGGGGGGTGACAAGCTCTTAACTCACATTAGTGGTGCGGACACCACAAGGCTCCGCCTTGACGAACTTGTCGCCAGAGAACGGAGGCGTAGAAGAAAACTCAAAATCTGATTTCTGAGACGCCATGACGGGCAAATTATGCAGGAGATTTTGCTTCTGGGTAAAAAAGAAAAGAAAAAAAAAAAAAAAAAAAAAAAAAGAAGGAGAGAAAGGTGGAAGTAGAAGTGGAAAAGTCGAGGGTTTTGTGGGAGGATAGCTGAAGGCTTCTAATCCTAGAGAAGCACTAGTATTTTACTTGGCTCCTAATAGCCTACAGAAGCTTACCACAGCATAGCCTTGGTAGTTAGGATAGGATGTAGCACAGGGCTATAAAGCTGCTGGCTGGGCTTGTTTACAGGCGCCCCCAACCCCACCCTAGTACTATAGAGGCTTGTTTACAGAATGGTAGCCTCGCCTATTATAGGCAGTCACATAACATGGGTAAGGAAGGGTGCTAAGCATACGAACAACATATATTAGCCCTTAAACTCTGACTTAGCCTTGGCCCTTTTCTCTTGACTGCTACTAACTAGTCTTGTTTGTATAAGACAATTGTTTCCAAGGCATTGATTGCACTTGACTTGTCCTTTTCTCCATGTCCAAGCAACCCTCACTCCCCCCGCCCCTATCAACGTCCTGCTTCTCTGAACTGGGCTGGGGCTCTATAGTAGCACTCTCTCTTCCACCACGCATCTGTGATGTGTGTACAGCGTCAGGATGGGGGGATCAGAGGAGGAGCAGGGGCTCGAAAGTAGACATCGAGATTCAATCTCCCGTCGTATAGCCCTTTATCAAACGCACCACGCAATGTACTCTTTTGTTGAGGCAATATAATAATGGATGAAATTGAATGAACCCATCCCACTGCATTACGTGGCATGGCCTTGTGGAGAGTCTCGATATGCCCTGACACTGCCTGTTGTTCCTGGAGCTTGTTGACAGATTACTGGTGGCTGTAGGGTATAAGGCCAAGGCTAGGCCACCAGTGTAGCTTAGTTGATGATACAGCAAACTGAAGCATGGCGACTAGTTTGAGGAAGCACTGCGGTGCAGGCAAGGCGGGAAACCGCACCATGGCTCCAGCGGTGGAAGCTGAAATCGTATGGTCTCCTTTTTGTTTTCCATACTTGGCAAGAATACATACAATGTCTGCATTTCCCAAGCACCGCCCCAAATCAATTTCCATGAGCAGAACCTGCACTTCAGCATCAAAACAAGGGGTACAGCCAACAACCATGCACACATGATTGTCATAGCCAAGCTTACTTCCTAAAAGAAAACTAAAACAAGCCTTCTTGTTCTCAAAAGCCCACCCCATCACTATAACACCTCCTCTGCATACTGAGGTGCCAGGCATTGCTTAGTAGGAATGGCGGTGCCGTGCCCAAGCCTGTTGGGGAGAACAGTTATCGCTGCATGATAAGACGCACCGCTGTCTTTGGTGCGTGACACTCCCTTGGCTGCATCAAGGGAATCCCATTTTCGCAGACTGCTTGCCATAAGGCAGCTATCCTGTTTTCATCTCTGATGTTTTGTCTTGGCAAATCTGAAGACTGCTCAGAGTCGTTGTTGGTCCAAATTCACCCTTATAATCGGAATGGACGGCGGCTTGCAACTTAACAGCATGACGGTTCAATCACACTTGATAGAGTATGTCTTATGTAACGCGGGCTTTTTGCCAGCCCAAAAAGAGAAAACAACCAACAATGAAGAGGTGAGGAAGAAGGCTGTAGCTACCAATCCTAGGACCACGGGCTGTTGAGCCGGATATCAACCGATATAATCAGCCGGCCGAAATGAGGGGCCACGGAAGCAAAGAGCGGGACAGCAACTGCAAAAAAGAACCTTCATTAGGGCAAACAGTTGGCTCCATATGTAGAAGTTTCCTCTGTGGCGGTAAGAAAGATAGAGATGAAAAGCAGGGAAATTTGAAAACAGCACATTGTAAAACAATGCAAGCTTTCGCTATTCTAGGGTAATTGCCTACTTGCATACCTGAACAGCACAGTCTGTCTAGCTGGCAGGAGAAGACAAACCAGCTAATTGGTCATTCATCTCCATCCATTCCTCTTTCTGTTTGTTCCTTCCATACAAAGAAAGCCCTTAAGATACCCATACTTGGCCGACCATTTGTCGTCTTCTAATTGGGGGTCGGAGGACCAGACCGACAAGGTGCAAGAAGCCAGATAAGACCAGGGCTATAGATCTATGGGTCACACACAAAATCCGCCCAAAATTAATAGAAAATAATAAAAATAAAGGAATAAAGAAAAACCGCCACATAAAGCACACACACACACACACATACAACATTCTCAGTTGTCATGTTCGTTCTCTGACTGCACGAGAAAACAAAGTCGTAATACACATACTCAAGTGAACTTCCGTCACTTCACTCTCATGCATACGGGCGTGTAGTAAGTACCTGTACATATGTATCTATGCACATGCACGCTGTGTGTGTTCCGTACTATGTATATATATACACGTTTTACTTATAACAGCAACGACAGCAACAAAAACAACAGTGGCAGCAGCAGTGGTCAGTAGCTATGCCATCGGCCTTTTCATCTTTGCCATTTATCTAATCCAGTCCCCAATATCGACAACCAAAAGCCAGGTATCCAAACACGCACACGCCGGTGCTTTGCTTGCACACACATATGCTAGCCGGTCGGAAGCAAGGATAAAGCTGCCAGTATTTAGAACCTATCCTTCTATTTGTACCATAATAGCTCGGCCCAGCCAGCTTTCCAGCAACGCCCACATCTCTAAAGGGGCCTGGAATCAATGTTTGAGGCTATGCAAAGCGCTCTACATATATCGCTTCGTTGGAGCTGGGCCTAAGAAAGGGGGAGATGACCACATCCAGGCCACTGCAGTCTATCCCATCCCATCCTATCCTATCCTATCCATGTCCTCATTCTCTGTCGAGAAATGGTGGGAGTTAACCCCGTAAAACTGCAAGGCCGTAAGACCGTGGGGCCCGCAAGGGTAGCTGGTAGATGTTCTCAACACAAACTGCGGCAGCTTTGTCTCACGAAACGGCCTCCTGAGTTTGCTCGGATTAACAGGGCCAATCAGACTTCTTGCACTAGACCAGAAACTAGACCCGCGCTTGCAAGGAAGAATTTCGAACTATGCCTTCGTCAAACAGGCAAAATTGCAACCAGCATGCAGAACGCCAGACCGGCTCCAGGCACCAACCAGTTGGCAACAAAGAACAAAAAGCCCATCCCTCCCGCCTGTTGAGAAGCACATGCACACGTATACACATGCGCAGTACCATACTTCAAAGCGTGCTGCAACCTAGCCACTTGTTGGGCTCTGCTTGCTGCTCCCGCCATAGCACATGACAACAAAGTAATCTGTTGCGATCAAGGACTGAGAAAGCAGTTGGGGGCTGTTTTGCAATGCATAGTATCTCAGGGTTTATAATTGAAATGTATTAGGGTTAGTATCGGTGCTTCTGGCTCCGGATGGCTTGGCCTCATAGACTTTGGATGACATCCAAACACGGACGAAACAAAGTTAAACATCTCACAAGGTGCATGGGCAGCATAGACAGAGGCGGAGGCAGTAACAGAAAACAACAAACGTGATTCTAGCAAACCAACGGTCCGGGCGTGATACTGTGATAAGCTAATATAGACCAGTGCCTGGCAGACGATCAAACAGGCTGCAACGTTGGGAGAGAAAAAAGAAAACAAGCTAATTGCATGTGGAAATAGGGTTAAGGGGGACGCGGCTTTGCTATTTTTTTTTGGGTAGTTGCAAATGGAATTGGGAGAATTTGGCCTTCTATTATTTATTTTATCACTATCATTTTTCATCATCTGCCTTGATAAGGGGAAACGAGCGCGCTTCGTATACTTTAGAACTTCTCGTTCCCAACAATGCGGCCTGCCGCTACGTCGTCTAAATGACTAATGGTCAATATCCAAAAAGCCAAGACAATAACAATAACGAGCAAGAGCAAATCTAATATGGGCCAAGGACGGCAACGGAAACTCAGAACAGCTAGCTTAACATTGGGCCCGCTTCCTGGGTTGGTGTCAGTCCAAGGCTTAAGTTAGGGTTAGCAGCGATGGCATCTTGGTGTTTCTGCTGTCAACTGGATCGTCAGTAGATTGTATAGTTAGTGCAATAAGGGAAACTCACTGATGCCAGAGCGCAGGAGAAACCGTATGATAGACATGTCCCTGGTAGGCTGTGAGACTTCGGGGGCTGTGAAACTAGTCACAGACATATATCAAGCTAGTGACTGAAGCTTAATGCTTCAGTTGTGATCATCATACAGTTCAGCGTGCATCGCGATGAAGAATTTCTAATCTTTTTTGGCTCGCTTATACTTATCTACAACTTAGGATGCGCTTCACTGAAGCATGTGAGGCATTAGGAATGAGGAAGATGTGGCCCCGACCTGGGTTTGAGGTCCTGTTACCGGGTCTTTACTGCGGCTTCTGGGCCTAGGTGGTAAGCAAGCGGAGAGACTGGGCGCGCGGCCTAGTTGCCAATAGAACGAGAGCACTTCGGAGAAGACGGGCTAGAGAAAGTACTTAAGAGCGGCCTGTCCCCGTCCTGTTCTTCCGTCTTGCTCTCCTCTCATCCATCTCTTCTCTATAGCGGGGATCTTATTAGCACTCTCTCACCTTCTACTTTTCTTTTCGTAGGCCGTGATAGCATCACCGCCTGGCCCTGGTGGCTTTATCTCTTTACCTTTATTCTAATAATACTTGACGAGCTGGTCTTTTCTTTTGAATAACCTACCAAAGCCGACCTTTACCTATTCTACAAAACTCTCTTCCCCCCCCTCCCCCACCTTTCACAATGGTTTACAGAACTCTAAGCTTATTCTCGGCCTCGTCCATGTTCCTTGGACTCTTACCGGCTATTGCGTCCGTCAAGGCCGAGAGCGCCTCTACCTTCACCGATAGCAAGTCTGGCATCGTTTTCCAACGCTTCTCAGCTCAACAGTCCTCATTTGGCATAGCCCTGCCTGAAACTGTAGAAAGCAGCTTTATTGGTCAAATCGCCGTTCCCCTCACAAACGGCGCCGGATGGGGTGCACTTGGACTCAATGGTCCTATTGACAATAACATCTTTGTTGCGGCCTACGCCAATGGAGCCGACGTGACTGGCTCCCTACGGAATGCAGACCAGTCCGAGGTCACTGGCGACTACAGTATCCGCACTATTGGCGAGTCCACTAGTGTTGATAAGTCTTCGCTTCTGTACACGTTCCTTTGTGAAAACTGCCTGAGTCCTGGCGTGAGTGCTGCGCTGAATGGTGCGGGTGATACTGCGACTCTGGGTTTTGGTCTGTCTAGCGAGGTTGTTTCAGACCCAGCTTCTACCTCTGCTACGCTGGGGCCAGCTAACAGCGGAAATGGCACTTTCTCCATTAGCCTTGCCGCCGCGCGCAATGCCGAGTTCCCAGCCTGGGTTGCTCTTGCCACCCCGGAATCATCGAGCACAGAGTTGAAGAAGCGAGACATTAAGGACCGTAGTCCCTTCGACGCCGAATCCCTCCCACTCCTTGCCCGCTCCGTCGTGGAAGAATCGCACCAAATTGACAGACGCCACAAGAACGGCACTCGCCGCAAGAACCGAACTGGAGCTGCGTCACGCCGCAACCGGTCCAAGGCTGCGAAATCAAAGAACGGTAGCGCTGGTGCCGCTGCCAAAGCTAACGCAAAGGCAAAGGCAAAGGCTGAACAGGATACTGCTAGCATAACCGGCAAAACTCAGTCAGCTCAATCTATAAACCTTTTTGGCACCCGCTCTACTGATAAGTCTAGCAAGGTTAACAAACGTCATGCAAACGGTGGCCGTAAGAAGAACCGTACTGGTGCTGCTAGAGCCAAGCAAGCAGCAGCATCAGCAGCAGCCAACACCGATGGCAACACCAACGCAGGCACTCGTGCTAATGCTAACACTGGTGGCGGCCACACCCACTCAGCCGCGCGGTCTGTTAGTCTGATCGATGCTCGCCATGAGGTAGACCCTGAGTCACTGCCTGCTACTTCTCGATCTGTTGACAGCGAAAGCAAGATGGCCAAGCGTCACGCTGCTGGAGGAGGCGGCCGTAGAAGAAACCGCACCGGTGCTGCCAGAGCTAAACAAAACGCAGCTGCTAGTTCTCGAGGTCAGAGCGCCAACACAGTTGCTGTTCGCGAACCTATGCCAGGGCCTCACACACAAGCTGGCGGTGGCGGTGGTAGTGGAGCGGCTACTGCGGGTGCTGGAGCTAGAGGCGCAGCCGGAGCCGGAGCCGGAGCCGGAGCCGGAACTGGAGCTGGAGCTGGAGCCGGAACTGGCGCTAGGCCTCAGCGCGGCGGCGGCCAGGGAGGCAACCGCGTCCAGCGCGTTCGCAGATTTGTCGAGGATTTCTTGAGAAGCCGCGCAGTTCCTGAGGAAGAACTCGAAAATGACGACGATGATGATGACTTTATCTAGATGATACAAGTAGATGATGCCCAGAGATACTTTAGGCATTGTTTTATGTTTTTGAGAGGGAGAGAATAGGTATTGGCCTTGATGGCGATACAGTACTAAGCTGTGCCGGTCCACGCGAGAATGAAAATGCCTTGAAGGCTGATACCTTGAGATATATAGTTAGGAAATAGTGCGATATGTTTGCGAATATATGAAAAATATATAAATATTTGGAATCATGGAAATTGAAAGACATCGTCTTTTTTGGCAATGGGAACGAAAGACCACTGGGTATGTAGATGAATACAAAAGCAAAAAAAAAAAAGAAAAAGAAAAAGAAAAAAGAAAACATGGCGAAAAGAAGAAAAAGACGGGGGGAATAAGATAACTGAAAGAAAGGAAAGGAAACAATAAAGACAAACTAGAGTCATTAGTTAGACGCCCACACAGAGTAGAAAGGAGGCATACACTAAGTCCAACAGAATCAATACTCAGAGCTCTTATATTTAGCAGCTTAGGCAGCATTAGGGGTAGATTGGGAGGACATCCCAGCTGAGCCTCTATCGTCACTAGAGCACTGGGGCCACTCCGAACCTTTCTTGCTGCCTTCGGCGCTTGATCGTGCTGAGACTAAGCCCGTGTCCTGTTCAAAATCATCTATGCCAAAGGGCCCGTCGGAATTTAGTAGACGACGGCCTTCAGACCCAGAGGTTATGTCATTATTGGCTCGTTCTTCCAGCGCACCATCATTGATGCGGAAGACAAAGGCAGCAGCAATTAATACGAAAATACTGCCCAAGGCAAACACATATGTCATGCTGCGGTCACCAGGCGTTCCGCGGGGCTTTTGCCAAATGGAAAAAATGACACTAGAGGTTATGTTGGCGATAATCTGCGGCGCAGCAATAGACATGTTATGAATGCCAAGAATAACTCCGGCTTCATCGTGCTCGGCAGCCTCATCCAGACCCAGCTCAGGGCTGTGGGTGTTGTCAAAGTTTCCAAGGCCCTGTGGGGTGCGGAATGGGAACCATTGTGAAGCGAGTTCCTGCTGCTTCAACTTGCGCTCGCGTATGAGCGCATCTCGGCGGCTAATTTCAGCTGAAATGATGGCCCAGGGAGCCCATAGAGTCAGGGCCCAGGTGAAGCCGATGGACCCAACTAAGACAGTGGCAACCTTGACGGAATGTACAAACAGTGTCGCAAAGAGAGTCAATGAAAAGAATACTAGAGATATGAACCAAGCCCGCTTCAGAGTAAAGCCGCGAATGTGAAGCCTGTCAAGCGCTGACTTGGGCTTGGATTCACAAGAATCATCACCTATAGGGGCCTTGTCATAGGTAGGTGCAATGAAGAAGGGGAGAAACACATTCGTCAATAGCGTGACAATAGAATTGACAAAAAGAGCTAGAGTACCAATGCGAGTGGCCTCCTCGTAAAGCTTCTCAAGCTCCTGATCGCTCATATTGGGATTTTCCTCAAGGAAAGGTTCGACATAGAGCTCGCCAATGTACGACGAAGTGTAGAAAAGGAAAGGGAACCAGCCAATCCATGAGAATAGCTGCACCAAGCAAACGCGTTTGATTTGGACAGGCAGACGGCGCATAGAGTGGAACAGTCCAATGAAGAACGATATAAGTCCGGGCCTTGCTTTTGGTGGTTTACCATCGAGCCGGGGGTCGCGTTCAGGGATCACTGCAATACTCAGACAGACAGTAGAAGCTAGGAAAAGGCTAGCAATAGCACAGAGCCCCTGAAACTGTGTGCTACCTAGCCAGGGGACGTAGCGTTGGAGTTCTACGTAGCCGGCTAAATAGCCCACAATATTGCCAACGCCAGTAATGCGACTTGCCATAGCATTTGCGGCTTCCTGCTGATGGGCTGGTGCGCAGTCGACGATGAAGGCACGGATAGCGGCTTGGACAGTGTTTATGGCGAAGTCAAGCACGTACACACCGATCACAGCCACGACGATAATGGTATTTTTTGCACCGCTGCCATCTGTATTGAAGCCCAAAGCACCTAGCACGGCCATGACTATTTCCTTGGTCCAGGCAAGAAAGAGCAGTGATGCGACTGTCGCAATTGTGCCACCGAGCATAAACGGTTTGCGCTTACCCCATGGAAGCCGGCAGTTGTCACTCAGCATGCCGACGTAAGGCTGCACAAGCGTTCCACTAAGAGGACCTGCAATCCATACTAGTGCCATAAGTGATTTGCTGAGCCCCAGCGATAATAGGTATGGCGACCCGTTGCTAAGCTCAACTGACCAGGCTATCTGCAGGCCCCCAATGCTAATGGTTAAGAGAATCAAGTACCATACGCTTTTGGTGTTGCGCTCATGCCCAGGAGGCGACGAGATGGGTGACGAGGTAGCATAGTTTGGGTGATTAGCCGCAGCAGACGCGTTGTCAACCGGGAGAAACGTAAAATCCGTGGATCGCGCGCCATGGCTTGGGTTGGGGCTTGCCGGTGATAGTAAAGGCGACTGCTCGTTTAACGGATCAACATCGGGGTCGATGAACTTAGGGCGGATAGGAGTAGGCGGTGAGTGACCGTCGGAAGAAGACCGCGAGGAGACCATAGTGAAAATGGGGTTGAGCCAAGCCAAAGAAGCCCAGTTATGAGCCCTGGCTTTTTATGAAATGTCACAACGTGGAGGAGGTGCTGCTTGCAGATAGAAGGGAGACAGGAAGGTGGTAGTCTTGCGATCAAAAAGGGAGAGGGATGAACAAAAGGAAACCTGAGGGCAATGAGGACAAATAAAAGACGAGACCAAGAAGGGAATGTAGAGGGGAGAGATGACGTGAGAAGAAACCCAAGCTAGCCAAGTCAAATAAAGTCAGGATGGTAAGCTCCCCAGCTTTGCCGCACAGACCTTTTTCGTACCGGGCTGGCTAACACAAAGCGAATAGAATTATAATTGATTTGCACGGCCAGTTTGCAAGTGGCCAAGGGCGCAATAGTGCCAGGTTTCTTGGACTAGGTTGAGGTGTGCGTGGGTGGATGTCAGTACCAATGCCGGGTTATGCTATGCTGGTAGAGTGGCAAATAATGCATGATGTTAGTTTTCTCCTACGTACTGTATTCTTGAAGCTGACGTAATTCGAGATTCTAGAACGAAGTAGTCGTAGCTATCGTGGCTGCTATGGAATGAACAAGATTAGGTTTGGCATTGAAAGTTGGCCATACGATGGCGATGGCGATGGCGATGGCGATGTCAAGATTACATAGAGGCCATTTGTGTAGCAAGGCTGACAAATTTGCAGCTACAAGGCTGAGAATTGTAAGCATGAAACCAAATGTGTTAGGCAGAGAAATCGGGCCTCTTAGAAGAACATATAGATGGCAGTTGCAGTCTTGGGACATTTCATGTTAGAGCTGATTCAAGCATTGCACGTGATGGAACAAAACCAAAGACAGCCTGGCTTAATGAGCTTCAATCGCATTATTACTGCCTTTACTTGAGTTTTGACGTGTTTTAACTTGATTACTACGCTGCTTGTACGTATAGGGGTGAAATCTGTGCGACTGATAGCTGAGGTCATAGTAGACGAGTAAAATTCTTCAACTCTTATCGTGATGGCTAGTAAAGTAGCCGCTGTGAAGTCGCTGACCGACCGGTTCTGTATGCAACAGCTCGCTTTGACGTTAGGCGAGTGGTAAGCGAAGAAACAACACAGATACGCCTAAGAGGATCTATCAATAAGCACAACGTGCATACAAGTCTGTGTATAGATATGCATCTGCATGTGGGCAGCTAGGCCAAGGGCTAATATGGTAACCGCAAAGTAGAAACCTGCATGGTCAGAAATCCTAACTGCGTGTTGTAGTCATAGTCGCAGCCTTTCTCACACCGTAGCAAGTACTATTCATCCTGATCACCCCCACCATGACGCCAACATAGATGATCTTCACTTTGTATACCCGTAGATGTGTGTGTGTATGTGTGCGTATGTGTGTGTATGTGTGTAGGCCTGTTCGTCTGCTTGTAAGTCACCTACTACGACACATTACTCTAGCGATTCTAGAAGATGAAAATGGTGTCAATGTGAGAGGGGAAGTATAGACAAGATAAATATCGTAAGAAACACACTACTGGCCCCTCGCTTGACAAATAGGCCAACGAGTTAGACTGCAATGCACAGCCACCTGATCAATAAACCCCCACACCACTGCGGTGGCCATGGCCCTTGACTGCTCGCCTTGTTGTCCCATGCTGAAACTCCATCCACTTTCTATATATACAATGTAGCCCAGCCGACGCAAGGTAAGGAAAAGAAACCCAAAAACTAAAAAGGAAGAAGGAATAGGAATAAGACAAGAGGAAGAACAACAAAAAAGAGCGAAAAAGAAAGAAGAAGAAAACAAAAGAAGTACACATGACACGATAAAACAAGAAAAAAGAAAACTCTATTTTGCCAAGGCATCTCATACACCTGGTCCCCCTCCAGAGCCACTTGGGCTCCCTCTATGATTCCCAGAATCCAACAAAAGATGGGGCTTGATGAAGCCCTCGTCTAGTTGCCTGAACAGTCCTGCAGGATCCTCTGTCGTAAGTATCTGTCGGAATGAGGGGATGACGCCTGTCGCCTGACTCTCCGCAGACCTAACCTGTGACTCCAGTGGTGCCGTGTTAGACCGAAGCAGCGGGTTGCTCCGACGGCGAGTTGGGTTGTTGCGTGCTGGAGGCGGTAGGTCAGATGTGTCAATATCGCTCCCTATTTCTGAGTCCGTTAAGCTATTGCTGTGAAGCAGCTCGCCCTGTTCATTTTCGGAGCGCGTGCGGGAGAGTGAGGTTGACGAAGCAAGGCGGCTGGGCCCGGCGCTGGACCCAGGAGCTCTTCCTACGGTGTTGAGAGAAACGTTTCGGTGAGGATTGTACCCTATGGCTGTATCAGAGCGCTTGTACAGCCCGCTGTTGAAAGTCTCGATGTCAAACTCGTCGTCACTGTCAATTTCATCGACTACACCAGTCTGGATGCCGAGGATTTCTAACATCCGAGCTGTAGTGCCGCCAAAAATGATGACAGTGAGCACCACGACAACTAGAACAGTAGCACGAAGCGCAGGAGCATTGTCGCCATCCATCAGTGCTGCTAAAGCTACGCCGACAGCTCCGCGCAGGCCCGCCCAGAACAGCATGGCCTGATAACTGTACGACAATTCTTCGGGAACCGTACCCCTTTTGGCAGCACGATATCGAATGACTCTATTAATAAGGCTAGACAGCGGGAACACGGCGACATAACGCGCTGCACAAACAGCCATGACACTGACGATGATCAATGGGGGCTGGAAGACGAGAGTGTTGTCGGTGAAAAGCGACAGGCCGAGGTAGATGAAAATGAAATTCTCGGATAGCTGCGCCAGGACCTGGAAAAGATACTTTGTGGTGAGTTGCGTACGTCGCGACATGTTGAAGTAGGCGTAATGCTTGAGCGTGATGCCACAAAATAGCAGAGATACGATTCCTGAACATGATATTAGTAGCCATCATACAAGCCCGGGCTGCCAAGTCTCAAGAGAGATTTCGACAGCCTAAAGATTCCAAGACATACCAGACATGTGTACACCATTCGAAAAGAAGTAGCTAGCATATGCGATTAGGACAACCAGCGAGCTCTCTATCTTTTGGAAGCGGCGGATATAAGTGAACTTGAGCAGCAGCGCCGTCCCAACGCCAACGAGAACCCCGATCAACATACTGCCAAAAAAGACAAACAGGAAGACTCCGATACCCTCGAATAAGCTGATCATACCGAGATTTCCAGCTTCTCCTTTCTTGTACTTCTGGGCGGTCTCGAAGATAACAATGGCAATGGCGTCATTAAGGATAGACTCGCCAAAAATGTATGTGTAAAGCGTGGGGTCTACCTTGTACGAATTGAAGATGGCGAGGATTGTGACGGGGTCTGTCGCAGAAAGGGTCGCACCAACAGAAATAGCGTCAACAAAATCCATCTTAAGGGGGCCAGGAAGCATGGCAAATAGCCAGAGTATGACGCCGATAACTACAGCCGACAAAAACGTTCCGGCAAAGGCAAAGGTCAAGATGATTCCGATGTTGCGAAAGAAGTTTGCCTGGTGGAGTTCGTAGCCGGAAGAAAGAATGATGGGTGGAAGCAGAAGATTGAAGAAGATTTGCGGGCTGAACTTGATGATGTTTCGGATTGAATCGCCAGGTGTGATGAGGAGAATGAGACCAACAACCATGCCTAGAAAGAGATACCAGCAGGTTAGCTGGGAGCTAAGAGGGGAAGCGATGAAGAGAGCAAGAAAGGGCTGTATGCGCACCGGCAAAGATGGAGATGACGGTCTCGTGAATAGCCTCGATCTTTTTTTCCTGTAGTAGGTAGCTGGTCAAGAAGGCCGCAATCAGCAGCATGATGGAAATGAAGATGGCCCATGACGAAATTGCCTCGCTTTGTGTAGAGTTTCCATCTATAGTGGAGGGGAGAGAAAGCCAGAGTTAGCAGACAGCAAGGGAGAAAAAAAAAGCGCAGTTAAGTAAAACGTCTTTGACGCTGGCACGAGTCACCGTCGATATGATATAGAAGATCGTGATAACATGCTATCCAGAACAGCATGTGAGATCGACAGAGGACAGCGGCTCGGCCCGCCCATGTAGTGGGCTAGATTGTATGGGGTGGGGATGGGGCGGGATTGAGGGGTGGGATGGGGAGAGTTTGCGCACCTCCAGGATCGGCATCGTCATCGATGGCTCGCGCTACAAGACAGGAGAAACACGATGTTAGCGGTACGTGGTTCGATAAGAGTGATAGTAGGCTCATGTATGCGTCGATTGTTGAGGCGGGATCCAGTTAAACCCATTTAGAGCTCGTCAAGCCAGGACTTGCGCCTATTTGCCCGGGCGACAAGACCAAAGGAAACCAAGACTAAATGCGGTCACATACAGAAGATGTGCAGAGCACCCGCGGCCAATTGATAGGCCATACTCTACAGGATTATGAGCGCGATTCGCTATGAATATCGTGTTGCCTTGCCAGTCTATTTGTTTGGAGATGTGCGTACTATCAAACTAGTGGTGCTAAGGGAAGGGACTTTCGCCGGGTCAATCGGTAAATGTGGGCGTTGGTTTGTCGTTATCGTGAGAAGTTTCAACGTGAGTGGACAGTTAAGACGAGGTAATGCAGGGCGAAAAAGCAGGCTGGACTAGGATAAGCAGAGATGGGCGAGATCAGCTGAAAAGAGAAACCCCTCGGAGAAGAAGAAAGAGCAAAGAGAAGAGCTGCAGTGCTAAGAAAAAAAAAAGGTACTGTGAAAGGACAGGAAAAATGAGAGCACCTGGCGTTGCTTCGCTTTAGCTAGAGCTATCTATATAGCTGAGAAGAAGAGAGAGGAGAAGAAGAAAGCCCTAAAGACTGTGATGATAAGAGAAGGACGGCTAACAACAGAGGAAAGATGGTAAATGGAGGAGAAAAGCAGAAAAATCGGAAACGGATATAATTCTTTTGCAACAGCGAAAAAAAAAAAAAAAAAAAAAAAAAAAAAAAAAACACGCTTGGCGGCGAACGAGATGCGATCTTGGTTGATGAGCGTCTTCTTAGTGACAGCTGAGTAGAGAGCGTAGAGACAGACAGACAGACAGCTTTAGCAGGTTTTTACAGGCTAAAGACAGCAGCAGCAGAGCATGGGACAATGATCTATAAGCAGCGCAGCCTCTATAAAAACAGCCTCCGCAAAAAATAAAAAGTGGGTCATTCTCCTCCGGCTAAATATAGAGCTAAAAAAAATGTAGAGCCCTGTGTACAAGGCCAGGCTACCCTGCCAATCAAATAGCACAACTAAATATCATCCAATCTTGATAGTACTGGACTGCATGTTGCACACCACCTCGCGATTCAAGCATCTTAACTTTGATTGTATTTAGGGCAAGGCTTTCTAAACTAGCACTTCTGTATACGAACGGCCGTGTGTGACTGTGGGCGTGTGACGGAATAAATAATGAAAAGGAAAAACACAATAAGAAAAAGAAACACAACATGCTGCAAGAAAGAGGGGTGAGTGGAAGGCTATGCGAAAACAAGATAGCAGGCAAGCAAGGAAAGCAGATAGCCACCCAAGAATCATGTAAAGTAGCGGAAGCGTCAGATGTGGTTACCAAGGCACTGTGAAGCTTGGTAGCAGATGGAAAGGGCAAAGGATAAAAGGTAGAAGGTAGGGGAGAGGCAAAGCATATGTGTAGATGACGGGCGAATAGAGGCGATGCCAGCAGTACTGGCAGAGACTAGAAAAAAGAAGAGAGTAAATGAAATCCGCACTTCTTACGGCTAAAATACACATCCATTGGTTTATATGTCGTCCCAGAAGACAACTCATGACTCCTCAATTATGAAAAGAGGAAAAAGAAAAGATACAAAAGAAGCATAGCGCGCTGGAGTACAAAATAGAAATAGGAAATAACGGGGAAAAGATGATACAAGAAGATGAAAGCGAGGTAGTATAGGACAAAGTCATGGCGCTTACTTCGACTTCGGTGTGGCACTTCCGCTCACGACACTGGCAGCGCGTTGGGCAACCGCACCCTCGGCCTGGGATGCTTGCTGCAAAACAGGCGTCTGGGGCGGGAGTTTCGGTGTCGAAACTTGACTGGTCGGCTGTTTGGCAGGCTGAGCGGGAGTCTGGGTTGGGGTAGACTGTTGTGCTAAAGCCTGTAGTTGTACCTTATGCTGGGCTTGTGCCTGTGCCTGAGCATGAGCATGAGCGTGAGCATGAGCCTGGGCCTGGGCCTGAGCCTGAGCCTGAGCCTGAGCCTGAGCATGAGCATGAGCCTGAGCTTGAGCCTGAGCTTGAGCCTGAGCTTGAGCCTGAGCTTGAGCCTGAGCTTGAGCCTGAGCCTGAGCCTGAGCCTGAGCCTGAGCTTGTGCAGCTGCCTGCGCCTGAGCTTGTGCAGCCACATGAGCCTGTGTCTTGACTTGCGATTGCAATTGCACCTGAGACAGCACCTGGGGCTGTTGTCCTTGTACTTTCATATGTTGAGCCTGGGCTGCTTGCACTTGTGCTTGGGCCTGGGCCTGCGCCTGTGCCTTTGCCTGCATCTGGGCGTGAGCCTGAGCCTGTGCTTGTGCAGCAGCTTGCGCATGAGCCTGCGCTTGTTGCTGTGCCTGGACAGTTGCCTGGGCTTGAGCAATCTTAGCCTGAGCCGCAGCCTGTTGTTGCTGGCGCAGAATAGCAGCATACTGTTGAGGACTGGATGTTGACACCATCGAGTTGGGCATATTGGGGGCCTGGATACCACCGGATGCCGCTGTCGTAGCCGACTGCGATATCGTCTGTTGCCGGGCAAGCATCATCCGCGTGAGCTCTTTAGTCGCTAGTTGCCTAACCTGATCGGGGGTAATAGTCGGGTGCTTCTGCCGGATTGTGGTCTCTAATATGTTATAAGTCGGGAGCAGAGATGGCGGAATAGCTAATTGCCCTTGGGGGCGAGGAGTCGTATTTGCAGCCAGCGCGGCAGCCACATGGAGGTTCCGGTTAGGGGCAGCAAGATTTGTGCCGTTAGTGTTTATTGAATTCATGACCACGTGTGCGTTGGCAAGAATAGCCTGTTGGGTCAAAGGAACACCGGCACGAACAGAAGGAGAATTGGCCGCTGTCGTGGTACCTTGAGGAAGCTGAGGGCTTGAATGTGGGCTCTGGCTTTGATTAGGCGTCGATTGTTGTGAAACGGGCTGTTGCTGCTGCTGAAGAGCTCGTTGCTGTTCAGTTATCCGGCGAACCTCCATGAGCACATCTGCTTGGGTTGCGGGCTGTTGTTGCTGTTGTAAGCGTTGTTGAGCTGCGGCCACGATATTTGCATTCATGGGAACTTGACCAACGCCGTTCACGGGAATATTCGGAATAAGGTGGGCCGGTATATTCTGAAGACTACTAACACCAGGAGCAATGGGTATACGAGAGCGGGCTTGACCACCTGCAGCCACAGCAGCAGCAAGCATGGCAGGATTAGGTACATTAATACGGTGATTATTTCCTGCAGTAAGCTGCGTACTCATACCAACCGCAGCTGCGTTGCCATGTGGTATTTGATTAGTGGCTACCGCAAACATTTGATTTTGGCGGGCAATCTGCCTACGCTGCTCGCGCTGTGCTGCTATTTGTGACATCATTTTGTCAGCTATCGCCTGGTCGTGTTCAAAGCGCATCAAACTGTAGTCTCGCGGTGTCTTTGTCGGCCTAGTTTGTGTGATATCGCCGGGCTTGCGCACAGTAGCGTTGTTAGCAGCCTGTTGCTGCTTTTGCAATGTTGCTTCGCGCTTCTTGGCTAACTTCCGCATAGATTCTATTATACTTATATGCTTCTGGTTGCGCCGACGCTCAACTTTGACAGGTGTCGACTGTCGACGTTTGGAGGGGGTAACAGCTCCGTTGGGGTTCGCCGCTGCCTGCTGCTGTGCCACTTGGTATGACTGAAGAAGAATACGCTGAGCATTTTCAATCCTATTGTTGTAGGCCTTGAAATACTGTGTTTTTTGCATGTCAGGTGGAAGTCCGTCTAACATTATCCAACGTTCGAAACATTCCCACGGTGTTCTTCTCTCAGCGGCAGAAATGAACTGCGACCTTCCATTTACAAGACTAGATATGAGAGACCAGTTGTAAGAGTACTTCTGCACAAGTCCACATAGCTCTTCATCTTCATTTTGCGTCCACATCGAAGAATGACGGTTTTCGAAGAAGGATTGCGGTGGCATAGCGAACTCTGTGGGTGGTCTGAATTGATGTCCCATATGAAGCCGGTCACGGGTTTGTCGGTGTTCTGGAGAAAATAGAGCCACTTGGGTGCACTTTGGTGCAAGTGGAATTGTTTTAGAGGAATCTGCATTTTCGTCATCATCCTCGAGTGCATACCTAAATCGACTAGGCTTGTGAGGGGGCTTTATTTCCTTGAGGTTCATGCCACGTTCAACATACTTGCTCAGCGGAATTGCTGGTCGTCGCCAATGGGCATCTGGGTCGTAGTCAGGACAGCCACCATCGAATTCGGGCACCTTCAGAGGTGCACCAAACATGGGCAGCTCAAGAAGCATGGACTCAGCAGTTGGGCTATCCTGCACTTCAAAGACTAGATCTCCCTGGCCAAGACTGAACAACGCTGAAGGTGGGAGGAAATCGAGTGGCTCATGCAATTCTTCGGAATCAGTAGGAGTCGTTGCGGAGCTGGAGGGGTCGAGATCTGGAACTGGAGGGGGTTTTTTGCCAACAATATCCATAGCATCGCTGTGCTTTGGAGGAATACAAGCGGAAACCTGCATGGCAAGCCTATCTTCCTTCGTCGATAGTACCCATTCCGCACAATCAAATGCTAAGCTCCGAGCTACAGCCCTCTTCCACTTATGCTCCTGCCTAAAGTCGGTACGCATCCAGCGCATCTCCTGAAGAAGCGTATCCCAATGTGAGGGTGGACGGGTTGGCTCTACCGCACGCTTTGGTTGTCGCAAAGACCACTTGTCGCCTTGTTGAAGGTGGTATACTCGACGCAAGATACGACAGGCTTGTGCATCCTGTAGAGAAACGTTCAAATCTGTTGTAGTGATTGTTTTGTGCGCCTGGTATAATACTTCATCCAATGGACGCATCCATTTGGAAGACTGAATGAATGTCTGAAAGAACAAGGGCGTAAAATAATTGCTCTCGGGTATGTATCCACCCTCAGGCGGTTCGGAGCCTGGATTTCGCATGCGTTGTGGTTGCTTGCCAAAAACTACATGTGGGTTCAACGGTTTGTTGGCAACGTTCTTGTTGACCCGGGATAGCAATTTCAAGTTCATGGTGCCGCTCGTCTTCGCCTTCTTTCCCATGATTTCAGACATTGTTTTCTGTCGCTTGTTTGGAGGTTCCGGTCCAGGCAGCTTTTCCGTCGGCTTTTCGTCTGTGGAAGGATTAATCGTCGCAATATCGGTCGATGATGTAATGTTTGAAGCTGTAAAAGGCTGTGTGTGTGATGTCTTTTTAGAATCAGCATTGCAAGCTTTGCCTTCTTCTTTCTCGTCCGTTTCCGAGGTGTTTGACTCTTGACTATCTGATATTTCTTTGTTTTCGGATATAGGAGAAGGAGGCAAGGTTTGAGGCAATGGGTTGGTAGGTTTGGGCGCTTCGCCTGATATCGAAGACATGACAGATTGCTTTCGCACCAAGGCTGCAGATTCTTCAAGAAGCTGGGCACGAATGGCTTCTGAAGTAGAGTCCACATCCTGTTTTTCGCTAAGTCTGGCCCTCTTTAATAGTGGTTCATTCGCTTCATCTCTGTTTACGTCTGGTCGGTCCGAAATTGAGCTTGTATCATTTCCAGGGCTAGTACCAGCAGAAACATCATGGGCGGCTGGAGTAGTAGAGGTAGCCGCCAATGATTCTGGTGAAGATGTCTCGGTCGTGATTCCATTGGTGTCGTGGTCAAGCGTCGTCGATAGCTTCCTTTCGGGCTTGGCAAGATTTGTTTCCAAAGTGGGTGCCGGAGCAGTGGCAGCAGCGGTTGCGGCAGTTTTGAGTGGCAATAGAGATTGTGCTCCATTTGAAACTAAACCAGGTTTAGCCTGTGGTAGGGCTCCGTTTGTCGGAGCTGGTTGTGAGGCTAGCGTCGATGTCGGTGAGCTTTGCGCGGCTCTGGGGGTAGCAGCTGGGGGATTAGGTTTCAATGGAAGAGATGGACTCGCGCTCGTCTTTGCACTCGGTACAGTGATAGTAGATGATTGGGGCTTGGTCACATCGGTAGATGAATTGGCAGAAGTTGAAGTTGTGGGTACTCGTGGGCTTGGGTTCGTTGTTGGGGTACTAGAGGTAGCAGAAGACAGATTTTGAGTCGCATGCGACTGGCCATTGGGAGATGTCGTGTTTGGCGGCGTCTTTACAGTGGCCTGGGGAGGAGGTATGCCTTCGAACTTGAAAACATCGCTTAGAGACAATGATGGTTTGATGATGTCGATGTGAAGATTAGGTGGTGTTTGTACAGCAAAGATATGTGACGATTTATTCAGCCTAGGCAAAAAGCAAGCACGATTATTAGCAAAAGAAAAAAGATACATAGAAGTCCAGGAGGAGGATTGTATGAACATGACTTACGTCAAAAGGTCATCTGCTTGGATGGGGCGCGACCCATTGTGAGGAAGCGCGTCGCCCTTTGATCCATCATCGCTAATGTTGAACTCGCAGCCATGTGCGACAGCCCAAAGTTCACGATACTTGCGCTTTCGCGGCGGGATAATTGAACTAAGCGACAAAAATAATTAGTATAATGTATCGTTATGATCGGAAAACTTGCCTCTTCCTAGTGAATTAAATATCTACCTTTGTTCATGGGTTCCTGATCGCATCAGCCTCGATCCATCGGCAGGCCCGACCACACTCATAGCATACAGTACCGCGACATCCGTTTTACGGAAAAAAGGATGCACAGTGAGATTCCGAATGATATTTAAGGTCGGAAAACGTCAAAAAACCGAATATATTTGAGGGTGGATGTGATTGTTTTGATGAAAAACACGGTGTCAGTTGATCAAAAACTCAGAATTCGTCGATTTTTGGAGGGTGGTTGACAGGTGGTGATGGTGGTGTATTTTGGCGGTTCACTAACAGCCAAAAACAACTTGTTAGTGGATCCCCAGGCAAAAAGGCAGAATGTTAGTCACGGTTGGAATTCAGACTAGCTTGAGGGAGGGGAAATATAGATAAAAAAGATTAAAAAAAAAAAAAAGGACAAAGCAGGTGGAAATGGGTTATTGATTAAGGGGGGTGAGGCACGTTGATAAGCCTCTTATCATCCATATACTACTCCACTTCTAGCAGATTTTTCTCTATTCAAATGAGCCATATTGCGACCAGCGAAGCAACCCAGGATAGACAAGGGACAAGGGTTTGGTAGCTTCCCAAACAGCCGTCTAGTGTGGCTGAATATGTAACGCCACATACTGTGGCTGTTATTTTTCTATGTTTGAACCACGACAGATGCACGTTTTCCCAACCAACACAAGCCTACCTCACTTTTATTCTTACATGATATCATGGCAGACACAAATAGTTTCAAAGCTCCTCGGATAGCCATCAAGCTAGGCAACAAAGCTACACAAAATTCCGCTTCTAATATCTCGTCAACAAATCCTGTCCCCGTTCTAGGGAAACGACCTCGGCGTGTAGGCCTAGGAGGCTCCGACTCTGATAATTCGGACGATGAAGAACAAGGTCAACATGAGGCGATTACAGGATTTGACATCAATGGCGCTGAAGATAAACCGGACGTCGGCTCAAGGAAAAATGACCATGCGCCGCTCATTATAACACCACAGCCAACTCGTGATTGGAGAGCCGAAATTAATGCGCGACGAAGCGTAAATAGACCCAGCATTGCCACCAACGCAAACAAGGAAACCGACTTGCCCGATAGCGAAAAAAAGGTTACTTGGGGCCTAAATTTACTGGAAAAAAGGCCTGATACTAAAGAGTCTGCGATCAAAGACCCCGCCCTGCCTAGTGATCACCAAAACGAAGCGCCAAAATCAATAGAAGACCAAGCCTTGGACAGACTACTTGGAAAAACCGAAAAGGAAGAAGTCCAACGAGTTATCAAAATTTCGGAGGCTGAAGCTCTCAAGCGCGATATCAATAGTGCTGCCGATACTCCCAACTTAGAGGACTATGATGACATGCCCGTGGAAGAGTTTGGAGCTGCGCTTCTCCGTGGAATGGGCTGGAATGGCGAAGACACACGTCCCAAACCCAAAACCGCCGCCCGCCGCCCTAACCTCCTTGGCTTAGGGGCTAAAGAGCTCAATGAGGAAGAAAACCTCGGCGGATGGAATCACGGCAACAGAAAAAGGCCACGCCTTGCCGAGTACAACGAACGCGCATCCCGGAATGACAAAAACATACCGCGAAACAGCTATAAAGAGGAGCGTCAACGCGAAAAGGAGCGCGAAAGTGGATACTCTAGGCATCATCATCACAACCGCGAACGTGAAAAGGACCGCCAGCGAGAGGCCGATCGGGACCGTTATTTCAGAGACAGCGAAAGTCGTCGGAGGCACGATCGCAACCGAGATCGTGAACGTGATGACGGCCACAGCCAAAACAAGTATAGAGACAGAGAAAGCAAGCATAATCATGATGGCAATGGTGGCAAGGACTGCGGCTCTAGATCCTCAAGACGATGACTACAACACTATTACACTGTCAGCGGTCTAAACTTATGACGTCACTAAACATGAGATGATATCATTCTCTTAATAGTGGCTCGCAAATACGGATCAGATGCTGGCAATTGACGGATGGTACATTCAGACGGAATCTTCTTTCAATGCGCTTTATCACACAAATTAGCATTGACTACTATCTAAATATCTAAATGGCGACCTAGGACTAGAAATCTCGTCCCGAGTCACAAAAGAAAATCGTGAGGAAACAAGAATCTTTCTGTCCGCAGCGTAGTTTCTTGGGCAAAATACGACATCAAACAGCGGATATAATTATATGTTAGAACATAAAGGGGGTAGGTAAGGATCTTTGCCATGAGTCGTAGCTAACACAAGTATTGAAGGAGATGAAAAGAAAAGTAGATCAAGAGTAGGAAATCGTAACAATAGGGTTCAGGGTTAGTAGAAAGTCAACGTCAACTTTGACGCTAAATAATAAGATGAGACGACAAGGCGAGAACTCCGGAACCCGCAACTAAATAGAAAACAACGACCGCGAACCTGCGCAAGGCGAATAAAACAAGACAGAAACTTATGAAGCCAACGAGAAACTCAAGCGAAAACGAAATGATGCACAAACTGGGTGCATGGCTTGTTCTTTGCCGTATTAATCAACTTGATCTTGTGATGTCACAGTAAGCCTTCTCTCCATTCGTCTGCGTCGTCTGTTGTTTTCAGCCAAGGATTCATTTGCCGATGGGCTCATGAAACTATCCTGGCTGTCTGTTGGTATGAGGCCCATCCCACCGGGAGACTGGGGACCAACTGGGTAAGGTGGATCATTGCCCCCGGTTCCTGGGCGTCTGCTTTGGCTGCCTTGGGGGTCATTTCCGAAGCTTCCACGGCCAGAATCTCTGCGATAACGACCGCCCGTCGGTGTTTCATTTCCTGACAAACTACTCAACGAGTCGCGACGGTGGCGATCCCTGCGTGCAGCCGCAGCTTCTTCTTCAGTTAGACGGCGTAGCGTGACACGCTCCTTGTCTCCATCCACTGTCATCTTGACACGTGCACTGCTACGTGTGGGCGTGGTTTCTATAACAGAAGAACCGTCTTCATCATCTGAGCGTCTATGTGGAGGCTGGGAGGTCCTTCTGATCTTGGAAACACGCTCAGCCTGCTCACGAGCCAAGACACTAGCGGAAGCCACTGCAGCATCTGCAGCAGCATCATTGGCTCTTCGGCGACTTGAGGATGTCCGGCGTGTAAACCGGGTGTTGGATGGCAAGGAAGTCATAGAGTCGCGACGCTCACTAAGATCGGACTCAGCATGGCGCCCGCGAGGGCGGGACGCCGACCGAGCCCGTCTGTGGTCAGAACGGCTAGCATTAGGAGGCATACTTGAGGCAGTGTACGAGTCAACGTCAGACATTGGTATACTTGATTGATTAGCCGAAGGGGGTAAAGTGGATGCAGGCGGTATACTAGATCCATATCTAGAATACATGGCCGAAGAATCATCCTCGGAGAAGTACGAGCTCATTGTGGTCGCAGTGCGCGTAGGGGCTCGGTGTGAGGGCCTTCTAGAATTGCCACGGGGAGGTCCAGAGCTGTCGCCGGTCAATCGGGAGCCGCTCACGCCAGACTGGAAGGCTTCTTCATCATGTCGCAGACGCTCTTCTTCTTCCTTTTTACTGCCGCGCCATTTGCTCGCGAGCCATCCCATACCAAGTCCGCCAAAAAGACCCTTGGTGGCGTTTTCTTTGGAAACCTTCTTTGCGAGGCGGTGGGAGGGGCTTTCATAACCGTCGTCATCTTCTCCATAGTCCAGACGAGAACGAGCAGCAGAGCGGGAAGGGGAGCGGTGACGGCGGGGAGGCGACTCGACCACGGAAGCACCTCTATAAGTAGTGTCCTCGGCAGCAGTGACTCTAGAATCAGTGTATATGGTGTTTCGAGATTGTGTCACGTTTGAGGCACCAACGCGCGAGTCATAGTCTTCGGTGAAGTAACTTTCAGTATCCTGAGGATGGCGTGGCGGAGGGTTATGGCGAGAGTATTCTGTTGAAACAACAGAGTATTCCTCATCATAACGACGGCGATCGTCCTTTTTGCCGGCCCAGCTACTAGCAGCCTTTGCACCACCAATCGCAGCACCGGCAGCAAGTAATTTCCCGAAAAAGCCCGTCTTCTTCTCTTTCTCGGATTTCTCGTTGTAGTAAACATGTGAGCCAGAGTCGTATCTAGAGGTTCCACCATAGCTAGGGCTATAAGGCCTCGAATGATCACGTCTACTGCTCCTGGCTCTGCTCTGACTGCGACTGCGTCTGCCACTGGAATCGTGGGATTTATCCTTTCGCAGACTATTAATCATGAAGGCACCTGCCAGTGCTGCAATGGGAGCAAGCCACTTCTTCTTCTCATGTTTCTTATTCTTGCGAGAATCATGGACATCACTGCCACTGGCATTAACAACAAATTCATGGTGTGTGGACCCATAAGATTTATAGTCCAGGACGAAATAAGCCGCCAGCATAAAAGCAGCATGAATCGAATAGAGAATAAACCACACTTTTGATGCACCATAGAGCGTGAGGCCGAGAGGAACTTGAACAATACCTAGGAGTGTCAAGAAGCGGCCTCCCCACATATGGATATAGCGTCTGACTGAGCGTTCTGTTTTAATGTTCTCGACAAGGCGATCGCCCAGAATATAGCAAGCATACATAACGAAGAGCGCAACTCCAATTCCATGGTGGGGGTTTGTCAAACTGCGCTTTGGGCCAACTGCGAAGAACCCTAGCATAAACGACGCAAGGAGTAGCAAAGAGCCAAATATGAGTAGCTGGTTATGCCATTTCCTTCCTCGACTAGCCGACCGAAAAAAGCGAGTGCCGAATATAGCAAAGGGAACAATGAACAAGAATACTAAAGCCGCTATAACAGCGTGGGCGACGACCAGACGTCGATATTCGGACCATGTCGAAAATCGGTTCGCCATACCTATATCACAAACTGTTAGCAAGGGCTAGTTTGGCGTGGGCTATCACCGCCAGTTGTATGAACGCACCATTGTATCGCATGGTCTCGAAGTTGAGACCTTGAAGATTAGGCAATAGAAATGAGTTTTTGGAAAAGTCCCAAGTCCCATCTCCCACCGACATAGTGTCGAAATCATAGGAGACGGTTCCAGGGCTAGACAAGTCTTCCGCGACCGATGCCATATCGGCGACAGCCCTATTATGATTTTACGGAAGTGAGTTTGGCGAAATATTCTGTTTCGAGATACTAGAGTGAATATGTCTATCAAATAGTCGAGGTAGTGGTTTCAAGTCGATATTTCGAAAGCGGTGAGTAAATTCTGTCGTCTAGAAGTTGCCGCTTCCAAGAATGATTCCAAGAACGTTCTTCAGTATCGTGTAGAATAGCAGGAATGGAAATATAGTTATAGGGCTGACTGGAATGCACGATTCTCGCAGATGTCTCGTGGCACAATATTGAGTCGAAGTTTTGTTGTGTGCGAAAGATGTAGGACGTTTAAAAAAAAAAAAAAGAATTAAAAATGCCAGTGAATAAAATACTAATAGAGTAACTGCAAACTTCCCGTCAGGGCCAAAGGCCAAAGCTGTGGAAGTAAACAAAAGCGGAATTTCCGTGGCAAGAAAATGAAGCTTGCTTGACGTGAAGATAAAAGCAGGGGAAAAGCGCATAGGAAATAAAAAAAAATAGAAAAAAAAGGTCTTCTAATTCTCCCTAGAAGACACCAAAGGTAGTCAATCGGAACAATACATTATCATTTAAACAAGAAAAGAAGAGACAAGCAGTAAAAAGCCAGGAGTCCCAATGGCCACGTCGGCGGGGTGATTAAATCGCACTGTGTTGTACTGCGATTGACCAGGCAACGCTATCGGTGACCCACGCAAGCTCCTTATCATCACGTGCTGTGTTGGTGGCATTATTCAAGCTGATGGGACAGAACCAAGTCATTACAGAGAAAGTTCAAAATTAATTTAAATCCAACTTCCTTCTCTTTTTTTTGGCTGGCGCATGGGGATTCTGTCGTGTCTCCCTGGGTAACTGCTTAAACTTGGCACAAAGCGCTTGTTCGTCTAATCTTGTGTCTGAGACTTGCATTCAGATAGCGGCTAACTCTTAGACCCTAATAACATTATAACCCTATTGATCATTCTAACTTGTTCATCAACCTACCTGCTTGCTTTGTTCAGTATAATCTAGACCAGATGTTAACAACATTAATAAGGCATCGGTCTATTCAAGTAAATCTATATTACAAATAATTTCTCACTCGGCCGCTGAAAGCAATCGTTTGACCAATCAATCAGCCCAGCCAAACGCATCCCCAATCGACATCGTGTTGCATCGTGTGCCAATCAGGGCAACAAGAATAGCAGCAAAGTCCACCACAAGTAGCACAGCAGCCGCCATCATGAAACGAGGGCTGAAAATGCGGTAGAGCATAAGGTGTCGTCGCAGATGTCCCGCCCAAACCATGGTAGCCAGCGCTTCTATGGCGTAAAAGGCAACAAATGAAGCCAGCGCTGAACTGACGCTCTCCAAGACACCACGGCGCTTGGGACCGACTTTCCAGAGAACAACTAGAGGTACAACTGTAACCGCCGTGATCTGGCCAGCAAAGGTGTTTAATACGATGAAGAGAGGGCTCCATGGGTAACGCACATCCATAAGGGGAATGAAGGCTGCATCCCATTGGATGGAGCTGAGAGTAGCCTGATGGCCAGTTGTAAAGAAGTGAAAATTACCCAGGATAGCGAGCATAACGGGACCAATGGTTTCGCTAGAGAGAAAGTTCAGGTCGAGGATCTCAACCAAAGACAGAACTTGCCAAAGCATGATACCTAAGGAACCAACACCTACAGGCTTGGAAAGCAAAATGCAGGCACCAATGACATTGAGGGGAAGGAGAAGATACCGAGCGCCGTTAGCATTTCCATATCCTAGGATGATAAATTTGTTGCCCTGGTTCTTCTCACGGGCAGGGACCACTGCAACACTAGGAGGAGCCCAAGTAAAAGCAGTCGTGCCAGACACAAAGATCAAGGCCAGTGTTATTTGAGCAATGTAGACACTAGCGGACTTTAACGAGCCCTCGGGAAGATTAGGGAACCAGTTTCCATTATTGGCTGCATCAATAACCCAGTGAAGGGCAGACATAACCAAACAACAACGGAAGAAAATGTTGACCCAGATCGGAGCGAATCCTTCGTAAGATCGAGAAGGTAATAAAAAGGACTTGATTATCATGGGAAGAACCAGGACAACGATGACGGGGATGGCAAGTTGCCAAACGGAAGATGTGGATGAAGAAGCTGACGAGTAGTATGTAGACGTGCAATAGGGAATCTGCTCCTCACGGCAGAGCTTTGATACGGATGCCACGCGCGCTAAAAGGACAAACATGAATGAATGGTAGACAGCAACAGTCCGGTCTTTCCATGATCTAATCTGCAGCGAAGTGACAGCTGAACAAAGACCAAATGTTGATATCATGAACAGCGAAATGGAATCCTCCCAAATAGTGTAAGAGTTGGACGCAAATCCAAAGGATTGTGTAAGGGCAAAGATAAGACTGAGCCAGCCCCAGAAGTTTGTAGGAAGAAGGTTGAAAATAGATTTGCTGGATTTGTGCAAGCCAACTAGAATGGCCAGAGAGCTGGTGATGCAAACTGCAGCTAGAGAATAAATCCACTGGAAAGACCCAAAAATCATGGACGCAGCAAAGACCAAACCGCCAATGGGAATGCTAGTAGTGGTAGCAATGATGACCAGGCGTTTATTGAGGGTCTTGTAAGCAATTTCTTCTTCTTGACCACCGATACCGCTCATCTCAAAGCCAGTCTCGGCAAATTCCAAGTCTAGATTTTCCAAGATGGCGAAGTCTTCATCTTCATCCTTGGAGGCATATGTTACGAGTACCAGAACACCAGCAGCCATGACACCAATGCCCATAATCATCATGGGTATATCAAACCGGGCCCACAATCCCTTACAAACTGCCAAAGTTTCACTCTGAAAGCGGGCAAACAATTCAATAGTCTTTTTGACATCGCGCGAATCAAAAGCATTCGCCTTTTCCCAAAGACTCACAGGGCTCCCAGAACTAGACGCCTGATCTAGGCCACGAGCAGCATAGTAAGAGTTCTGGTATCGATGAATTTGGGCACTCGTGATATGCGAGACTGTAGCCAAGTTGTCCCAAGCTTTGTCATTTAGATGAAAGAAAGCCTCCTCGATAGGCCCACCGAGATTGTTGTAGGGAATCGGGATTCCGAGAAGAAGAGAGAGTGTGGGAACCAAGTCTATTTGGTTAATAGGGCGAATCTTAGCATTGGCAGGCGGATAAACAAACTCAGGCTTGGTGCGACCAAAGAAAGGACGTTTAGAATACATCCAAAGCGCAGCCTCAACCTCATCATCGCTTTCTCCACCATGATCACCCTTTGCGTCCATGCCATGATCTCCCATGACGATGAGAAGGGTGTCGTTATCGATCTTTTCCGTGATTTCCCGGATGAATTTGTCCATCTGGCGAAGTTTCGACGCCATGGCGGTGTGCTCGGGGCCATACCGGTGTCCGGCATGATCCACCCCGAGAAGATGGCCTATGAGGATATCCCACTGCCCCTTTTGATCATCTTTCAAAAGAGGGAAGATATGTTCAATAACACCATTATCCACAGTGTGCAAATCCCAGACGTTAAAACTATCATAAGCATGGCTAATGTTTGCTTCAAAATGGTCAGGGAATAAAGAAAGCCAAGTATCATCGCCAAGATGAGCGATGCGCTTTCCATTTTTGCGTAGCTGAGCTATGATATTGTCTTCTTCAATAGCGGTCCCGGCAAAGTTGCTGCCAGCGTCAATGAAAGTAGGCAGAGTTCCTGTTGTTAGCCCTTTAAGACGCTGGAGAGTTGTGGTAGGGGGATCGGCAATGAAAGGCCTCAGGAAAGAGTTTTCAGGGGCTTTAACAGCAGACTCGTGTAGATACGTGAGAGCATTGTGGTAAGTCTGTGCTGAGGTTGAACCTGAAGGTGGGACAGTAAAGTCATAGCGAAGAGCGTCAATCAGGATAATGACGGCCTTGTCAAAAGACTTGGGATGCCAGCATCCGCCATCGACAGAGCCGGAGTTCTTCCAGGAGCCTACACCCAGAGCTGGCGCGGCAACCGGGGGCACAGCACATTCTGACGATTTATCAAGTATATGACGTGTGAGCAAGAAGCCCCGAGTGAAGAGGAGAATCCCGGTACTATGGACCAGCAGCATCCACATCCAAAAACCTGCTGTCCACCACCAACGCTTCTCATAAGCTGACTTCTTCTTGGCTTTTAAGGCACGCTTCTGGAGCTCGGATGCGGCACGCTGCGCTTCTGATTCGGGAGTAGTAAGGGATTGACAAGGGTCCGGAAATTTGCCCTTCTTAGCATCGTGCCGATTTTTTATCTTTTGTGCCCGTGTCCATTTCTTAGCAATTGCTTTGTATTCGTCGACTGACGGATTAGGGCGAGAGCCGGACGGGGACATGGTGATGGATGTATCAATCAGAAGATTGTCGTCTAGCCAACTGGTCGCTAGTAAGGCTTGCTGAATAGCTCGAAGTAGTAGTAACAAATACCTTCGGCTGGAAAAGTTAAAAGTAAGAAGAAACGCCGAGAATGCGTAGGGGTGGAAGCTTCCGCAGAGAGCTGTATTAGAGGTGCATTACAGGACAAGAAGGAATGGAGTTGTTGAATAGAAAGAAAGAAAAAGAACAAAGTAACAGCTAACAAGGCCAATGAAATTGAGGGGGCTTCGTGTTGACCGAAAGAAGGCGGTTGACTAGTCGACCCAATTCATTCAATAAAGAGCGACTGAGGGCATAAGAAAGAGAAAGCAAGTAGCTTACATGGCTAGAGAGGAAAAAAAAAGTTGAAGCTCATGGCGTTGATAAGTTATGATATCAGAGCTTGGGCTTAGTGGCCTTTAATAGATTAGCCGCGGTTGTCCCGATTTTTTTCTCTCTTTTTTTTTTGTTCAGGCACCGCCAGAACTGCGTTTGAGCGGGATAACTACGGGTAAACCCCAGTACCATGGATCAACCACGACAGACAATAAGGTCAGGTGGGTGATAAAGTGCTACCCAGGTTCTTTGCAAAATCTAGTCATCAGATGAATTGCTTCTATTTGATTGTAAAGTACTGTACAATAACAAACGTCACGTATCTGTTAACCCTAGAATCTTGCGTAATGTCCTTCCGCGGAGTGATGCCTGACTAGGAAACATGAAGTCCAGACGCGTCACCACAAGGAGAAAGCCATACAACACACCTCTTGTTTTCTATCATTGTTCCCCGATCGTTACTGGCCTTCTTCTAGAAATCTCTGGCACAAAACTCCCACGTGATATTCAAATAAAAATATTAATAAAGGAAAGTCTTCAACCGGTACTTTCCAGGGAGTGATCTAGCTGTAAAAGTTTGCGCTTGCTGTAGAACTCCTAGAATCAAGCTCCAACATAATCCATGCACAGGCCACAAGCCAAGCTTGCCAAACAGTGTACAAAGTACCTTGTACCTTTTTCTATCCCTAACCCACAGCCTTTTCGTGCCTCTGATGTTGCCTTGGTTATTTTTGCCGTCTATTTTTTCCTCGCTTCATTTTCCTTCAAGCTTTTTTTTTCAGCCTTTCATATCACCTCATCGCCATCATCTTTTCTTATCTCCTCCCCTCTGCTTTTTTGCCTTGCCTGTCGAGTTCATAATCCCTGGTATTGTCTGCTTTTCCTCACGACGATATCAAAGCCCTGAACCCCCCCCCCCCCCCCGCAGCTACTGCAAGCACCCTGCACTCTCATTTCCACATAAACTTCATCACCCCACGAAGTCCATTCCAACCATTGCTTCATCTACCCGGGCTCATCATAGTCATCAATACGGTCTAAATCAACGCCTATGCCATTAGCTTGATTCACAGGATAACCAGCACCTGCGTCTTCCACTTTTCTTACCCGACGCCCGTCCATTGACCCCACCATTTCGATCTCGATCTCGATCTCGAGCTGATTGTCGCCGTTGCATCTAATTACTCCCCCTCTAAATACAATCTCACATTCGATTGCAATCATGTCAACCAACGGAATGTCTAGTGGCCACAACCAACACAAGGCTTCTGATAGCTACAACACCGCTGAGCAACAGTCTTCCAATGCCAGTCCTACCCAGGAGCCTACCAAGGATGAGGTTGGCTGGTTTTTTGTCCAGCAGTACTACACTACGCTGAGCAAGTCTCCTGAAAAGCTTCACGTAAGTCCCGCCCAAATCCATTTGCTTACATTCAATGATCTAACTCTCGCTGTTTTCGTGTCGCTAGCTTTTCTACACCAAGGACTCCCAATTCGTCTACGGTGAGGAGGCCCAGGTATCCAATGTTTCTGTTGGCCGCTCCGTAAGTTTCAATGCTTCCCAATATTGCTTATGGCTTGCTCGATTTTAACTCATTCTTTTTCATTTTTCAGGCCATTGAAGAACGTATTCGCCAGCTTGGTTTCCAAGACTGCAAGGTTCGTGTCAACAATGTGGACTCTCTGTCCTCCTTTGACAACATCGTTATCCAAGTCATTGGTGAAACCTCCAACAAACAAGAGCCCCCTCGCAGGTTTGTCCAAACCTTCGTTCTAGCTAAGCAGACTAGCGGATACTTTGTTCTGAACGATATCTGGCGCTTCATCATCGATGATGAAGAGGAAGAGCTTGTTCCTGAGCAAGCCGCTACGGAGGCCATTGCTCCCGATACTGAAGAGAAGGCTGTTGAGACTATCGAGCCTGAGATTGATGAAGAGAAGGCTATTGAACCCCAGGCCGAAGTTGTCCCTGAACCCATTGTTGAGCCAGTCGCCGAACCAATTACCGAGCCCGCTGTTGAGGAGGAGGTTGCTCAGAATTCCGAGGCCGTTGCTCAGCCCGAGGAGAATGTGGACGAGAAGCCTTCTGAGCCTGAAGCCCTCCAGAAGGACGAAGTCAAGGCCCCCGAATCCAAACCCGAGGAGTCTAAGCCTATGGCTATCCCTGCTTCTAAGGAGGAAACACCTGCTCCTGCTAAACCCACTGCTACTACTAAGGTTCCTGAGGCTGTTGCTCGCCCCATGCCGGTTGTTCCTATGACTTGGGCTGGTCGAGCTGCTGCTGCCGCTGCTGCTGCTGCTGGCCCCAAGCCTGCAGCTGGTCCCAAGGCGGCTGCCCCCTCTGCTAAGACTCCTGCTGCTTCTTCCGTAGCTGCCAACAAAGCTTCTGCTGCTTCTCAGGCTACTGCTACTCCTACTGCTGCTGATGCCTCATCTAGTAGTGAGTGGCAGACTGCTGGCAGTGACTCCAAGCGCCAGAACCGTCCCCAGTCTATGGTTGGTGGCTCTCACGAAAAGGAGACAGTTAATGCCTATGTCAAGTCTGTCAGTGACAAGATCAACGAAGCTGATCTCAAGAACACCTTTTCCGTATTCGGCCAGGTTGTTTACTGTGACATTAACCGCGCCAAGGTAAGATTCAACACTCTGAATTTTTATGCTATTATTGATTAGACGATTCAAAACACCAACTAACACTGATACAGAACTGTGCATTTGTTGACTTTGCCAACATGGAGGGCTACAAGGCTGCTTTCACCGCAAATCCTCATATTATTAACGGTGAAACCATTATGGTCGAAGTTCGTAAGCCTAAGACTGGAACCTACGGTAACTACTCTGGATCCAACTTTAATGGTCGTGGCGGTATGGGCCGTGGCCGTGGAAACTTCAACGACCGTGGTGGCTACGCTCCCCGTGGTAACTTTGGGCGTGGCCGTGGTGGTGGTGCTCCTCGCGGTCGTGGTCCTCAGATCTCCAACGCTTAGAATGCTGCGTCTCCTTAGCCAGGCACGCATGTCGATTCCAAAAATCAGCATCATGGTCATACAAACAGGTATATGAGTCAGTGGCAAGAGGGATCACACTCCGAATGGCAAATCGACCACCCAATCAACTATGTGTCCCAACACCATCAACGATTAGTCTGTACCGAGTTGAGTCCCTGATCTACCTTCTAAGCCAAGGACTCCTATCACCAAAAAAAAAACCGCCACCAAAAAAAAAACCTACCAATTCATACGTCGAATCATCAAAACCGAAAACCAAAGACTGAGCAGCCCTACTTGCACCACTAACCTTTTTATGTGCAAAAATTCGCAAGGAAGAAGTTTCTTGTTTGCGACCTACTACCTCTTTGACGATCGGTTCGGCTCCTTTTCTCTTTGTCGTTCTTTCTTGTGCGCTTGGGGCTTTTGTTTTTCATATTTCATGGGAGTCGGTGGCGATTATTTGTTTAGCATTGCATCCATAGGGTTCTACTTCTTCCTTGAAAGGCGTCAGGATTTTACGGTTCAATTTCATTTTACATGCATCTTCATATTTCTTTTTTGTCTTTATTTATACAGGTGGAAGAAGATATCAGATCAGGCCATGGTATGTTTCAGATATTTACTAATGAAGTGGTGAAAAACTTGAATGGAAGGACTTGAGTCTTCTTTGACAGCGTTGGGTTGGTTGAATGGTGATGATGCATGATGCATGATAGCCTACGGGCTTTCTCGGAGAGAATAAAACTTGTCATCTACGTAATAAACAAAATTCTACGTGAACAATAAAAGGCAAATGTGAAGAAAAAAAAAGGCATTAATTATAGTCATTTCTCTTGCCAAGCATAACACGAACTTCACGCGTCTGGCATTTCCCACTTTACGCGCTTCCACCCCTTGTTTTCTTCGCCAAGGCTTGTTTAGCTCGGACGTAGATAGACCAGCTTGTTCACTACATAATAAACCCCGCCATAAACAACAATTTTTTATGCTATATGCGTCATTGTGCAGCTTGATCTGAAATCAACAGACTCAGCTTCTCATTTCAGACCTATTTGTGCTGTCTACATACAAATATTATACACAACATGACCGAGATGGCGTGCCAACAGCCTCGCAACGATGAGGAGTTGCAATACCTTGACCTCATCCGCGAGATTCTTGAGACTGGCGAACACCGCCCTGATCGGTAACAACTATCATTTTGAAGCATTGCGGTTTTAAAACGAGGCTAACTCATCGTAAAACTAGTACCGGTACTGGCACAAAGTCCATTTTTGCTCCTCGTCCAATGAAGTTCAATCTTACCCGCGACGGCCAGCACGTTCTTCCTCTCCTCACCACCAAACGAGTATTCACACGTGCCATCATCGCCGAGCTACTATGGTTTATTGAGGGTAGCACATCATCAATTCCGCTGAGCGAGGCTGGTGTCAAGATTTGGGATGGCAACGGCTCGCGCGAGTTTCTTGATAACGCGGGTCTAGGCCATCGTGAAGTTGGCGATCTTGGGCCTGTATATGGCTTTCAGTGGCGCCATTTCGGGGCCGAGTACGTGGATGCCAAGACAGACTATACGGGCCAAGGTGTTGATCAGCTGGCTGAGGTCATCCACAAACTCAAGACCAACCCGTACGATCGGCGTATCATTATGACCGCTTGGAACCCCGCGGATTTGAAGAAGATGGCGCTGCCACCGTGCCACATGTTTGCGCAATTTTATGTCTCGTACCCTGGAGCGAAAGAGCATGAGGAAAAGCCCAAGGGCCACTTGCATTGTCAACTATACCAACGGTCATGTGATATGGGTCTAGGTGTACCCTTCAACATTGCTTCGTACTCCTTGCTTACACACATGATTGCCCGTACAACAGACTTGGTTCCTGGCAGCCTGACACATGTTATGGGCGACGCACATGTGTATCTTGACCATATTTCCGCCCTTGAAGCTCAGTTGGAGCGCCAGCCGCGAGAGTTTCCTACTCTCAAGATATCAAAAGAGAGCGGATGCAGTATTGACGGGTGGAAGGTCGAGGATTTTGTAATTGAGGGGTACAATCCCCATAAGGCTATCTCTATGAAGATGTCGGTGTAATTCCAGACAACGACTATGTCACGTTGTTGATCTTAACGCTATCTAGTTAGTCATTTGTCTTCTCAAGTGCTATTGTGTTCATGAACACCTTTATTCAGGCATAAGTATATATGCATGATTGTATATGGCCTGTGAAGGGACAGAATGATGTGTGCTGAGCCAATTATGTACAAGTACTGTTGGTATACAGGACTACATGCTTAAAGACTTGGGTAGCATCGTTGTCCCATTGTCCCCCATCACTATCTATTTATTATTTTTCTCGAAAGAGGGTGTTGTGCGTCCTTGACGACAATCCCGCGTCATGCATAATGCTGAAACACTGGAGACTGATCATCCCCGGATATTGACTGATACCCACACTGCGACATATTCTGTGCAGTATTTTCCCCATCTCATGCTGGGTACTTTTGGTAGCGCTTCATGACCTTTTGGGAGTTTTTCATTGCAGAAACAGGGCTAGTGCAGAAATATATGTTTCTCTCGTTACATAATATAAAGTACAAGGCACAAGCAAGCTTTCCCAGCATGCTGGACAGTCAGCCCACTTGATTCCTGGGCATTGATGGAAGCATAGATAATAGGAAGCGAAGGGAAGTCACAGACTCCATGTTTGCTAACTACTACGGCAGACGGGATGGGATACGACTGGAGGGATCTTTGCGAATACTTCAAGTCTCCGTTTATGCTGTGACCATTCACACGCATTCCTACACACTGATGCATACGAGATGTAGCTCTCCCTCCCCATGAGCAATGCTACTTTGTGAAAGAATCCCGCCCGCAAATTGTCGCCTGTTCATATCTGCTTCTTTGTACTATATTGTCTCTATAGTATGCATCATTGGTGAGGTTCCATAGCCAGCCGAGAACATTTATCTACCACTCCGCAGCAAGTGAGCAACTAGATGAGGATTAGAAAAACGAAAGAACACATACGGTCATGGTATCCATGAGATGACGAAACTGTGCTGTAAGTCTTGGCTAAGCTCGTTGCCCATCAAAGTTCCGAGGCCAGCCAGGCTAGGAATCGGGAGTAGTCATTGTTTGACCCGTACGGGATTTGTGCCCTAAAGAGCGCAGCCGGGTTTGTTGGGATACCATCTATCCATGTACATGACGCGGCTTCGGGTCGCTGTCGTAAGCATTAATCCATAGCCCAGCCGTGATTTTGGGGTGACTTTAAAGTACTACGACACGGATGGGGTTTGATAGGTTGATAGTGCTTTCAGTCGACTAGCAACAAGAGACATACCGGTGGCTATGAAAGGCCGATGTTATGTCATGCTTCGTGCTTTTCTACTGGGTGCGTTATAGCGAAAGCTGGGCTACAGCCTATTCAAAGCTGGCACCGCTACCCTATCCGAATTTTCTCGGAACAGACCCTAGTCCACTGGAATCCTTATACCTATTTTCTTAGGCACCTGGGTCGAAGTTAAGCTTTGAGGCTATTCTGATTTGTGATGGGGAGGAAGAAGACAAGAGCGCAAGGAAAAAGAGGAAGAAGCTTGTACAGAAGATGTTAGGGACACCCTACTCAGCATCACAGCTTGCACCCTTCGACGCTTCGCTTGCATCACTATTAAGCCACTCACCTATCAGCCAAAATCAATCATGTTGAAGCTTGTTTACTGTGCTTGACAAATAATCGCGGACTAAATAATAGATATTACTTGTCCAGCCTTGTTAACTTGGCTATCTGCCCTTCAGACGTAATAGCATGATCAGTCATGAGAAATTATCCAATAAACTTTTTTATGAAAAAAAAAAAGAAAAAAAAAAAAAGGCTGCAAAATTCGCAACGTTTGCTTCCAGTCACAGCAATTACCTTAAATGAAGCAGAGTGAAAAATTTTCAGTGAAAATCTTCAAGCAGTCTTTGTGGCCATCACCAAAACGGCCAGCATCCCAGATCTTGAAAAACAATGCTCAGTTCTCAAAACACGAGAGAAAACATCCCCAAATAAAGCCCGTCATCGATGCTGACCCCTGCTTCTATTTTTCCATATTGGACTTGGCATGTTCTTTTGTTCTTCCCTCTCGATGATACATAATATTGTGGCCCTTTCAAAAGAACCTTTGGCTAAGCCAGGTCCGGGCTTTCCTGATCGACCCGATAAAGACGCCGCCTCCCCCTCAAGGAGTCCGTTGCAAATGGGCTAAACTCAACCAATCACCGCAGCCGAGATGCATTTGAAACAAACTGTGGAAAGCTACGATAAAGGAGATTAAAAAAGTGCCTAACGTCGATGGGGCAAGTAAAGTCGAACGACTTCCAAGGTTAACACGATATACCGGCAGCGAATATCTCGGTGTCTAGTTGTGTTTGGAGGCTAGCAATAATAACGCCCGCAATTTTTCTTGCTCTCTTTGCTAACGCATTCATTGTCTATTGAATTTCTAACTCGCAGGCAAGACATCACACAGCCTACTTTACTTCTCTTCTCCAGCGGCCATCGCCCTGCTAATAGGGTATTACCCATCTGATTTGTCTGACCCAGAGCTTGTCTGGGTTCATACACGCAAAGACATTGTGCTTTTCGGTATGATTTCCCCCAAGGGGCACTTTTGTGACCCTCTCTTCTTGGCTTAGCCTGGATGGGGTCTTAGTTTCCCTTCCCTTTCCCTTTTCCCTCTTTACTTCATCTTTTGTTTAGCATGTCTCTAGGAACACGCCCCTCTCCCCATCTCGCCTCTGAATTTAACAAGGCACCTTTGTCAGTCATAGAGACGATTATTTCAAGTGCGCGCGGAGTTCGGCGGCCTTTTTTGCAATGGTCCTTATTTGTCTGCTTCTGCTCTTCGGGTTTTACTGATACTTTTACATTACACCAGCTTCTTTAAGCTACGCCTTTTCTTAATAGAGCTTACTACACTCTACAGAAGAACCTTTGTGCCATTTTGTCTGCCCGAAACAAGTCGCTTAACTAATTAACAAAGCACGTTTATTATTCCCAGTGAACTTTTGAAAGGACCGACAATCTAAACCCAAGCATTAATGCTTGTTGGTTACAACAAAATACCTCCCCTACTAAACAACAACAACAACAACGGCAACAGCAACAACAACAAAAACAACACCGACGACAAGCAACATGTTCGTCCTGTATCTGGTATTGATTGCATTGCCTGCATATTGAACCCAAAAAAAAGGTGTTTCAATACCTCAGTAAGATCGAGTTATTTTTGTTTTTCTCTTTGCGAACGCCTTCTGTAAACGACGATCCTTGTGCTTCATCGTTGTTTTCTTCCGATTCTCCTCCCATCCTTACGTTTCAACTTGGCTTTTACTGACTAAAGCGTGAGAACTAGGAGTGAGGATTCAATGCAAGATCACGCTTCACGCTGCCTTTTTCTGTGTAGCAAAGACAAAAGTTCGACAGGCTAGGCCTAGCAAGATAAAAAAAAAAAGGCCCAACCCCTATTGAGTAGGGTAGTCCTGCAGCGCTCATCATATCATTATTCTCCCTGAGTTTTAGCTCTTCGGCGTTTACTTGCTTGCTCCCACCAACTCACAACGCAACTATCTCCATACCTTGCGCGTCCTGTGGCACTCATTTATCCAACATCTCGACAATCTTCCTTACCTCCCTTTCTGTTATCCGCAAGAAAAGGCTAATAAATGTAGCCATCTTGACATCCATTATATTATATTACATTACATTGCGTTGCATTACACACAAACGTTCAATTCCGTCAACAGTCACAGCCACAGCTGCAGTTTCTCGCCGACTGTGGGACCAGGAAGCTCGCATTTTACTGACAAAAATCTTGCCCAAGACAACCTTCGTCAATCACAGTGCAACCAACACTTGCCATCCACCAGCATGTAGGCATTTGAATCCCGACGAATTTTTGTATTTGAGTACTCAAAAATTCAAAAGCTCAAAAAAAAAAAGAAACGAATAGCCGAAAACCCCTACAATGGCTTCTAGGCCTGACACTAGCCTGGCTGTCATCCACTATACCATATACTATTACGACCTGCTCCCATTTTTCCCGTTTGTCCACTACTCTGCAGCCTGTACAGTGGATATAGTGAACATAGCGTGCGGAGCAGCCTAGCCAGGTACTAGACGCACACCCACGGGCGTCTCACTAGACTGCCTCTGCTTTTCTACCTACCCGCTCTTTGCAAGACTATAACTATACATATATGCCGCTACCTATTCTCATGGATCGTTCCTCACGCTTACGCTCTTGTAACCCTTCCTCCCTTACCACACCAATCCCTCTTCCATCTGGAGCTCTAGCATATGAAAACTCATCGTCGTCGCCTCTCCGGCGGCGACTCTCTATTGACGAAGACCTTCGGTACCATCGAATAATGACTTCCATTCGAAGACCCGTGCAGCCTCCTCCATACCATCTACCACTACAGCAACAGAAGTTAGAGCTCCAGCAAAAATCACCGCTCCATTACAGTCAAGAACAGTCATCACCATCGCCACCATCATCATCGCCTTTCTCTTTCGATCAATCCAACCACTCACAACGGCCGTTTTCCCCAAAAGGGCCGCCTCATTGCCGATCTGCAGCCATGTCATCTTCACCTCAACACAACAAGCCGCCTTGCGACGTGCCGCCATCATATACGTGTAGTGTAGAATGCGAGGGCATTTTTGAGCGTAAGATGGAGATTGAAAATGCCACCAAACGAGCAGAGTATCGCAATTGGCAGACAGTCTACGTCACCTTAGTCGGAACCGCTCTGTCGGTTTATGCAGCCAAGAAGGACCGTGGCCTTGGGAAAAAGGGCGGTCCCAGCATCTCGCCAGATAACCCTCCTTGGATGAAGCGAGGCAAGCTGATTCACCAGTATAGTTTGATGCATGCCGACGCTGGTATTGCTGCTGACTACGAAAAGTACGTATCGGCATACCATATCCTTTACCTACTACTCATTATGAAGAGCCCCCCTCTCTCCCCCCCCCCTCCCAAAAAAAATGGGTGAATTCTCGCAACTTGTGCCCTGTTCTGTCCGGCTCAAGATGCAACCAAGCCAAGCATGCAATCAAGTACCGAGTCAAGGCTTGGCATCTGCATGTATTTCAAACCCCTACAGCTAGACGCTGAACTCAGTAGCGAGATCTTCCTCCATGTCCTGGCCGCCACTGCCAAGATTATCTAAATCGAATGAATTTCGACCACACATTCCATTTCCTGCCAGCTTATTTCACTCTAACTCCTGCTAACGAAAGTCTCGTCTACAGACGCCGATATGTTATTCGTATCCGAGCAGAAACTGATCAGTTTCTTATCTCATGCATTGAGCTCTCAACATTTATCAAATGGCTTGATAGTCTCTTTTCTGCTATCGATGTTGCAGCACCCATCGAAGAGCGTGACTTCCCCAGAGACCAGAGCATTCCTAGAACACAAAGAATACGATGGTTAAGAGGCGCCTATAACAGTTGTCCTGAAAACCAACCTAGGCCATCCCCGTCTTCACAAGTGGGTCAAGACGATGATAGCACCATCCTAAATAGTCTCATATCCTTCGACCCGACCACAGATCCCGAGTCCCGGTTCGTCTTGGAAGATTCGGAGCAGGATTTTCGAGAAGAAAACTATGCACTAGAGGATGTGCATGTAGATGATGCAGCCTTAGCCAACACCAATGTGGTATCGCCACGAACGCCTTCCACCTCTGTCAACACCTGGCCTCAGAGAATGCCGCCTCCCATTTATAACCTTGGTATAAGAGATTCCGTTAGCTACGATTCAAGCAAATGGGCTCCTCAGCACTCTTGGTCCGACACTCACGATCTCATCTATGCAAAAATGTGCTACTCCGTTCTCCTTTTCCGCAGCCCCCGAAAGTCCCCCTATGTCATTAGCAACGGCACTCAATGGAAAGTTGATTGGCAGACAGGGCAAATGACGAGAGTTTTACCCCCACAATACAATAAGGACGATACAACTCCATGGGAGATTATCCATACTCAAAGCATGCGACGGCGGTAGTCTTTGTAATATTCTATTCCCGTCTCTTCGTATATCTCTAGTTGTTCACTCCGGTGCTTCCGGGATTTCTTTTCTCCTCTCTCGATCTCTGGTGCGACAGTGATTCTGGAACCCGGCGCTCTTCCTGACCCCATAACGATACTTTCAGCCAGTTTTCTTTTTTATATGACGACACAGAAGCTTTGAGTCTCATCTGCTTGCTAGCTACTCTTACGATCTTTTTACCAGTCAATCCGATTTCATGTCTCGCATTTCTGCTTATAATCCCCAACCAACGTTCACCTTTGCTGACTCGTGGTATTCTTTATTTTCACACTACTTCCACATTTTCTTGCGCTGCTCTTCTTCGTCTTTATTCAGCGCTTAGCAGATTTCACTCTTTTCCCTTTGTTGTCTGACACCTTCATATAGGTCTTATTGCCATTTGTTTTTTTTTTTTGTTTCCTTGTAGGCAATTGTTTAAGTACGTAGAATTGGCACAGGGCAAACACTGATTATATTTATATTGTATATACACACATATAATTGCACATCTCGCACAATATCATCTATCATCATGGTTCATCATAAGAAGCCGTCGGTCAGATAGGGAAGTCTCATTATGGCTGCCGCTTAAACCATTTCCCGCAAAGGACAACCGATTCTTCATGTTGATTACCGTGGATGTATATATATATATATATATACATACATTCACTCGCCAAATCCGTTTAATGTATGGGACAGGCTATATAAAGAAATCAGATGGGGGTATCCATTATATGAGAACAAGAACTTCTTCCTCTTGTCCCTTTGCCTTCATACGCCCAGTAATTACACGTACATTTCTTTCATGCCTACTATACTCCTGTAATCTCTACCTCGACATCTCTTGCCTCGCGGGCTATCTCATCCACAATACCCGCGAGAAGAGAATTAGCCCCATCGACATCAGTCAGCGTCCGTTCTAGCACTGATAGAAGCCCTTCGATCTCTGATCTCTGCGCCTCAATCTCGGCATAGAGGCGCTCGTTCAATGCCTGGTTGTTCTGTAGACGTGCATTGAGCTGTGATCGCTGAGCCGCAAGAGGCCGTGAAAGATGTGCGGCGACGATGGCTTCGGCGGGGAGCTGGTGGGGTCTACAAAGAAATTTCAGGCAAGGTTTGGATGCTTGTTAGAGCGAGCTTATAGGTTGTTTGGGGCAAGCTTGAGCGACTTGAGCATGCTACGGGCACGCAGTCAGAAAAGACAAAGGTTGAATCGAACTTACGGTATTGGCGGTTGAGCGTTTTCGCCCAACCCGTCGCCCAAAACTCTCCGAGAAGCTGCTTCGCTAACTAGGTTTTCCAGTTCGTTGAGTTTCGGGACGACTTGGCGGCCAGTCATGATCTTGTCAAACTCCTTGTGGCAGCGCTCCTGTAGACGGGCAACCATAGTATTGCGGACATCACGCAGAAGGTTTGGCGCGTTTGCGGCAATTGTTGGATAGCAGGCGGCCATGTTTTCCCAGCTGATTTTGTTGAGTGTATGTTTAAGAGACGTTGCAAAAAGCTCTTGCAGACGTGTGGCGCGTGGGCCTGGTGTCACGGGAAGATGTTTTGGCGGCAGCGGAGGCGAGGCAGCTGTCGGGGCGGAGGGCAAATCATGGGAAGGTTGTTGTGTAGGCGGGTGTGGCTGTGGCTGCGACTGTGATTGTGGTTGTGGTTGGCTTGGTGCTGGCGCGGACTCGGTTTCTCGTGCTCGCTGCGGTTGGTCGGAAAGCTGCTCCTTAGGAGATGGATTTTGCGCATTGGCTTCCTGTTGTTGCTGTACGCCTACTTGGTCTTGTGACATGGTGATATCTGGTTGGAGAGCTGCGGCGTTAGACGAGACTATCTGATTTAAAGGTCCGTTTGAAGCCGGTGTAGAAACAACCGCTAGTCCAGGTTGTGAGTCTAATGGCTGGGTTTCCATTGTTTAGGGTAACAACGAGCACAAGAGTCTTATATCTAGTGATGGGGCAGTATAAACCGCAAGAAATCCTGTGCTAACCGTCGGTAGCTAGCTGTTTGGTCGTTCTTCCTGGTGAGTTTGAGTATAATGGAGGGGGAATATCGAAAGTGGCGCGCGATCGCGATAAGACGTCGTTACCGCAATGATCGTTGTTACTGTTATCGTCACGTGACATTGTCGTTAGGGTTCATGCTATGCTCTAGAGCGTGAAACCCAGGCTTCCCAAGAGACGATACCTCTCTAAGCCTTGCCATCCTCTCGAAACAACCGACCAACCCTTGGAACTTTGCTGTTTAAGCAGCGACTTAAGGCCGTGCTCACGTTATTACAACCCTCTATGCTTGTATGTACATATTTGTATATGTGTTGCTGCAGATATATGATATCTCTTTTGCTTGTGAAAAACGTGGGACTTGGGCAGGGAAAGCACCGGCTTTAGCTTTGCAGCAACAGATCTTTCGGCATCTTCCTTCGGCTCCATACAAAAAACAACACAGTCTTTTGACGCCCTTCCAAGACCCTCGCTAATCGCATGGTCCATTTTTGAGGCCTGATTTGGCTAGAGAGTCTTTCATTTGCCTTTGCGTGATATCTGCGCGGCTGTTCTCTCCGTAGGGTGCTTATTGGTCTTGTTATCCCAGAGCATCTCAAGCTTGTGACATCACACAACCCATAGACCAGGCCTTCTTTTGTGGTCACATCCATGCCGTCCTCACGCATGTCTGCTCTATACTTGGGCCGCTTTCTGAGGTCTATAGAGTCGGCGCCTTTTCCCGCACAATCTCGCAGTCTTGCTTTCCCGCCGAGAGCCCGGGTCATTCCACATCATTATTGCCAGTGCAACCGAGTACAACAGAGATCTCATGCCTCGTTTCCAAGACACGGAAAGGCTGTAGAACCGCCGCAACAGCCGCTCCCGGCGGACAAAAGTATTCCGGAAGACAATCGCGATGATGAGGCCGAGGTCGAGACTGCAGATAGAGCTAGCGAGTCAACGCCAACACTTATATCGGATATACTAGGCCCGCCACCAATTAGGCCCAGTGCTAGCGGGGCCGCCGAGTCTCCGATCGATGGCTCAAGAACATCCTCTGGGGTCGGGACGCCGATAGAGCAATCCTTTATCCCGCTTAGCAACTCTGCGTCTGCACCATTTTCCAAATCCCAAACCAACTCTAGCTCCAACATGCAAGATGCTAGAGGCCCGACCAGCAGCTCTTCGCCAATTCTTGACGATCAGATGCAGCTTATTGTGCACCGTAATGACAACGTTGAGACACAATCCCAGCACCGCCAAGTGCACCACTTTGACAGCTATTCATGCGTTAAGAAGCTTCAGGCCGGCAACTACTCCGAGGCACAAGCCATCACGTTGATGAAAGCTATTCGCAGCCAGCTCAGCACGCGGCTTGCGGAGGCACAGGAGGCACTGCTTAGCAAAAGCGACGTCGAGAATGAAATCTATCTATTTCGTGCTGCCTGCTCGGAGCTCAGCAACGAGGTCAAGAATAACCGCCGGGTTGCTGATGAGCAGATGCGCAGGGAACGTACTCATCTGCAACATGAGCTGGATATCTTGTCGCAGAGCCTGGGCCAGGAGATCTCGGCTATGAATGATGCCGTCAAGGGCATGGTTGATGATCGGAGCATGTCAAGGCGTGAGGAACACAAGGCGCGTGATAGTGCAGTATGTGACGATCCTCTCCCCCTTCTCCCATGATCCTTTTTAACACATGTAGTATAAGAAAAAGAAAACCAACTAACCCTGCCCGCACAGATCCAACAACTCAACTACAAGATTAGCATCATGTTGACTAGCGACGTCAAATCAGACATTGAGACAATCCGCTGGATTCTGATTCGCCGCGCCATCATCGGCATCTTCTTTATTGGAGCCATCACGCTGTCGCTTCTGCGGTATTCATCACTGGCACGTAAACAGCGAGAGCGCGAAGTCGCCGAGGCTGAACGCCAGCAGCGTGCCCTCGAGGCTGCTGCACTGCCGCCAGATTTAATGCAAGGTCATGTGCCGCCATCATCGGGGACAGCAGCCGCTGCAGTATGACTACAAAGAGGGATAAAGAAGCATTGAGAACAAACACGGGAGAACATGAAGAACGCTAGACACTTGGTTACGCAAGGGAAAATTGCGCATTTTCCTCAGGATATGACGATAGAAAGATTAACTGCAAAGTGAATAGCACCATTTGGAAGTAAGAATATATAGATTCAGAGTAGATTTCAACAAGATTCCGAAAGAATCATCTAACAAGTCTTGTACATATTGCAAAGCGACGAGAGATAACAACACGGATACTGGAACCATAGGACTAGAAAGAAGATTTAAATCGAGTAATGTATTACGGCATTGAGCGCTATTCATTGAAAAAAAGAAAGATGCCCGGATGTTTCCGTTACCACCGGGCAGAGATTTTCTAAAGAGAAGACAAGGAAATAATAAAAAAAAAACACACGCGAAGATAGATTACCCAAGACAATAGCGGGCATGAGGAAAGGAAAAACAAAGATGATAGAAAAAGAAATAGAGACGTATCAAGGCGATGTAATAACTCAAAAGAAAACCGAGTATTGTGTGAAAAACAAAAACATATTGGAAGAAAAAATAAACGCCCATCGTTGATGATGGCACCGGAAGTGCACGCCCACGATTTTAGTGTAGCATGGCTTATTTTCTTTGTTATATACCATGACAGAGCCAGAGCCCTCCCTCCACATATCATCCGGGACTTGGTTGATAGTATACATCCGGAGACAAAGATGTGGAAATAGAGGGCTGGGTGGACATCCAACCGCGCTGTGTGGAGTTGAGGGTATGGCGATAGTAAAAGAACAGAAATTAGTACAAGGAGGACCACGCGGTACTGTCGACCGAGTGGGTTTGTAAAGACACAATGTACATTGGTGAAAGGAAAGCGAAGCCATAGCGACAGAGGGCGAACAAAAGTAGGTCTAAGATTGCAGAGAAAGAGAAAAGACAGACTGAGGAAAACAACAGCAGGCTTGTTTTTGTTCATGGCAAACAGGCCGTCAAAGTTTGTTTCCATGACTGGGGAGCTTGTAGGGAACGGCGCACAACTCAGCGATTTACGCGTTTCTGCGGGCACTAGAGTTGGCAGCAATGCCGCTCATGACAGCTTGTGTGTAAGACACAATCGTCTTACGCCGACTGGGCGAGCTAGGGTCAGGTGTAGTTGCGGGAGTTGAGGTCGGGGTGGCATGATCCAGCTTCTCAGAGGCTCTCAGCGCACTGAGCTTGTTCTCCAGGGCCTGCAACTGCTTAGCAGCCAAGCTAGCACCAAGCTTGGAGATCTGTTCACTGATCTCAGCAGCAAATGAAGTCCGCTCAGCACCCTCAAGGCTCATCAGGAGTGTCTGGATGACGTAGTTGCCGAAGCTGTCCTTCATCAGGACAGGCAGAAGCGGTCTACCATCAACAGATGAGCGAACCTTTTCCAAGATCGCGCGTCTCAGAGCATCAGTTCCCTCTTCCTGGTTCTTGATGACGTTCTCAACAACGTTGGAAGCATACTTGTGCTTGGACAGTGTAGGCAACTGAGCCAATACTACCTTGGCAATTTCGCGGCGGTCCTGGGCATTGCCATAAACCATGACATGTTGCAGCACGTAGTTACCGTACTGGTTGACAATAAGCTTGCCAGCGGAGGTCAGTAGCTCATCAAGGATGACGCGCTTGTCCTCGGCCGTGAATCTTTCTAGCATGCGCTGAACAACACGGCACACATACTGGTCAATAGCCAGCTGGTAGAACCGGCCGTTGAAAGCCTTTACGAGGAAGCGAACCTGTTCGGAGGGGCAAACTTCGATAGCTCTCTGAACAACATGGTTGCCATGGGCATCCATAACAAGCTTCATAATGTTTTCCTCAATCTCATCAATGAACAACTGACGCTGGTCTGCGAGAACTTGTTCAAGGGCCTATGTAATCATGTTAGATGCTGTTAACCAACACGACAATGGAAAACAAAAAAACACAAGACTTACCTTTTGCACGACACGGCAAGCATAGGAGTTCTGAGACAGGTCGACAATTCTTCCGAGCATCAGCTCTGCGAGCATCTTCTTCTGAACTTGGCTGCCGTGGTCAAAGAACTTCTGAATCACGTAGTTGCCAAAGAGATCCCGCATGATGGGAATGGCATTAGGGTAGATCTCTTTGAACAGCTGGTCCTTCTCCTCGCTGTTGGCTTGGGCCAGCTTCTCCTGAATAAAGCGAGAGCCGTTCTGATCGCCAGTGAACTCGACAACATGGCCATAGATAGACTATACAGTAGTGTTAGTCGCAATACATTCCATCTACATAACCACATCTTGAATAGACTTACCTTGAGCTCCATCTGCATGCCGCCATTCTTGGCTTGCTGGAAGTCCTGAAGGACAGTGCTGACCGAAGTGCGGTTGTTGTTATTGTTGTCGTTGGATGAGAATCCAAAAGAGGCAAGAGGCGCAGCAGAAGCCTGTGCGTTGCTGGTAGCAGCTCTAGGGTCAAAAGATGGTAACACGGAGATACCGTTGTTGAGGGCTTGTAGCTGTGGGTTGAACTGGGCGTACATACCCAGCCCAGTGACGTTGTAGGCCTGTGCCGAGGGGTTGATAATGTTGTACATGCCAGGAAGCTTGACCATGTCAGGAGCAGCATAGCCCATGTTGGTAGCGTTCAGGGCTTGTTGCTGGAGGGCCTGCTGGTATTCCACGTTGCTGAACATGGCCGTAGCGGGAGACATCATGACGTTGGCACCGAGCTGCTGTGACATGGGCTGCATAAGGTGTTGGGGTATCTGATGGGCAGCTAGCTGCTGAGTAGCAAGCTGGTAAGCGATCTGCTGCTGGACCATCTGTTGCGCGGTGATTTGCTGAGGCAGGATGTTGTTCACAGCAGGGCGCGCAGTATTAGTGTACTCATTTGAAGTAGACGAGGGTCTGGAAGACCAGGCCTGGTTGTTGTACGCAGCAGGCAGGGCGCTAGCCAAAGGGGCCATGGAAAAGGCTTGGGTAGATGTGGGAGGCTTGACGGACGAAGGAGCAAAAGCACGCTGGGTGTTCATGAACTTGGCATCGGCGGTGCTGGCCGGAGGGTAACCGTCGGTCGACGCATTGTCCGTTTGTCTCCTCAGATCAGAAACAAAGTCGGGGTTGGTCCAAGCTGTAGCAGCCGCGACCGGGTGAGCAATGTAGTTGCCATTCTCAGGCGATCTCATGGGAGTCTCGATATCCCCCATGGCGGAGCGGCCGCCACGAGCATTGAACGATGCGGAAGACGAGGCGGTGCCAGGAATGTGGTAGTCAGAAGGACCAGCGAGGTCATGATTGACACTACTAGGGCGAGAGGTTCTGACATCAGCACCGACAGCGCCAAAGCGGCTGCCAGGTAGGTTGGAAGAATCGGCGGCGGCGCCATCACGGGGATTGTGATGGCTGCTAGAGCCAGTGTGCGACTTTTGCATCAGGACCGCGGGATTAGAAGTGATGCCGGACTTCTGGCTGTCGAAGAAGGCACGGGGACGAGTGGGCGAGGACTTGCCGGCACCATTGAGGTGCCAGTAGGAAGCATCAACCGAGACAGAAGAGCCGAAGGCTGTATTATAAGAGGGGCAAGTTAGCGGATATTAATCACAAATAGTTGGCAAAGTTGGCCGAACAGGCGATGTCTTTGGATGAGAAGCGAGCCTCGTGGTTAACGAGGGTGCCTGCATGTGAAAGCAGTCTTTTTGGGGGCAGAGCTAGGTTGGGTCGAACGAGCATTGCATGGGTTTGAATTGGCAGTCGAATGGGACGGTAGCCAGTCGGTTGGGATTCGTCACTCACTGTTCTGTCTGGAAGGGAATCCAGAGTTGCTGCCAGGCCAACCCGAGGCAATGCTTTCAATGTTGTGAGTCTGGGCAGCCATTGTTAAGGTTGATGGGTGAGAAATTATGAGGACGAGCTTGACAAGGCCGGGAGGCTGGTGGTGAGTGGTATAGAAGGAGGGATGGTAAAGGTGGCGGTCAATATATGAGCAATAGACGACGACGGATGGGACTGTACAGCGAAGTTGGCCAAAAGAGACTGAGCTGGGTTAGCTGGAAGGTGTGAGTTTCTTGTTGGAGGTTATGATGCCGAGGTCAAGAAGGAAGGCAAAGATTGACAATGACGAAATAAAAGCCACGAGGATATAAGAGTAACGTAAAAAAGATACACAAGAAGGCTAGAGAAGATGAAAACAGAAGTAAAGTCAAGACAACAATATGATATGATAAAAAGGTGAAGAAGCAAACGGACAGATCAGAAATGGACGGCGAAAAGAACAGAGACGAAGAAGTAGGAAAATAAAATAAAATAAGGCAAATAAACAACAATGAACAGGAGAAATGCAAAGAGAGGCGTGATGGGGATGAGAATGAGAATGAGAGGATGGGTGAGAGATAGAAGAGGGGAAGAAGAGAGGGTAGAAGAAGGTTTGAAATCGAAGGGGGACAAGAAGGCAAATAAACAAAATGAAAAAAAATGAATAAAAAAAAAAGAATTTGACGATCAAGACAGAAATAAAAATAAATAAAAATAAAACCCGGTCGGTCGCCTTTCATGAGGACCTAAAGAATGCACTTCGGGAATGGGGGACAAGAAGGAGACAAGACGAGACGAGGGTGGACAAGGAACAAGCAACAGGAATAGGAATGGGATTGGAACAGGGATCAGGAGATTTGGGTTTCAGTGGGGGATCAGACCGCAAGGCTGCGATTACAGTGGAGTCGATGGATTCTGGGAGGGGCCATCCAGGAGGGCGGCGCTGTAGGACGCTAGGCGTAGGGTCCAGTCTCGCTGTGGCAGCAGTCTATTCTGTTCTGTTCTGTTCTGCAGCAGCAGCAGCAGCAGCAGCAGCAGCAGGAAAACAGGCTGTGTGCAGTGTAGCCACTTGGCGCTTGCAGGTCCACGTCATTTAGAAAGTGGGTGAAGTGGGTGGATGGGTGGGTGGCGGCAGATGTCTTCTGACTGCATGAGAGAAAAAAGGAAAAGAAGCCAGGGCTATGATTATCTTGCTCAAACTGAGCCCATTGTTTGTCCGTCCGGCTTGCTTGCTTGCATGTCGTGTGCGACGGCTGGCCACAGAGCCAGGAATGGGCCAGAGAAAGCAAGGCGGTAAAAAGGGAGCTTGGGGTTGGAGTTGTCGCTCCCGTCCAGAGAGGCGGTCGGCCGTCTACAGGCGTGAGAGCCCCTAGCAGACAGGCCCGGGGCCACTAAGCTTTCAGCGGCTCTCCAGCCCCGAACACAGGCCAAGGCCTCGCTAAGCCTTCAGAGGGGCACACCATTGAATACCAAGTGCATAGCTAAATTTGAGATGCAAAGGCAGCGAGATCTTGACACCGGTGGAGAGAAAGCAACAAGCAACAGGGGCCAAGGGCCAGGGGCCAGGGTCTTGTCTTCTCTCCTTCTTTTTTCTTTCTTCCGTCGAGCCCTAGTCCGGGCCTTGTTCATTCGCTGCCGTTTTAGCTGCTCTATTTTAGGTGTTGGCCAAAGCCCCAGGACAGACAAGCCGAGCCAGATAAGGACCTCCTCTCACTAAGTTTTCGACCCAGCTTCTATAGGTGAGACTTCTAGCTTGCTTTGGGGGGGGAGGGGGGAGTTAAGGCACAGCACTCCGCTTAGAGCGAGCGACCCTGGATAGAAGAAAGCATAGGCCAAGACCGGAGCATGACAAGACAGGGCTCAGCTGGGATATTGTTTTTTTTTTTTTTGGATTTCTTTTTTTGCGATCTCTCTTTGCTCGCTCTGCTGACCAAAATGGCAGCGGCGTATGACCAACTTTGGCCCGGCGGCGAGGGAAAAACCAGGGAAGAGGGTAGGCTGGCCCTTTGATCAAGGCTGGCAAAGATAGAGTATAGCAGGGGAAGGGATACTGCAACACGACATGGGTGGGAGATGCAAGCCTTCATTCATGTAAGTAACGTACCAAAATATAGACAACTTGAAGCAAATATTAGATTTATGGATGATGAGTGGCGTTATATTGGTTGGGGGGGGAGAGGGAGATTCCAGTTGACGGCGGTAGAAGAGTCGAGAATTCCAGTTGTCGGCAAGGGATATCGAGAAACGGCAATATAGGAAGCACACGAGGTATCGCGATAGAGAGAGAGAGAGACGGTCTACCAGCAACAGAGAGCCTACGATAGAGGAGCAAAAAAAGGGCTTGAGGCGCTGGGGGGGAGTTTTTTTTTGGATGAGGAGGAAGAGCGGCGTTGTATTTGGCTCAGGGCAGGGATTTCAATTTCTGCTAATAGTAAAAGACAAGCCTTGACTAACTATGCAGGGCGGCGAGGAGAGAAATTAGAATATAAAAGATAAAAAAGTAAAAAGAGAAAAGAAAAAAAGGAAAAAAATAAAAGAAGAAGAATCTAACAATAGCCGACGACTGAGATAGACGAAAGGAAGATGATGAATGAATGATACGGAGGACAGAAAAAAGGAAGAAAAGAGAAGAATAAAAAAAATGAAGATAAAAATGAAAAATATAAAATATAAAATAAAATAAAATAATAAAAATAAAAATGAAAAATAAAAAATAAAAGACTTAATATAAAAGAGCGCCAGCAGACCTTCTGGTGGTGGACAGATGCGCGAACAAATTGACTGGCACTGACTGCACAGCGTGACCTGCAGCTACGTGAAGTGAAACAAGTCAGAAGAAAGAAAAAGAAGATCAGAGGAGTAAAGCGCAGCACCAAAGCAGATCTTCTTCCATCTATTTTTTTTTTTTTTTTTTTTTTTTTTTCACCAGCTGCCTGTTCGTCGCCCTCGTCCTGGTGTGTGTGTGTGTGTGTGTCTCTACACCTGGAAGAAGCTCTTGAAAGGAAGGCCCTTTGGTTCTTGGGGTCTTGTCCCTCGTTACAGCCCGTGATACCACCGGCCCTGCAATACAGGGGAGCGCCAAAAAGGCAGGCCGGAATGCGAGGCGAGACGAGACGAGACGAGACGTGATGAGACCAGAGATATGGGCTTAAGAAAAATTGAACTTACAAAAAAAAATCACTTCGCGATAATATAGGCCAAGGGTTACTGTCGATTGCGACTGCGAGTAAAGCAAAGATTATGAGTTGGTGCAAGGATAATATCAAGTAATAAAGGTACAAAAAAGTGCAGATATAGGCAAGAATTAACAGAGCAATGGAAATGGAAGAGAAGAGGAAAGATTATAACCAAAAAAAAAAAAAAGTCGGATCACAGTGTGTTGTCGTGGTGGAGGACAGCATCTCCAGGACCACCGTATTCCGTCCGTCCATCTTCCTTATATACACCTCTTCTCTCAGCGCTTCATCTTCATCCCCCCTCCCCCACCCCACAAGGGGACGACCTCAACTTCCCTCCATCTTTCCGCCAGCACTTGTATGTGCTAGTCGATATATTGGCTGGCTACTTTCCCACTATCAAAGCAATTCAGTCGACGCCAGAGACCAGTAGGAGGAGATAGGCCAGCTAGGAGAAGCAAACTTGGCTGGCAAATGCCAAAGACCCCAGGCCCGTTGCACTGGCCGCACTAGAGCCTCCAATATTGGATAACGCCTACTCCTGTCTCCGGGAACCCAACCATCCTAAGCCCAGCCTCAACCCCAATCCTGATCGATCTTGCTGTGTGGCCTGGCTTGGAAGGGAGATGCACAACCTGGCTCTGAGGGCAGGCGGACATGTAGCGTCTCATGGATGCAGAAAAAAAGGAATCGGCAAAAAGAGATTAGCCTGTCGAGGGCGGACCATTGCAAGGCCAAAAGGACTCGCGCGATGGGGCTAGAGGGGCAAGCCGCTAATGGTGATGCAGCATAGGCTTCAGTTGTGCGGGAGGTTGTCCTGATGTCAAAGGAGCCTGTCATCATGAGCTGCATTGTTTCAGAGCAGGTTAGGGTTACAGCCGGTCACTAATGCACTCACTGCATGCACACACAGCAAGCATGGCGAGAGCCAGAGGCAAAGTAAAGAAGCAAAGGACCCACCAATCAAAGGATCGCCCGACAGCCAGACAGGCCAGGCCGGCCGAACAGGCCTGGTAAGGGTTTAAGCGGAGCCTCAAATAAGGGTTACGGCAGTGGCAAATTCAGCAACGACGTCTCTGGTCAAGAAAGGGCCACCTCCTCTCCTCTTCAACTCGCGATTGTGGCTATCTATCAGCACCCGCGACGCTCTCTCACATGGCCCCTACTTTTGTGTTGGGGCTCAATTCCTAGTCGTTTTCTACGCTTTCTTGCTGATCAAACAAGCGAGGGAGACGTTGGAGTCCAAGTTGAAGTAAGTCAAGCCAGGCCAAGGGCGGCTAGCTGTCTACCTAGCTCCCAGCGTGCTTTTCTTTCCTTTGCCTTCCTTTTCTCTGATTCTCGGCTCTGTTTCAATGCGAGGATATCTTGATCTGAACTTACTGTCTTCTTTTTCCTCAGTCTGTTCTTGCGGATAGGTCGAGCAAAGATCCAACCCAGGACTGGGCTATCTATTCTAGGTCTGCCCGAGGCTGCCCGAGGCTGCGTAGGGGCTTGGGCGGGAAATTTACATACAAGGGAAAGGAAAAGGCGAAGAAAAAAAAAAAAAACTCCTCATCTCATGATTTCAATCGAAATCCTAGGATGGACACAAGGAAAATAATTGCTCTGCTTTGTTACAAAAAAAGTGACAAAGTATTCTCTTGGCAGTCCATGTCCATCAGCACCCATCGACAAGGAAACACCCTGACCCAGCTAGTAGCTAGACCTTGGGATGGCTGAGCCGCGTGCAAATACATACACACGCACACACGCACACACACACACATATACACACACGGCGTTGCCCTTCTTCTCCTTCTTCTTCCTCCTCTTCTTCCTCTTGTTGTCCCATCGTTTCAAAAGCTCTGGAATAATGGCCAGATCCTTGTAGTAAAGCAAGTCCCAAGTCCGAGTACTTATGTCTGTCCATACACTACCAAGCTATGCATAGTACAGAAGATGGCCTTCGCTTCTTTTGTTCATTTCGTAGCTGTGCAAAGACAACAAGCAACCAGCCATGAAGGGACCGATAAACATTAACTGCCCATGACGCAGTGGTGATGCACAAAGAAGAGAAGAGACAGACCGACCGAGCAATAAGAACAAGGGAGATAGATAAGCGGTCTGGTCTGATCCGGCCTGGCCTGGCCTGGCCTGGCCGTATATTGCTTATTGCTCTGCCCTGCTCTATATTCTATATCGCCCTCGCCCTGTCCAGCTCTGCATCTTCTTGTTCTCTTGGAGGTTTTTTTTTTTTTTTTTCTTTTTTTTTTCATGCCGTGCGTCACTCTCACGGCGTCCGCGATCATGGTAGGAGAAAAAAACGAGAAAACGGCGTCCTCTCTCTCTCTCTCTCCCCCCCTCTCTCCGCTTTGTGTCTATGCATTTATGTCATCATCATATTTGCCATCTCCCATGCAATGCACGCATGCTGGGGAGTGAGTCCAAGGTGAATATGTCTCACGTCCTCAATACCAAAGAAACCTCCCTCCCTCTCCCCAAACTAACTATACACTTGCGTCCTTTTCACTTCCTTTTTTTTTCTTTTTTTTCTTTCTTTCTCCCATACGGAAAAAGAAAAAAAGAAAAAAAGAAAAAAAATGATAGGTGCTTTGAGCTGGGCTTTCTAACCAACCTTATTGCCCGAGAAATCGGGAGTAGATATCGTCTATCTGCCTGCCTGCCTGCCTGCCTACCTTTGCTTTGATCATTCTCTCAGATACCTACCAACCACCAGCCAGCTCTAGCTGCTCGCTATGCTTGAACTACGCTTGACAGCAGCAGCAGCAGCAGCACCAGCAGCCGCAATTTCTTTGTCTTGTTTGAGATCTGTTTCTGCATAATGTCTATGCAAGTTACCCGCGACCTGTATTTCGTCTCTTGTCACAGTCGGTGTAATTCATCCGATACAACCAAGCCTCATTCTAACGCTTCTATGCTTGCCTATATAACCCTGTTGCAACCTGCTTCATACCTGCTTACACACGTATCGATCCACGTTGCACCCCCCTCCTTAGTAGTACCCTAGTATTGCAACAGGATGGTGGCACGTAGAATCCCAAGTGCCTTGACGCATATTTGCCTGCAACTAAACACAGGTGAAATGCCACCCTGTAATGAGCGGTACTTTCAAAAGTAGCTAAGCTCTCAGGACTTGGCACGAGAACTTCCAGTTGCAAGGGTAGTCCATCCTGTGATCCAACCTGCCTAGCTAACACTCGCTCACTCCCTTTTCCCAAAAGAAAATGAAGAGAAAAAAAGAAAGAAAAAAAAAAAAAAACAACCTATACATTCAGGGACTTGGTAGTGGTACTTGGGGGCCTATCCACAAACCTACCAACCCACCAACCTTCTCTTTGCTCCTCCCTTTCTCTCTTTCTCCAGCTCCAGCTCCAGCTCCAGCTCCAGCTCTCCCTCTCTCCGTAGGGACTTATCACGCGCGCCGTCACTCCTCTCGCCCTGGGGCATGCAGTATTCCTGCAAGATTGTCAATAATTGTCAGAGCGGTCAAGTGGTGGACTCGAGGGACGGCGCTGCTTCTCGCAGGCATGTAGAAGTTTCTTTCGAGTGGAGAAAGGCCAGGAGCGAGGGGCGGGGTGCACTTGCGTCACATCTACTTGTCTTGTGCTATAAGCTGTGTAGATGGGTAGAACTTGTGGTCCAAGGTCTAGGGTCTCATGGTCTCATGGTCTCATGTCACACCTCCTAGCGGAGCTGCTTAGTGCATTCCAGAGGCTTATCGGAACTGCGATGTTTCGCTTACCGCTATGCATATATGTACATATGTGTGCATACAGAAGCAACAAGTCGCTCACTGGCTAGGAGTAAGACAGGATGCAGAGCCTGTCTGGAACCTGCATGTGTGCTTATACGTAGTTGTGCTACCGATACCGCATCTCCCCTCCACATAAAGAGAACCATTGTCGCAAGAGATCATCCCTGTATCCTTTGCTCTATCCTGTGTTACATGGCATGGCTTTGCACACCGACACAGTTCACAGTTGGCACTACTACGTTCACACGTCTTCGCCTCTAGTCCAAGTGGGAGAGAAGCGCCATAGAACCAAACCTACAAAGAAGCTTTCCTCGCAAGCATTTATTATATTCCGCTGCATCTTATTCTTTGGCATCTGCTTACTGTTATTTTCGCAACGGAATATGTTCCGGGCGGGAACAGTCACCTGATACTATATTCTAGCGCGAACCTCGGGCGGTTAGCGGGTGCAGACGCATTTGGATTTCCAACATTTGCTATACCTTTTTAGGGCCCGGCACTAGGTCTATAATAGCCCTTTTTACCCAGCGTATCTCTAAGGCCGGATCTCCCAGTTTCCAGTACTTCTCTGGACAGTCAAGGATTCATTGGTTCAAGGCCCTAGGAACTTATCTGCGGCAAGCTAGCTCTACGGCCCTGGTAGCGACTTGCATGTCGACCAGTCGTCGCTTTCTTTCAGCCGGTCATAGGCTTTGTACACTTGTTCTTCTTCTTCTTCTTCTTCTTGTTGTTGTTGTTGTATTCTTTTACGTCTGCCTGAACAGAGCGAACTATCAATACGACGGCGTAGGCTTTGTACACGAACAGGCAGTTGTGTTCCTGTCGATTGTGGCACTTGTTGAAGCATCTGTCACTGAGTATAACCGCCAGAATCCGACCTATCTCTGTACTGGTGATCAAGAAATATAGAGAGATGTCTGGTGGAAACACGACTGTTATTCTTTCTGCTCTTTTCGCCACTCCTTGTGATCGTGACGCAATCAATATCTCCCCCATCATTGTGCAAGGGCGATCTACCATTCCTTTGTCGTCCAAACACAACACAATATTACCACTATCTTGCCAGGGTGTAGCTCGTTTTGCTGCCCCGAAAGCAGCAAATGCCCCTACGCTTCCCACCTCTATACATTTCCCCCCCAGAGATATGTAATCAACCTTCAATGGTTACCTGCCCTAAGACTATTTTGCAGTTCTTATCTTCCAATCGATCAGAGTACTCTCCCTATGTGCGTCCTTGGTAAGGCGCCCCCTCAGTTCTCGCCTGGCGCGTTTTTGTCATTTTCTAATTGCGAGGTCACGCTCAAGGCTTCGTACTGCCAGTTCTATACTGGCGTTTCTTTCTTTCTTTTCTTGCTTTTGCACTGGTAGTAGTTCATGTAGTTCTACTGGGATGTATTTCCGCCCTCGCAGCATGTATGTGTCCATCGTGGATTGTGTACCAGTGTATGGCCTGGTCTCCCTCATTTTCTAGGCCCTCTTGGAGGAGCTTGTATAGGAAACACTTGCTGTGGGACATGTACATTCCTTTGGCGTTGTAAATTAGACGGAGAGAGACATCCGCATGAGCTTTTCAGGTAGTGTTTTCCTTGTAGTTGCTCGGTTGCCTCACGTGCCGTGCAGTCCCCCAAATCAACCTAGGAGCTGCTTTCCTCTGGCTTAGGACATTTAGTTGAGTCTGACCTCAATACCTGTCTCCCTACCATATATCTTCCAGCCCCTCCACAGTCACAGATAGGCTCGCTGTAACCCTTTTTCTGCTCTTAATATATGGGAGTTTTGACTGTCCCCGATCCCACCTCCCGACTACTGCGCATAGCTGGATCCTATACTTGCGTCTTTGAGATTTCAATATTCATGCCAAACCGTGCCCATGAACCACTAGAGTCTTGTCGTCAGGTTATCTGAGCATGGAGCACAAGTGGTCTCTGTAAAATAGTTCCGTGAAGGACATATATGATACTGGCCAGATTGATGAGTTCTATCTTCAAGAATCGTAGCGTTAAGCTTGGGAAAATTCAGGGCAAGATCACCATATAGATCCCTTTTTCTGCTGCATATGGTCTGGTAGATAACACGGGATCCCATCCGCTCTCTCTAGTCAACCTACAAAGTGCCGAACCAGTACTACAGTGAGTGACCACGTGGGAATCCCCAATGTTGTATGTATGTTGTATCATGATATTCTTTTTATACAGCGGCTATGAGACAAACAGTTTATAATGCCCGGTTTTGCCGGATTTTAACATATACGACCATAGCCTGCGGAAAATACGGGGTCCCGTCTGCTCCCCCTTAGTCAAGCCGCAGAGCGCCGAACTAGTAGTATGGTGGGTGACCACATGCGAATCCTCGGTGTTGTATATCTTATTTTTTTGTATCTCGTAGATATACTGAAGGCTTTCCGGTGCTCGTCCGGGTGCACGTTTTTGCACTCAGGCCTCGGCCTGTTTTTTGCTTCCGATGAGAATGAAAACTACGGAGAAGGCCCCTGGCCGCAAAGCTGGACCCTAAAAAAGTCATAGGAGCAGTTTGAAGAAGACGCACACCTGCAACTGCTGATTGTCCGGAGAAGGGATTAGATGACGATATCAACCACGCTACTTTGAGTTTTTGGCATATGTACAGAATGAGTGCTATGTCAACTCGAGCCTAGAAGATATCCACATTGACCAGAGTCTTTGCTTTTACAAATCACCCAAGCTTATGACTCTACCCAACTAGCTTTTATATGTTTCAAGACTCCAAGCTGTGCTGACTTACGTGTGTGTCTGTCTATCTCCATCCAGTTGCTGGTATCGTATCCATTGCCATTAAGATACTGCGATGTTGACATTCGTGTAACAGTTCAACTCTCTTATTTGCCTTGTGTAACCACACACGCATATTAGTAAACAATCGTCAGCATGTGAGCTTTCTTACACACTATAAAACAGACGCTTCTCGCCTACTGCACATCATCCTTGCTCATGAAACCCCGAAGCCTTCGTTCCCGTTGTTCTACTCTGTCAGCCTATCATTTGTGGCAAAGACCTTTGCAACCGTGAGACCTTGTGGTAGCTGCAGCAGCTGACTACCATATCCTCGTGACCACATCCCTATTATGCCAGCTTATTCCTTTGTCTCCTCTCGTCCTTAGGCGGGACATGGTCAGATTTGTGTTCAAGATCATGTCAAGCTAACGTCGGAAGGGAACATGTCCCCCCAATGTTTATGCCTCATGAAACCTACCACGCATGATGTACCTTGGGAACAACATTGTGGCTCTTTCAATATCGCAAGCCTGCTAATTGTCGTGTTTTTTATTGGCCTTGATAGTGCCAGAGTTAGATAGCTTGCCTTCTCTTTCAATCGATCGTCAAACTTATCTTCATTTGCCTAGCAAAACTCTGTCCAAGCTAATGTTTACAACAATGCTGGGTACTGACTAGCTGGGCATTGGCATTCAATAATGCCAGGTAACGTTGAGTACCTGGAAACCCTGACAGCTAAACTCGCGAAGCAGAATTGCTCCTGTTTCTCTCTTATATGCGCTAACAAGTCTGCTTGTTCGATATAGTGTCTGGCTGGTTTTCAGCACGGTGTGTTTACCTCAGCGAGGTAGGTTGGTTTGTCCTCTGCTCGACAAAGCGGGCGCGGCTGCCACAGATCTACTTTACTACCAACCATTGGAGATGGATGGTGGAAAGGCCTCTAGGAAGCTCGCTGCAGTTATACTGTCCTTATACTTCCTCGACTCTTTCTCCTTTCTCTATCTATTGTACTCCGCTGTTTATCTCCTCCATTTACAATACCCTCTCTCTGATTATGTTCTCTCAACGGAAGAGAAACCCGTGCGCAAGTTTCGGCGACGTTTGATTTCTTGAGCTTGAACTTAAATACATTTGATGTAATGAGAGAGAATGAATTTGGTGTAGGACATTAGCAATATATTTGGCTGCTTTTGAGTCTTTCAGTGGCTCGTCTTCGATATGCCGGTTACATGAGCCTTGCAGTGCCGTGGGCGCGCACCAGTGTCTACACTCTCTTGGTGATTTGTATTGCTATAATGTTGTTTTACGCCCACTTAGCAATGCTGTGGGTTTTCGGATTCAAACTAGGCGGGCTTGAGCTTGGACTTATTAAATGTCGTCTGCTTGAATGTATTATTTCACGTCTACTTACTGGTTTTTCACAGCAATACGACGGACTATCGTGAGCCGGGGTTGGCCACCGGATGCCGGCCAGCTCCAGTCGGCTATAATGTCCGATAAGGGCCGTATATCCCGAACATACGACCATAGCCTATGGAAAATACGGGGTCCCGTCCGCTCCCCCTTAGTCAAGCCATAGAGCGCTGGATCAGTAGTACGGTGGGTGACCACGTGCGAATACCCAGTGTTGTATGTGGTATTACTTTTTGCTCCTCCGTGCAGCTTCGGAGGGCTCCTTACAGTCCGTGTTACCTCCGCTTTTGTCCAACATACGACCATAGCTTGTAGAAAGCACGGGATCCCGTCCGCTCTCCCCTAGTTAACCTACAAAGCGCTGGACTAGTATTATGGTGGGTGACCACATGAGAATCCCCAGTGTTGTATGTCGGGACTGTCATCTTTTTGTCCCTCGTCCAGTCTGGAAGACTTGCTCCCGCCTCGATATCCTTTCTTTATATCACGTATTGGAAGCACTGAGCCTCGCACCCTCTTCCTCCGCGGCCCTTGAAAACTCTGGACTGATACTGCAATGGGCTGTCATCTAGGAACCACCGGTGTCGTTTGTTTTTCGTACCATTGTAGGCTGTTATGATATAGCTTTTACTGGTGTTGCTTTTTTTCCTGTGTTCTTCAACGTCTACTACGCATGAAGCTAGCCCATCCCCTGTCATGTGTCGACTCAGCATGCCCTTCATTTAAGGTCTAGTTTCTCCGCTAGGTACCTACAGGACCCATCCTCTCTGAGGAGTTTCTTCACGAACTTCCCCGCCAGTCTTGTAGCGTTGCCTCGCACTTTGTCTCAACACCGTGATGTTTGAACCTGGCGTGGTACTCCTCGAAGTCGCCGTGTCTGCAGCGCGTCGCTAGGATCTTCGCGACGGTGCCTCGATTCAGCCCTTTCATCCAGTCCAGCTTGTATGGCTTTGGGATTCCCATCGCCCCTCCAAGGTGGTCGGTGTTTGGGCAGTTGTCTCTCATCCAGTCCTTGAAGTCGGCCCTGAATGCGTCGTTCTTCCAGCGTCTCGCCGCCGCCAGAGACGTTGTCCTCTCGGGAACCAGTAGGTCCGCGCTGCTGCATCCCGCTTTGGCCAGTTAGTTTACTGCTTCGTTCCCTGGGACTTCGCAGTGTCCTGGGATCCAGTAGACCTTGCCGGCCGACTTGTCTAGTGCTAGGCTCTCCGTTCCGTCTTCCCACTTTGCGAGAATGCGCCGGATCTCATCGATTTCGAGTTGAGAAGTGCCTGGCTTCCTGTCAGTTTCTCTGCATATTATATTTTTTGTATTGTATTGTATTCTTTAACGTCTACCTACTGTTATTTCGCAGCAATGCGACGGAGTATTCCGGACAGGGACCGCTGGCTGATGTCATCTTCCAGTACCTCCTGGGCGGTCAGCAATTGCAGGTTTGCTTAGATATTGAACGTCTCCTATGACTTTTTAGGGTCCGGCGCTTAGGCCAGGAGGGCTCTCCATCCAGCATAGCCCTAGGGCGTGCCTGCGGGGGTTCCGGGGTTGGATACCCGGTGTTTTTGGTCTGCGACGACCGCGTGTAAACTAGTCTAAAAGGCCGCCGGCTTTCGGCACGGGGAGTAGGCCCCGGCGAAGTACAGCGGTTTTGTCCTTTCCTGTGCATGGCTGTTGCCGCATCTTTTAATGTTTTCCGTTTTGCAGGCGGTCGGTAGTAGAACTCCTTCAACACCTTCTCACGGAGCTCTCCTCGACATCTCCTCCCTATCCTGCAAAAGTTTCCTCCAACTATCCTCTCTCCGTCCCTCTCCTCCTTTCTCCCTTCCCCTTCCCTACTCCCTCATCTTCCCCCTCCTCGGCTCCTTCTTCGTTGCTGTCGTTGCTGTCCCGGAGTTGGTTGTGTCATGCCAGGCTGCCCCTGCTGTGGTCTGTCCTCTGTAGTCTGCGGTGGCAGTGACCTGCCTCTCCGCGTCTCCAAAGCGGGGGTTGCCTCTGTGGTCTCCAGACAGCTCAGATCGGGCTCGGGTTGCTGTGACTCTTGGATGAGCTTGAGGTTGCGGCGAAGCACGTTGGCGACGTAGCTCGTCGCTTTCGTGTTTTTAAGGAGCTTGTCCGCAAACCGTTGGCTCCAAGGTCTAGGCAATGCCTTGCAGGTCCACCAGTGGCCTGGTTCCTTTGCTTGGTTGCATGCCCTGCATCCAAGCGGACAGTTGTGGTTCCAACGCTCATGATATTTGTCAAAGTCACCATCGCCCGTTCTAGCCGCGAGGATGTGGCCCAGCTCTATTCTGGTTAGCCCCTTGTAGCGGGAGGTACGGAATGGGGGTTCGGTGGGGACACCGGCTCCAAGTGGACGGTATCCTTTTTGTTCTTTCCACCACCCTTCGTAGTCGAGACGTAGGCGGTCTCTCCTCCATCTCCGTGCTCCTGCGAGGCTGAAGCGGTGTTCTGTTACCGAACCTTGGCATCCCAACTTGGCTTGGGCGTCGGCTAACTCATTGCCCTTAATGCCCATGTGTCCTGGGACCCATAGCACTCGGGCGAGCCTTCCGGGTGTCTTGTCTGCCCAAGCTTTTAGGATTTGTCTTGTCTTGTCTACCGCTTCCTGTGATGTGCTGTTTGTGGTGGCAGCGTTGCGGAGTCGATCCACGACCCCTCTGTTGTTCAGGCACAGCCAGATCTCTCCAACTCCTTCGCGGGCGGTCGCTCGCTTAGTTGCCTCGAGAGCCCCAACTGCTTCGGCGTCTGCCACCTCCATCCACTTTCCCAGAGCTTTGTGGTCTACTTCCTGGGTAGCTCCGTCTTCGATGATAGCCCATCCTGCGCCCGCGTTGCCACTTGCATCTTTCGATCCGTCGGAGTACGCGATGAGCGTTCCGGGCAAGGTATTCTCCACCTCTTCCCGGTGTCGCTTCGTTTCCTCCTCTTTGCGGCTGGCGTCGGGCCGGAATCCTTTGGGTTTATAATCTCTACTTATACCGAAATATTCCGTTGTCCTCTGTGGCGCAATTGGCTAGCGCGTCTGACTGTTAAGTATCTCGCTTTAGAGACGGTAGCAATCAGGAGGTTGACAGTTCAAGCCTGTCCGGAGGAGATCTCAAATCTTTTTTATTCTTGATGCCCCTCAATTTTTTGCACCTAAATTAGGCCGTCCGTCGTATTGCTACGGAAAACCAGTAGGTAGACGTTAAATAGCACAAAAAAAGAAAAAAAAATTAGGCCTCTCCACGTCCTATTCACAACTCTCACTCTTACAACCCTCGGGGGGGTACCTTTGAGGTCTGGTGCCTCCCCCTCTCCCGGGCTGCCGGAGGACGACGCCTATGACACTGATGGGCGTCTTTCATTCTTTTCTTTTTCTCTGACTCTGTCATGGATCTTGACAATGAGCTGTGAAGCCTTGAGGCCGCGCTTTCCCAACTTTGAGGATAACCTCGTCGTCGACTCGCCCCCCTTTTTTCACGACAACTTCCGCGATCGCCAACTCCTCATCGCCACAACACCACTCCACCTCAAGGAGTTCATCTTCACGTTCAGGACTGAATTTTGAGAGTTCACACAGTCCACATCTTTTTCTTTTGTTTTTGTTTTTCTTGCGTTCCTCTGTCCTCGGACAGACTGGCGACTGTGGCAGGTCACCAGAAAGGGGACTGCCTTGGGTCACATCCACACCTTTCAAGGCAGCGGCCAACAGGGTGGCGGAAGGACAGACCATGAGCCCTCGGATGCTCACACAGTCCGGTTTGATTACTCTCATCGCCTGAGGGCGAAGGGAAGAGTCCCCAGACTGCGCTGGAATCTGCTGTCCTGTCCCCATGATCTTCATGGCCTCAGGACACATAGCAGATTTTTCAGGAGAACGAATGTTTGTGGGGAAGCGGGAGGTCGACTCCACTTCTGGGTTTAGGGTTTGTCTGGGGTTATGATAGTGGGGGCAAGGGGGAGGATGGATAAATAGGAAAACCAGAGGTGCTGCAGCAGCCATGCAAACGAAAGGACAAAACCATTGTACTCCGCCGGGGCCAATACCTCGTGCCGACAGCCCGTGGCCTTTAGACAAGAACTTCACGCTGCTGCCACCTACCAAAAACACCAGGTAACCAATCCTGGAACCCGACAGGTACGTCCTCGGGCCGCGCTGGACGGAGACCCTCCTTGCGATAACGCTGGACCCTAAAAAGTCATAGGAGACGGTCGAAGTTTATGCGCTCCTGTCACTGCTGACCGCCCGGGAGGTGCTCCCGTCCGGAACATGCCGTCGTATTGCTGTGGAAAACCAGTAGGTAGACGTTAAAAAATACAAACAAACAAACAAAATCCACGTCCTATTTTAGGGTTCAGATCATATGTGTGTGTACATATACGCAGATGCGCATATCAACCGAAAATCCGCTATAAAGCGACAAACGCTAAGAGCCTAGGCTCTACGCCACGCCAGCTATCGTTCATGGCATTAATACTATCGTTTGTCCTTTCACCAGCCGATGGGATTCCCTTTTGAGAGAGAGAGAGAGAGATAGTGAGATAGAGAGTGAACAAAGAATGCCGCGGCGCGGTAAGCTTGATTTAGACAACGTACGAAGTTGAGTTGACTGAGGGCTTTATTTCTTTACTTCGCAAAGAGCTTCAAACCCAGAACTCCCAGCCAACCTTTTTGGTGTACTAGGCCTGGTACACTAGTTGGAAGCAGTCAATTTCGCTAAATGATTTCAAACAATAGACTATTTTCTTCGTCATTTTACATGCAAATGCACAAAAAAAGAGAAGCAATCTGTGATATTTAGCGCAGCCTGAGGTTTTTTTTTTTTGTTTGTTTGTTTGTTTATTTTGGTTATTTTTTATTTACATCTGCGGGAAAATGGCCCCCCATAGTTACCATGGCTTTTCTATTTGTTTATCTATCACGACAATCTTGTCTTCTTTCATGAAATGACTAGCGACGGTAACATTTTCTCTCCTCCCCTGTCCCCTAGCCACATGGAGTGCAAAGCGTAGGCCAAGCGAGGGACGGGAACAGGACAGTGTTCTCTGTCCGTTCTGACAAGAAGGCCTTGTAATTTGGTCTGAGCTTTCTCTCGTGGAGAAGAAATACGCGCTGTGGAGGTCTAGCTCAATGTGACAAATGGCGACTTGCATGCCAATGTGTTGTTCATGGCTTGAAGAAAAGTCTGCGGTGATGTCTGGGTTGTTAGGGTTAGACCCACGATACTAACTATCGACCGACAAGTCCTGCCCAGAGACATCTCCAAAAAGACATGCAAAACACCACTTAATTTTGGCAGTTGACTGTAGGATTTGCCCAAGCCAAAAATAAAGGCAGAGTCAAGTTTAAAAGGACTTGTCAAGATAAAAAAAAAAAAAAAAAAAACACCCCGAGAATAAAGTTTGTATCAGAGAGACAAACGATAGTGGCAGCACTTCATACACATGGCCCGGCGAAGACCGTGATGAGAGCTCTTATTTTTATGGGAAACCTCTTTTTTTTTGTTCTTTGACAAAACAAAAAAAAAAAAAAGAAAACATAAAGCTTGTAACGTGATTGACTTTTGCCATGCTTCACCCAAATCAACTTCTTGCTGGGTTTTGGTTGTTGACGATTGGCCGTGAAGCTGTGCCGCATGGCAGCGCAGGATCCCGTGTTTTAAACGCCCAAGAATAGAAGAGGGAACAGATAAGACGCAGATGAAGGGAGTGACGGGAGAGAAAAGGATATTGAGTCAGTAAACAAGGCCATATCGTATCAGACGTGGTGTAATCTTGAATAAGCGTGCCGCACACATGTGCACCACTGCAACTAAAATAATCTGAGTGCATCAGAGCATGCATGGAACATGGCAAGCCCGGGATACAGATGGAAGCGGTCGTCTCTTTTCTTCTAGTATCTATCTTTGTCTACTATTGTTCGGTGGGCCATTAAGATTGAGAAAAAAGGGAACGGACAAATCTTCTTGACCAGAGATTTTGGCGGAAGCAGCTGAGAGAACAACAGCAAGAAGACAAAACCAGGAAAGGGAAAGCGTACCAGCAGCGCGGACTGCAGTTTTCTTGAGGCTACGTGCCATGGTTAGTTACATGGGTGAGGAGCTGCATGACATCAAGCGGCTCGGCACATGGTGGTGGGAGGAGGGGAGGGAAGGAGGAAAAAGAAATGTACCGCCAATATTTCTTCTTGGTGCTGGAGCTGTAAAGGAAAGCCAGAGGAGCTGGTTGGATGGGGATTACGTTTGGATTTGGGATTGGGCCGGGAGGCAAGGAAATCTTGTTGTTGGCGATTGGAGTTGCGATGCATCTCAGCGAGATATCAATGCGAGAGTGCGAGAAGCCGATGGCCCGAATGCAGCACGGAGATGCGGGTGGACCAGAGGATCAAGATCCAGAATCCCATATCGGCTACAGATTACATCTCAGGCTAGGCGCTTACAGACAGATATCATCAGCCTGTCCAGCAATATATCGTATAGTTAGCATGCTGGATGGACGCTACTCAACGAAGAAGATAAGTTGCAAGGAGACTGGCAGCTCACATAGCCCAGGCTTGGTTGATTGATACTAGACTAGACCTGAAGGTTATGGCTAACGCATGGCCGGCCATCCATAGTGCGTGCGTAGTGCAAATTACAGTTTGTAGCGTGCAGCCCAAGGAAGGGAGAGAGCCCTTTTGTCTCTTTAGTTTTATATATTTCTTTTCTTTCTATAGTCAGGGTAGGACGAGCTGACTGCTAGAGGCGACCAACACTAGAGATAACAAGAGGTTAGTGCCACTGGCTCGCAGAATTAAGGTTTCCAGTATTGAACAGGCCAGTTTTGTATATCTGGGTACATGGGAGTTATCTGAAAACACTAACAACTCCCTAATTCCCTTTTAACGTTGGAAATAGCGTAGCGGCACGGTTGATATACTAGAGCTGACGCAGGACCGGATCTCAGGCTAGGACCGCTCGCAGTTGGGCAGAGACAAAGAGAGGGATGGGAGACCACGGACAAATGAACAAATGCGTCAGAGACTGGGCCGTAGGGTGAGGTGGGAGAGAGGAGTTTAGTCTTTTCTTTTTCTTCGATACGTGTCTTAGTCTGTCTGAGACTGGGCCATTATGTAGACAGCGAGATGACGAATGCTCAGAAGCAGAAGTGAAGGAAAGCAAGAAAGGCTGGTTATCCGGATGAGGCTTGATACTGTTTTTGCTGGTGGCCAGAAGGTTGACGCACAAGACAGGAACAAGGAGAGCAAGACAAGGCCAGAAACACAAGGATGATGACCCCTTCCTTGCGAGTAAGACCTAGACCTGTACAAGGCAGAGATAGAAGTGATCAGCGCCAAAAAGGCAAGCCACCAGCCGTTGTGTCATGCTGGGTAACCTGGTGGAGGGCCGGGCTAGGACCATCCCTAGCCCTTTGTGCCTGTTCTTGACGTGGAATAGACTGATGAGACGGATGGATGATGACCGTGGCCTTTTTCCTCGTCTCCCTCCCGTCCTGTCTTTTGATAGGCCGGAAGAAGAGAGAGGGAGAGAGAGGGAGAGACAGGGAGAGATGAGAGAGAGAAAGAGAGAGAGAGAGAGAGATAAACAAGCAGCTTGGCAGCTTGGCCCAAGGCGAACAGAGAAGCACGGATTCTGTGATATGGTGATAGCCTGGATGAAGCAGGCCGCATGTAACACTCTGACACCATGCCGCTAGAAAGACACGAGAGGTCAGATACGTGGGTTGGTGTTGAAAGGGCGCGCTATGTATGCATTGTGCTCTCATAGATGCTTGTGTTTGGATTCGGGATGTACCACATACTTGAAGCCCTGTGGCCATATCGACCTCAAGCCGACAATTAGTTGGATGCCTAGACAGCTAGGATGTAGTGGTACCTCCTGTAGCAGCAGCAGCAGCAGCAGCAGCAGCCATCAACCAACCCATCGCCCAGTTGGCGGACACAGATGGATAGACAGGCTGCTTCCTCCTTTCCCTAATCTTTAGTAGGGAGGGAAATTAGACGTGAGCGAGCGAAAAAGAGGCCTGGGCTTATTGCCGATTGTTTTATTAATGCGACGTCTGTCCTGGCTGGGTTGGGTTCCTCCTGGGGACAAAAGTGCACGTTTCTTTTGTGTTATCTCATGCGCTTCTTCTTCTTCTTCTTCTTCTTCTTCTTCTTCTTCTTCTCCTTCTCCTTCTCCTCCTCCTCATCCTAGAGCCAGCGTCGCTGCAGTCTCAATCTCGCTGGTGACATTATCATTGCGTATTTTTGGGTTGTTGTTGTTGGTCGCAGCTGTGGCAGCGATCCTATCGTGGTTGGTTTGTGTAGGACTGGAGGCTCTCTGACCTCTCTGGCCTCTCCTCCTCCCCCTCCTCCTCCTCCTCCTCTCGCCTACTCGTCTCTACTCGCTGCTTACCTTACTTACTACCCCTGGCTGGCCAAGTCTGCGCTTGCACCTTGCGTTGTAACTAAGCGACAGGGCAGCCCCCGGCTTTCCCCCTCTTCCCACTCCAGTCTCTACAGCGCTGCAGCCCCTGACAGCGGACAAAAACAATAAGCAAGAAGCTGCTATTAATCAAGACAGCAGGCCTGTGGCCCCTGTGCAAAACCCGTACTTAGTGCTGGCTGTTGGCTTCTGACTGCTGGTGGCTGCTACTGGCTTGATTGGCCCAGTGACCCACCCCTCCATCGCCTCTGCCCCTCTAAAAACGCTACTCTGTGAAGGCTACATAGCCCCGTTCTGGGAATCCTTCCAGCGGTCTGCTAGAGCCCTGAAGGCCCAGAACTTGTCACCTAATTTCCCTTATTAATTTTTTTTTTAAATTTAAATTTTTTTTTTTCGCTCATCCCCATCATTTCCAGGCGACAGACAGACAGACACATACACATACACACCCCCATAGTCCTTCCCACGCCCCACTAGAAATAAGGGCTGAGGCGGCAGAGCAGTGGTGCAGCAGTACCTTTTTGGTACTTGTTTGACAGTGTATTTTGGGTGGCGTGCTTGTACCCACGCCCCACGCCCCACTCTTCTCTTCTTTCCTCTTTGTTTACCCCGGTCGTGGACAGCCATCACAGCACCAGGCCCTCCTTCTCCTCCTACCGGCTAGCCTTCTAGATCTCTTTTATTTTCGCCTCCTCTGCCGTTTTTTTTCTCTTTTGTTTTTTTCTTTTTTTTTTCTTCTTTTCTTCTTCACCAACCGCGCAGGTCAACATCGTCTGTTTTTGTTGTTTTGTTCTGTCTCTTCTCCTAAACTACACGCTCTCTTTACCCTTTTTTTTTCTTTTCTTCTTCTTATTCATTCTTTAGTCCTTTTATTTTTTATTTATTTCTTTTTTTTTTTTGAGAGGCTCTTACTAAAGTTCTCATCCATTCCTTACTATCGACTCCGTCTTTAAATCGCTGGATCTTTGGCATTTCGCTCGCTTCTCTTTGTGTCGTTTGCTGTCCAGTTCCTCAAATCGTTGTCGATCGTCGTCGCAGCTTTGCTTGTTTTAACTCTACGACACGCTGCTTTACTGTCTGATCTTCGCCATATCACCACCGATATATCTACCCTTTGCCTTCTGTTGCGATCTCGATATTACCTACAGTCGTCAAATTCAATCATCTTATCCCTTAATAAGTTCGACTACGCTAATATATCTAATCGTCCATTCTATCAACTCGAAATATCTTTGCTGTAAGTCAGACAGGATGCAGGAGTTAAGCCCTCCAATAATTCGTGCCCCCCCCCCCCCCCAAAAATCCATATATTCCACTTGCAATCGCTGGCCTGCGCTGCGTCTGGAATGACATGTAAAACAAATGCTATAGAGCCTGTCAGTCGTCCAGCTATGGCTGTGCTTTTCCCTTCCCTTTTATCTCCATTGAGCCGCTAGATTTAATGTGCTCTTGGTCTCAGACATGCAGCCCGTCTGCCCTGCGGACCAATTGTTGCGGAACATTCTATGCTCCATACATTCGGCACCACCTAGCTGTGTACCCTCCCTCCCCCAACTTGCACCTAATCCAAATTCACTGCGACGCTCCAAGGGAAATGACGTTGCCAATCGCTTTCACACAGCTTGCCTTGACATGGTGCGATCAATACATTGCATTAGTGCAATGCTGAACAAACTCAATACATGGCTGCTTAAAGCAACCCAGCAGAGACACTCGTCTAACATGTGCATATTACAGTCTGTCCAGCCCGTGTGAATCTCTTAGCTGAGCATTCATTTAATAATCCAACTATCGCCTGAATATCCCCGTCTTTAGTCCATCTCCGACTATCCTACTCGCCTCAACCCTACCGAGTATCATTTAGTCCTTCACACTCATCGACATGCCTTCTATTTCGCACGTTATTCTTCAACGCAGTGAGGACGAGTCTTTAGACACCCTTGAGTTCAACAGAATGCTCAGTGCGTTTGGCCTGGTCATGTTTGCTCTCTGCCTGGTTTCGTCTCTTGTTCTGCTTCGCCGGGCTCAACTCCGCAGACAAGCTGCCCTCGCTCCTGTGCTGCCCTCGTACTCGGAGGCCCGTGGCAACAACCTCACCATTCACACCACTGATAAACACGGTCGGTCCAGTGTGCTGGTTATTGGCTCCAACGGCAAGCCCATGCTGAGCAACCCTAACTCGCCTCCCCACTCGCCCGACAATGTACCCGAGATTCGCATTACCTTTCCTGATGAAGCCGACCAGACTGGCCAAAACCAGAGTGGCCGTGTTGTCGTCGTCCGCATGGGAGATTCTTCTGTTGGTCTTGAGCCCATGAATGAGCAGCTCCCCGCCTATGAGAAGGAGAGTACCACCCAGTTCTACTCTATAGATATGGATCAGATCGGCGGTCTCAAGGAGAAGGACACCCGCATCTAAACCCCAGCTTCTGTTCTGTTCTTTTTTTTTTCTGGCTTCGAGTTTTTTTGTCTTTAGCACGTCTCTGCTCCTCTCCTCTTCTCTATGATGCCCTCCCTTTACATGGTTGAAAACATGGAGAGAGGGCGGGCATCAGCTTGGACATCACCCCGTGTGTCTAGGCATTGTGTGGCTTTTGTTTATGCACCGGACGTCTCTCGAGATATTCCACTGCTCACACAAAATTATTTTCTTTGTTTCTATTCTTACGTTCATTATTCTCTCTGTTCTTATTCATAATACCCTCCTCCTTCCTTCTCTCCCTGTTTGCATAGGCAGCCAGGAAAAAAGCCATCCCTTTAACACTTTATGACCGATACTCTTTTGCTACACCCCTGATAAACACAAGCCTCTTGTCACTGTCACTGTTGTCATTTTTGGTGGTCATACTTGTTTCCACTGGGTTCTCGGCCCTTTCATGTTGTCACGTGGAAGTGGCTCTGCAAGCTTGCAATGGTCACTTTTGGTGTATCATGCGAGGTTGTGGTGTCTGTCTCTTTTTTTTTTTTTCTCGATTTACTATATTATGTTTGGAGTTGTGCAATCAAGAGTGTTGTTCCGCTGATCTACAAAAGCCAAATCATACTTTTCTTTTTGCAGGCCATCCGGCTGCTCTCGCTTCACATGTTGCTTCCGTTTGAAATGTTTCCTTGATGTACTCTTATGCCCCTTCTATGTCTCATTAACGGTGTTTGGCCAATCCCTATTGGTTGCTCCTCAATCTCTAAAGAAAAAAAGTCATATATATATGTATATATATTCATGTATATCATCATTTATCTTAGCCCTCCCTCGCTCATCTCGTGGCTCCCTATGTTCTTTGTTCTCTTGTCCCTTTGAATTACCTGGTTTGGATGGAGGGTGCTCCATGCTTTCTTTCTATGCTTACTGTGTGTGTGTGTGTGTCTGTCTGTCGCCCATTGACGATGTCCTGGCGACTTCATTTAACCCTTATTCGTCTGTTTAATGAGATGACTAGCTCTCTGAGCCTGAACCCTTTGACTCCCTGTTCAAGTGATAGACAGCGGTTTTCAGGGCCTTTGATGGGACAATCTTGAGCAGATTGAACATGGATAGTGTGTACTCTGTAGTTGTAACATACGTCAGGATAGGAGGAGCGGTGGTTGTTCTACATGACTTGACTGCGGCTAGTCATTAGTTGGCCCATGTCCGTTACTATCTTTATTTCACACACTCTACTCTCGCTTGTCGAGTGAGTTATAGCCACCTGCCATTGCATACAAGGGAGTTTAGCTTAATAGCAAGTTTTTCTTTTTTTTCTTTCCTTTTTTTTTTTTTTTTTTTTTTTAACTTGGATTTCTTTTCTTTTTAGTCGACAAGATATTGCACCTTACCTGTTACTTTCACTAAGGAGTTCCTGTTTTTGTAGCGTCAGGAGCCGACGTCTTGGTCGCGGACCAAGGGCACCGTCGCCTCTCAAATCACACCATGTCTTACTCCAGGGCTCCCCAGGTCCAGATATTGAGACCAACTTTGCTTCCCTGCTTGACTGGGAGTCCGGCATGGAATGTCTCCTGATAGCCCTTTCCAGAGCCATCCGCGCGAAAGTTTTCCCAGAACACTGCATTTCCAAGGATTGGCTTGAAAATGACGCCTTCAACTGCCGGCCCGTGTCCAAGTATATCTTGTGGTTCATTTCCTCCTTCGGGCGAAGATGTTGACGACGCGTCGCACTCCACAAATTTGCACCAAAACGAGTTGCCACTGCGTACCTCGGCGCGAGGTAGGTATGGGAACTCCGTCCCTCCGCCCTGTATGTCATCCGAAACATGTGCCCAGGCCATGAAGCTGCTAACGCGGCCCCAGCCACCAGCCCCAGAGCTCCAGTCAAAGTGCATACCGTAATGGCCGCCTGGACCGTAGCGCTGAGTACGGAGCCGCTCGATCCAGAGGTTGCGCCGCCAGCCCTGGAAGGCGCGGGCGCGGGCTTCGATGCAGCGTACGGTGGGGTCACGAGGGAGCAGGGCAACTTCAGAGAGGCGGATGGATGGGTCGATTTGCGTGGAGCTGCCATCATGTGTGACGGTGGATGGCTGGAACAGGTCCTCACTGCAGCGAAAGAAAGGGGGAACTGTTAGTGTAAGAAGGGTTTGCGGGGCGTTTGATGATTACGCAGGGCCGTTTTTCTCTTGCTAGGGCTGTAGACGCTGTTGAGATTAGAAGCTGCAAGCAACGGGAGAAAAGAAACGTTTTATAGGTGGCAATTAATAGCAGAGGCCAGTCTCTCATCTCCCCACCCACCATGGATGCGTGCATGTGGTTTTAAAATAGAACAAGAAAGTCTAGGAAGTCTACAAGTCGTTTTACGGGCCTTGTTCTCTTTTGCATCTTCTTGTTGGCCTTGTGTCCAGAGATAGACCTTGACATGCCGCTCCAAGTCGCACCAGAAGTCCCATGCCAGTCCTTTCTTTCGCCCGAGTCCTCTAGGATCGCCGCGCGGCAGGGAATAGCAGAAGAAGCGCCTGGTGCCCTCTATTAAAAGTGGATAAGGCTCAGGAGAGTTAAGAGGAAACGTGATTTAAAGGGGAAATACGTTAGGAAACAAGGCCTGAGAGTTTGAGGCTGCCACCTACCTAACGTCAAGCAGATGCTTCAGATCGCTGGTCGATAAAAAGTTTTCAATGTAGATAACAAGAGGCTCCTTCGAGTAGATGTGAACAGAGTACTGATCAGGCGGACATCCAAGCGTGTCGTTGCTGCTCGGTATTGCAAGCATGTCCTCGTTTAGGGCTGGAAGCGGCGCACGAGGGAGGTTTTTGGGTGCAGACTGAAGGTAGAGGAGGGCCGAAATGGCTGCTAGAATTATAGCGTAAGTGAGCATTGTTGTGAAGCAAGATTGGCGCGAAATAAAGAATTATAGCTGATTATATGGAGGGGAGGGGAAGGGGGAACAGAATATACTTCTGTAGTATATAAAGCACTATATTATGCTATGAGGGGAGGGGGAAGAGAAGGAGGAGAAGAATGGAGAGGAGAGAGATGAGTGAAGTTGGTAGTGGGTCGTTTTAAGTGGAGTCCTTTTTGGTACACCAATCTCGTTGAAACTCTATTTTATTGTTATTTTCCGATTTTGCTGGCTGGAAATAAACTCAAGTCTGCCGTTAACAAGAAAAAAAAGAAAAAAAAAAGAAAACCTTTCATTGTGCGTGATATGCTTAACGATGGCCTACGAACCAGATGACGACGCGATAATATTACTGTTGAGGCGGCCAATACACGTGGTCACGTGTTCGTAGGTAAATAGATACATGCGTGAAGGTCGGTCCACCGCCGTCTCCACATCACGTCACGTGCCAGGCACCGTTTGCATAGAATATCGTGGCCTTTCTCCGCCAAATGCAGTTAAATAGATCTGGCCTTCAATACGACTTGGAGTCTCAAGAATATTCATCGGCCATGATGCTGCTCCCAGACTTATTCTGGTTATCTTTACTGGTCTGTGGCTTGGCTGCAGTACCCCAGAGGGACCGTTTGTTTCTCTCCTTTTGCTAGGATGTTGAGACGTTAGGTGCATATTCCTCTCGTTCCTCTCGTTCCTTTGCTTTTTTTGTCTAATTTTTTTTTTTGCTTTTGGCCCCTGAGTGCGTCAAAGCCCAGCTTATCCAAAGCTTTCTAATCAGCGTTCCTGGGTCGAGAGAAGGAGAAGTATGCATGGAACAAGGCCTCTGCTACCATCCATTCGCTTGTTCGCTTATCCTTGGGGAAAGCTGCAAAAACTACTCCCTGGTAAAGTTCGTGCTATATTGCTTGTCTTCGTATACAGTATGGTATGTGGTATGGCTTAGATACGCAGACGCACAGGATACTAACTAGCTATACTCCTTATAGATAGATTATATGCGCTCTCTTGCCCAAAACCTGCTTCTCGATTTCTGCTGATTAACGAGCCCTAGTCCCTCAAGCTTAAAAGTACCTGTTCCTCCTAGGCTCGACGAAATAACTGCCGATCAACTTGTCCGGCTGACGAGCGTTGGAGCTAGCAACAGAGCTAAGTAGCAAGCCTAAGGCAGCACACAAACCCATACTTAGACACGCACATCCCACCCCATTGCATTGCATCGTATCGCATCGCATCGCATCCCTTCGCTTTTTGGTACTTCACCAACAACATCCCGGAAAATCCGCAAAAAATACTCGCAGGGCCAGAGAAGAGAGACCACCACCACCACCACCACCACCACCACCACCACCACCAACTTGTCCTTCCCTTTAATTTGCACCTTCCCTACCAACTATGGATTACTTCGTGCAGGACGGCGAGCTGGTCTCAACAAAAAGGGGCATGCAGGTGTCCAAGACACGTCACAGAGGAACCCGCTTTGTCAACGCCGTGATGTCAACTCCTGCCCATCATGGAAGCCAATGCAAGACTTCTTTTCCCGCAGCGTTTGCAAATGCCTCTGCCCCTCAATTCTCTTCTTCAGTTCCCGCGATTTCTGAGCAATCCTTGTCTGCCAGAGCCAATGCTGCGCCTATCGGAAAGGGTTCATTTTCCGTATTTTCGATTTCAAAGCCGCAGGCCCCAACTCGCTCTGCAGCTCCGTATTCCCTGGAAAATACACTGGCTCTCACAACCTCAGGAAGACCAAATTCTGCCGCATCACCCAGGTCCTCGGTCCCCTCGCCTAGCGGAGGACGTGCCGAAACTGCGTCTCCAGCCTCAAACTGCACCGCTAGCAGCATTGCAACATTGGAACAGCCAGCAACAACAACAACACCATCAGCACTAACGTCAAAATGCCGAGAGATTGCAGCGCAGCACTGCGAACCCAGAGATGAGACTGTCCTCGTGGCAAAAAGAGGAAAGGCCGGCGCGAAAAAGTCGGATCCTACTCACAGGCCGGCGAGAAAAAACGCAACGGCTGCCTCGAAGATGCAGATACAGCAGCAATATGGGGGCTTCTCGAGCTTCAGCGTCAATGTTCCATTACCAAAGAAGCGGCGTTCTTCCGTCCAGACAGGTCGTTCTACAACCAACACACTCCAGCCGGACCAGAAAGTACTATCCTGTCTGCTAGGCGCCCGTCAGCTGGACAATATTCATGGGATGGTCCCGATTTCGGTCTCTGTGAATCCATTTTCGTACAGCGCAGAGACATTGCCAGCCCTGCCCATGATCACTTCTGCTACGGATAATACCAGGTTTCTGTATCAGCTCTTTGAAGCCAGCATGCCTGAAACTATCTTTCCTATGGAGCGCATCTTGACACATAATCCCATCCGGTCATGGGAGTTTTTCGAGAGCGTGATGAAAGATATGGCGAAACTGCACATGGTTATTGTCTCGAGTGTGTTTATGGAAATGCATTGTCGAGGGTTGAGGCCGTCGCAGCTCTTGGCCTCAATCTCCTTTTACCTTAGCCGGATGTGTGCACTGGTTGGTGATGGCCTCAAGGAAGGAAACAAGACACCAACTAGGCCTAGGCCATATGTTCTAGAGTGCATTGGGTCTATGGCGCTCATTTCGGTAAGTTGGCTAGAAGCCCTAGCTAGTTATCCGATGCATACGTATACTAATGGTCTGTGCAGCTCTTTATGAATCGACACGACGACTGGCATATCCACATGAAGGGTCTCAAGAGGCTTCTAACGTCGTATGACTACGTGAACGCCAAGAACACAGACTGGTATTCGATACACAAACTACGGCGGTAAGTAGCGCGCTATTCTGAGCCCGTATCTAGCAGCACATGCCCGGCTGTCCACTCTGACTTCACATTCACTCACTTACTTACAATCACGTACATCTGTTATCTAACCATGTGCCGTGCCACAGATCCGATACAATGGGCGCCTTTGTAACAGGCTGTTTGCCATATCTTGAATACCCCCGGGTTTATCCAGATGCATCAACCGTTATTCCGCAGCATGCACGGGACGAGCTTCGCCTCTCTACCCATGAGTGCCTATCAGCAGCGGGGGTTCTCCCATGCGTGGACACATCAGTACAGGATTTGGTTGTTTTCCACAAGGCTGTAATGTTGACCAAGAAAGGCCCACCTCGGTCAATCCTCTTTGATCCGCATTCCTTTGTCGATGAATGGTTTTATGTTATCTACAAGCTCACGCGCTACCCAATGTCGTTACGAGACCACTGCTCGCTGACCCAGACACGAGCTGCTGGCGTTACAACTCCCAGTGGCCAGTCGCCTTCGTCGAATTCATACTCCCTCGAAGCTGATACAAGCGACCTGATGTCACCGGTAGCTAGATTGGCATCGCTCCTGTTTGTGAATGAATTCATTCAGCAAAGACCGGCCTCACCAACAGGCTATATGGTTGCTCTCTCGCTTCTCCGCGACCAAATACAAATGATTGTCAACCACATTAAAACGTATGCCCTTGGACGCGCCTACTCTGCTTCGCCACCCGAATATCCATCATCAACCCCAGCCTTGGCGCCTCTCTACATGATCCGGCCCGTGCTGATCTGGGCCTGCATCATCGGCTACATCTACTCATATCGGTTCCCCGAAACCGAATGTGATCCGTCTTTTAAACCAAACCCCAAGCGCGCTGTTTTCTGCGAGTGCATCTACCTCCTCTTCCCAGATCCACTGGACATGCCCACAGAGACCGACTCTCGAATGTCTGAGCTTCTTGATTGGACGACGATTTCGCACTCGCGCCTCCCGACGACGCTGGATGCCTTTGTATCTCTGATGCGTGCTGAGTATGAGGCGTGGCTGGCGCAGTACATGGAAAGCGAAAACGTCCACGATGTTGTGCTGGCGACTGCGTAGAGCCGTAGACCTCCCTCCCTTACTTGAATATAGGTTGGATTTTGTGATGAAGGACTTGTTGACGAATGTAATGAACCCGGTTTCCTATACCACATGAAATAATAAAATCACGTCCCGAACATATCCTGACAGTGCATAACGAAACATGGGGTGAAGTAGTTTGGAGACGAGATTACTTGGCAGTGTAAACCCTAGTCCTGACAGCATCTCAACCCTCATCTCATCGTTTACCGCCCCTTACTTTTCTTCTTCATGCAGCGACCTGCACACACACACACACCGGACAAGTGTTGCACACAATTCACGCACTCGCACTGCAGAAATCAATCATGTCTGCTCATCCGTATTATCCGACAGATCTGGACATCCCCGCGTACCAGCCGAACATATGGCCTTTGTGGCTGCTTGCCGGGACTTTTGGTGGCCTGATAACCGGCGTCGTTGCTGGTGTGGCGACGATGTCGAAGCGGGCGACCCCAAACCTGGGCACGAGAGAGATGCTGATGGTCGGCTGGTTTTCCCTATGTGAGTCCTGCCTCTTTCTCCATGGAGTGTTGTTTTCTGACTCCAGCTTCTGACAATGTACATATCGTCTGTAAAGGTGCCTTTCTGCACTGTTGCTTTGAGGGTAAGAAGGGGATGGATGTGAGACCTGGAGACATCTAGTAATATAAAAAAGACAAAAGGCTAATAGGTGGCCGTTGCGCGAGTAGGATACTTTGTGCTTTTCCACCGCAGCTTGGCCGGTAGGCAAGATTTGTTTGCGCAGCTCTGGAAAGAATACGGCCTGTCCGACTCCCGATATCTGGTATCTGACCCATTTATGGTCTGTATTGAGACCGTTACAACGGCACGTTATCCCGCCCTTTATCTTGCCGCCTCGTCAGCTTTGGTATTAACACTAGAAGCCACCACCTACAGCTTGTTTGGGGTCCACTCAGCCTTGCTGCCGTAGCTGCAGTTGTGCTTCGCAGTCCCCTACGTGTCCTCCTGACTACAGTAGTTTCTATGGGCCACCTGTATGGCGTGGTGCTGTATTATTCGACGTGCTATGTAGAGCATGCGTTTACTGGCCGCAGCCACAGCCGCCCGGAGTTTCTGTACTTCTGGGTGTACTATGCCGGCTGCAATATCCCATGGGCCATTGTGCCAAGCAGTTGAGTGCCCTCCCCATTCTGTTGCGCGTAAATGAAAGCTGACTGTGCTGGCTGCAAGTTCTTCTGTGGCAATGTGCGCGTGAGATAGCCGCTGGTGCCGTGGCTCTTGGTAGAACGGTGAAGAAAACGCAGTAGATGCACGCTCGACATCACCGTGCTGCGGTTCTTGGTATGGCCGCAGGACTGGAAGGTGCTAGGCCTATATGTAACAACACTCTACCTAGAGGCGAAGGCTTCCGTTGGCAGAAACATCACATGGCCTGCCTTGTGGAAACATCAGGTTAACTAGACTGACCTGACAACGATTCTCAACCATGATAATCGCGTATACGAAGTCTCTAGAGTGATTGCAGTGTCGCTAAATAATCTCGCCATGTCTTTCACTAGGGTGAAATCTTGCTATTCTTTGCCAACCGCCCGCACTATAGAGCATGTTGTGTTTGTTACCTGAGCGCTCTCAAACCACTTTCTTTCGCACATACAGATAGCTTGGCATTAAGGTCCTTGCATATAAATGAATACACTAATCTCTAACCCAACCCAATGCGCCCTTGAGCCGCCACACAATGTCACCCACCTCATGCGACTAGCGTCTTTGTAAATCCCATGGGGAAAGAATAACACCTACACTAGTCACCTCTCTATACTTCAGTTTGCAATCTTTCCAACCGCGCCGTCACTGCCTCAATCAAAGCCGTCTCGCGTGTCAGCATAGTCTTGACTTGCTGTAGACGGGTTTTGCGCAACTCCGGCGGAATGCGCAAGTCCGGAGTCCCCGATCTAGCTGGACTCTCAACACCCGTCGGCGTCGACGTCACTGGCGATGACGACACAGTTGCGCCGATGTTCGCCGTGCTGGATACTGCCGCGATGACACGTGCATCGCGCTGTTCCTGCTCAGCGACGAGCTCACGTGCATCCCGTAAGAGGTCCTCGGCTAGCTGATTGACTGTGTTCACACGTTGCCACGGCTCCGTGATATTCGCGTTGGACCGGCGTGGTGTGACAGATAGCTCCCCTCCAGACCCTAGAACACGTGCACTGAGACTCTGGACCTCATCAGCGAAGGCGCGTTCCTTGGTGCTCAATTCACGACGCGACACGTGGCTAGCGTCCTTGCGCAGGGCTTCAAGTCGCTCAGCCAGGTGGATCTGGCGGGATTGTGCCTTTGCCAAACGTGAGTCGACACGGATGCGATCACACGGCTCATCCCCGCCGACAATCTTGTCGATACGCGCCTTGATTTCGGCGGCTTTGGTCAATTGGTCGCGCATCTCAGCATGCATGCGGTCGCACTTGAGGAAGAGATCAGAGGCTGCAAGACCCAATGAGTGAGTCTCATCGCTGAGAATCTTGTGCACGTTGGTGAGGACTTGTAGCGTCATTGGGCTTAGGCGCACTTCCTGGCCTAGAGTAACACGCTGATTGGAAGTCTTGAGACGTTCGAGGAACATGGGAAGCACAGATAACTGTCCAAACACTTGCGAAGGGGTATATGCAGGACGAGGCTCATAGGTGAACAGAGGCTGGGGGGACGGCGCCGGCAGGTGTTCGGTAGGGTCGGTGGTATCGGGGGATTCCTGGCGGATGACAGCAAGCTGTTCCTCCGGCAGCTCAAACAAAAGGACAACAGGCTCGTAGGGAGTTGATGAGATAATTCCATAGCCAACATCAGGATCGTCAATGGCAACACACGCCGACAGATAGTTGGGAGTGTGGGGCGAGGTTTCAACGTAAAGGCGTTCACGAGTCGAGTTATGGCCAGTGACCAGCAGGCCAATGCGGAATTCAGAGCCGGCCCCAGGCTCCTGGAGCTCGCTTTCTAGGCGGAACACCCACGACGCTAGAGAAAAGTACGTTATGCCAACGTTGTGTGTGACGTAGAACGCGTACTTTGACATGACGTCAGTGCTAAACACTGGCCAGCTGTCGGGGTTGGATTCCACAGTGTTCATACTGTCCATGGCCTGATACAGCAGAAGTGATGGCTCGGGCACTTGATCTGCCAAATGGCTTAGGCGATTTTTATGCTTGGAGGGTAGCCACTGGGCCTCGACACCATCAATGTCAAGGCATACCTTGACCTGGCCGCCTGTAGACAGCAAGCAAACAATTGAAAGCGAAAGGCCTTCATGTTCTGTGCCTTCAGCCACTAGATCAACATCCTCGCCGTACATAAGCTCTTCGCTATCAATCCTAGGACCAATGACCATGATATCGGTGTACTCGCAGTCAATGTCGTCTTGGTCCTTGAGGTCCACACATATATCAAAGGGGCCCTGAAGGCGAGGGCAAGAACCAGGTTTCGAGGGCCGGGTAAAGACCTCAATAACAGGTTCTCCAGGGCTAGCTTCTACAAGCTGCGGCTCTTGAGAGTCGATTTCCGCCATCCAAGCTAGCTGCTGCTGGGCTAGAAGGCGTTCATACTCAGATGTCTCGACATCGTCCTCGATGGTGCCTAGCTTTTCCACTATGGAAACTGACAGTGAGGGTATCAAGGCTGGAGGAGCAGACCACTTCTGAGGTAGTAGAGGACACAGAGCATACACATCGCCTTCACGCATGGCAATCCACAGCGTAAATGGCGACCAGCCGCCAGAATGGCGCGACGAGAAACAGGCGGCCGCAACCTCCATTTCAAAGGAGTCAGGAGAAAAGCTCATGTTGGTGGCCGACACGGAGGCCGAAAAGTTTTGGTCGAGGGCAACTCCATCAGCCAGTTTCTTCAGGTCAATGTCTAGCGTGGGCTGGTCGAACGACCAGCGATCTGCCATGGAGAGTTCCCATACTCGCACAATGGCGTCTTCTGACACTGTCACGACACACCCGCCATCGACACCTAGCGGGTGCCACAGCACGGAAGCAAGAGCAGACTTGGTAGATACGTGAGTAACAGGGCCAAGGGTCCATATCTTGGGCTTGATGGGGCCGCTATCGCCTGATGTAAGGTGAGACGAATCGGGAATGACCATGATGTGGCAGGTATGTGTAGTGACCACGGCAATATAGTTGTTATTCGGCGATATTATAAGCTGGCGGATGTCGTCGGCCACGGGGGCTTTGATAGTCTACAGGAACAGCGGAAGAAGGATTAGCTACGGAATTCATGACAAGGTGAGCATGGGAACTTGGATGGCCGTACTCGGTATCCACCGCCGAACTCATCGGAGCTGATGCTAGCCGCCGTAGCAGCGTCATCGTCCTCGCGCTTGATTAAAACGCTGCGTCTTGAAGATTTTGCTCTGCGATCTTCCTGCATCTCTTTGAGGTAAGCCAGATCGCCCCAGCGTATTTCGCGGCCACGAGCCACGAAAAGCTCGGTGCCGCGACGAGCGATGGTGCGACGAGGTCCGGCTTGGGGTGACTTGGCGTTCTGCTTCTTCTTGGAAGAATACGGGGAACAGGACTCATTGGTAGCAGCAAACAAGGCATTTCCCGGAGCACCAGTCGCTAAATAGGACGGTGTGTATGCCTTGACTTTGGGCATCTTTCTGAAGGTGTTAAGGATGTTGGATCGAGAGCGTGAAGTCGGGACTGGGCCTGGAGGAATCGAGAACGGCGAGTTCGTCCTAGAAGACGAAAAGGATAAATACAAAGCAGGGAAGTTGCTTGAATCGATTGATTGAGTCGATGCACGTCCAAGACAGGGCGCAGCAAAAGCGCGACCAAGAATCAAAGCTAGACAAGCTGCAGTGAAGTTAAAGCTTGCTGTTGCCTGAGTGGTGATGATGGCACAGAATAGGCAGAGGGTGAGCTTTTCAATAGACGCAAGGCTGACGAATGCGACAAAAGGCAATAGCAAAGAATGACAATCAAGAGTTTGTAGCTGCTTTCCTTTTGCTCTCTATTTTTTCCTCAACGCTGAGCTTCTGTGCATTGCTGTCTTTATGAGACTTCTGGTCTTGTTATTCAGAAATAATTTGTTTAAAGCTTGATCGCGTTCAGTGATTCCAAAAAGATTAAGTGGGACTGGTGCTGTGTTTAGCCGATGTTTAGCCGTGGGTGCAAGCGCGCCTGCCGTTTCCATGGCATCAATAAGCAAATTGAGAGTCCGCTCTATTTTATCGCGAAGCTTAACTTGCCCCCGACAACTGACATCCTGCTGTCCTGCATTTAAGCTCTTTAATAGACGTACATATACATTATTTCAACCTCCGTAATCACCATGGCTCCATCTCGCAACAGCATCACCGTTGAACGGCTTGACCAGCCGAGCGCGTACTATCTCAGCAAGGTAAGAGCATCGAGCCTATCTATGCGCCCGTCAAATTTTACTGGTGAAATCCGCCGAAACAACAGGAGGGCTTGCCTTGCTAACCACAGTATTTGTCTCATAAGTCCAAAAAGAGACACCATAGAGGAGACCGCGAGACTCCCGAACCCAGAGCCGAGCCCACCGAGGATCCTCTGGCTAATTCTACCACTCTATACGTTGGCAACCTGTAAGCCTATGTCGCCTTTTCTCAATTTTCCATTGCCCAACGCCAGATGACTGACTACCACTCGCTACTGCGCAATAGGTCCTTCTACACCACCGAAGAACAGGTCTATGAGCTATTTTCCAAGTGCGGCGAGATCAAGCGCATCATCATGGGCCTCGACCGCTTCACTAAGACGCCTTGCGGCTTTTGCTTTGTCGAATACTACACGCACCAGGACGCCCTTGACTGCATGAAGTACATTGGCGGCACTAAACTTGACGAGCGCATAATTCGCTCCGACCTTGATCCTGGTTTCGAGGAGGGTCGCCAGTTTGGCCGTGGCAAGTCCGGCGGCCAGGTCCGTGACGAGTACCGCGATGATTTTGACGAGGGCCGCGGCGGCTTGGGTCGTTCTCTGCAAGCCGAGCGCATGCGTGACCACGAGCGCCGTGGACGCGAGCCGGAACAGGATTACGAGAGATACAGCCGGTAGTGGCAATACGGGCACGACAACAAATGCCTGGACAAAATAGTCATCTAGGTTCGTGGCTCATAATATGTAGGTGATGGCTTGATGTTTGTTTTTGTGCCTTCGTTCTGATATGAATGGAGAGGCGTTTATTTTTTTTTTCAGTCATATTGGGTTCAGGATATAGAATAAGCAATGAATTTTTTTGAGTTTCTGCACAAGAAAAAGACAGCAGCAGTGGCGAGGGATTTATTCTGTGTATTTGGCCTCCAAAGGGGGGAGGCTGATAATAGTACATGGTGGCGGCAAAAGGCCTTCTCTTGGTGATACTACAGAAAGCGATCTAGACTTTAGAGCCAAGACCAGACCTGTGTAGCCATCAAGATGAATAGGACATCATTAGTATCGATGTTGGAAACGTTATACAAAGTAACAAGAGTCAAATCATCAGACAGAGCTCGCAATGTCCATGTACACGGAACAGTTGGTAGTATCTGCGGACCGGGAGCCGCGAGCAGCGAGCAGCATCAAGATCAGGACAGGGAAAAAAAAAAGAAGAGGAGGAAAGTAGAATAGACAGAGTGTGTAATGAACTGTTTCCAAACTGCTCAGTATCCAGGAGGGTTCACACGCTGAGATACTCTTGTCCATTTGGGTAGCTCTGCAACAAGATGTCAGTCCATCGTAGATCGTAAAGGCTCTTGTAGTGTCACACGACCGCTTTCATGTACAGTATATCCTCTACAACTATCTTGATAGGGTCTGGGTTATACTCACTGTGAATGCCTTTGCGGTAGCCTTTGACCTTGCGGTCAAACATCGTGTACTTGTCGCGGGGCATCATCTGCTCCTCCCTGGGCATCTCCTCCTTCCAGCGCTCCAGCGCCGCCACGGTTTGGCCCGTCTGCTTCATCGCCGCATCCAAGGTAGCTACAACGCCGTCAACAGCCCGGAGGCGCTCCCGGTGCCGGCGCTTCTGAAACTTGGACAGCCGCCAAGGGATCTTCCAGAGCAGACCGCTGGAGAGCGGGTTGGTAACACGGAAGGCGCCGAACATAGTAGAAATTGCCAAGTTTCCCGTTCAAAGGCTGGGAAAAAGAAAAAAAAAAAACAAAAGGGATTCCGGCTGAATAGGATAGAGACGGAAAGCAAAAGTGCTATTTCCGGGGCGTCGAAAGGAGGGAGGGAGGTAAGCTCGCTCAGGCTGTCGAAGGAGGTCGTCGCGGCTGGAGATTCAGTGTGACCAATTATCTGAGGCTTAAGCAAAAAGTTGAGATGAGCAGTACTGGCCAATGAGGGTAGGCGATGTCGTGGTACCCCGCTTTAGAGATGCCGGTTAGCCAGCCACCCCAGTAGTCTGTGACAAGCCTAGCATGAGCTTTGGCATTTGACATCACCGACAATCGTGAAGCCAAGGACTATCCTCAAATTGCCGAGGACTTTTCTTGTGACTAGTAGCTTTAATTATTACTCAACGCTTTTCCCTTGTCTCAGAGGCTATATATAAGAGCTAGTCTCTGCCCTCTACCCACTCGCTATCAAGAGCTCAAGACCTCGACGCCCTTTGTCCACCCAAATCCAACGGAACCACCAAAGCACTATCACCACTCTTATTTGTTTTCCCACCTGAAACCACCACAATGTCGTACTACTTTGCCATTGTGGGCACATCAGACAATCCACTATTCGAACATGAATTCGGCACATCAAAACTCGGCGGTGATGGCACCCCACGCTTCAACGAACAGCTGTACCACCTAAACCAGTTCATTCTCCATAGCAGCTTAGACATTGTCGAAGAGGTCCAATGGTCGACGGGGCAGATGTACGTATACCACACTCTCTATTCATCTGCCTGCTAATTAGTATGGATGAGAGCAACTAGATGGGAATGAGAATGAAAAATATCAGACTCAGCTCAAGCGCAGTAGCCACCCACTCCACACCGTTCCGTTTTCTAACAACCATCCCCTCTTGGGCTAGGTACCTAAAATGCATCGACCGTTTCTTCAACAACTACGTTTCCTGCTTCGTCACTGGCGCTAACGTGCGCTTCCTGCTCCTCCACCAACCCTCACAGCCTGCCTCATCCTCACGATCGTCCTCGGCCGCTGTTGGCGCAAATCCTACTAGCATCGCCACCGAAGAAGCCATCAAGAACTTCTTCCTCGAAGTCTACGAGAACTGGGTCAAGGCCATTATGAACCCCTTTTACCAGGTCAACACACAAGTTACCAGCAACATCTTTCGCCAACGAGTCGCGGCCGCTGGACGCAAATATCTATGACAGAGGTGTCGGATGTTAGGATACGTATATAATGGGAGGGTGGGGGAGGGAAGGGTCGAAACGGCGTTCTTGGTTTTCTCTTTTTTATCTTCATTTGTCTATACGTATAGTAAAGGTCAATCATGTTGTTGATTGGCGACCGGAGTTAGGGACACAATTGCACTACTCATTAATACATGCATCATGTGAAGCTTCATGTTCATACCGTTTACTTGATCGCACTCTTTAATAGAGAAACAAAGACACTAGGGGAACCTTTTTTGACTCAACCGCCGGAGACGCGTTAAACTTAATAATTCATTGCTTAGTAGTTGTGTTGTGAAAATCCTCCCCCGTAAACGCCGATGGTAGATGTGTTGCAAGAAAGTGAGTGAAAGAACGCAAATAAAAACAAAGACAAAACAATGCCCATGGGGCGGAGCATCACATCAATAAACCCCAAGTAAAGACGATTATTCTCGGCAAAACACAAAACAATAACTGTGGGTAGAGCATTGAGGGGTGACTTATTCCCGCCGTTGCTTGACCACGACCGAATAATCAAGTACCCGTAAAGCTGAAGAAACCAGTCGGTAAATATAGTATCGGGTGTTGGTTTAACCACCGAAACCGTAGAGGGTACGGCCCTGGCGCTTGAGAGCATAGACGACATCGAGCGAGGTAACGGTCTTGCGCTTGGCGTGCTCGGTGTAGGTGACAGCGTCACGAATGACACCCTCGAGGAAGGACTTGAGGACACCACGAGTCTCTTCGTAAATCACTAGAAGAGCGAGTATTGTTAGATAAAATGCCAGCCAAAAAGAGACAAGAGCTTCATCATATGCACTTACTGGCAGAAATACGCTTGACACCACCACGACGAGCGAGACGACGAATGGCAGGCTTGGTGATACCCTGAATGTTGTCACGAAGAATCTTGCGGTGACGCTTGGCGCCACCTTTTCCAAGACCCTTACCGCCCTTACCACCTGTTAATTGAAGACGTTAGTACTTTGACTATTGAGCGAAGGCGATGGTGAAGTGGACATGTTGCAACCATATAAAATGGCTTTATACATAGCGTCGCGTCATAGCTAAGAACGCGTCACTGCAGTCGTCCATACAGAGATACAACGAGGAAATGGAGGAAAACGAGTTGATTGTTTAACTTACGTCCAGACATGATGATAGAGTTGAGAGATAATTAAAGAAGTTGAGCGGAAAAGTGAAAAGGAAAAAAAAAAAAAAAAGAATGATGGCCGACTGAATTTCGATAAATATCACTATCACCCAAGGTAGAGAACAACAAGAATCAAGAAGGAGAAAGAAAGAAGGAAAAAAAAATAAAAGAGGGGAAGGTAAGCGTGTGCTTGGAGCTGGTTATTAAATACGTATCAGGGGCTGACAGCAATTGCCAAAATCAGCCAGCTATCCAAGCAAAGGCAGGAACTTAAATTTTTGCTCTTTTATTTTTATTTATTTTTACGTAGACAAAAAAAATAACACGGCCACGGCCATCTATCGGTGAAGGGGGAGGGTTAACGTTCCTGTCTTTCCTGCTCATCCCCAGTTTTCTCTCTAGTAACAAGGCAGTCACGCATCTTGGAACGCCTACGCTATGCATGAAACTCGCCCAGAACAACTAGCAGTAATGCGCTAGGTTTAATAAATGAATTAAAAAAACCCAGTACAAAGATAATGCTGCGCTAAGCCGAGGAAGGCAACGTCCATATATGACAGTTCTATGTGATTTTCGTCTGAGATGCCACAGTAAAGAATCATTTGAGAACATCTAAGGCCATCTCATACGTCCTACAATCGACATAAACTCGAGTTTAACACGCCCTCCTCCCCGCTCCCCCCACCCCATGTATTCAAAGACACTGCAAGATTAGGGGCCCTTATTTTTCCCAGTGCAAACTCACTGTCGTGTTGATTGATCTCCAAGTTGGTCCAGCAACACCTTTTTCTACTCCCTTGTCCACTTTTATTCTAAGCCAATCAAAAATCGTTACCAGCTCGAGATTGCCGTTTGGGGTGAAATTAAACAGCCAGCCTCGCGCTTTTTTCTAACACGACACGTCAAACGTCATGGCTGGCTTCAAGTGAAGACGCGTCTTGTAGCTAATATATTTTTCGATGACGCGACAGGACACCAGGAGAAACAGCAGTATGTGAAATAACTAATACAGTTGGCTTTTAGTGAAAAGGTAAATCGGCACCTGGCTTCTAATAGAAATATATTTGGTCGTGGCTCGCCCCGTCATTGACGTATGATTTAACACATCACACCACACGTCCATCAAGATCTACAAGTTTAGGACACCTCAATACAAACATGAAACGCAGCCAATCATTATTAGGATAATAACTTTTGAGGCGTGACAATGAAACTGACTCGTTTCTTCCAAGATCTATGAGGTATCAAAGGTATCTGTCCGTTTTTTATGCAAGTATGCATAGGTCTGCCTGTCTGGAACACACAAGATATGCTCAGAATGAAAAGAAGAGAAAAAAAATGTGAACGCTGGGTATATGCATTGAGTATGCAGATCAAAAAAAAAGAATGAAAACAGGCGAATGAGGAAAACGTAAAGGAAAACAAGAACCCGATAAAAAAAAAGACAGCCAAATCGGATTGCATGTAACCACAGGTTGGCTACGTGGGCTGCGCCAAGATGGCCGTTGAGTATAACATTAAGAGAGTTTGTCGTAAAGTCCATTATTACGAGGTTAACGTGTCGTTTTGTTCAAGCGATGGAATCATCCATTTGAATATCTTCCTCGAAAGTCTCGATTGCCTCCTTGATTTGTAGCGAAGCCTAATGAGAGTTAGTGAAATGCGCAAAAGCCATACATGAATAAGCATTTCTTCTCCTACCTTCGGATCAAGGGCCAAGGCGTTGGTAAAATGTCTGACTGCAAGTTGCTTCTGGTTGATATTCCTGTAAAGCTTGCCGAGGAGGAAATGAACCGGCGCTTCATCCGGAACCTGATCTTTGAGAATCAACAACTCTCTCCGGGCAGCATCCATCTCCCCAAGAGTCATCAGCGCGCGTGCCTTTTTGTACCTGGTGTCAGTAGCCTTAGGGAACAGTTCAGTGGCCTTGCTGTAGTAGATCAGAGCTTCCGCCGCATTCTTTTGTTTCTCCAACGCAGTGCCAATGGCACACAGCAAGACAGGGTTCGATGGGTTTATATTAGCAGCAATTTGATAGTGCATGAAGGCACGCTCAAAGTTGCCCAGCTTCCGATAAACTTGGCCGATACCAAAGTATGCTTTGTAGTGACGACGATCGGCGGCAATGGCCTGGCGGTACGCCGTAAGAGCTTTCTCATATTCTTCGTTGTCCATATGTTCATGACCTTGCAATGTGAATGCATAGGCAAACTTGGGGTTCAACTGAGTCGCACGCTTAAAGCATCGAAGCGCCTGCTCGTGATCTTGGGAAAGCGACCAGGCGTTCCCAAGAGAGCACCACGCCTCAGGAGAATGCCAGGCCACGTCGATCAGTTCGTGAGCAAGGAATGAGAGATCTGTTTCCCGCTTGAGTTGCCACAGAATGGTAGAATACAATTCCATATCCTTCAGACGAGTTGGAGCGATAGAACGGAGCTTTCGAAAGCACTTTTCAGCCTCAATAAAAGCTGATTGCTCTAGTTGAGCCTTGCCTAAATGTGACAAAACCCATGGTGTTTCCTGCTGGACTTTTGGGATAGTTTGGAAGGCATGTACCGCTTCCGGTGGACGGAACTGTGCAAGCTCGGAATAGCCAGTAGCAATTTTTCTGAGAAGTTCAAGTAGCCACTTCAATGATTCTTCAATCTTCAGTGTATCCACTTCGGTTGTTGCTTTAGAAGCAACTGCTGGTGCTGAATCTTTGTCTTTGGCTCCCCGCGAGCCTTCTGTCATCTCCACATCCATTATGTTTTCCTCAATTGGCTTGCGGTTACCACTAACAACCCTACCAACACTTGCCCCGGTTCCATCCGGTCTTATCAGGCGTGAAACCGTAGGTCGAGGCTTCTTCAGCTCTCGCGTAGCATTTGCGCCTGATGTTAATGATGAGTTTGCCTTTGAGGCTGTTGGTCTGAACATGTTTAGACGTGCGCTTCTCCTTTGTGGTGCGGCTGGAGGATCATCTGAATGATTTGCTGCAGCGGAAGGTGGGCGAACAGGATGTCCTGAGACCGTACGCTTCCGTTCCGCCGCAGTTGTAGAATACCGTGAACTAACAGGTGCCAAGGGTGCTTCGAAAACCTCTATTGGTTGTTCTGCTTTGTCCTGGGATCTAGTTGTTCGTTTTGTCGCTCCAAGACGATACATCATCTTGGATGGAGCCTCTGTGCCTCCTAAGTCAGCGTTCCTCTCTCGTAATCGTCGGCTCGCAACGGAGGGCGCATCTAGATACGGGGCTCTCGAATTATCAGATGATCCGTTTGAATTAGGCGGCGTCTCCAGGCCTTCAGAGTTTGATACGGCGATGGTATTGCTAGATGAAACACCAAGCTTTGAGCGCGCGGCGGCAATCTTTGACAGGAAGTCGCTGGTGCCATTCTCCGACTGGTAGACACCAAAGCTACTATCTGGTGGACGAATTCCAGTTTCAAAAGGATCGTGTGAGTCAGAGACGAGACTCTTGGTATTTTTCCGCGTGAGGACGTTATCATTTGGTTTTGAGTCGTCGACGTTAGGATCAAAACTCTGTATCAACGTGTCGGACATTCGAAATATATTTTGCACTCGGACATTAACCCCCATATCGCAAAGGGCCGTGAAGGCGTCCCATTGCATTGGGTTCACCTTGAGAGACTCTTCAAAGCAGTACACCGCCTTTTTCTTGTCGTCATATCCGCGATATAGCTTCCCGAGAAGACACATGACGGAGCTTAGATCGGGATGGGGTGCCCTAATAGATGCGCTGTGCTGGCCAATACTGTTCCGTTGAACCACGACATTCCTAATTTTTTCGAGCGCATTGATGCCGTCTCGCCATCGTTCTAGTTGCAAGCAAGACTGTGCAAAGATCCAAGCCGAGCAAATATTTGTGCCTCGCGCAGCATGGCTTCTGCTTACTTCGTAGGCGCTGCGGAAGTCGGCGTTGTGGTAATGGGCGAGGGCTAAAAGGTACGAGGAATCTGGAGATCTAGGGTCTTGGGCGCTGAGCTTCTCGGCGAAGAATAAGGCGTTCTCGTAAGAGAAGTTGTCAAGATGATAGTACACGACCTGGCGCAGACAGCCTGAGATGGCTGTGTTGGAGGGCGCCATGACGAAGTTAAAATTGAAGCAAAATAGAAGTTTCAGCGATGGACTAGCAGTCCCGAGCCATGAGGTGCAGTTCGATTAGATCGGTATGATTCGGATTCCGATGAAGCGCAAGATGATGCAACGGATTTTTGCAAAAGATTACTGGGAATAATTGCAGCGGATCGGAAAATCGTCGTGTTTTTTTTTTTTTTTTGAGACCGCAAAAGCCTCTGATATGACGCTAGCCCGTCGAAGTCTGATAGAAGTCATCGCAAGTCAGTTAGACCATATCTCAAACGATAAAGCATTGATATTGTATATTGGCGGCAAGATTCACGATCTCAAGTTGAATATGCGCTATGGAGCGACAATACAAGAAATCGTACCTACCAACAAGTTGGGGAACGGAGCTGGGAAGCAACAAAACAACAGCACGAAAAGGGACACGAACAAGAGTGATGCAAAGTATTGATGCCGGCAGATTAATGACGGTAGAGAGAGAAAAGATACGAGTAAAGCAAGGCGAAAAGAGAAAGAAGGAAATCAACAGACAGATATTCCGGGCGATACTGGAATGGCGATCAGTGCCGAGGAACTGGCGAGCAAAGAGGTTGATGAAATGAGGGTAAAAACGGATGAAGAGGAAGATAAAGAGGAAAGAAAAAAAAAGTATGAAAGGGGGGGGGAGGGGACACAGTGAGCCCAAACAATCAGAAAGCAAAGCACGATGATGGAGGAAAAAATAAATAAGAAATAAAAAGAACGTGGCGATGATGAAAAAATAGTATGTAGGCTGGATTTGCTCGGTTCATGAAGATTAGGAAGGAGGGTTTATTGTTGGTGGGGTGCCTCACTATCAGCCTGTTGTTTTGGTAATTGCTTCAAAGGAGGACAAAACACGAAGAATAAAAGGAGAATTTAGATTTGGTACAGCCCATGAAAAATGAAGGAGCAAAGGTGTCCAAAGAGGCAAGTACCTACCTACACAATCACACAAAGATGTAGGTGAAAGAAGTAGAGCCCGATGCCTTCAATAGCAAGACATCCTCTCGTGAGTTTCTAGAACTTGGTAGCATGAAAATTAAGGAGAGGGAAACAAACAAAAGAACACCTCAATAGCGCTTGACGTCTCGGCGCGAAGTCAACAGGCGTTGCGTGAATTGTGTCACTGTGAGTTGCTGGTGCCAAAATGCCAGTCTCTCACACATGATTGGCTCAATTATTTTTCTTTGTTTGCATCTGTTGCCCTGGAAGCGAGACTTGTACCTGGCACAAAAAATCAAAGCTAAAGTTGGCATGAGCCAACAGTAACCCTAACCCCTAACAGCTTAGTCAGTGTCACAGTTGTCTAGAACAATGTGGCTCTTTGCACTGGAACGCACCCTTGGACTTCTCATGGTTTCGACCACACGACCTATGCCATAAGAGTTACTCGGCGCTTACCACATACTAGATTTGCCCTCATCGACCTCCCTCCCTCCCATATCTTTACCCATCCTTACAGCTTGCCACTATGGCCCAAAAGGCAAAGAAAGACATGGCTAAGGCCAATATCAGCACACTCAAGAACCTGCATACGCTTTCTGCCATCTTCAATGGCCTCTTTCTTGTTTTGAGCCTCACACTGTTTAAGAGGTCTCTGGTCTATTATACAGTCCTCTCCACCCCAGCCTTCATCTGCCAGCTCGTTATGGAAAAGACCGGCCGTCCAACTTACGACCCAGCCACCCGTGCATTGCGCTCTCCCGGTTCTGATCTCTCGTCATCTGGCCTGATGGATTCCATGTTCGACACTATCTGGGTCACTTGGGGCTGCCTGATTCTGGTCCTCATCTTTGGCAACGGTGCCTGGGTTGTCTGGTCTTTGGTCCCAGCTTTTGCTTTGTACAAGGCCTATGGCCTGCTCTCAGCTGGCAGGGCCTTGATGGGTATGGGAAACTCCCAGCCCATGGGTGCTGACATGAACGACATGGCTCCCACGCAGAATCGCAAGCAGCGACGCAAGGCTTGAGCTGAAACTGGACCTAGAACAAACATCGAGATAGATGTTAGGTTAGAACATAGAAAATGTGCTTGTCACTTCACTCCGCGATTCTTTCCACTGATGCATGATCATGTAGATGCGTGAACACAACTAGACCCTATTTCTGGAGTGCCAACATGTGTGGGGTCACCACTCCGCCAGTCCACTCATTGATCAGACCTTGATCGACATTTCTTAGTAGTACATGGACGTGGTCTAATGACCGGACACTCTGTAGAGCTGTCCAGTTCTTAAACCAAAGCACATTTTGATCGCCAACTTTTGCCCTAAACATTCTTTCAATGAAGGCATCCACAACAGCTCGGCTCCTTGGTGTCATGTCTCCAATGTCATTGTCTGTTTCAATCGGCGTCCGGGTCCACACGACAACATGCACGATACCTTGGTCCAAGGCATATGGCCATTCGTTGGTAAGGATACAATAGTCGCTTTCTTCCGAAAACGGGATATCGGACAGAAAAGTAAATGGCGGTCGACCCCAGGCTGCTGGTAGGCGATGGTATAGAAGGTACTCTATCACAGAGCCGTACACCTCTCGTGTGTCTTGACCCCATTTCAAGTATCGCTTCAGCTCCGAAGGCGTTCGTTGTAGTCCATTGAGATCATTTTGTTCTTCATGAGCCATGGCGTCATATTAGCTTCGTATTTGGCATGTGGCTTTAGTATCAAGGCTAACCCACCTATATTAGCTCTAAGAGTTTCCCATGATAACGTAGGAAACTCGGCATCGCTTCTGAATCTAAGCACCCAGCGGTCAGACTCTGTGAGTGTGATCTTGGTCATGTCGACGTCTGGTATCACATATCGCGGATCGGTATCGTCATTCACGGCTGAGATTGGGTATATGAGGGAGAGTGCGTTACCCATTATGAAGCGAAACAAATTGGATACAGAGGAAGCAATGATCGTTAGTACGGATAAGGCAGTAAGAAGGGAGTAAGTAGACGAGGGTGTATCGTAGAGTTGTAGACAGAGAGGCTAATGATTTTGCTAGGGAAGTTCGAGGCTACTTATAGCTTATAAGCCAAGCACAGACGTTGGCATAGCAACTAGATCATCGTGTTGCACGGTGGAAACAACCCTGCCACGACATTCTTAAGCATGGCGAAGTCTCATCTCAAGAAACGCTCTTTTATGACTCTGCTGTCACACTTTTTTGTCTCAGAAGTAGGCTGATAGGGAGGGATATCGGTGATATGGTATGACACCATATCACCGTTTTTGGGTTTATGATGGGTTTGTAGAACCAGGCTCTCTATTCAATAACTCATTTTAATGCTCATTATAACCACAATTCGTCAAGACATGTAATATTGTATGGGAAGAAAGGCACATGAATAGATGGATTTGGCAGGAGAAAACAGACGTTGGTGTGGTATAGTGTGTATGTAATGTATAAGCGTGTGTATCCCATTGTAGTAGTATGGACAGCCCAAAAAAGAAGAAGACGGAAGAAAAAACAACATGTAAGGAAGAGTAAAAGAAGAACGGAGAAACGAATAAAAAGAAACAGATCAGTAAATGCCCTGTGTTCGGTACTGAAACGTATCATATCTAGACCTCAATGTTAGTTTCTATGCATGCGATTCCTATAGACCCAGGTTAAACTTACAGACGGGTGTAATAACTGCCAACTGACTTGCCGATGATATCTGTCTCAACAAAGTTCTCTGCGGCCTCGGCACTCAGCTGCAGCTGGAATCGTTGCCGTAGTGCGGATGTGACAGGGCCTATCCCGACGGCAAAACACGGCATTTTGGACTCTGCTGCCATCATGGCTACTAGATCGATGATGTTGTCGGCTGAGCGACGTAAGGCTGTAGTCAAGATTAGTTAAAAATCAGCTCTTTTGAAAAGAAAAGAAGAAAAGACCCAGATCCAAACTCACCTTGGAAAGCTTGTTTACAAAGCTTCTTGTAGTCGGCAAAAGCCTTGCTTTCTAGTCCACCAAGAACATCAACATATTCCTGAGTTAGCTTACAAGGTGCAGCCTCGAAACCCATTGATCCAGGCGAGTTAGACAGCATGAAGCCAAAGTCAATATGCACAATATGACCTTCACTGTCAATCAGGATGTTTCCGTTGTGGCGATCCTTGAGCTGAAAGACATACGAAATCACACTATATGCTGCTAGTGACCGTTTAAAGGCATCAACGCCGGCTTTGTAAGCTTTGCTTTTAGGTGGCCCAAAGACTTTGACGAAGTGGTCTTTCAAGGTAGCAATGCGACGTTTCGGAGAGGGTTCCATGGCCAGCGTCAGGCTGCGCTTAATTGAATGCACAGAGACGCCATTGGTGATGGTTTCGATCAGACCAGACGACTCGCCTGTGACCAGAATCTTCATGACCTTGACCCAGACCTTAATTTTAGCATCCCCCCAGATCTTGTCGCAAGCACTGATCAGCTGACAGGCAAAGGCTTCTTGGCGAAGATCGGCGCCTGTCTTGATAATGACAGATACAAGATCCCAGTTCTTCATCCAGCCATACGGCGACGATTTTTGAATACGTGCCTTTTTGACTTGCCATGCTTCCCCAAAGACGGCCGCACTGGGGTCATCGCGGTCGCCCTTGCCCTGAATACCACCCGTTTTAAAGTCGTTCTCCATTCGCGCCTCACCACGTGCCGTATCGGTAGGCTCGACTTCCTCATCGAGATCTGTCGGGGCATCTGAGGCTGACGGCACAACTGACTTGGCCATGATTGTATCGAATGTAGGGCCAGTTTCATCGTTGATGTCAAAACTCTGCTCTTCTAAGCTTTGCATGCTGGCAATAATCTTGGCACGAATGGCCTCAACCTCGTGCTTAGGCCGTTTGCGTGTAGTGATCTCCAGTTGCGCCAGCATTTGCGACGCCGTGCGCATATGAGTAGCAAGTGCAGAAAAATCAGGTTCGATACCATGGCCGCGCAAAACAGGAACAGGAAGCTGAGGTGGCGGCTGGGCATGCTTTTGCCTTGATGGGCTGCTGGAGCTAGATGTTGAGTTGCCGGACGATTGAGGCGTAGCGGGTATGTCGGCAATAATAGAGTTTGCGGCACTATTGGCTAGACGCCGTTGATTCCCAAAAAGACCAGAAACATCTTCACTAAAGCTACCACTAATTTGAGGCGTACCTAGATCGCCAGATGTCGGCTCAAAAACGCTGTCCAAAGCAGGTTCTTGTGTAGTGTTCACAATGGGTGTTCGGGGCGCTTCTGAAAGATCAAAGATACGCTTTTTAGAGCCGCTTTCAGTCATTAACTTCATGAGGAGTCTTTCATTGTCAGGGGTATCGGGATCAAAGGTGAAATCATCGCGCAGGATTTCAATCATCAAGAGGAAGGGAACCTTTTCAGCGCTATTCAGGACAGTAGATTCAGCAGGATTGATGCGTACAATACGGTGATGTTTGCTTCTTCCTGGAGACCCATTGACTAGCGTTGGTGGGCAAATGACAGGAATGTCGATCTCAGCGGGAAGATCCTGGGCAATAAGTGCAAGCTCGGCACGCAATGCGCTGAGACGAGCCGGCTTGGGCACGGCCACCAGACGATTCGATATGTTCTCCAGAGCTGTCAGGAACTGTGTTTCACTGCGGAAGTAGTGCTGTCGTAGTAGACGCGTCTTTTGTATACTAGAAAGCTCAATTGCTGTTCTTCTATTCTTCCCTAATGGGTCCCGATGAGTGTGACGACGATGAAGGGCGTTTATACCTGAGCTCATAGCAATGGTGGCTGATAAAGGCGTAGAGGGGCGTGGGGGTTGGGGTGAGCGAAGGTCCCCCATGAGAGGAAGCGACGACGTACTAAAACGAGCTTCTTTTAATGCCAATTCAAGGCGTTCACCCGGTTTACGAGAAGTGGTGGTAGGGGATGGATTGTCATTGTTTGGAGTAGCGGGTGTTTCTCGGCCAGGCGTATCAAGAGCTAGGGACTCAGAGATAGATGGTCTCCTCGCTGTCCCTGGCAGGGCCAGAGCACTATCTGATGGACTGATGACTCGAGGTAGCCCATGCCGCCTGGACCGAGGGCTAGCGGGCCTTGTGGTTGCGGACTTTGTGATGGTGGTTGGCTCGCGGGTTTCGGCAGGTTCGCCCTTTGGAGGCTTTCTAGCTTGAGCTACAGCCAGGGGCCCGGCCCATTGTGGCAAGATTGGAACAGCTACGCTGGCTAACACAAAGCTCGATAGCACACTGACAGGAAGGATATTTTCGCGGATTTTTTCGTAACGGGCAGCATCAGGAAGGCCAAATACAATATGTTGGACCTTGTTGTATACTCGGCGACAAGTCTGGAAAGCATCGGATTGGGGATTTGAGGAGAGGTCGTGGAGGTATGTTTGGAACAGCCAAAAAGTCTAAAGATTGTCAACTTGGGGTATTAGTAAACACGCAGGCCAAAAGGAGAAAAGAAAAAGGGTTATGATTTTGAGGAAGGGAGGGGAGAGAGAGAAGAGGAGGGGTTTGAAGAAAGAAGGAGAGAATAAAAGACAACAGGGCAAGGCATACCAGAAGAGCCGCAGTGACTGACTCCTCACAAAGATCCAGCAGGAACTCCTCGAGCGCCATAGACTCATTGTCTAGACTAATTATCAGATGGCATATCTGTGGCAAGAAGAATTCAATGTCCTCGTACGGAAACTGGCGGAGTTTGTTGCAGAGAACATAGTTGATTCCAATGTGATCGGCGTACCGGCTAGACGATGGAGAGAAGCAATGAGTAAGCAAGACGGAATTGTGATGGCAGGTGACGAGCAATGCAAAAGGGACAAACAACTGGAAAGTAGAACATACGTCAAGTATGATACGGGTAGAAACGGGTTCGAATTGAACACGTCCGACTCGATGAAGCGCTGCAACAAGGTCCACGACATTTTGCGCGATGGTGATTATGTTGGCCAGCGGGTGAATACGAAAGTAGTGGCGTTCTTATGGTAGTGGATATATGGCGAATTGATGCGTATAGTATAATAATACAAGAGAAGGGATCAAGAAGGGCAGGTGCATAGAGTATGCCGGTGATATTTTGAACGGAACGGGGATCAGCAGGCCGGAGGGTAGCTGCTCGTGATGATGACAATGAGCGTGAATATCAATGTGAAGGGGGAATCCTTAAGGCCGGTTCGGATGAGATTTGGCCCTGGACAGCTATCGATTAGACTTTGACAGTAACCAATCAAATCGGGAACGAATGATGTAAGAATTGGCGGCGCCTCAGACTCAAGAAAAAAGGAGCAAAGCTAGAACGAGAAGAAGGTGAATAGACTTTGCCAAGTTTGGAGGCTAAGTCTCTGAGGATGTATGTGTTCGATAGTTGGCTTGTAGTGGATGGATGGTGTTCCCCAGGAAAACCTGCTGTCGAGGAATTATATGCACGGTAGCGTAAAGCGAACAGGAGGAGCTCGAGTCTAAAAGCAAAATATAGAAGAACGAAAAGAAAAAGAAAAAGAAAAAGAAAAAAAAAAAAAAACAAAATGGCCAACACCAGGAAGAGAAGCCCGAAAAGAGACAAGTTGTTAATGCGAAGCTTTTCTGGCCTTGTCTTGTCAGTCACTGTTGGCGACGCTCTGAAACTGAAACAACAAAGTAGCTCTAAATAGTGGCGAGAAGCAGCAAGGCACATCAACGACTTAGCAATACATGACGGACGGACGAAGGCGAGAAGAAAGATGGCAGAGAGAAAGAGGCTGCTGTGATGTCGAGAAACGCAAGCGAGCAGAACACACAATGGAGGGGAGCCAGCAGCAGAGCAGCAGACGTCTTGTTAGAGGCTATCGCGAAGACACCGAGCAAAGATAAAGAAGAAGCCGGCAATTGGCAGTGGATAAATCAGGGATCTAGAAGCTAGCTAGCCTGCTTTTTATCTCCAATTTCAGCTACCTGGCTTGGCCCTGTTGGCTTCATCATCATCTACAATAGCAGCAGTAGTAGACAAAATGGCCACTAAGGTTTCTGACGGGGATCCAAGCTCTGAAGCTTAATTATGGCAGGTACGGCCAGCTGGCAGCAGCTGCTGGTGGCAAAGTAAGAAAGACACGATGGTTGAAAATTCATAAATATTAACCCTAAAGACAAAGCACTCAACGCAAACCCGGAAATCCCTCATCATAACTCAAAGCTGTACACGTTATACATTGTCGATTGATTGACTTTGATCTTATCAAGCCTGTATATTGTGCTCATGCATGGAATTGCCGGCCATTGCTCTCCGGCGAAGACCACTGGGTCGTGAATGCTGGTAAGAAAACGAAATCCTGCTGTTAGCTTTTTGGCTCAAACTGTCGGTCATGGTGTGTTGGCTCGCGGGCCAGGGAGCCGAGGGACTTGACTTACATGATAGCGCACCCGTTCGCTGCCATCGTGCATAATCTCGATCTCATGCTGCACGTGGAAGCCAAGCAACGGCATGAATTTGGCCCACACAAGCCAATATGCGGCACCGACGAACAGCATGCCTGTTCCAAGCGTGGGGACAACCCAATGCGGGATCTGTCCCAGGTCCTTGTTGGGAACGAACGGCACGCCTAGTGTGAACAGGAGAGACAGCACATAGAAGATGGTGATGAACGGATAGCTTCGGAAGGTCGTGCGGGTGTCGGCCCACTCTTCGCTGGGGGTCCAGGTGAGATATAGGAGGCCGATGGCGAGGAAGACTGTGTGTTTATTTATACACGTAAGCATGCCGCATTTCTCTCGCAACTTGTATGTGTCCTTTCGGAAACGATGGGGATTGGCTGGAGTTGACTTACGCTTGATCCAGTTGTCGCTGTATGTGAAAATGTTCGTCATAAAAGTGTATGTATCGGACTTTGACAATCCTACAATCAACACTACAGAGAAGGTCCAGTGCAGCAGGATAGCTGTGGATGGGGCCTGTGCCGGCCAATCACTGGCAAAGAAGCGGGAGAAGGGCAATATTCCCTGCTTGGCTAGTTCTTGCTTGACTATGAAAGATACGTCAGTAACAAGTTGGACCGGCAATTCCTGGCCTGCTGGACTTGAGAAGAAGTCGCTCTCCCCTTACCTCGAGGCATGGCAAAGACCTGAGCAAAAATGTTGCCCATGGCGGAGACAGACAAGAGAGCTGGCATGATCCTGGAGGTGAAGACGTTGTCGCCATACACCTGCTTGAAGAAATCGGGAGCCAGAACGATCCCCTCGCTAGCCATGGTGTCCCTTTGGAACACGGCGAACTGTGTGTGTGTGTGTGAAAGTTTTAAGGTCAGAATGGTGGATGCTGCAGATCGTCGGAAGGTAAAGCTGGGCCAAGTTGACTTACGTAAGCAACGTTGGCCAAGATATAGAATATCATGACAATAATGGTGGCTATGGGAGCTGCTCGCTTGAGCGTTGTCTCTGGGTCTCTGACTTCGGTTAGCACGTAGTTGGCGTTCTCCCAACCACTGTACGAATAGAGCACCTGTAGCAGTGCGTTGGCATAGCCAGCTGCTGTGGCACTGTTGTTCGCGTCAGGATCTGCCAAAGTGCCACCATCGAATGAGGAGAAATTATGAGGATCGAGTTTGCGATATCCGGCAAGAGCAGCAAAGCCGGAGCAGATGACGAAGAGGAGGAGGCCTAGCTTGAAGGTTCCCAAGACGTTACTGATATAAATTCCCGTGTGAGGTATAAAGGCGTGGATGCAGCTGACGACTTATAGAGACGTTGCGCTATTAGTAACCGGACAGAAAACGATATAAGAAGGGAGGAAACGAAAGAAGAAAGGGGAAGAAGCGAGTTGGTAGAGTCTGTCGGTGCTCGGGACCTACTAGTGACAATTGCTACGGATATCCCGCGGTTCGCCCAGCTGCCAACCCTTGCATTCTCAATCTCCGTATCGTTAGCGGCAGTAATTAGAATATAGCTACTGAAGCTGACGGAGTTGGCAGTGGACACAGCGAACAGAACAAACTGAACGGCAAAGATGCAGGTGGCCAGATAAGCTGGCTTTCGGTAGACTCTCTCAAGCTAACATCGAATAGAGCAGAGATACATGTCAGTTGGGTGGCCTATGGGACATTAGGTAGAGGATACAAGATATCCTTTCTCACATAGATTTTCTCTCCACCAGATCGTGGCAACGCTGTACCAAACTCGAGATACATAAAAAGACCTGTATTCGATTCATTAGTCAGATACCGAATCAAGTTCCGGCTTAACTTTGACTCTCAAGAGACCCGAGGAAAACGACATGATAGCCCTGCCGTGCATTGTAACATACCGGCCAAGGTCATTAAGGCGCCGAGTACCCAGAATATCAACGAAGCACCAACACTCCTAGTGCCCTTAATGACCGATGCTGGATTGCTAAAGATGCCTGTGCCCACCATCCGGTTGATGATAAGCAGTGCGGTAGACCTGACGTCTAGCTTCCGGTCTATCAAGTATAACGAGTCAGCGTAAAACATATACAGCAGAGTTTTGCTATACTACCTTCTGGGATTCTAAACACAACAACATTCTCGTCGTTATCATCTTCTGTATTGACTTCTCCTCCTGTCGACGACGTTCGGTGGTATGCCTCAATGGGGATATAGTCTGGGACATTAGGCCGTAGGTGAACTGTCGACTCGGCCATTTTCTTCCAGACAGGCGCTTGGACGGTCTATCACGAGTGTAATATTGTAGCTTTAGCCGGAGGATAGTAGTATGAGGTACTGTAAAGGTGAAGGAGGAGATAGATGATGCGTTAGAAGACGCGACGCATACCAAGAAGTGAGAGAAGAGGGGGGGAAATGTGACTTTAGCGATGGTAGAGCAAGACCACACAGTACTTTGAAGCATAGAACGAGAAGGGAAGAAGAAATAGACGAAGATGAAAGGGTCAGAAATAACCCAAAAAGACCGAGAGATCAAGAGAATGCTCACGACTACAGTATGTGGGTGGGTGAGCGCGCGTGGCTATGCCCCGCTTAAGTACTACAATAGTTAGCAGCAGAGCATACGGCCTAGTACTATAGGCAAGTAGAGCAGAGCACAGCTGGGAGATTTCGTTGTTCAGTGCAAGCCTTACTTTGGATAGCTAGCTTTGGCGGGCGTCTGTTTGCGTTGTTGGCTATCCCGCAATGTATAGGCAATAGAAATAGGTCATCATAATCTCCAGCATCCCAGACTGCGCTCCTACATGACAGACGCATCTTCTCTTGACCCTCCTCTCCCAAGCTTAGGCCGGGATGAGTAAGCATATCCCCCACACTCGATCTGCCTCTTGCATCCCGAGAGAGCGAGAGGCAGGCAATCCTTCTCTCCTTCTCTTGATCGCCCGGTGTCGTAAGCTTACAGGCTGGGAATGTACAGGAGGAGAGATAACAAGCAGCGGAACATGCTCGCCAGCCGCCAGGCGCAACTGGCGTCGGCCAGAGGAGCATGGAAGTAGAATATGAGCTTGCGCGCATGGCCTCTACCCCGGCTAGTGACATCATGAAGAGACCAAGTATGACTGGCAAGAAGAGCGAGACAATAGGGCGGACACTAGCGAGTAGCAAGTCCAATACAGACGCTGTAGCTGGGCGAACCTGTTGACCGGCGCAGCAGGGGATGGGGAAATGAGAAGGGAGGCTATACTAGGAGGGAAAAGACAACGAAGAGCGGGTGTGGTAAGTGTTGGCTGGTGCAACGCTGATGGCACGCTGTTGATAGTTGATAGAACAGCCTCCATAGCCGCGAGAGTGATGATATTCAGTGGGCTGGCAGGCTGGGAACCCACTCCTCCTCCTCCTCCTCCTTCTTCTTCTCCTCCCTTACACCACAGGTCAACTGTAGCGAAGGTGGGACATGTTTCAAAGATTTTGCCCTGGAAAACAGTACGTACTAACATAGCCTGACCAGGCCCGTATTGAGCCGTATTGAGCCGTGAAATACACCCTTCTCATCCATGTCTTGACATGGTATTCCTCGTTCTTTTTTATTTTCTGTTAGGCTTTGGCCCTGGCCAGCTCCTGATGGCGATGTTGATAGCAAGCACTATATAGGCCTGGCAAGGAGAACAAGGCTAGAAGCACATAGACGAGAGAGCCTTGGTGTTGGTTTTGGCGAATAGAAGCCTTCGGTCTCATACTAGCCGGGCGTTTTCCGGTTTCCTGCGTTTCTTTCCTTAGGCTCCAGCTTCAACCTTGGCTTGGCATATGCAAGCAGGGACAAGGCAATAGGCCAGCCATCTGCAAGGCAAAGAATGCTGCAGATGATAATCCTGCTTCCTGCTTCCTGCTTCCTTCTGGGGAGCTGAGAGTGCAAAGATAGCAGATATTGATAGCAGAAAAGACCCTGCGAAGAGAGATAGCAAAGGAGAGAAGAGAGAGAGAATGGCGAAAAGACAAGCAGATCAAAAGGCTGTGCCTACACCTATCATGTATTGGAACACTGGCTGTGCATTCCAACCTGCCAAATGAGCCACGCCAAAGGCAGTTTTCAACGTCCCTATACACAGAATTGGGGAGCTACCGTGTTTCCTCAGACAGCACAGGAGAAAGTCAGCCCTGGATACAAGAATGTTCCGAGGTCAGATCAAAAACTCTATTTCTCGTTCTCAGAGATACAGGCAGAAATGCGCATGCATGACATCATCTCGATTGACTTTCATAATATGGACTGGCGGTTGTCTTGGTACGAGAGCCTTCAAGCTCCTTTCCCCACCTTTCGCCCTATCTCTCACTTAGTTCCTCGCCGTGTAATCCTGCGTACGATAACTCTCTTGTCTTTCTTGTCTTCTTTTGAGTTCATCTCTCTGTCCCCTTATATTGACATTCTTATTGCTGCTAGTATTACATAGCTTACTTGGCGGCCCCACTCTGTTTCCATTGTCCCTGATATGCTCCTCCGTCCTTCATCCTGATGGCCTAGCTTAGCGTGTCCTATTCTAGCCCTCTGCACTTGTGTCACTCACAAGAGAATATTGGATCTGCCTGGACGTGCTGATCCATGGCGTGCCATTTTAATCCGGACTTGCTCAATCTCCATTCTTTGCTCTCGTCTCGCCCTGATGAGCTTTTTCCAGCAATCTGTAAACTGTAGTTGATCTGGAAGAAAAAAATGCAATAGGAGAGAAGAGATAATGAGGTTAGCAATGTCTTATATTATGTTGGCTCCGCGTTGATAGAAGAGCAGCCAGACAGAGTGGGCGGGATAAGGGGGTGAGGCCGCCTGTCTATTCATTCGCACATGCGGGCACGCAGAGACAAACAGTATCGAAAACAAGGCGGCAGTGGTAGCGGACAAGTAACTTACCCGTTTCGGTTTCAAACTCTATTACCACAGATCCATAGCTTGTAAAGTCATCTTGTTCGTCGGGGTTGATACCATTATTAAGCAGCTGGAAACCTGCCGGTAGCTTCTTTCGTTTGTAGATATTGCCCATGACTCCCGATCGTGACCGAGTCAGATGTCTAAAATCATATTGGCGTGCTTTAAGCTTGACTACGCATGGTTCAGCAGGATCGGGTGTCATTATAATATCATCTGTAACTGCGAAAGTGAGAAGGGAGAAAGTTAGCAGAGAAAAAGGTTAGTGGCTACGCTACTGGCAGCTTAGAACTGACTGGCGAGTGGCCATTTGAAAGATTCGCCAAGGAAGACATTCAACTTACTATAGCACATGAAAAAGCCTTCTGTCCGGGCTAGAAATACTACTAGTTTTGACGAGTTGGGAATTATCAGTTCGCGAAGTGGCCCTGAAAGGGTTGTGCCATTGCTTATAATAGGGCCAGCCGGGCCTTCTAGTCTCCGTTGCGTTCGAGGCTCATTCCAAAGTTGCAATCGTAGGCTGCCGCTGAATGTTTCTTTAGACAGGCTTCGGTATCGATCAATCTTAAAGGACCGGACTGATGGAATGTGGAGCACTACATTTTCTCCGGTGAGACTTCCTTGGAAATCGAGGAGATCTGGACATGGCGTCAATAAATGAAACTTCCTTGGTACTTTCTGTCTCCTCTTACCGTCTGTCTTGTGGAACTTTATAAACCACCGCGGCACCACCTGGGCCTTCTTGTCGGTATCAAGGTTATCGTGGACAGAAACGACATTGGTATCATGTGTTGAGTACGCATAAAAAGGGATTATACTGCCTTTCTTTTCGGGGACTATAAAAGACCACATGTTAGTGCCCACTGGTAAATGTTTTGTTTTGTTTCTCAGCCAATTCATGTTCTAGTGCAACTTACTTAACTGGGACTCGGCGTATGACGCAGTTTTGAAATACATTCGCATCTGCTTTCGAGGCTTGTCGTGAAATACTCGTATTGCCCCTTCATGGTATGTTTCCCCAGGTTTTGACGCAAGCATGAGTGCCCGATTTGGGCTGTCGTATATCAACTGCTCTCCAGGACCTTCGCATTCTCGAAGAATACTATCTCCAGAGGAAAAGGTGTCTTGCATATCATTGACAGGAATAGGAAACATGGAGTCAGGGGGCTGTCCGGGAGGATAGCCCCCGGTTTCAACCACAGGGATTTTGTCTTCAGACGCGCCATCGTAATGAGACCGATCATAGAGTCCTGAGGGGGGTGCTCTGCTGTGATTATCACAGTCCGATGCGGGCATGCGGCTGTTGTCCCGACTCGGTCCCGGCCGATAACTCAAGCTGGAAAAGTTGGAACTGACTATACGGCTGTAGTCCTCCTGGGGAGTGATCGGTGTTTCGAGGGTATGTTGGGAAGTTTCAGAGGACTGGCGATGATCAGGGTGCGAATGATGAGTGGTTGGGGTGTCAACCATGGGCTGTTTCCCTTTGTCTCCAGGTGAGTTGGCGGCTGGTTCTCGGGGTGGAGTGCCATCCGCAACCTTTTCCAACGAAAGATGTTTCCGCTATAGTCTTGGAAGTAGCCCTTGTCGTCAAGCGTCGATGCCTTGGCCATGACATCCAGGGAAAAGGTAGAAATGATACCTTTCGAAGGCTTTCCGTCTGGATCAGAAGAGTGCGAGTGTGACTGGTTCTGCATAGTGATGAGAGCAACAAGTAGAAGGAGTAAAAAGAAGAGTAATAAGAGCAGCAAGAGGGGTTGGGGGAAGCTAGGGAAGTGTTGTAGATGTTATACTATGGCTTTGTTAATAAATAACGACGTAGATTGAACTCGGTGAAATTCAAAGAAAAGGCCACACCAGACCAGCGTTACCAGTGTGAATTGGCAATCTCTAAAAGTTGCTGATATAGAAATGAAGAAGTAGAAGGCGGGGAAAAGAAATTGAAGAAAAAAATTAAGGGAAAAGTCTAGATTCGTAGAAAGAACGAGACTGGAAATTGCTGAAGTTATACTTGTGACAAGGCATCTACCAGTCTCGGGTTCCTATCTCCTTCCTCTCTTTTATCAGGTTCTTTCTCTCTTCTTGGCTCTTGCCTTTGCGCTTTCCAACCTTCCTTTTATGATTTGATATGCAAGTGTGCCCATTTGGGCTACCTGATACTGTGGGTGGGCTATGGGGTAAAAAGATGCTCAAGGCAGAGCTAATGGGTGTAGCAAATAACCTTGATCCACAGATGCCCGCAAGATAAGGAAGAGGAAGGAGCGGGAGTAAATGCAGCTGCAGCCTAGTATTGTGGTGAGTGCACCTGCATTTTGGGTTCTTTCCTCCTTCAGTGTTGGACTGAGCTGGGCAAGCATCAAGTACAGAGTACTGCGTACTTACCTTATCGCGTTCAAGTCAGCTGACGCTTGCTTCAGCCTAAAGGCTTTCCACTCGATATATGGCAATAGATACCATATCAAGTGCAAATAATGCCCTGCTTCATGACGTTGCTTTTTCATGCCCTGCCTTCCCCTCCCTCCCTCCCCTCCCTTCCCCCTTTCTTTTTCTTTTTTCTCCCTCAACGCCTAAGTCTTTTTGAGAAGTAGCCTAAGATTTTACATCTCAACTAAATCGCCGTACACTGAGTGACTGAGTGACTGCTCGACAGAGACCCGATGCTCGAGTACGCCGTTTCCTACCTACTATGGACATACTTTCCTAGTCAGACAGATCATTGAGCAGTTCAAGCATCTTGTGCCTGTGTACATAGTACGTAATGACCACACGTACGTGCTCCTGTTGCGTAGTCCATCAATCCGTCAATCTGGGCTTTACAGGGACGAAGTGACGCAACAGGAAAAATAAACTTTGTAAGGCGAGAGAAGAGAAGAAAGCGCGTTACATTGAGGCAAAGCTTTTTTGTCGTCGGATCGTCGAGGTGTAAGTCGGCCAAGAGCCCTGATTGTGGGCCATGACCTATAAGGTTTGAATTAGTGCCATTCTGTTAGGTAATGAAAACCATGTCAAGCTCATGTCGTTTCTTAGTCAGAAACCTTAAACGTCGCTATGAACTTTCTCGTCTTAATCCCAGAGTAGTTACCTACTTATGGGAACTAGTACGCAAGCTCCTGCCATACCATGCCATGCCGTAACTATCATAACAAAGCAGGACAGGTCCCCAGCCTTGGCCACGTCTTCTTCGTCTCCATTTAGGACACCATCACCAATATCCTATCTTCTATGACCTATTCCAGCCTTCCCCATTCCTCAAGCCTCGCTTGTTTCTTGATACCTCAAACCACCTTTAATCATATCAACAGCCAGCTGTGACCTTCAAATTTCCGAGTCCGTGATCACAGCCGTCCCGCCATGCTGGGTACTTCCGACGCGCTTAGTGCTCTAGGTGTGGTCGAGTTTGTCGTGTCTGGCTTACTGAACACGGTAGACTGTGTTGTCTACCTGGCAATCTTAACACGGCAGCTCATCCGCCAGATCGGCTTTTGGCGCTCTGTCAATCACATTATCCAGGCCCTCCCCTTTCTGTGTATGCGAGCATCATCATCTGCCCCTTTGCATCCATCCAAGTTTACACATCTACAGCCACGCTGACCGTACCTATAATTCCAGTTTTTGGGTTGCCTCTCAGCTTTATCTACGGCCCAACTAAACGCTCTTCTGTCCGGCGTTCCCGCAGGCATCCCGATGACATCTTGGTATCAGTTTATCACGACGTTTTCGCTCAGACTGCCTCTATTTCTGATGTAGCGGCTGTCCGTTGTATGCGTTGGGGAGTGGAAAATCTCCCTATCGATGTATCCCGCATTTTCCTAAGCAATAATGTAGCCATTTCGTACTGGCTCTGGCAAAAGTGGCGGTCACCGATAACCCGCGATGTCCGGGTGACCATCCCTGTTTTCTCCGACGTCAAAGTATGATCCTACCCGAGTTTGTCTATATCTATATTTCAAGGACGTCATGCTAACGGCGTGAAATTACAGCAAAAGTTCAATGGTATCTGGGTCAAGCGAGAAAACAACACGCCCCCTGAGATTGTTCTTTACTATATTCATGGTAAGTCTCGTCGTACTAAGTAAGTCTCCACCTATGCCTCATTGGTCTTTGTATTGACAGTAAACAAACAGGAGGTGGATTCGCACAAGGCTCCGCCGCATTTTTCCTACCTTGGCTCGCCGCATGGCTCGCAAAACTAGAAGCCGCCGGCTACCAAAACCCTGCCATCTTCGCCATTGACTACAGTCTAGCCCCCGAAGTCCAGCATCCCGTTCAGATTCGTCAGGTACTTCAAGGCTATCAACATGTTGTTAGCATAGTTGGAGACGAGTCGCAAATCTGTATGGTTGCTGATTCGGCCGGTGCTTTCCTGGCAATGTCCCTGATGACTGCGATTGGTAGCAGGAGTTACCGCAAGAACGATCTTACCAGCGATATTGGCCATGCGTCACATCATGCTGGCGATATGCCTTATGAAAAGAAGGCAGTTGAAAATATGTTAGAATCCGATTTCAAGGCTCCAGGCATGGTTATACTCATCTCACCATGGCTATCGTTGGTCTCAAGCAAGCACCATGCTACAGCAAGCGACTACATAACACCTGAGAGATTCCGCAAGTATGCCGAAATGTACGCTCCTGGGGTCTCGGTCTCTTCGAAAAAGTCCGATGGCAAATTCTCAGGCCCATGTTTAACTCCTGCAGGCGTCTCTTCAACTCGGCCCAAAAATGGCTACATTATTTGGTATGGCGAAGAGGAGGTTTTGGCTAACGACATTCAGGAGTGGATCACAATTCTTCGTACTAGAGGATCTCAGGTCACAACAATCCTGAGATCTGGTGGAATTCACGTGTGGCCAGTTGCTTCGTTTCTGATTCGAACAAGAGCAGAGCGGCTTGATGATTTAGATCTACTAGTTGATGAGATGACGCGGAGCCTGCTTCCAAGAATCAAGGCACCTACAGATAAGAAAACCAGGAAAAGTCGGTGGGGGTTAGAGTATACACCGGCACTGGCACTGGCTGCATCACAAGAAAAACATGAAGCACCAGCCGCCGGGACTTCCCGAAAGCCTTCGCTCCTGGACAAAAGACCATCTCGGTCGGTTTCCAATGCCGAATCACCTCGGCTTAATGATCAAAAGGAAATTCCTAGAGAACAGACACACAAGGAATCCGAGGAACATGACCGCCATCACCACCACCACCACCACCACCACCACAGCCGGAAGCGATTTTCCTTGAGAAGGGATAGGAACAGGGGCGCCGAAGGAGGGGAGGTCTTTGTGAATGCGAACAGAAATGAGACAGAGTCTGGAGGCCAAAAGAAAGACTTGCCCACGTCAGATAAGATCAAGTAAACCATCAACGATGCACGGCACACGGCGTCAGCCGAACCCTGAGCTCAATATTGTATTCCTACAATACCAGGACGGTTTCCACTTGACCCAGCCATTTGCACTCAGAGGTTGCTCTATCATCACTCGTGAACTATTCTTCAGCAGCTGTATGTATTGATTAGTACGATTTTATTTCTTAGACATTATGAATATACAGAATGCCTTTTTTTTTTTTTCAACCGAATCCCGCGGGTGGACAAAAGTATTGACATGTAGGATACAGACAACACGAAGAGGTTTCGGGACTACCAACCCTTCTCTCAGCAGCCGGTGTAGAGAGTTGAGAGTGAAAGGCAGAGGCCATTTGGTATAAAAAGATGGTATTCCAGTTGCCGAAGCGAAAGCGTGCTGAGGAAGAAGAGGCCCCCCAAGACGCGGCCTGTCATCTTTCACGAGTTTTGGAAGTTGGTGTGTTGTAGGTGCAGCAATGGAGCCCAAAGGAAGAGAAATGTTTGCCAACGACGCGTGACGTGATGCGAGTTTTGGTGCCCTGGCATGACTAGGGTGAAAATTCAGACAGTTTCCCTTTTGGGAGGGAGGAATGCAACATTAGTGCAGATTTAGTCTATGAGTTCAGTTTAATTGTTGTCTTAGGCCCAAGAGTCACAGGTACAGGGGGTGAAATACAAAATAGTACAAAAATACAGAAGGGGGAGGGAGACACCAAAAGGCGAGGGAGGGTGGGAAAAGGCCAAGTTTCAGGGTAAAGCTAATGATTACTGTACAAGGCATTTTCAGTTGCCTACTTTCTTCTTGCAGGTAGAAAAGTGTAAAAGAAATAGAAGAAATGGAAAGACGGTCAAGAACACAAAAGATATCTGAGACTCGTGTAGACAATCAAAGAAGCAGGAGTAGGAGTGACTTGACTCCCGGTAGTTGAGCTTGGATCATGGGAGGAGGACTCCGACTTTGCCGCCATCAACAGTGTTTGGCAATTGCTGAAGGTCTAATAGAGCTGCACTTGCTTGATTGCCTTCCTGCTTCGGTCTATTATGACGTGTTTTCTGTGCTCACAACCGGTGCATTGGTGGGTATACACTGCACAGGAAGGCAATGAATGACAAACAAATGGTCATACAGCACTTCTATATTTTAGTGTAAATGAGGCCTGTAACTATCCGTAGCCATAGCATACCTGCACGTCACTACTTTATAAATCTCCAAGCTGCCCCTCTCCTTTAGGCCCCACAAAAGACAGACCTACTCCTGCTTTGCGTTACTGCAATAGGGTGACGCGAATTTTTTTTTTTTTTTCCCTGTGTCTTTATAGTGAGAAGGAAGCAGCAACAGCCCCAGGCTATTTCTTTTACCTTCTATTTTCTGACAGGGCCGCCTGCCGTGTTATTCAAATAGTGATTCTGGTCCATAAAAGACGTCCGGTATTCCCTCTCTTTTTTTTTTTATTGCTATATTCTAAACTCTTTTTTTTTTTTTCTTTTTTCTGTGTGTTCCGTTCTCTTTACTCTCATCGCCAATCACACAGAAGCAACAACTTCTTCCCTCCAAAATCCCAATCCAAGTCAGCGCTAACGCTCTTGTGCTTGGTGAACCCAAGTTCTTTTCTCATTTTTCTTGCTCGTCCTTTTCCTCCTGCTCTTATTCTGCAACCCGCGGCTTTCTACCCGTCCTAATTCTGTTTGCCTCTTGTCCACTCCCCCAAATATCCGCCACTGCTTTTCTGCAAGTGTCTGGGTGGTAAAGAAATCGTGAATTGGCGTGGGTGTTGAAGTTGCTTTGCGTTTTATTTAATCCCCTTTAAACACGCTCACCTGGAATTTCTCTGGTTTTGCTCCGATAAACTCGCCTTTGCTTAACTTTCCCATCACCACCACCTTCAAGACCACCAAGTAACGAACGAGTAGCAGAACAGGAGAAAAATTGCTAGGCTGTAACTAGTAGCAAGGCTGGCATCCGAAAGCTTAATCTCCTCCACCTTTAAACTGCTGTCGTCATCGTTGGCTCCCAGTAGAAAAGCCGGAAAAGAAGATACCAAAACAAAACCGGTAGCTTTATTTCTTCTACTACGCTATTAAACTCAAAGTTGCTGTCTCAACGTTTCCATTACTGCCAGCTTCTCACCATGGCAGATCCCAGTCGTAGCTCTTATGCTCCGCATTCACCAAATCTGTCGCATTATTCACATGGTGTTGGTGACAGCGTCCATGAGCGTTATAGATATCACCCTTATCAGCGCCAGCAGTCGCAGTCGCAGTCGCAGCCGCAGTCGCAGTCGCAGTCACTGCAGCAACAACAGCAGCAATCATACTACCGCCAGTATCCTGGCCAATACCAGTCGCAACCGTATCAACAGCCGCAAATAACATCCTATACGCAGCAGCAGCAGCAGCAGCAGCAGCAATCACAATCACAATCACGCCAGCACCATCAACAAGATGAACAACAGATGCAGTTCCAGAAATATTACCCTCCTGAACAGCAATCTAGCCAGGCTCGTCCTGTTCCAGCTCCCGCTCCTGCACCTGAGCCACAAACGCGCTACCATTCTTCAACCATGCCCCTGTACCCCCAGCCTACTAAAAACCAACAGCCCCACCAAGCACCAGCCTTCCCATCCACATACCAGGCCAACGCTGGCTCTGGCCCTGGCTCTTCTTACTCTTCTCAAGTTCCGTCCTACACGTCAAACTTTGCAATTCCACAAAACTCTGCAACCGCGTCTTATGGTTCTCCGTCAGTGGCCGCCCCTGCATCTCCCACATCAACCTACAACCGCAATCACGGACCATCTCTTCACCAAGTCGCCGGTCAAGGCCCCCATTTAAATTCTCACCCTCACCCTCACCCACATTCCCACTCTCACTCTCAATCGCAACCTCAACCTCAATCTCAACCTCAACCTCAACCTCAACCTCAATCGCAGTCGAAACCGCAGGCGCACCCACATTCATATCAACAGCCCCAGTTTCACCACCAGGCGTCATCCTCTCCTCCCTACGATTCATCGCTGCAGTCTTCCTACACACAGCAGTTGCAATCGCAGCCACGCCAGCTCGCTGGCGCATCGTCCCACTCCCATCCCAAACCCGAGGATTTACAATCTGCATCTCACGCCCTTCACGTATCACAGCCGACAACTGTACAGCCAATTAAAGTTGAGGAACGATCTCCAACATCTATTGCTTCTGCCCAAATGCCGCCCCGCCGAGCTGCTGCTGCAGCCGCCGCAGCCGCGATCAAGAACGACGAAGACACCGAGGAGGAAATTCTCACCCTCCCTGAGCCTCTCCATGATGCTCCTATCGAGCCGTCGCCTGTCAAAACAAAGTTCCCTACCGCACGGATCAAGCGCATTATGCAGGCCGACGAAGAAGTCGGCAAGGTCGCTCAGCAAGCCCCCATTGCCGTCGGGAAAGCACTTGAGCTTTTCATGGTGGCACTCGTTTCCAAAAGTGCCGATGTGGCACGTGAGCGCGGCCAGAAGCGCATCACTACTGCCATGATGAAGCAGGTAATAGAGACCGATGACCAATGGGACTTTTTGCGAGATATCAGTGCGAAGGTCGATACTGAGGAAAAGCCCAGTCGTGTTGGCCGCGCCCCTAAACAAGAAGCGTCGGACACCGAAGACGAAAATCCCGAACCAAAGAAAAGAGGCCGTGGCCGTAAAAAGAAGGTTGTCTGATCTTGTTCGCCTGCGTTAGGTCCTTTACATTTTTCTTTCTCTTCTTCCCTCCTCCCCTATTTTCACCATCTTGGCCTGGATTGCGTAGTGTCGTTTTGTATTGATACGCCTCGTGTTAGTCCAGGCAGATGGCTGTACTGTATACCCTACACCCCCCCCCCTTCTTTTTCTCTTTCTTTTTCTCTTTCTCTTCCTCTTCCTCTTCCCCTTCTGCTGTAGAGTTGGCTTTCGTCTATCTTCTAATTCTGGCCCGAGTCTAACTTTGATGGCCCCATTCTCATTATCCTCTCTGATTTCATCCACCTCTCCTTTCTCTCATTTCTTCTTTATCTATACCTATTCTCTCTTCGCGTCTCATCTAGCCTCATGTCGATATCATAACGGCGGCATAGAATTTCATGAATTAATGGGCTAGGATGGCGTTGGCTGGATTTTGTGGTTTGCTTTTTTTGTTGGCATTTTTATACCAGTGTTATTTTTTTATCCTCTTTTTTTTTTTTTTTTTTTTTTTTCCTACATGATTCATCTTATCGGTGTTAAATATCTAGCTTGCAATCTCGTTGGGGAAAATACATGCTTTATATACACTATTGGTGCCATTTTTAATATTCCATCCCTAATATTCTGTATTTTTCCAGGCATTGTGTTTCATTTTTCTTCTGGGGAAACCCCAAAATCATGAGAAATAAACGTGAAGAGGGGTCAGGAGAAGTAAGGGCGAAAGAATTTAGCTGGGTCTAGATTAGATAAGAAATCGTGTATCGTAACACAGCCCCACATATACCTCGTGTTTCTAGACAAACGTGTCCAGCCTGAAATATAATTCGTCTCTGGGCCGTATACAGAGTATGCCGTCATATAATTTAGATGCATATATATATATACATGCATGTATTTTGGCCGCCAAAAAGCCGACGACTCGATCTGGGCATCTCCCGGATACAGTAGCTCAATACTCCCACTCCAATGTAGTTCTACCGAGCTAAGGTTGAAGAAGTCAACACCTAGTTGCATGTCTATTATCTTGCGAAATAGTGTTTCTCTCTGTTTGTAAGGCGGGCGCCGCTACATCAGGAAACAACAAGTGCTTGAGGCGTCTTTGGCAAAGGATTATGCGGGATTTTGATTCTTCAAACTTGCTTGAAATAAAAACTCGAACACGCCAGTGTAAAGACGTGATAAACGACGTCGAAATCCACAAAGGGGCCACACACAAACATGCTAATTGCCTCCCCCTCTCCTTCCCCCTCCCTCCACAAACCCGTAGCTCCATTCTGGCCTCTAAGAGTAGTTTCTGATCATTTGCAAAAGCTATAGTCTACATTATACAGACGTCGATAGCAAGATCTCCCAAGTAGCACTACGATGGTGTGACATGGTGGTTCCAATCTAGAAAACGAATGTCGATATCCCCCAAACCAGTGTTCTTGCCGAGGATTCCAACAAGTCGCATGCACGTTGCGAGTTGGAAGTCGTTCCTATCCATGGATACCATTTCAGCTCCCGTCACAAGCAGGCAAACATGCCCTGTCTTTGCGTTGCACAATGAACGCTCTTGCATATCTATTAGCCTTGCAAAAAACGAAACCCCTCGACACACCTCACCTCAGTTTCTAGTTTAAAACGTTGCAGAGCTTTTCATCGGCAGAACCTCATGAAGATAACACACATCACACCTTCCACATGCATCTCGAAATAGACTGTTTCGGGTATGCATTGTTTAGGGTCTGTATAACCCTAATGTTATTCAAACAATGCTAGATCAGGATATGGGGTTATGGAGGCTAACTACCGAAGAAGAGGGGGAAGATCGAAACATGAGCCCACCCCTTCATCTCAAACAACTTGAGGAACTCGAGTTTGAATTTGATACGTTGAAGAAAGCAAGCCCTTACTGTAAAGATTGGAAAGAACCCGGGATTCCCCACTTGTTTTGAATCCCCATAATAAAAAGCAGGAAACGAGGGAGGAGCGAAAAGCCACGACAGCAAGGCAGGTAGGCAGACAGGCTTAGGCTTCTTGTACCAAGATTGACGAACAAAGCTCGGGGCTTATCACGCTTGATTCTTTTGTCAGTCCCCCTCTTTTGGGGACTATTTTGCCGCATGTATTTCTTCCCTAGTTTTTTGACTTGAGCAGAGAGCTGGATTTTGAATTTAGTTTCGTGGTTCTTTTCTTTTTCTTTTCTTTTTTTTTTTTTTTTTTGGGGGCTTTTTTCCCGCTGTATTTCCTCGATTCCAAACCCGGCTCGGCTATTGGCTGGATTTGGATTTTGAGCTATAACGGACGATTCGACACGGCTCTGAAGCAAAGCTATAGTTGCAGTTTAGCTCGTAGTTTAGCTTGTAGTTTGGGACTTGCTTGCTTTGACTTGGCCTTCTCCAACTTGCAGGCAAGTAGCTAGGTACCTTCCTCGAAGTTGCTTGAGCTACTGACACACGGACAAGGCCGCCCCAAAAAACGAACAAGGCACAGAGAACAAACGCACTGCACAAGCACACACCACACAGTACAAGCAAGAGCAAGGCTCCTATCTCCTCCCACAGCTCAAGGCTTCCTTCCCCTCTTCCCATTTCAGTGCCAGTGCCAGTTCTTTCCCTTTCCTCTTTCTATCCGTTGCAATAACGCTTTCTGTCCTTTCCTCGAAAACTTTTTCATCCCTTCCTCCTCTAGGCCACGCCACGTCTGTTCCTTCATTCAATTCAACCTCACCTCATCATTATTAGTCTTGCTTGGATTGAGAAGCCTATCACCACTGAGCCTTGCTGGTGTGTTGTTCTAGGTGCTATTTCTTAGCCTTACTACTGTTCTTTTTTTATTCTTTATTTTCCTTCTGTCTCGTCCTTTTCCGGCGATCGCTAATGCCACCTGTATATCGAAACTAGTTTTCTTTCTTTTTTTTTCTTTCTTTTTTTTCCTTCAATTTTGTCTGTCATCATTAACCCTTTTTCCCCTGGTTTGCGTCATCATTTTCCATCCTTTTCTTTTCTCCATCGACGCAGCTTTCATTTCTTTCCTGTTCTTTTTTTCCAACTCCCTTTCTTCATTATTTCTTTTCTCTTCTGATTTGATTCCGATTGCCGTCCGTTGATCGTTGATCGAGATCGAGCTTGGCCAATTCTCTATCAGTCTGCACGAGCACAAGTCGTCGTCTCGTCCCTCTTCCCTCTCCCGTTATCGTCCGCCGTTTGTCTTGATCACCAATTATTGCTTCTGTTTTCGTTTTCATTTCTGTTTGCTTGGCGTGCTGTTCGTCCACCTAGCTTCATTCAATTTATCTCTCTCCACCTAAAAAAAACACACTGCAAACGATTTTTCTCACCTCCTGCTCTTTGCCTCGAGTCGACGTCATCCTGAACAAGTTTTCCCGCTACTCCCCGCCGATCCGCACACCGCTCGCGATACTATACATTGTCATTAGGTCTAGGCTTTTCTCCCTTAAAATCTGGCCTTTTGCTTGTCCTTTTTCATCTTGGCACTTTCAATCTAGATTTGGAGCCGTATTCTGAGCCGGTGAACATCCCCCTCTCCCCCCCCCCCCCTCCCCACACAGTCACGACGACACAGTTAGCTGGCCTTTCGAATTCCTTCTTGATCTCAACCCAGCTTTCACTATCCACCATTCTGCTCATCATCGTCCCTGCTTGCTTACTTGCCCCATACACCGCGCTGCCAATATCTTATGTCGTGGCTTCGCATCATAACTTTTAAGCCCTAGACCTTACGACTTAGTATTTAATCTTTGGTTTTCGTCCTCTTTTCAGTAGCACTGAAGGAAGACGGAAAAAAAAGGTGCCCCGAGCTTCTGAATTCCGGTTGCTTGTACCTGTAGAACTATCGTTTTTTGTTCTTTTTCCCCTCACACCACCACTACGTCGGCTTCTAGTTTGATTTGAAACTCTGTGCCGCCTCTAGGCAATACAAATCATCACTGGTCGTCCAGATTTGTCCAACGGTAGCCTTCTCCGTTATCCCCAATCACAGCGTGCCCCTTTCCACCTGTGGTTGTTGGACTGTGTTATTTTCTTGTTTCTCAAGCTGTGATCTGCGACCACAAGCTTGCAAAATCTACTTGCATCATTTTATTATATACAAAACATGGCTTCTCAACACAACAAAATGTCGCTTAGTGGCTTTATCCCGCCAGCTAATCGCACCTCTTCGCCTACTGCAAGCACTTCTTCCAATGACCCTGCCCCCGTTCGCTCTCCTTACGGCCTTCAGGCTCCAGGCTCAGGACAGTCGAACCCGACCTCCCGTCCTGGCACTGCTTCTCCCAACCGTGAGCTAGGTAGCCTGAACCCAAACTCTGGCCGTCTGATGCCTAAACGGTGCGTTGATTTTGTCTTTCAATTACTCGACTAATAATCCCAAGCCCAACTGCTAACACAATTTTTAGTGCCCGTGAACTTCAGTATCACGAAACTGGCGGTGCTCCTGGATTGCCGAACCCGTGGGGCGGACCTCCGACTAGCGGAAACTCGACTCCTCTGCGTGAGAACATCCCCGAGTCTCCGACAGATGGGTTTCCTGATTTTGGAACGGTAGAGGCTAGTGGTGCTTTTGGCGCTCCTCCTGCCTCCGCTGCCCCCACTACTACAAGACGTGCTAGAGCTGGTACTGTGCCTTCTAGATGGTCACCCGGCGGTGCTACAGGCCTTCCCGGTATTCCTCCGTTAAACGCCGCTCCGGGCCCACTACGTCCCCCAACCATGCCATTTAAGTCGCCTCCCTTGGATGTTGATTCGGGATCTGCATCAACCGTGCTTAGCCGTCTTCGTGCTGGCTCAATGCCCCAGGCAATGCCTTTCCCTGTCAACACCATTCCTCTTTTTAGTGGCCCGTCAAACTTCAATGGTTGGGCTCGCGGCCCGACTCGGGAGCGAGGTGCAACCCTTGCCAGTATTGCTAGTGTTGGATCTAACGGCCCTAGCTCGCCCTCGAATTCTGCCTTCCGTGCTGACGGTAGTGAAAGCGAGGGTATGAGAACATTGGACTATCTCGGACTGGCTGAAACACCCCAACCTACCCTTGCTACTCCCATCTATCTGGAGAATATTGATGATAATATTCGTGGCAATCGATTCCGCTCTTACTCTGTCAACAACACTGACAAATACGAAGATGAAGAAGACGCAATGGATGAGGCTATGATTCTTCAGAGTCAAGCTCAGGAACTACAAGAAAGGATTATTGCTACCCACACTGCGATCACTCACCACAATATGGCAGTCCAGGCTCTTGCATCTCAAGCCCCATTCTTGACCCGTCCTCGTGCGAGAACCGCTGGTGTGCTGGACACACCTGGTGCCCGCCTGCTGGGGACCTACCATTCTACTCAAACCCTTACGGGTAACTTGGTGCCTCCTGAGTTACGTATGGGCTCGGATACTGATTATGAGGAGATGTCTCAGGCGGTCAATGCCATGTCTATTGGTAGGACTTCTAGTCGTGGTGTTAACCCCGAAGAGCAGGGCCTGATTGAGGGTCCTACTTGTGCCCTTTGGCTCGGTAATATTCCCACGTCAACGACCACATCGACTCTGACAGAATTGTTTAAGAACTTTGGTCAGATCATATCTGTGCGCGTTCTCACCCACAAGAACTGCGGATTTGTCAATTTTGATAGCAATGAGGCTGCTGCTGCCGCTCGCCGTGAAATGAATGGCAAGGAGATTTTCCCCGGATCGGGCCCTATTCGGATCAACTACGCAAAACCCCCTTCACAGTCCAACACTCCTAGCAACGAGGGCGCATTCCCGAGTCCCAGCCCTGATACAACTACCCGCGAGCAACCTGCCATTGAGGATACTGCGGTCGCCTCCCACCCTCCTTCAGCTCCACCCACTATTCCTCTGTCCGAACTTGCTAATCAGATCCGTGCTATGGCTGAGAAGTTCTCCGAAGGTTCCCGAAGGGAGGACGACGACATTCCCCGCGTCGAAGAACGTCTTGCCCGAGCCATTGCGTATGATTCATACTACCCTGAAATTCCCCCGATTCGTGAATCCAACCATGGTCGGATGTATGATGCTCCTAAGCTTCGTGACATTCGTAAACGTATCGATAACCAGACGATGCACCGCGAGGAAATTGAGCTCACTGCGATTCAAATGCTGCCTGAGGTTGCGGAGCTATCTTCTGACTATCTTGGTAACACGGTCGTGCAGAAGCTTTTTGAGTACTGCTCTGACGATGTGCGTGACCAGATGTTGGAACGCGTTGCTCCCCATCTGGCCGAAATTGGTGTTCATAAGAACGGCACCTGGGCTGCCCAGAAGATTATCGATGTGTGCAAAACCCCCAAGCAAATGACCATGATTGCCGACAACCTACGTCCTTACACTGTGTCGTTGTTCCTTGATCAGTACGGCAACTATGTACTACAAGGATGCCTCAAGTTTGGCACGCCCTACAATGATTTCATCTTCGAGGCTATGCTTCGGCGTATGTGGGAGATCGCTCAGGGCCGTTATGGCGCCCGAGCCATGCGTGCCTGTCTCGAGGCCTATGCCTGCGGCAAGGACGGCCAGCGTATGATGGCAGCTGCTATTGCCCTGCATAGTGCCCAGCTTGCTACCAATGCTAACGGTGCACTCCTTTTGACTTGGTACTTGGATTCATGCACTTTCCCCCACCGTCGTGCTCTGCTCGCCCCCCATCTGGCTGAGCATCTGATTCTTCTGTGCACGCACAAGGTCGCATACCTGACTGTATTGAAGGTTGTCAACCAAAAGGCAGAGCCCGAAGCTCGTGATATCATTATTAAGGCCATGTTCTTTTCTCCTGAGCAGAAGACCCTCGAGGGTATTTTGAAAGACCATTCTTGCGGTGCCACACTGATATTCAAGGTGCTGACCACTCCTTTCTTCGATGATAACATCCGTCCCCAAGTAATTGAGACGGTTAAGTCCGTTCTCATTTCCATCAAAGCACAGCCTAACCAGGGCTACAAGCGCCTTATGGATGAAGTTGGAATTTCCACCCGCAACACTAGTGCTCCTAATGCTCCCCGTGAGGCTGTCACAGTTGAACAGCGGCCCAAGTCTGCTTCCCGGCAGAACCAGGGCCCTACTAGCATGGCCCCACCCCAGGGTCCTTCTCAGACAAAGGGCCAGCAGTCCAACAACGCCCCTTATTACAACAACAATGGGCCCTCCAAGTCAAACAATCCTACCCCTCAGCCATCAGGAGGCTACAGCACTCCTGCACGCTCAGAAGGTGGTGAATCTGGAATGACGCCCTTCCCCTCCTTTGGACCTGTTGCCAGCGCCTTTGCCCAACAAAACCCCATGCCGTCACAGGCTATGCCCCCTTACCACGGCGGTCCTCAGGGCCATCAAAGTAGCGGTCCTCCTCGCGGCGGCCCGATGGGAAATTACTACCCCCCTATGGGCGGTAATGGATACAATGGCGGCTACCCAGCAGACCAGTATCGTGGTATGCCTGCCCCTGCTCCGGGTATGGGTAACTCGAGCAACCCTCAAGGCATATCTCCTAACTACCCACCTGGTCTGAACATGAGTGGCGGCGGCGGCGGCAACTCTCAGTATGGCTACAACGGTAACGGCCATAATATGAGCCAAATGCCGCCAATGGGATACAACAACAATGGAATGCCACAAGGAAGTGGCCAGGGTGGCCAGGGACAGGCCCAAGACAACTCTCGTCGAGGCCGGGCGTAATGCCGCATCGCATAGCTGAGTAGAGAGAAGGATTGGTGGAAAACTATGAGGAAATTGAGGGACGGCCGTGACGCTATTGTCTGCCCCCCGCCCCCTGCAATATCTTCACTTCAGGCCGGCTACACAGTTGTGTTGGCATCTATGGGAGCTACGGTGTCATGTATGAATCTTTATTTCTGAGAGGCGTCATTTTGGGATTTGTTATATAAAGTTTGATATTTGTTTCTTATCGTACTAGTTATGTCATGTACCTACTACGTGTACGCGTATCGTTTTTTTTTTAACTCTGGCGTGTCTGTTTTTAACATGTGCATGTATGTATTCTTATACTCCGTGTATGATAGATTCTCATGGAGACGGGCTCAATCTTAAGTTTGAGGATGCATAGAAAAGTCTATGTGTTTTGTACTTATATTTATGTAAAACGCTGTGGTTACCTGTGCCGATCTGCATGTAGGAGGAGGAGGAGAACAAGAAAGACAATAAGAGCAAAGAAAGATGACGGGGTTAACATAATCGACTACGCAAAAGACAAAAGAAAAAAGCAACGATGCCGTATAGGAGGAGAGAGGAATGAAGAAGGGGAAGGGAGTAAGAAAAAGCACGCCTACTCTCTCTCTGTTGAAACCAGAAAACAGAGAGAAACCAAGGAGAAGAAAATAGGCTTTCAAGGAGGAAGCGGAGGTATGTGTGTGCTGCGTGCTGCGCGCTGTGTGCGTATTGTGTAGTAGTAGTAGTAGTAGTAGTAGTAGTGGTAGTGGTAGTGGTAGTGGTCATGATTGAAGAGAAGGCGGGAAACGGAAGAGAACAAAAACACGCCACAGCGTGATGGAAATGTATAGAGGATAGACAACCTACAGGGCCACAGGGTAGCGTCAGAGGAAGATAGAGGGAACAAACAAACAAGCAGGCAGAGACAATGATGGAAGGAAAAAAAAACAATAAACAAAAAAAAGAAAAAACCATTTATATCTCAGGTATCGCCGTCACATCATCGCTCATAGCTTCGTCATCTACAATCACCACTCCAGATCGCTGTCTGTTTGCTGTGCCGCAGAATGAACCGTCGTCTTCAGATTTCCTAGCATGTACCTGGGCCCTGACCTCGGGAGAGGCTGTGGCCGGTTCGAGGGGTTCTCGCCCTGCTTCTGATCTTGGAAGATCTGTCATCATAGAGTCCGAGCCGTCGGCTTGCATCGGGTCTCGTGACGATGACAGAGCTGACTCAAACCGCACGACGTGACTGTGTGCATGAATGGGCGATGGCGGCAGAGACTTTGTGGGATCAAGGGGTGGGGTCGGAGCGTCGTCCCCGAGAGCAAGCTGGATCTGCAGCATAGCACCACGAAGAAACTTTTTGGTGGATTCGGAAAGAGGCCCTCCGCCGGCAACTAGATTGGTAGATTGCCTAGCGATCAAGGAGAGGACATCTTCCTTGCCCGTGGTAGCAGTGGCAGCAGAAGCAGACGAGTTGAGAGATGCGAGGCTAGGATTGTAGTCTGAGTCTGTTTTGGACGAGTTCGTGGGCGCGGGCGAGGCGGGGATGGCTAAAGTCTCCGTAGACTTGGGGACCGGAGTCGCTGGAGAGGCATGGGCGACTGTTAGGGGTGGAGCATGTGCCATCGTTGCAATTACAAGTGCTGCCTCCACCTCAGGGATAGAGCAGTCGTGAAACAAAGACCTTTCTTCATGTGCCTTTCTTTTCTCATGCTTCTTTTCAAGCCACATTGTCTTGAGACGTTTCTCGGCAAGCGTGCCCGGACGCTTAGAGATAGTGACGCTGTATAGGGTTGGTTGTTAGTCGATGACTTGCCACAACGGAGGGAGTAGGACTACTGATAAACCCACCTTTCAATAAAGTCTTTGACAACAGCACTCGCCTTGAGACGATAGGTACGGCCAAACGACTGGGGGTCAGCCCACCCGGCATTCCTTGACTGCCGAAGATTCTGCTCATACTCATTCTGGAGCTCGTCTAAATCATCCTCAATCTCCAAGATACCGTTGTTATGGTTTCCACGTGCAAACATGGGGGAAATAACAGGGACATTCTTAATACGGCGATAACGATGGGCTGGGCCCGATATCAACATAGCCAGTGCATTAGGCTCAACGTGCAAGGGGCAGTTCCACGTCTTAAGGACAGGCGGTACAGTGAGAGGTTCGTCTAAGCAGTCCAAATGCCAGTGTAAACCACACTTGCTGCACGGAATGATTGGCCGAATGGCATCCGCAGATTTATGGCAGGCTTTGCAAAGCACAGCCGAATCTCCATCGCGAAGCTTATACCAGTCGGTAAAGTCCTCGGTCTTTCTGTCTCGTCTAGGCACGAGTTATACGACGTTAGCGCACTAAGACACGGCAAGTAGGAGAGCATGAACAATACGTACTTCTTTGTTTGGGGTAAAACATCTTCATACGAGCCATCAGGTGCAACTTTGACGCCTTCAAAGAGGGTCTGGATATGATGCGGAAGTTGAAAAGCCCGTGGATTATTGCGTTCTAAAACGACTTCAAGGGCGGCAAAACACCCGCGAACTGGCGATAATTGAAGTGTGGATGGGACTCTAGTGATGCGACACTCCCAGCAGAACCACTGATCGGGAAGCTTGTCTGACTCAACATCGATGCAGCCAAAGTGAAAGGCCTTGACACAATTGTCGCAGCAAAGCAGCTCACCACTTGCGCCGCAAGCCGAGCAAAAGTCGTCATTATCCTGGCGGAGTAAGTTAGAAAAAGAAAATCATGATGGTGATGGACAAATCAAGTGATACTTACTTGAGATAGGCCATTGTCATTTCCAGAACGGGACGATGGCCGAGGAGCGCCGGCGACGGTAGCGCCACCCTTCTTCGGCGAAGGTTTAACACGAGGGCCCATCCTCTGTTTTTTTGAGGGGGGCAATGACGGGGTCACAGCACGAGATGGAGTGTGAGAAACGGGACGAGGTGGCGAAGTTTCTAAAGCAGAGTCGTCGCCTTCATGAGGGCGTTTCAGAGACGATCGTGTGGCCCTTGCGCCCGGTGCACTAGAAGTAGACAGAGACAGTTCTGCGGATAGCACAGAGGATAGGGAAGATGTAGAAGATGTGGAAGCAGTGCCAGGAGCCGGCGCGGTTCTGCGTTTATTAGACATGGCGTCGTCTATAGCCTGAATAGAGGTAGGCGTAAGCGCTGGCCGATTTATTTGAGGAGGTAGAGGACGAAGACGAAAGTTGCTAGCTCCATGAGCTTGTGAGGTAGCCTCACGTATAGAGCTGTTCGTATGAGGGGTCAAGGCAGCAGTGTTTTCAATACAGGCACGACGCAGCTCAGCGACAGAATCTAACTTGGCCTTTTCAGCTTCTTCCACAAGAGAAGCGTGGTGTTGTGACGGGGAGGTAACAAGCGGAGAGGATGAATGAGAAGATGGGTTGAGGGGAGCGATGCAGGAAGAAGCGTCAAGTTTGGCCTTGTACTCCTGATGCAACTGGGCGGTACGACGAAAGAAATCTGAAATTGTGGTCGGATGTGATGAGGACAAAGACAAGGTAGAGGCAGAGGACAAGCGATGCTTTGCACTATTAGAGCCAGCACTGAGGTTAAAGCTAGTAGAGTTGGTAGCGGTGGCAGTCGTGGTGCCCTTGCTTTTGTTAACTCTTCTCTTGGTGCCCTTGCTGCCACCTCTGTGATTGGCTGAGCCAGGCAACTTGGCGTTCTTGGTCATCATTGGCTGGCCCTGTGGCCTCAGCTCATTATAGTTGTGCCCATGATCAGGTTGTAGCGCAGCGGTATTTTCGTCTTCAGAGAGCAGCAGATTTTCATCAACTGACGATAAAGACGAAAGTGACGAGTCACTGGAGAGCGACAGCGACCGTGGTTTTGACGGTCTCACGCTTGCGAATGGTTTGGAGGGGTCTGAAGACGACACTCTATCTGTAGCAGCAGCACGCGATGCAGGACACGGCGACGAGGGACTGACATCATTATCGCCGTCCTCCTCCTCGGCACTATCAGCAATTTCCTTCGGCGCCTTTGCACTAGCTGGGGTCCGCGGCGGTGCGCTGGATGGAAGAGGCACACGCGACTTCAGTTTGATGACACGTGTAAAAGGAGTTGACTGCGACTGAGATGAAGCCTGGTCACTGTTCTCACGGTCGTGACTAGAGTGATGGTGTTGGGGTTTGCCCAGCATTACAGACGTCTCAGGCTTCTTGTTAGAGATAGTAGTGGCAGTAGTGTTGGTGATGGTGGTGTTGCTGTTGCTGCTGCTGCTGCTGCTGCTGCCGCTGTTACGCATAGCAGATTTTTTCTTCTTGCTGCCGCTGCTATGGGCTCCTGTGGTGATTGTGGTATTGCTGGCGTTGGGACCGCTAATACTGCACGTCCTGGCGCTCGTTGCAGTGCTGCTTCTAGGGCTCCAGCCAGGTTGAAATTGGTCTAAGCCCAAGGAGCTGTGGTCTGCCACAGTAGACCCAGATCCTGACCCCAACTCAAACCCTGACCCTGAAGACCCAGAATTTATCACATCACGTGCCGCTCCAGCCCTTCTCTTTCGCGCACTCTTTGCTTGGGCACCAGCACCAGCACCAGCACCAGCACCAGCACCAGTAGCAGAATCCGAGACAGATTCACCAGATCCCAATGCATAATGACCAAGTGTCCCGACTGGGCTATCAAACTCGCTGCCTGGGACGCCCCGATACAGTGTCCCGTCAATTTGCACATCGCCTGCAATAGCAGTAGCAGCGGCCTCACTGTTGTAATCATCGTCATCATTTTCAATGTAGTCGTTGTCCTCGTAGCCATCGCCCAACGCCAAGTGATTATCGCGCCTTTCACGACGCTTCTCGCCGATCAGACGCTCGTATTTTGCCCACATGGAAGCATCTGACTGGCGCGAACGCTGGCGATAGATTTTGTCAATGACGCTGAGAAATTCTGCGTCGCTTGCGTTTTCATTGTAAGCAGCCTGTAGCGTCCGTGCAGTTGCGTGTCTTCCCTGGCTCTCGGCCTTTTGCACCAGGGCTCTGACTGTTTCAGCCGCTGCTTCCAAACTGGCACTCTTGGCTGCTGCTGCTGCTGCTACTGATGCAGCCGCTCGTTTCTTGCGACCGGTAGAAGTGGGTGTGATGATGATCAGATCTGTAGCTGTTGGCGTGGCCGATGAGTCTTTTCCCAACCCTGGCTTAGACTCTGTTGATACTGATAGTGACAACTGGCCTGAGCTAGCAGCAGATGCAGATGCAGATGCAGATGCAGCCGCAGCATGCCGCCTAGGGATGCTGGTTGTTGTGGCACTGTTGGCATCGCTGCTGGCACTACTATCATTATTACTGCTTGCGGAGGCCCCAGGCCTTGGCTTTTTGACAGTTGGGCGGTAGTCGTCATCATTGTCGTCCCCTGGCGGTGCAAAGCCTTTCGATGTGGTCTTACGCCCGCCTGGCTTTGAGGCAGGCAAATTTGAAGTCATGATCTCTATATTGGCCCCAATGTTGTTGCTATCTGCTGCGTAATCAATGTCTGCAGTCCGCTTGCTTTTTGACGCCGATGCTGGTGGATGTAGAATAATTTTGCGAACTGGCTGTTTGTCGCTTTGCCTGTCCTGTGAAGCAGAGCCCGCAGTGGCTATAGAGCCACGTGAACCCATCGCTGTTGTGGCCATGGGTGTCGCGCTTTTGCTGTTTTGTTGCGCACGCTTCTTAGGCGGCAGTTTGGGTAACGTGCCTAGAGCCGCCATGTTTTCGAGCACGCCGCATCGCATAAGCCCGTGCTCTTCAAAACTGGCCTTGTTTTGTATCTCGGGTTCCAGCCATCTCTGTAGAAATAATCGCGAAGTGTCACTACTGGATGCTGCACTTTTGGGGGTTGTTTCTGATTGTCTGCTGGTGGAGGAATTCGTGCCCTGGCCTTGTGCCTGCGCTGGACTCGCGATCCCAGACCGTGTAGCCCGCATAGACATTATCCTATCTCTTCTGAGGTAGTGGCCGTTAAGCCCTCCGGGTTCTTTTCGTTTTTTTTTCGCGTTAACTGAGCGCGTGTTCTTGAAATGGCAGCTATCCTGAGAGTATCCTCGTGAGATAATGTGCTCCTGATAATGGCAAGCCCCTTCTCTGTTTCACACACTCGCTCTTCTCCCCGATGTTGCTAGCCAAAAGAAAAGATAGAGAGCTAGAAAAACGTCTGGTCTTGACAGGATCTTGTGTCCCTTGTGCCTAGCTGGCTTCTAGAGTCTGCGCAGAGAAATTTGCTGGTCAGCCTTGAGGCCTTGGGATAGAGCGGCAGGACCGGCTCTTTGCTTGCTGCTGGAACTCGTCGTTATTGGCCGTATGGGCAGGCAAAAACGTACCGTACTGTATCGCGCGCGAAACAATGGATAAAGCTCAAGATGCGCTGCGCGTGCTGTCCTGATTTCCGGTTGTTTTTTTTCTTTGCTTTTCGCTGTTCCTTGCGTGCCGTCGGGCTTCGGCAGCGGCCTATGAAGCTTGACGGGTTGTTTCGTTGAGGGCTCGATTAGGAGCGAAAGGGAGAGAAAAACAGAGGTCCAGGTTTCTGGCTTGTGGCTGATCAAACATGGGCCAGTCTGGAGGTAGAGCGCCAACGAGGATTATGATTCTCGATTGAGAGGTATGTTTTGGAGGTGAAGCTTTGGTCTTGGGGGGAGGGGGAGCATAGGAGGGAAGAAGGGACCTGTGAATTTCGTGAGGTGATTTGGACTAGAGAGGATCACAAGATAATTGCTAGCACAAGCTTGGCCGAGCATAAACAGGGCCTGACCTCTGGAAATTGGCCCAGGGGAAACGCAAGGAAATTGAGCTTTCAGTGGGGTTGAGTACGAGTGTTTAGGGCTCTCAGGGGAATCACCTTCAGTGGCTTTGAGGATCTTTTTACGGCATTTAGTGGCAGGCCTCTATATTTCAGCACAGGGGTCCTGAAATAAGCACTTCTACAGGGGCTAAAGTTGTCATGCTACCCTGTCGTGATGGCAAGCAAAAAAAAAAAAAAAAAAAAAAAAAAGAAAAAAAAACACACGTAACGCCACGACAACAACACCAAGTCCTCCTGTCGACGCTGGGGGCTACAGTATCCAGACGCTCCCGTTCCATATAACAAGTATTACTATAACAATAGCTCCAAGGGTCAGACTGGAGAAGAAGAAGAGGAGGCGGAAATATAGTAGACCCTATTGCTGCCGATGGCATGACCGACCACCTGCAAATCTCATCCCGTCATATTGTCGCAATCTAGGGTTTATCTAACAGTTCAAATCACACATACCCTCATTCTCGCCCATACGTTACCATGTATGTGCATCAACAGCTAACAATTATCTTTTGCTCAGAGCGTAGCTCTTTGCTTAGCCAAATGCTCGCTAGGCGTGTGCTTTGCCAGCTAGTTTGTTGTCAGGTGCGCTTCCATTCGACCTGACCGACCGCCTGTAGACCGCCACTCAATCATGTACATATGAGCAGAAGAGACCGTGGATGTGGCGCTCTCTTCTTTGCCAATCGAATGTAATGACTGTTTCCCTATCCTATCTTTGTAGTCTGCCCTTGTTGGTTGTCCGTTGTTCAAACGCTTCGATGTAACTGAGTGGCAACACAGTGGCCGAGATTGATCTTCGCTCTGTTCCTCGTGTGCTATCTCTCGCGATTATTATAGTTTGTACTGGCCTTATCGGGAATTTGTCTCAAGCGACAGCTCGAGGTTGGGCAAGTCAGATCAGCCATTGCCAGTCAGGCTTGAGCTATACGTCTAGGGCATGGACGTAAGTAATGGCATGATAGGCACCTCGCTCCTCGCTCCTCCACACAAACTTACCCATTCCATCAATCTTCATCCTTCTGCCCTCCAGGCGGTCTAGGGAGAGGAGAGGAGAAAAAAAAAAAAAAGACAATTATCAGAGTGGAACTCTGCCCTGTTCCCAACCCCCAGCCCAGATTCCGTCAGCAAAAGCCAGTCCAGTGCTGTCCAGTCAGATCTAGCCAGGTAGCTGTCTTCTTTGTGTCGTTGTTATCACAGCTATGGCCTTACTGGCCCGTGACTGCGGAAATGTTGTTGCTCTTATCCAACATCCCACCCGTAGTACTCCCCATTGCCGCGGTAATGATGGACTCTGAATGACATGACACGCATGAGTGTTGGCCGAGTTTCGAGCTTATACACCATCATTTGCCGTACATCTAGTGAGCTTTATAGCAAGTGGTTGACTTTGGTCTCTTATATCCGTCTGCATGCTTTTTCTTTTTTTGGTTTTAATTTGTTCTATGCCTTGTTTTTTATTGATTGGTATACGACGGTTGTATCAAAGACTGCTTGTACGTGTACGTGTTTTGTATCTTTAGTTCTTTTTCTTGTTCTTCTTTTCCTTGCGCAGAGGTTGTGCCAGAATCTCCAGAATCTCCTCGTCGGTGATTTTCTTGTCACTCTTGACCTTCTCCAGATCCAGAGCGTCCGGGCCGCTTAGCTTAGTGACACCGTTCTTGGTGATGGCTGTTGAAAAGAGAGGAGGTGATGGTTATTAATATATTCAGCAAAGGCAAAAACAATAATGGATCTAAACATACCAACAGTGGTCAATAGACGGGCGACAGGAGCGTTGTCCTTGTCACCAACCATCTCATACTGGCGGAAAACGTTGCCACGAACGCATTCAACAACACCAGACTTGGCATCACGTTCGTCATCAAGCTGTCTGAGGGAGAAGGGAAAGGTACCAAACTTCTTCTGGACCTCGGAAAGGATCTTGCGAGAAGTGGGACGCTTCAGACCGTAGGTCTCCTTGGTGCGGCGGTGCAGGGTGGGACGGTTGTCCAGATTCTTTATCTTGCCGGACTGCTGCGAGACACCGACCTCAACACCCCAGACCTCGCCGATTTCGGGAATGCCATCACCTCTAGTGCCCTCGGGAGGGGCCAGGATGATTCTCTTCTTGGACTCGATATCATTGTGCTCAAAGAGCCACGAGGTAGTGCTCTCGACCAGGTTGCACTCGTAGGTCTTGACAACCTTCTCCAGGATGCTGTTGATCTTGGACTGGGTGGGAGGCTTGACAGAAGCAGCCTTGGCCTTCTCCTCCGCAGTGCCGGTGGCCAAAGTACCAGGGGGCACCATCAGGCGCAGTAGAACTTCATTGGCGTAGTAGGTGGCCAGCAGGAGGTCGGCATCGCGACCGGTAATCTCGGCAGGCTCAGACACAATGATGGTGTCGCAGACAATGGCACCGAGACCATCGATCTGAGCACCAAGCTGGATCTTGACAGCCTCACCAGCCTTCAGCTCTACGGCAGCCTCGGCCTCATCGGTCTTGAGAGGAGTGTAGGGAGTGACAAAGGAGCTCGGGGAGACGGTAGTAGGATGGGCGAAACCTGCGCACACAGTGGTTAGCTGAGCTCCATAGTAGGCGTGTCCTGTGTTGCGTGTCTTTGCACAATAGAATAGCTATGAGAAAGTCGCATTCACGGACATGCACAAGAGCTGGTACACATGGCAGCCAAGGATGGGATGCGCCGGCAGTGGCTGGTAGACAATAATAGCATACCCTTGTTGATCTTCTTGCCGCGGTAGACCTTCGAAAGCTCCTCAGCCAGGATCTCGTCACCCTTTTCGCAGATCTCAGAGATTTTGGCGCCGGCAACACAAAGCTTCTTGACAGCAGCAAGGACCTTCTCCGAAATCTCACCAGCGTTCTTGTACTTGGTGAGAGTATCAGGGTTATTCAGAGTGTAGTCTAGAGGAAGAAAACATAGTTAGACAACGAGGCAGAGGCAAAGAGGTCTGTCGCAGCAGATGTATGGAAATATGAAGCCTGGCCGGCCGGTATATCGCCAGCAAGCCGCGCAAAATAGTGTGACGTGACATGCCGTGACGTCAAGCAACAGGCGTATCACAGCCTAGCCGTCCATTGTAGATCAATGATGAGAGGCGACCGATGGCTGGCTGGCTGGCTGGCTGGCTTGACGGGGGTTTGCAATAAAAGAATTATTTGGCAATACTCAAGCTAGGCCCACTACGATGACAAGAGGCTCTAAGAACTCAAATATTGAGAATTCTCTTTCAACATAGACATCAGGATAGGCGCAGAAAAGAGAGAAAAATTGAGCAAAAAAAATTGAGCAAAGTTAGCACACGTACCGACAGCGACTTCCTTCTTTTCGTCAGTCATCTTGAATTGAGGTTGTTGGATATAATAGGATATCGTACTTTTAGGCTCTGCAAAATCTCCTTCTCAATAACAATCAGGAGGAACGTCCACTAAAAAGCTCTGCAAAAATCTGAAGGGACGGCTTAGTTGTGAGGTGCAAGAAGCTTCGAAGCCCTCACCCGCTCTGCTTGCTGCCCGTTTCAGGCGGGGAAGTGGGGCACCGCGTATGACGCTGTGGCGCATATGTGGCGCTTCATGTGGGCAGCGGTGGTTTTGTGCATGCGAGAGAAACTCACGCCACAGTCTTCACCCTATGACCCATGACGCTAGCGTTATCAAGTACCTCTACACTACCTCTAGCACGCAAAGTGACTCCCTGGCTGTTAGCAGAGACACGCTACGCGTGTTGGCTGAAACCCAACGCCCCAAGTCGTCAGCCAATTCTCCCCCCCCCCCCCCAAATAGCACGGCTATGGTAATTTTCAGAGCCACCGCCCGCGGCTGCATTTTGTCAGCCTCGCCTAAACTGTCGCATTTCTCTTGTCGCATTATTAGTCGCACGACCCGCCTACCTATGTTATAGTTTTGGGAACTAATCTTCCCTTTTACTGCCTTATATCTATTCTGCTGACTATCAATTTAACTTGGCCAAGCTGCTGCATCTGCAGCTAGCAACCTTTCCCCCTCTCCCAAAGCTCCACGTGCTCTTTGCGACAGCCACCTCGACCCGTCCGAACAAACCCCACCACACATGATGTCGATGTCTACCTCTCAGCCCGTCTCTAACCAGTCATCAGCTGGGCCGTCCGACAGTCCAGATGCTGGCGTTGCTGGCGTGGCTTCGTCTGAGCCTAGCAACGCAGGCTCTAGCATTCCTGTTCGCACTAAAGAATCGTTCCAACAAATGATGCTAGAGCAGTACATCACTCGCGACTGGTTGGCTGCTATCAACCTCGCCGAGGTAGGAAAGAAGTCACAAAAAGACACGCAAGACGCTATTGAAGAGGTTCGCGACTACGCGCGCATCCGCAATGACTACCGTGCATGGTTTACCCCCAGCCGGCTCTACGGCGAAGGCTATCAGGGCTATGCCAATGGATTCACCGAAAGCATGAGCCATTCTCGGGTTATATACCCAAGCCAGAAGCCGCCCCCCGGGAAACGCATTACTACAGCACTCAAATGGAGGCGCAAAGACATGCAGAAACAGGCGGACTTACACGAGGACCTGGTGCCAATACGACTAGAGGTTGAATGGGAGAAGATCAAGCTACGAGATACCTTTACATGGAATCTCCATGACCGTATAATCACGCCCCAGTTGTTTGCTGCCCAGCTAGTAGAGGACATGGGCATCAAGCCTCCTGCTACCCAAGTTGTTTACGACATGATTGTCAGCCAAATCTGTGAACAACTCGAAGACTACTACCCTTTCGCCCACATCAAAGACGACTCCCTAGACCCTGAAATCCCGTATACTGCCTTCAAAAATGACGAAATGCGTGTCTTGATCAAGCTCAACATAACAATTGGAACCCATACATTAGTCGATCAGTTTGAGTGGGAAATGAACCATCCTCTGAACTCTCCCGAAGAGTTTGCAACAAACATGGCTCGGGACTTAGCACTGCCCGGCGAGTTCAAAACCGCCATTGCACACTGTATCCGCGAGCAAACCCAGCTGTTCACCAAGTCTCTCTACACTGTCGGCCATCCCTTTGATGGGCGACCGATAGAAGACGCAGACTTGGTGGCAGCATTCCTTCCGTCTCCTATAGCCTCTGTGCTAAGACCACAGCAACAAGCCAAGGAGTTTGCGCCATATATGTATGAGATGAGTGAGGGCGATCTAGACCGCAACGAGACCATATTCTCTCGCGAGCAGCGCCGCCAGAAGCGATCCGTCAATCGGCGTGGCGGCCCACAACTGCCGGACCTCAAAGAACGACAGCGAACCATCCGCACGCTAGTCGTGTCGTCTGTAATCCCTGCCTCAGCTGCCACAATCGAAGAAAGCAGACTTTTCAAGCGTGCTGCTGGTGCAGGCCGCCGTCGGGGTCCCGGAGCTGCCCGTGTGGACGGTGATCTTTCCGAGTCAGATGACAGCGAAGACTCTGCCCCTGAATCGCCCGCCCCTGCCCACGCCGTAGCCACTGGAACCACACGCACTCGAGGCATACGCGGCGCGGCATCAGTGGCCCAGCAACGTATGGCGAATGTGGGCCGTAGTGAGACTCCAGAGCACCATGAACCCCAACGCATCGGACGCCGCGGCCACCGCGATTTTATGGATGACGATGAGCCACAGTCATTCATCATCACATTGCGCGTCTCACCGGCGAGATTGCGAGCCTTGCTGAATGGCGAGCAAGTAAAGATTACCCCTGTGCCTCCGCCCATCCCAGCCCTCGTACCGACTTCTGGCGAACCGACTGTCATGGCTAAGCCAAGTGCTCCCAATGTTCCCTCTGGCCAAATCGGCAGGGTTCCCGCGCCGATGCCGAACCCTGACGGCAGGCCCCATACTCCAGTAAGTGCTCTATCCGAAAAGACAGAAGGCATGGATGCTTCTTGCCATAGCTCGTCCGCCTGTACTAACAGCAACTTAGCCCCCGGCACCCTCATGGCTCATCCGTAGTCTTGCAGACCTTGCTAAGAGTTACACCTACGACTCGTTTGAAGCCTTGATGAAGTACTCGGCTGTAAATCCCGACACGGAACAGCAAATTCCACCGGGACAGCCGCCCCCGGCTAATGCCGTATACATGTTCCTACCGCGTGTGCGTTGCAAAGATTGCCCTGGCAAATTGTACACCCCTGGCCCGGGACAAACAGCTACCAACTTTGAAGTGCATTTGAAAAACCGCCAGCACCGTGATAAGGTCGATTTACGTATTGGTCATCCAACCCGGTCTACGACTCCAGGCTCAGGCGTGTCTACTGTAGTGCCCCCAACGTCGTCATTCTGAGATACGAGAAACCGGTATTGTAGTATCGGGATACGAGGTGTATGTACGGCCTCCATGTTCTTCTCTTCTTTTTGTTTTTCTTGGTTTCTTTAAAGTTTCTATATTGTTGAAACGGGTAGCTGGAGTTCTTGAACAGAGCATGATTTTCTATCCATCCGAATTGCGAGACTGTATAAACAAACTTAACATGGCCTTTTGAGAAGAAAGATAATATAACCCTTTCGAAGGGACTACCTTAGGGTTATTTGATCAATCATATCCATCTTGACACTTGGCTCAACGCCTATGCTGTCATATGTACTAGATTATTCATAACACTCTACAGTTGATGATGTATAAAGGCATTCAGCCTGTGAGAAACTAACCTGCTCATGAAGGAAAAACTAAAATGGTACTCATAAACCAAAACCCAACAAAACCAAGAAGAGCCTACATACAAGTGAAAGACAATAAATAGTCAATACGCTTCCTACACCAAGCTGGGCTAAGCCAAGTCAAGCTAAGCCCAGTTTCTCCCTTTTCAAGCCGAATCAACTGACGGTGTGTGGCTATAGAAGACACAGTCACAACTAAGGGTATACGCAAACCTCCAATCTCTACTCTTTACTCTCTTCCTGACCCTGAACTGACCAAGCTCCTCACCATCCCTCAAAGTGTGGTTTTGGGTATACTTGACAAGCAACGCAGTTGTGCCTTTGCTTTTGCCTTATCTTCGTCTAGCCCTTCGTTTCTGCACTGGTGCTTGTTCCGCTCCGCCGTCCGCCTCGTCGCCTGAGCTCACATCCATGTCTGAGATCTCGGACAGCGACGAATCCGTATCGTTGCCATTGACTTTGGCTGCAGACTTCTTCGCGTTGGCAGCACTTAACCTTTTGGGGGTTGTGAGACTATCTTCGCCTTCGTCCTCGTCTTCTTCGTCTTCGCTCTCGACATCGTTCTTAGGAATAGTACGCTTTGGCTTGCCATTCTCGTCAAGGTAGCTCCACTCAGCCACTCCATCCAGCATCTCCTCATCATCTTCCGATGAATCGCGTTCTACATACGTCGAAGTACGGCCGCTACGTGAGCGGCCACTCTTGCGGCGCTCAACCTCGCGCCTGGGGCCTTCAAAATCGTCATCGACATCACTACCCCACTGGTCGCGAGTACGAGACTTGCGTGACTTCTTTGATGCGCTATGGGTACGAGGCGTGGATTTTGTCCGAGACTTTGGTGTCTTTTCTCTAGAGGGGAGCTTGACTGACTTGGTACGTTTAGCAGGTTGGTCGTGGCGCTCATCAGCCGTTTTACGTTTCTATTACATGTTAGCCATTCATCTTCTATTTCAAGAGTGATGGAAAAGTGGATTGCTGCGTACCTTCTTGCGATCAACTGATCTTAGAAGATCATCTAGACTTTCCTCAAGGCCCTCAGGAAGATACTGCTTCTCAGCAATCTCAACGGCCACCTTGTGGGAGGGCAAGGCACTAAATAGGCCAATGGGCAGCCCGACTTTGTTGGCATACACCTGAATGCTCCAGCCTTTCTTCTCCTGCCACTTACGTAACAGAGCTAATGCAAGATCGCAAATGACGTAGATATTGTCGCTGCTGGCAGGGTTAATGGCATCAAGTGTTTGCTTTGTTCGCTCGACATAGCGAAGAACAAGGCCAAGGTTATCCTCCGTGACGACATGGCTAATATAGTACAGAAGATAGCGAGCATGATCGATTAGATTCCCTGCATCGTTGCTGTAGTCTGGGTGGTGTGCCAGGAGCGATATCAAACGACATATAGCAGGCTCAAGTACAGGCTTTGATCTCTCGACGAAAAATCTAGCACGGGCGTCGATCCAAGTACCAAGTCGTTCCTTGAAAGTAGCAACAGGCTCAAAGGCAGTTAGGAAGACGATGGTGTAGAATCTAGGGGCGAGTTCATTAGTAGCAAGGTACTTTTGCAACTTTTCGACAAAGCGATGCCGTACAGCTGACTCGCCGTGTTGCGCCACAAATGCCAAATTGTTGAAATCGTTAGGATTGAGATGGGGGTCGAATCGACTTTCGCAGCAGAGCTTAAGCATTAAGTTCGCAGCGGCCAACACCAGACGGCTCCGGTGGTACTTGGGGGTATCCTTTGTCTTGCAGAGCTCGCCATCTTTGGTGATCAGGGTCCTTAATAGCTTAAAGACTGCGGCAATGCGTTCCTTGGAATCGTCCAGATCAGCAGTAGCACGGAGATTATTCGTGAGAATCTTTAGAGCAAGTAACTTGGCTTGAAGCTCTTCGTCCATGGCCCCATCATCGACCCAGCTAGGGTCGCTATCCTTGGCCTCCCCTTTGACCTGAAGAAGCAATTGTTGGATAGTGATATCAAGGATTTCTTTGTCATAATCCTCGGTAATGTTTGGTTTCATGAGTGCCAGTTGCGAGATACAAGCAAGATGGTTCAAGAAGTTGGACGCCCCGTATTTCCATTCTTTCATGATACGGCGCAATATACTGCGGGCGGTTTCTTCTGCCTCAGTGTCTTTGAAGGAAAGGATGATATTGAGAGCATACTTGGCAGCCTTGGGTGGACGTCCATATAGGGCGTAATTCTTCATCGTTTCCAAGAATTTGGAGTCCTGGGGCATATCCTCTGTCTCGGTCTTTGCATAAGATGCACAGGCCTTGAGTACGTCAACGACCGAAGGATCATTGGGCTTTTCACGTGTGGGTGCTTGTTCCACGAGGCTCTTGCACAGCTCACCGATATGTGACTTGAATACGGCGGGATTTCGCTGTGAAATCTCTCCCAGAACTTCATGGGCAGCAGGGCCAAGACCGTTCTTATTGCTCTGAGAGAATTCCATATAGGAAGCCAAGTGGCTCTTGTTGAATGTGATACAGGCAGTCTGGTAGATCAGAGGCAACAAAGTATCCATGACACCAGCACATTTGCCCTCTCCATTCACCCGCTTAACAAGCTCCCTTATAGCATCGTGAATAGTTTTGAAATCGTTGTTTATATCGATAGCGTACTTGACAAGGGCATAGTATCGACGCTCATTGACTTTCGCAAATCGTTCCAAGTCAGCCTGGGCCTTGGGCTGATCTGGAAGGCGACCACTGAGCCATCTAATCACTCCGTTGAGATTTGCAGTAACTTTGTTCTCGTTTGCCTCAATTACACCGCCATTGTAAAGTTCACACTGATGAATGTAAGCTGTAACGGGTGGCATCATTGCAGGTTGACGGGCTTGCATAGCAAAAAATGCACGCTTGGCTTTGTCTGAGAGCGACCGGACGAGTTGTAGGATGCGCTCGGCTCTGACTTTGTCGCTGTCGTAGTTGATAGCTGCTGTTTGACTATTCTTCTTGGACTTGCGGGGGGGGAATCCAAGGGGAATAATGTACTCTAGAAGAACCCTGTCGAGTATTGCAATGGACTCAGGATCGCCAGTGTAGTATACCTCGATGATACGAGAAGGGATGCCTCCAAGACAAGGGCTGACTAAATCATGCTCAGCAGCAATCTCACCTGCCGCGACAGACCACAGCTTGCCCAACAAAACCATTGCTTCAACACGTACGGCAGGCTTGCGATCGCGGCAGCGATCGGCTAAGATAGCCAACAAAGACCCTTCTTGCTCAGCGCCGCCGTAGTAGCCAAGTTTGTTTACAACATCTTTAATGTTGAAAATGTCGATAGCCTTGATCGCTGCAAGGCGGACCTTTTCATCATACTCTAGCATTTTAGTAGAAAGAGCTTGCACTAGTTTACCCTCTTCTTCACGACTTATGCCAGTATTTCCTGCTGACGTAGAAATTATGTAGCCCACACTTAGCGCCCAGGCGGCACGAATCGCAGGAACCTTGTCGTTCTGGCGGTTGATGAAGCTTTGGTATACGGTTGGGTGTACTTGGGAGAATGATAGCACCGCTGATGGGGAATTGAGGACAGTTTGAGAAGGGTGGACGGGCAGTTCGTCATCCATGCGCCATTGGGGGTACTGGCAAGGATCCATGATGGGCGGAGGGGGCGGTCCAGCAGCACCAATACCAGAAATCATGTCACCCAGGGTCTCCGTTGCAAGCTGGCGAAGACTGGCGTTGTCGGCGGATAGTTCAGCCTCAACTTGAGGTATAACGTTCTGAAGCACAATAGGAACGGCTCGCCACAGCTCCCGGATAAGGTGATGCGCTTGTCGGATATTGTGCAGATCTGATTCCGAAGGAACAACAGGGGCTTCTTCTTCGTCTTCGTTTTGCCCACGACTCAAGCTCGTGGCATCCATGATGACATCACTGAAGTATTGACTGACATAGCGCGACATCTTTTCTGGGCAGTCGGTACATATGTTTTTAGCCATGATGTAGGCAGCTGGTATCTTCTTAGGGAGCAGGTTAGATTGGCTGCTATCGTCGGATCGATCTAGGCGATTTTTGAGGCCCCCAGGGGGTAGCGCTCGCAAGAACTGAGCCATTATGGAGTCAATAACCAGAGCTGGGATGCCTGGACTCTCGTCAATGAGGGTGATCATGATGTGGGTCATGTGATGCTCTATGTCGCGCGGCACATTCCCCTCGGCATCCTGTGAGGAAAGAATGGAGATGGTGTCGAAACAGGCGGAAGTGAGCCGGAGAAAAAGCTCATCCCCGCCTTCTATTTCAAGAACTAAGAGGATACTCTTTACTTCTGAGAGTGAAACGAGGACGTATTTGTGCTGGGCGTGATATGTGTCGCCTGGGTCCTTGAGGGCGGGTATTATATCACGAATAAACAAGGAAAAGATCATCTAGATGACAGAGTGAGTTAGCATGCAAACCAGGCTCGCTGATAAGGTACTAGCCTTTCAGAGACCAGCTCAGAATGGCCCACCACAACTATTGGTGCCAAGAGAATGGGAAAAGGGGGGGGGGGGGGGCGTAACGCTTACATTAACTTGATCGCTGGAAAATGGCGCATTAGGCGCGCAAATACGCAGTACATCAGACAAACAGGCGGCAACAAAGGCTCTGACACCACTATCGCGGTGTTGCAAAAGGTTGCGATGGGCCAGAGATGCAGCGACATCAGTCAGTGATTCGGGATCAACCCGTTCTTGGTCCATGTCCGATAGTTCATCGAGAAGCCTGCGCAAACGCGGAATGAGTGTGCTAACCGGGATCGGCTTTCCTGGCTTCCAAGAAAGTTGTTCGTTGAACTGAAGCACTTCTTGGGGGCCATCATCGTCGTTGTGGTCGACACCATCACGACCACTGACGGCTGAGTCTAGATCTTCGACATCTGAAGGCGGGTCCGAGATCGGCGATGACGCCTGTTCAGGCTCCTCAGGTACCTCCTCGGGGTCGGAAAGATCTGGCGATGATGAAGGGACGGGCGAGGGTACCTTTGGGGGGCTCGCCGGGAGCGTCTGGCGGGCGCCATTTCCACAAGCCGATACGAGACGATGGCCAGCGGTGAGGGTTAACAATGGCGGTCAAGGGCGATTAAATAGAGAAGGCCCAGATGATACGAAAAAGAATAGTCAAGTTCGATTGGTATAAGAAAATCCGAATAATCAGGTATAAAACATAAAGCCAGTCGTAAGTCTACAGGGCCACGAAGAAGAAGATGTTGTGGCGTTGAGATGTTGGGTTGTTGGGTTGTTCGTGCAAAGGTGCTTATTTGCAAGGCAGGCGCGAGTTGCTAGAGTAATACAGAAGGAGCAAAATCAGCCACAAGCGGGTAACGCGAAGATTCTGGGATTCTCGCTAGGCTAAAGCCAAGCCTGGTTGAGGCCCATGTCCTAGAGCTATAACAACAATAACAAAATGTGGGCCCCACTAAAGCCCACTGAGCACTGATGGCACTAAGGTGCTAAAGCCACTAACTAAACACTGAAGCGCACCTTGTGTGCAACGCGACAAGCAACAACGCAAGCAACGACGCGTTCTAGCTTTGATCATCATCCAACTAGAAGAAAAGTGGAGTCACATAGTCTAGAAAGCTGTTGTACGTGTTTGTAGTCTCACTTTTATGTACTATTCTATTGGTCCTCTACCCGCCTAAAAGGTCTAATAACATCACCGGACAACTAGATCTCGGATCTTCTCACGACGGACCGCTAGTTGAGGATTCTATAGCTTGCGAAGATTTTTGTTGCTATGAAAATCAAAGCCTCCAGCTTTGTAGCTCCATTTTTTATCACCAACAGCTATCCCTGTCTCCCCAATAGCTTGGATTAGGTAATCATGCAATTGCCTTTCTCCTCTTTAAACGACAACTAAAGCCTATGCGTCAAATCAACATGAAGCTTTGTTTGTCGAGTGGACAACAATGACCGGCAGCATTCCAGCGATCTCTGGGCATGCAGGAAAACGAAAGGCACTACGAGCCTGCATCTCCTATCAATAGTTTATCAGCTAGTTGATGCTACCAGAACCTTCTCGTTTTGTCTGGAGATTTTCAAGTTCCAGCCATAGCTGTTCCATTGAGATGTCGATCGAAAAAAGGGCATATCCAGCACGAAGAATCGTAGCAAGATATGAAGAGATGAGTGGGAACACGCCATCCACCCTGTATCTCCGCTCGCTACAAGCTAGAAGCTCTGTTGGGATGGAATACAACGAGAGACAACTCCCTAGACTTCATACCAGTGGTCCATCATACTTTACAAATGTTCCTGTCGTCCAGTAATGGGAGAGGGGGTCGTTCGTTGATCTATAGTATTAGGTGCTTGGATTTCGCGTCATAAGGGAGGTGGCACTCGCTAGATTTGATATAAGAAGTAGTCGTCGCTTGTGGCCTACAAAGGGAGCCCTCAGAGCCTTTGAAGTGTACACGATTGACTTCCGTCTTATCAACACAAAAATACTTTCATACAGCACTGAGCACCCTCTATCCCGGCGCAACTGCCCCGTCACTCTTTGTTTTGATTCCTCTGCCGGCCCTGCAGAACGACTAGTTTGTGGGCTTTTCTGGGTAATCACCCGTAAAGTCAAGATTTGAAGAAAACATCTCCCGTCACAGCAACCAGGCTCGATAGAATTACTACGCTAAATTCCTTTGTTTATCATAGCCATAACTTATATCCATCTCTCTCTTGCCACTATTACCTCCTTCCCACTGGGCGCCTTCAACTCGCTCTGCAAGTGCCAGGTTGGATTGAATCGTGCTTGCTTTTACAGTCATCGTGCGTTGTTAGTAAATACAGTCTTACCTTTCCGGTAAGAACAACATCAGCAACACAAACGAAGCTGCAGTCTGGTCTCAACAAGAAACAACAAACAATTTACCAAACACCGTAACTTCCCCCATTGCGTGGTTATTTAGGTAAGCACTGTCCCCCACCTTCCAAAACTCCTTTATGATAGCCCTAGGCCACCGCCAATAGTTAGCAGAACCCTTGATGAGAAGACGCTGAATTCATATCTAATCGTTGCTCGCTGAAGCAGTCAAAATGTCTACCATGCACAAGGTTCATGAGGATAATCTTTATGGTCAACCTACTCTGTATAACTCTGGCCATCGTGCCGTTCCTGAGGTGTCTCCTGAGCGTGTCAAGCACTCCAGGAGAATGTTCTGGATCCGCCTGACTGCTTTGCTAGCCGCTGTTGTGGTTGCCGTCGCTGCCGCCATTGCAATCATGGCAGTTACCATTAACTGGGACAATAAGGTAACCAATTCAGAAGGAGCGAGAAGTGTGCGTCGTGCGGACCCCGCCCCCCTCGGTCTTAAAACTGGCTCGCTGGCTCTAGTCGTCACTCCCTCTTTGACTTCTTCCATCATCGCCTCTTTTGCTTCTCCCGGCGTTTCCGCCATACCAGTTTCTGAACCTTTAGCCTTTGCCTCAGCTTCTTTTTCGCGCATCACCACCATGAACACCATCACTCTTCCCGGTACATCAGCTACCACGCTTTCTTCGTCTTCTCTGACGGCCTGGAACCCTCCTATTGCCACGTAAGTAACGTCTTCTCGTCTAGCCAATCTTCCATCCGACTGTATGCATCTAACGGCTTCTATGTTGACAGTGGCACTGGATATTCCAGAATCTCTTGGTCGTCTGGTACCCGGCCTCACTACTCGTACTTTACTGCTTCGTCTGTTCCCCCGTATGGAAACAGCAGTGGCTACCACTTTTATTACCCCACCGGATCTACTGGAACTGGCACTGGTGGTTCTTCTTGGTCTCTAACGAGCACTGATTACGAGACTGCATCTGATGTGGACTGCACTGAATCTGTTACAGTTACTGTCACGGTCACTGCTTCTGACGATTCCTATGACTCAGTCCCCTCCTACACAGAGTTTGCAACCCCCACGGCTTTCACCTCGGATGACGACTTTACCGAGACTGAAACTACCACTGTGACTCCTACCTTCACTACCTTCCAGACCACCACAGTGGATTCTGTTCAAATTATCACCGTTCTCGATACGGTTTCTGGAACTCTGACTCCTGTCACTACCTTGACAGTTGTCGATGGCCAGCCTCCTTTCACTACTGACAACAATACTGCCACTGGTCAAGGAACTGCCATCAGCACTGGATTCCCCACGGCTAGTGGCGCCAAACCTATCCCAACAGATGATGGTCCCAACGGTGAATTCTCAGGTCGCAACCAGCTCAATCTTGCTGGCCGTTTGGGATGCTCGACTGCCACCATGCTTGGTTCAGCGGCCATCGCTGCCCTCATGGCAATGTGGTAAACACTTTGCCATAAAGAACTAAGCACCTGTTCCAACTGCGGAAATTGAAACTTCAATGATTAGTCAAACGACGAGCATGATTTAATGAATGGATGGGGGTTGATGCTGGGGAAACAAGGTAATTCGCAAGTGGACCGTGGCATATTAAAAGTTTTATGTCTTGTTGTCGTGTATTTTCAAGGGGGCAAATTTCTTATGTCAATATGATATGTTAATATTATTGCATTAAATAACCACCTTTATCCATGTGTAACCACAGCTTCGTGATGTTAGATGCTAACAATTGACCAAGGGTGGATGTTCCCAAGAAAAGTATACTATGCATTATAACTCTAGTAGCAACATCATTGTGCGATATAGCAAGCTCTGAGCTAAAACGGGGATTCTAGCTAAAGTAGTGCAGCGGGTCTTAGAACCTTGTCACGTGATCCCTGGTATTTAAGATCCAACATGAACCTAATAGCTCACCAATGTTACAAATGCGACGCGCTTTAACCTGCACCAAACTCTATCAAATTGCTACTCCTATATTGGCTGAAGACCGCCGATATGGACGGGCCCATCAAGTCTATCTCGGAGCCCGGCATCAAGGTCCCGCCCAAGGAGGGTGTACAGGAACTACGGGCTGAGGTTGCGCGGCTACTTGGACGTTCGCAAACGTCATTTCCCGGAGCCCAGCCTGTAAGCTTCACACGTGAGCACCTTCGTGTACTGATGATGGAAGAGTGAGTCAAGACTGAATGTGTCTTTATTTGATGTCGGATCGTAGATATAATTAACCACCTACAATATAGTTATTATGTTTGCGAAAAGTCCGATGGCATTCGATATCTACTCTACCTGACCACCGATCCCCGAGGCAGTGAAGCGCATTATCTAATCGACCGGAAAAACGACTACTGGTACAACAATAACCACAGTCTACATTTCCCCCTTCGTGACGACAGACAAGCTTTCCATGATCGCACCTTGATTGATGGTGAACTTGTTTTGGATGATGAAGGCGACGGAGTCATGGTGCCACGTTTCTTAGTCTTTGACTGCCTGACGCTAGGTGGTATGAACCTTATGGATCGAACGTTAGATAAGCGTTTAGCTTATTTCAGCGAGAAGGTATACCGCCCCTACAAAGAACTGCTAGCCGACTTCCCAGAAGAGCGTAAATACCTACCCTTCGAAGTCCAGCTCAAGGATATGCAGTTCGCCTACGGCACAGAAATGATCTTCAATCGCGTCATTCCTAACTTGAAGCATGGCAACGACGGTCTTATCTTCACCTGTCGCAACACGCCTTACAAGCACGGCACTGACCCCCATATCCTTAAATGGAAGCCCCCGGAGGAGAACACTGTCGATTGTCGGCTGCGCCTGATCTTCCCTTTGATGACCCCAGACGACGAGGATATTGCCGAAGGCATCACAGAACCTTACCACGATTATGATCTCCCCCCTAAGTCAGAACTGTGGAAGTTCATGGGCGATTCTGGACCTAACAAGTACACATACTTTAGAGATGTTTACATCTCTAGTGAGGAATGGGAAACTCTAAAGAATCTAGGCGATCCCTTGGACAATCGTATCGTTGAGTGCTACCTCGATCATCAAAAAAGATGGCGCATCAGCCGCTTCCGTGATGATAAGTCAGAAGGCAATCATTTCACTGTGCTCCAAAGCGTACTAAGTAGTATTGAGGATGGTGTATCCCAAAAGGAACTCCTGGCTGCGCAGAACGCTATCAGAGATGCGTGGAAATCACGACAACGGCACGGGTAACAGTTAAACTCCCGAATTAAGTTTTTTCTGTATGCAGCAGATAGCTGGATTTTCGATACCGAAGATTGTAACTTGGCGAAACATGAGTCTCTCTAGTTTTGCTTTGGCTTTCAAATGGGATTTATTTGGCGTTCGGCGGAGGTATACGCTCTACCTAAACTTCCTGGGGATGTTCTTTTAGTACGGCAGCCTTTTTAAATGATTACTTGGAGTTCTCTTTTTTTTTTTTCCTCTTTTTTTTTTCTTCTTCTTTATCTTTCGGGTCGATGAGAATACGGTCCCAGTAGACCCTTGAAGGGCAAATGAGGAACCTCAATTTGGAATAGTTGTGCACGACGCAAATGCTAGTTATTCAGCATCTTGGCCGTGAGAATCCGATGAAAGCCACCTTATCGGACGAAATATAATTCTCTATATCAGCAATCAACAACAGCAACGGCACCAAACATTGAGGACAGATAGACAACAATTGGGTTCCTGCTCAATATATAAGCCGTATCAACAGTCTTTTAGTATAACTGGTTGCCCCGCTCCGGTACCAACTGTCCATCTCTGCCCCTAATGGGAGATGTCTAATGCAAATTTCGATTAACGAAATAAAAGACAATTACACGTCGCTTGACTTTTCCATCTTCATTAACCTTTTTTTTCTATCAAGTTTCTTGCAACTTACTGTTTACTACACGCTCCAAACCTAACAGCGATGGCGCCTGCATCACCGCTCGGGAATCAGCTATTCTTCCTCCCTTTTCGCAACCGTAACTCCAGTCGTATAGCACCTCGCAATGGCTGTGATCTTGGTGGTTGGAACTGTATAGATGAAGGTGGCCAAGCTGGTATTATCATTGTATCGATCTCTGTCGTTGTTATCCTTTCTGTTGTAGTCTATGTGCTATGGATCAGAAATACCAAGAAGGAAAAGTCGGTACACGATAGCAGTGCTCCCAGTGGTGGCATCGCGGGATTCCTAGCAAGATTTGCTAGTGGTATAGAAAAGCGAGACACAGATTCTCCTCCGATCACTCCAGGTGCCTTGGCAAAATTAAACTCACCGGCGACTAAGATCGGTAAAACAGATACACCTGATCAGAAGTCAGAGAAGACACAAAAGGCCTCTGAAGCAAAGGCCCCAAAGAAAGAAGTGCCGCCTGTCACCAAGTCTACTTTACGAGACGAAGCTTCTTACGTCTGCCTAGATCAGACCTGGCAAGTTAACGATGGTCCCAAAAATGCCAAAGGCCATAGCAATCTTCGTGTGAAAAGCTCGGGCGTCTATAGAGACATGCCCAACAAGCACTATAGTACTTGGAAGTTCATCGATGGTAAGCTTGGTAATCACCACCATCATGCCCGTGCTGGTGCTTCGCCATGCAGTGATGAAGATGAAGATGCATACTTTCGTACCGATCCACTCATTCACCCATGGCAAAAAAAGCACTGCTAACGCAATAAATAGCCGACGATTTACAAGATATAAAATTATGTCAGTTATGCGATGCTCCAGTCAAGACATTTATATTATTTCGTGGCAAAAGTCTTTGTGAGGAATGCCGTAACACTTTTGGTGGTGACACCGAGCCTATCCCCAAGAACCGCCAGCACAAGTCACGCATACATAAACAGCCTAAAGGCGAAAAAGGCGTTGGGAAGAAAGGCACAGATAGTTCTGCAGCTCCAGAACCTGTCAAGAACCCAGACGAGAAAAATTCAGGCAAAAAGAAAGACAAGAAAGAGGAAGAAAATGGGGACGGTGAGGCAGACGGGGCCAAGCAAAAGGAAGAAAAGCAGGCCAAGACAAAGGATAATGAAAAGGACGGCGAAAACAAAGGAACGCCCAAGGATAAAGACAAGAAAGGAAAGGGAAAAGAGAAGGCGGAGGATAGCACTGGGCATACAAAGACCCCGAGTAAGCAGGAAGAGGAACCTAGCAAAAGCAACGCTACAGACTCTCAAATCGACAATCATGACAGAATCAAGCGAGGTCATCTAGACCAGATATTTAAAGAACGGAGAGATGGTGGTGGCTCTTTTTTCTTCCCTAGCGGCTATCCTTCCTACAACGACAACGACGGGTTTACCTCATCGGAAGATGATGAATCATATGCACCTCCTCCTATAAGAAAGCAAAATGGCCCGGCGACTAAACACAGATCATCGAGCCCTATTCAAGAGACGCCATCATCTCCTGCAAAGTCCAGCACAACCGAAGAGTACTCCAAACATCACCGTTCTTCATGCCACGGGTGCGACAACAAAAGCTTCTCGAGGTCCTCAAGCTCATCGAGCCTGGCGCCAGACCCAATTGACACACGTAGTCATTCTGTTCCAACTCAGAGAGCTCAAGGATCACGTAGTAGTTCGACCAACTCGTTTCGACATTTGGATCAGCCTATACCTTATTGTCACCCCATCAAGAGGAACCGATTTGGAACGCTCTCATATTCTCAGGGAGACAAATGATCTTCACACTCAATCAAGAGCTAATCATGGGTTTTAGATTTTACCATGTAATCGTAGGTGTTTAATTCCACCTGTTCTCACACCAAAGATACAACTGATCATGCAAAGCTCGAATGACTGTGATGTGGGCCGGGCCTTTAGTGCTTTTAGCCAGCTGATATAGGTTATAAATATATATTGTTAAGCGAATGTTCATGTAGATGCGTCTCTTGTATTCGAGGGAAACTGAGTGGCTGTAAAATTTCAAAGTCTTGATACCAAATCTGCTGACTTTGTGTAAGGTACATGTGAAGATGTAAGAGGGCATCTTCACGATATCAGTTCATTGCCCCCGGATTTTATTTGCAAATAAGCCCTTTTCAAGTAGTTTTATCAGCACACACTGCCGAGCTTCTATAGCGCCAGGCCTTTTGGGGGTGGCTATTGAGCAGAATCAAGTACCCAAGTGCTCGGGAAGATCAGGCTTTTGTCTTCTAGGTCATGGACGCCAGCCATGTTCACGTTAGCCTGGCAAATAACAGCCACGTAGTGTAAGCTGTAAGTTATAACTGCACATATCAATATAGTATTGCTCTAGCGCTGTTTATTGCCTTGTACTTGTAAAGCTCATCGCTAGTAACATCGTCCAGTATTCAAGTCCCCTTACAGTGTTAACTTCACAGACTTCATAGGCAACTTTACAAATGAGGCGTCTCAATAAATCACGTGATGGTGTACCAGACCAGATTAACCCCTGTCATGATAAAGCCTAAGAAGCTTCCTTGGTCGATGACAAGCATCCCCGCCCCCGCGCGGAAACATACAAGGAAAATAAGTGGGTCTATAGCAAACGAGCGAGCTTAAGTAAAGCTTTTGGGGGTTTCTATCTCAAGAACAACGCAGCAGCCTTGCTTTTAGGTGATATTTAGCCTATAAAATAGGCCGTGATTTGGATTCTTGAGGCACTGAAGCCCGCTATTTTAAAGCTTCATCAGTGGCTAGCCTTCTGTATGTTACCAATACCTACCTGTCTGCCATCGCCATCACCATTTCTTCACTCTTCAACTTTGATACGTTTAGTGCTTGTGGCATGCCTATTTGCTCAATCCCTTGATAGACACACATCTACATAGCCTTATAACTCTATTTTTGTGTCTTCGTCATCCCCCCTGGCTTCAACTTGCACCCATTATTTCTTATCTCGCCTCGCCTTCTTGCTCTGTCGCTTGATTTTGTTATATTTAATCCGCCTCGTTCTCTCAACAAGCTTTACGCCATGTGGAACGACGAGGACAATAACCCATATGGTAGCGGTTTTGACCGCCGCGAGTCCTTTTCCTCCTCTTCGATAGCTCCGTCCTCGCCGGTGCTTCGTGAAGGTTCGTGAAGCGTCCCGGCTCTGGAAATAACAGCGCTCCGTATCGCGTTTTTGCTAATGATTTGCCCTTCTGTCTCACGATGTAGTCGCCCGCAGCAATCGTCTGCATACCCCATCCTCCGATGAAGAGGATGATAGGCCCCGCGAATGGTCGGCTAACCGCGACAATCGCCCCGACAGTGACGATGACGTACAGCCATTACGAAAGCCTGGTGGCTACGATAGCCGCATCGAGCAGATCATATACGAAAATCCCGAAATTCCTATTTTAATCACCGATGCCGGAAAAAGTCCCGAAACTGGGGGCAAGTTCATCGTCTACACCATCCGCACTGGCGTAAGTTGCCGCTTTGCAATCGCTTCTCTCTCGAAGATAATCTAACACTACTCTCAGGATCTCGAGGTACGCCGCCGGTACTCCGAGTTTGCATCCTTGCGCGACGCCCTCATTCGACTCCATCCCACCCTCATCATCCCCCCAATCCCTGAGAAACACACCATGGCCGACTATGCCGCCAGACCTACATCGGCAAAACAAGACCAGCAAATCATTGATTTACGCAAACGCATGCTTGCCGTTTTCCTTAATAGATGTCGTCGTATGGAACAAGTGAGGGCTGACGGGGTATGGTGGCGTTTTCTCGACCCCAATGCAAGCTGGGTAGGTTTACAATTGGCACAAGAAGTATAATAGCCCCGATACTAACGTCGTGCAGACTGAAGTCCTTAATTCGCCTCCCGTCTCCACCATCCCAAAGTCAATTCTCAAGGCACCTCCTCTGGACATGGCGAACCCCACTCCCGCTCACAATTGGCTACCAGTCCCCTCAGCCTCTGCCAAATTGAAGGGACTAGTCCACGATCCGTCTGTCAGTCCGGGTATACCGGCACGTTTCCCACCCGACAATGTTAAACTCACTGAGTACGAACTCGATCCGTATTTCCTGGCTTTTGAGACGTCTATCAAAGATCTCGAGCAGCTTTTGGCAGGTCCGCTCGAAAAAGTCAACAAGAGAACACTGAGTCATCTAAACAGTCTGGCGGCCGACTACTGTGAGCTTGGTGGCAAGTTCAATGCATTTGCGCTTTCTGAACAAGAACAAGTCTTGGGCGCCGCTATAGAGAAGATCGGCCAGGCTTCAGATTCAGCATATCTCGCGACAGAGGATCTAGCAACGGGGCTTGGAGCTAGCTTCTCTGAACCTATGCGCGAAAACGCCCAGTTTGCTGGAGTGGTGCGCAACGTCTTGCGTTATCGGGTGCTCAAGCGCGTGCAGCAGGACATGACTACCGATGAGCTAGCAAAGAAAAAAGCTCTTTTGGCACAGTTAGAGCGTAGCGAAGCCGAGGCAAAGCGTATCGAGCAGTATCTTAGTAGCAGCCAAGCTCATTTCGGATCATCTCCCGTACCAGGGGCATCTTCAAAACCTACTACTGCTAAATCCCCTACGACACATGGCCGCGACACTGACGATGCGGACTCGTTTGACTCGGACTTCCCTCCCACTCATGGCGATTTTCCCGTGCCATCAGCACGTCAAGGCGCCCCTGAACCTGCACCATCGCATCGCAAAATGCCCAGCACTAATTCTATTACCAATAAGATATTCGGCCCTCTAAGGCAAGCCATACAGGGGGTTGCAGATGTTGATCCCGAGCGTTCACGTCGCGACATGATGGGAAAGACTAAGGAGAGCATAGAACATCTAGAGCAAGCTCAGGTTGTGGCAGAACAGGACGTCAAGGACTCGAGCTCTAGCATTTTGAAAGATATGAAGCGCTTCCAAGTGGATAAGGAAGATGACCTTCGACGATACATGGTGAGTACAGTCTTGTTCATGAGCACGAGTATTGAGCCCTTCTAATAATATGCTTTATAGATTGCATACGCCAAGATTCAGATTGAGTGGGCAAAGAAGAATAGAGAGACCTGGAAGGAGACACGCGAAGATGTTTTCAAGATTGAAGATGTTTAAATTTGCCATCACTTCGCTCTCAGGATGAAAAGGAAAAGAAAAAGTCCAGATCTAGCGTGTGCGTGCCTGTTCTCTAGACACAGCAGCCAAAACAACCTATGCAGGGTGGCTTCTACAAAGAAGCCAGCGGCCAACGAGCTATACAGTCTCCAAAATTTTCCATAGCGTTTCTATTCAGGTCATTGTTGTTGCAAAGAAATGTATTCACAAATACACCCAAACCCAATATAATCAATCCTAACCCAAGACTTGAACGCAAGCAGTGCTAACTCAATGCCCTGGTGTTGAATATAGCTTCGTTCAGGGTCCACTTTTTTTATCGTAACGAAACCAGAATATTTTTCAGCCTCAGCCTCAGCCTTGCCCGGGAGCTGCTCCTACCTATACCTCTTCCCAGGCAAAGGGAAGACATTTTTTATTATTGATTTTTGTTCTAGCGGTCATCCTCTCAATAGTCTTCTTCATCACGTAGAAAGACTTCCTTCGTAACAAGCGATTACCCTTAGTCTATGTGTTAGCCCTCAAGCCATAGCCCTATCCTTTTTTCGCCGTTCTTTTTCAGCTTCAGCCTTGCGATCCTCTTCCCGTTCATCCACAAAAGCGCGTCCAAATCTCCAAGCTTCTCTGGACCACTAAGCCTCCTCTCTTCTTTTCGACGAATTTCTTGTTAGCTCTAATCCAGTTGCTCGCTCTCTATCTACCATGGCGACTATTGCCCGCAATGGTCCGTCCAATGGCTCACGTGGCGACGGCACTGCAGCCAAGCGTTTCTCCGATATCCCTTCTGCGATCGATATCCCTGTGCGCGACCAAGAAGACGAAGCTGTCGAAGTTGACCTAGACGAGCTGATCGATGATCCGACCGAGCTTTGCACACTACTTGAAAATGAACAGGCGGCGCGTATCTACTGGATGACAGTAGCTATGGCGTATGCCAAAAAGAACAAGGCAGATCACGCCATAGAGATGCTAGTGCGTGCCGGCCAAGTGCTCCAAACCTCAAGCCCTCGTGAGAAAGTCAGCATGACATGTGGCCTTTGTTTTCTGTATCTATACAAGGCTCGTGAAGCTCCACGTGTTGCGCCTTCTGGCACACAACCTGGCGAAGTCAAGACCAAGGAATATTTCTTGAACCAAGCAACCGCTTCACTCAACGAAGCTCTGCGCATCAACCCCGCCTTCCCACCTCTTTTCCTAGCTCGCGGTGTACTTCTTCTTTTACAGGCCTCACTACAGAGCCCCACCAAGGGCACATCCGCTACTGAACGTGATGACTTGTTGCATAGCGCCCTCAAGTCCTTCGATGAGGCATTACGTGTTTCGGGCCAGAAGAACATGATGGCCATGATGGGCAAAGGTCGCACTCTTTTTTCCATGGGAAAGTATGCCCAGGCGCTCACCTGCTACCAACAAGTGCTTCAGAAGATGCCTAGTCTCACAGATCCCGATCCGAGAATTGGTATCGGTTGTTGCTTTTGGCAACTCGGCTTTAAAGATGACGCTAAATCTGCCTGGGAGCGGTCCCTAGAAGTGAGTCCAAACAAATGGGCGAACAGTTTGCTCGGCATCTACTACCTCGATGCCAGTGGTCGTGTTCCAGCCAATAGCGCTGAATTCCTTCAACTTTACAAAAAGGCCATGACAGAGTACACACAAACTGCCTACAAGCTCGACAAGAACCTTCCGATTACTTGCTCGACCTTTGCCAACTACTTCCTCACCCGTAAAAACTTTGCCAACGCCGATTCCTTAGCACACAAGGCAATTCAATACACAGACATCAACGCCATTGCTAGTGATGGTTGGTATCTCCTAGCTAAAAAAGAGCACTACAATAATAATCTGTCTCTTTCCAGCGACTACTACAGAAGGGCTGATGAAGCACGAGGTGGTGGCGACCGCGGATACTTGCCCGCAAAGTTTGGTGCGGCGCAAATTGCCGTTATGCGCAACGATCTGGGCGAAGCTAAGCTTCGCTTAGAAAAGATGGTTCAACAGTCGAGAAGCATCGAAGCCATGGTGTTGTTAGGCACCATTTACGCTGAGGAAGTTTTTGCCAACGAGGCGGCTGAAACTAAGGAAGACAAGTCACAAGAGGCTAAGAAAGCAATTCACTACCTGGAACTTGTGCGTAAAGCCTGGAAAGACCCCAAGCGAAACCTTCAAGTCGACCCTTCTGTGCTCTTAAACCTGGCCCGCCTATACGAATCTGAGTCGCCCGAAAACTCGCTGCAGTGTCTTCTCCAAGTTGAGGCTTTCGAGATTGAGCAGATTCCCTCTTCGCAGAAGCCCGAGCCGAAATATGTCTACGAGAGCGAGAATCCTACGGAAGAGGAAATCCGCCTTGTCAAACAGAAAGAAGATGCCCGGGTTCTGAACGAGATCCACAGCCAGTTACCCCCGCAGCTTCTCAACAACGTAGGCTGTTTTCTCGAGCAGGCTGAAAAACATACACAAGCCTGTGATATGTTCCAAGCTGCGATGGGAGCTTGTCTCAAGATTAATGAAAAGACACCCGAGGCTGATACAGACGGCCTAGCCACTACTATTAGCTTCAACCTCGCACGTAGCTACGAGTTCCAGGGAATGACTGACGAGGCGATTAAAATGTATGAAGGGATTTTGTCTCGTCATCCTGGATACACTGATGCTCAAACTCGCCTAGCCTACATCAAGCTGCGGCAATTCCCCCACAAAGAGGGCCCTGATGCGATTTCCAAACTATACCAAGAAAACCCTGCCGATCTGGAGGTTCGAGCTCTCTATGGCTGGTACCTGGGCAAAGTCTCGCGCAAGCGGCCTGCAAACATCAATGAAGATATGGAATTCCGCCATTTCAAGCATACCCTTCAAAACTACGATAAGCATGATCGGTACGCTTTGATTGGTATGGGAAATCTCTATCTCATGCAAGCACGTGAAATGCGCCGCGATACCGAGCAGGATAGGCAGAAACGAAGTGCCATCTACAGCAAAGCGCTTGAGTTCTTTGACAAGGCTTTGGCTCTTGACCCCAAAAATGCCTTCGCTGCTACTGGTATTGCGATTGCACTTGTTGAAGACAAGAAGGATCTCAAATCGGCTCTCCCGATCTTCATCAAAGTTCGCGAAACTATCAAGGATCAGCCTCACCCTTACATCAACCTTGGTCATATCTACACTGATCTGCGGCAATTCAACAAGGCTATTGAAAACTACGAAATGGCCCTCAGCAAAGAAGGAAAGGAAAATGACAGCGTTATTCTATCTTGCCTCGGTCGTGTCTTGATGCACCGTGGCCGGAGCGAGCGCGATCTAGACTCATTCACACGTGCTCTAGAGTGTGCTAAAAAGGTCAGTCAATTAGTAAATTTCCTCTGCTTGGGCAATACGGCACGTTTTGCTAACTAGAAACAAATGATAGGCTCTAGCATCTGCTCCTGAACAGGTGCATCTCCGTTTCAATGTTGCCTTTGTACAAGTTCAACTAGCTGCTACCATCCACGGCCTTGGTGAGAAAATGCGGACGTGCGCCCAGCTACAACAGGCCTCAGAGGGTTTGGAAGAGGCCATCAAGACCCTCGAAGAAATTGCCACATTGCCCAATCTGCCGTACCCCAAGAGTGACATTGAGCAGCGCGCAAATATGGCGCGCAATACTCAGAGAAAACAACTTGAACGTGCCCTCGCCGTCCAAGTCGAGTACGAGAGTCGCAATGCCGAAAAGCTGCGCATCGCCAACAAGAAGCGTGAAGAGGAACAGCGACGCAAAGAAGAAGCCCGCAACGCTGAGATCGCCCTTGAGGAAGCCCGCAAGGAACGTGTGCGCCAGGAGCGTCTTCTCTTATCCCAGCGCGACAAGGAAATGGCAGATGAATTGGCCGAAAAGGAGCGCCAAATCCAAGAGGCCGAGATGACTTCAGACGGCGAAGGCGGCCGTGTCAAGCGCAAGCGCAAGTCAGCTCCCCGCAGCGATCGCGGATCCAAGCCTCGTCGCAGCAAGAAAGCTGCCGCTAGCAGTGACGGCGAGTCCGACAATCACGGGGGTTCTGATGAGGAACATGCCGCGCCAAAGACAAAGAAGCGCAAGCTAGCTCTCAAGGCCACTCCCAAGCCCAAGGATAACGGGAAGTTCAAGTCTGCGGAAATTATCGACGACAGCTCTGACTCCGACGCTGACGATAATATGTCATTCCGTGGCGATGAGTCCGAGGACGAACTAGAAAAGGCTGAGCGTAGACTTGCCACAGAAGCCAATAAGATTGATCGCAGTGATATGGGAAGCAGCAGGGCAGGAAGCCCGGCGATAGCCGAAAGGATGGACGTAGACGACGAGGACGACGAGGTGTCACGGCCCTTGGCAAAGAGAAGACGTGGTCATGTCGTAGACGATGAGGACAGCGACGAGGAATCCGGCGGCAACGCAGCTGCAGACATTAGTATGGCGGATGAGGCGTGAAGGCACTGAGTGTGGGCAAACAAGCGAATGTTCAATGGGCGTTTGGGGCTTTTGTACTTTATTCTTTCCGTTTAACTCTACCTTTGCCTTGGTATGGTTCTTGATTTAAGCTGCATGTATACCTAATATGAGTGGTGACACATTACTTGGATTTTTTTTTTTCTTTTTTCTCGCATAGTTAGTTGGTTGCACGTGCATTGGATCACAGTGTTGTCAGTAGCATTATTTCATTATAAAACTCGTGCACTTTTCTGCATGCTATATAATGACAGACTACTCTATAGTCTTGCTGCCAGCGTCGTCATCGCCATGCAAATAAATCATCTAGAAGCAAAAGATCTGGTCTTCCAGCTTGCTAACAGGGCGAGCCTTTTCCCAGCCCAGGCCAAGAGCAGCCTTCTTGCAGCCTGAAGTCATGGGAGGGGGACCACACAGCAGAAGCTTGCAGTCCTTGGCGGGTTTGGGTAGCAACTTCTCCATCATCTCGGGAGTGACGTAGCCAACACCGCCAGTCCAGCCCTCGGGGGGACGGTCCAGTACGTAGTGGACACGGATTCTCTTGTCAGCCGCAACCAATTCATCAAGGTCCTCCTTCAACAAAATGTCCTGCTGGGTAACGTTGGCAAAGATCAAGTCAACCTCGGTGGTGTCGCCCATCTCACGGCCGCGGGAAATGGCCTTGATAATCTGCAGCATGGGAGTAATACCAGTGCCGCCAGCGATCATGCCGAAGTGACGAACCATGTTGGGCGTGTAGACAAAGGCGCCCTTGGGGCCACGAACGCGAATAGCCTGACCAACAGCCAGGGATGCCATGTACTTGCTGATATTGCCGGTGGGGTAAGACTTGATGAGCAAGTCGACGTAGCCGGGTAGCTCATCGCCGGAGATAGGGGTATAGGAGCGGACGATTTCCTTGCTGCTACCATCTTCTTGAGGCAAGTTGGCACCAATGGAAATATGCTGGCCGATAGGCAGACCGAGAATGGAGGTGGGCTCGGGGAGGGCGAAGCGGTAGCTAGAGACAGCAGGCGGTTAGGGTGAGTGGTGGGACTAAAGACAGCTGCTGGGTGAGGAAGGAACTTACATGGCCACATTATGGGAGATGATGGTCTTCTCTTTCAGCTCGAATTCCTGGAATTGATCAGGCTTAAGGACCTTCTTGGGCTCTGTGAACAAAATAGTTAGTATTAGAATTTTCCGACAGATGGGGGGGAAGGGGCTTCTGTGGTTGATGATAGCCACTCACGCATGCTGTTGAATTTGTATGAGCCCAAGGCCACGGCCAAAGCTATGGCGTAGGGAATCCATTCCTTCTTGATGATGTAAACACCAACAACAATCAAGCCCATAGGGATGTAAACCCCATCAAAGTACTTGCGCGATGTCAATGACTCAGGCATGATGGGCTATTTACTCTTGTGATCTCTGAGGATGATACAAGAAAGCAAGATCAGATAAGGACGGGGGAAAAAAAAATGGAGGAAGGAAAAGTGGGAGGGATTATAAGAAGACTTGGGGAAGGAACATCGTCCATGACTGTGCTTAAAGGGGGCACAAAAAGAGCGGAAAAAGGCAGGAGGAGGAAGGATCCACGGACGAAAGCTACGGCCCAAAAGAAAAAAAAAAAAAAAAAAAAAAAAACTTGTTGGTTGCCAGCAGGCGCCCATTAGGGTCAACAAGGCAGAACGGAGTCTCTCTACGTTGTGATGTACCAAGTGCAAGTAATGCAGCGGAATATGTACATACCCCCAAGCACATAGCTGGTATGCACACAGATCATGCCAGCCAGTGGTAAGATTACCTTTTGTTTTTCTTTTTTTTTTTTTTTTTTTTTGGGGGGGGGGGTTTTAGCATGGTCAGACATCAATCATACAACAATTTTCACATGCAGATACCATAAAGTGTCTAGAAAGCAGGTACGTCAGGTTTCGTTGAGTTCTGCCGCAAGGCGGTGAAGCATCATTTGTATGGTCCACAGTAGATGTAGAGTGAATAGCGCCTAGTAACTGTGGATAGAGAGAGAGTCCTTCCTCGACTTGGTGCAAAAACAAAAAGGAGATTTGTTTGTTTGTTTGTATTTTTTAACGTCTACCTACTGGTTTTCCACAGCAATACGACGGCATGTTCCGGACGGGAGCACCTCCCGGGCGGTCAGCAGTGACAGGAGCGCATAAACTTCGACCGTCTCCTATGACTTTTTAGGGTCCAGCGTTATCGCAAGGAGGGTCTCCGTCCAGCGCGGCCCGAGGGCGTACCTGTCGAGTTCCAGGATTGGTTACCTGGTGTTTTTGGTAGATGGCAGCAGCGTGAAGTTCTTGTCTAAAGGCCACGGGCTGTCGGCACGAGGTATTGGCCCCGGCGGAGTACAATGGTTTTGTCCTTTCGTTTGCATGGCTGCTGCAGCACCTCTGATTTTCCTGTTTTTCCATCCACCCCCTTGCCCCCCACTATCATAACCCCAGACAAACCCTAAACCCAGAAGTGGAGTCGACCTCCCGCTTCCCCACAAACATTCGTTCTCCTGAAAAATCTGCTCTGTGTCCTGAGGCCATGAAGATCATGGGGACAGGACAGCAGATTCCAGCGCAGTCTGGGGACTCTTCCCTTCGCCCTCAGGCGCTGAGAGTAATCAAACCGGACTGTGTGAGCATCCGAGGGCTCATGGTCTGTCCTTCCGCCACCCTGTTGGCCGCTGCCTTGAAAGGTGTGGATGTGACCCAAGGCAGTCCCCTTTCTGGTGACAACAAAAAGGAGAAAAGTGAATGGAAGATACCACTAGATAGTTTGATTGTTTGTATTATTTTACGTCTACCTACTGGTTTTCCACAGCAATACGACGGGAAGAGATTATTAAATAGATACAAGGTAAGCAAAAAAAAAAAAAAAATTGCGCTGCCGTCCGGAGACGAGGGCAGGCAAAAAGTATCGCCGCTTCACCGGCTAGCTGTCTCCGATACGGGGAATCGAACCCCGACCCCCACGGTGAAAACGAGGTATCCTAACCGTTAGACCATATCGGACTTACTTGTTGTTGTTGTTGTTGTTGTTGTTGTTGTATTTATTCTCTACCTAACTATCTGCGCTCAACCTGCACTGTGGCTCCTTGCGGATCTCTACAGCGTTTAGTCAGGCCGAGAAGCTGTTGGCCTTTCGAGTCCAGACTCCCCGAATCGACCCTGGGGAGACTGCTTTTTCGGGCGCCGTTTTAGGCCTGCGTGGATCCTCTTGCCGGTCTCAGATCCCGGTCACCGGGGGCGCCGTAGGGATCCTTGTCCGGTTAGATTTTCCTGCAGGGGTGCAAAAGCAAGAAACAGGAAGGACAGAATACAAAGAGGGTAAAAACATGCGTGCGGAGAAGCAGAAAAAGCAGAACGTAGTAGAAAAACAGTAAATCAAAAACGGAACGAGAGAAAGGAAAAACGAAGAGATGGAAGCAGAAGGTTAGTGGTGTGCAGTCATGTGCACATCGAATCCAGCGGGTGTCTAGTTCTAATGAGTGTGTGGTTCCCTAGGGGAGAGCCAGCAGCTGTGTCAGAGGGGGGGGGGAATATATGTCATCCATATTGTCTCACCTAGCGGGGGTGGGGAATCATTGAAGCGAGGCAAGCTCGGGATAGACTCGTTGACACTGTGCTTTCCGTGGGAGACTTTTCGGGTATGGGTATGTGCGTTTTCGGTTGTGCCTGTGTCAGTGGGGGGTCGGGGTCTGCGTGGTGCCTTGGAGAGGTTTTACGCCGGATTGTCCCGCTTGATGATGGCCTTCATCAAGGTTTCTTTGCCTTTGGTGTGGACCAGCAGTTTCTGGACGAAGGTTTTGCTCCATGGTTTTGCAAGTCCTCGGCATGTCCATTCGTGTGTTGGTTCTTTGTCTTGGCCGCACCTGGGGCACTGGGTGGCCGCCGATTGGTGGGCGAGTCTGCGGTGATAGGACGCGAAGTCTCCGTGTCCTGACATGGCCGCCATGACTGTTCCTTGATGCGCGCGGGGGCCCTCTGGGATACCAAGCAGTTTCTGCCGAGGGAATTCCGTGAGTTTCCTGGTTTGGTGGTTTCTGATGGTGGGCTGAGACATGAACCAGGCTTTGTGCGCTCGATGGAGGTCTTCTTTCAGCCATCTCCTGGCATTCGCCAGTGTCATGGAGTAGTCAAAGACCTCGATGGATGCGCTCTTGGCAAGGGCGTCAGCTTTGTCGTTGCCTTCAATCCCGCTATGTCCTGGGACCCAGATGCAGTAAACCATTGGAAAAGGAGGAGTCTCTCTGAGACTCTGTGCGATTCTCCTGGCCTCGTCTAGGTGGTATTGGGAGGTTCCTGTTCTCCTCGTAGAGGCGTTCATTCTGTCCACCGCTGCCTGGTTGTCAACACAGATCCAGATGGTCTTGCTGTCCGCGATAGTTCTCTTTTGGAGGTCTTCCAGTCCGAGCCTGATTGCGCGGATTTCTGCGTCAGCGACTTCCGCCCTTCTTCCGCACGGGAATGCTCCCTCTGTGAAGCCTTCACCATTGCGTTCAGCCCACCAGCCAGCTCCAGTCCAGCTGTTCTGGAGCTTTGAGCCGTCTGTGTAGAGCCATGTGTCCGAAGTTGGACAGCTGGCCTTCCAGGCTGCGTGTTTCTTCGCGGCTGTTTCTTTCGGCAGGCCTTCTGTCATAGCTCCTGTCGGGGGAACAGACATCAGGGGCGGGTCGTAGAACAGTGGGCCGTACCTTGGTAGGGCCTTCGGGAGGAGCCGCAGTATTTCCTTTTGGTGCTTGTGGTCCTTCAGACCGTAGAGCGGGTGACTGACGTCTAGGGTGTGCCACCTGATTGCTTCCTTCTTGACTGCCGTGTCCAAAACAATGTTGATTGGGGGGCAATTGGCTGCCATGTGCAGTAGCGCTGATGGAGTGGTGCGGTATGCCGGAAGGGCGGCTAGGAGTGCCCTCCTGAGAGGTTTTCCCAGCTTCTTCGCTTTGCCCTTGTTGCCGCGCTGGTCCGGTTTCCACCATGTTGCTGCTGCGTACGTTGCCGTCGCCAGGATCCCCGACTTGATCACTTGGACCAGTTGTTTCACCGGAGCGCCGTGCTTGCATCCTCTGAGGATCGAGAGGCAGTGCACAGATCTGTCCATTTTCCCGGCTATTTCGTTCACGTGGGCCGTGAAGTTCAGCTTCCTGTCTATGCGGATGCCAAGCCACTTGAGTGACCCGTTTTTCGGCGTGGCTGTCACTTTTGGGGCGCCCGAAAGTTCCAGGTCCGGGTTGTCGTGGTTGCGTTTCCTTGTCAGGTGCAGTAGTTGGGTTTTCTTGTGGTCGAGTTGAAGTCCGTTCTCGGTGCACCAGTTAATGGTGTACTCCATTACGGCCTTTAGATCTCGGTTACAGTTTTCCCAGCTGCTTCCTTTTATCAGCCATAGCCCGTCGTCCATATACCCTCTCAGATATCTGCTCCCACTGTAGTATAGGGGTGCCATAAACAGCATGTACAGAATTGGGGAGATAGGAGATCCCTGCGGGAGGCTCCCGCTGGTGTTTCCTGGGGGTTCTGAGGCATCGTCCAGAGTGATTTGAGCTTTCCTGTGGTCCAAAAAGGATTGGACCCATTTGCAGACGTGGCTTGGCATGCCCTGTTGCTGCAGTCTCTTAACCATTCTGTTGGGAAGTATTCCGTCGAAAGCTCCGCGTATGTCGAATGACAGTATCGAAGATAGTTGCCCTTTGTCCATGTTGTCCCTGATCTCGTTGACCAGTGACAGGGTTAGGTCCGATGCGGCCCTCTTGGGGAGGGCGCATGCGTAGTTTCCGTAAAAGATGCCTTTTTGCATCGCCACCTTGGTGAGCCTCTTGGCTATAGCCCTTTCCAGGGCCTTGCCGAGGGTCGGAAGGAGTGATATCAGGCGGTACGATTTCGGGTCGGACCTATCTCTTTTTCCAGGCTTTGGGATTGCTATCAGTTTGGCTTCCTTGAAGCGTGCCGGGTGCACGCCTCGTCGTAGGCATCCGTTGAAGAGGTCTGTGATGAGATCACTCAGAGATGGCCAGCTCAGCGCCAGCAGGCTGTTCTGAATTCCGTCCTTGCCGGGGCGGTATTCAGCGGTTTCTTGATGGCAATCTCCACTTCTGTCCTTGACAGTTCCCATTTCGTCCCTTCCGGGTCGAGTTGGATGGTCGGTCTGATTGTGTCGGGGAGACCGCTCCCTGTCAGATGCGCTTCCCGGAGGGCGCGGATCTTGTCCTGAGGGGTCGTGTGGGTCTCTCCATTCACTGTCATTGCTTGGGAGCGGGCTTTCTGTGTGCGAGTCAGCCATTTCGCTGCCTTGTGAACATCCGAGAGCGAAGTCATGTTTGTCACCAGGTCTCTGTAGAACTGTCTAGAGGCCTTGGAGATGGTGTTTGCCAGCTCTTTTTTGGCCTCTATGTGGGTTTCGCTGGCTGTCCGCAGTTCTGTGTCCATGTTTGTGGCCCCTGCTTTCACCATCTGGTATAGAGAGTTCAGGATCCTTCTGGTCTTTGCTGCTTTGCGTTTGGCCTCGCTGCAGGAGTCGTTCCACCATTTGTATCCTGAGCCCGAGACTTTCCGCGTGGGGGTTGCAGCTTCAAAGGCTTCCTGTATAACCCGGATAGTCCCTTCCGCTGCTATTTCCAATGCGCTGTCTCTATCCTGCCAGTTCGTGGGGAGGGATTCCACCAGCGCGGCTGCCTTCGTTCTACAGATTGCTCTGAACTTTTCCACGTCTGTGTCCTTGAGGCGTCTCGTGGAATTGTGTGCTGCTACGGATTGCGCCGTGCTTATCGTGATTTCCTGTGGGGAGTGGTCGCTTCCGCATTCCAGGTCTCCGGCCATCTCGTAGCGTTTCACTTTGTTCCAGATGTTTGCCGACACCAGAGTCAGGTCCAGCACTCCTCCCCGGTCGTGGGTGGAGACGCTGTTTTCGTTGGCACAGATGAGCCTCATCTGTTCTGACCATTCTAGCAGTTCCTCGGCCTTCTTGTCGTTTCGGGTAACCGTTTCGTCCCATACCCGGTGGTGTAAATTGAAGTCTCCCATTATTATAGTGTTGTCTAGTCTCGTGTCTATCCCTGTGAGTTTGTCAGCAGCTTCGTTTGATCTTACACTATTAGTTCCGGCGTTGTATACCCCGATCACCAAGTATGAGTCGTCTCCACGCCTTGCAGATACGGCGCAGAGGTCTGGGTGTGAGGGTATACTCCCGGAGGAGAAGATTTGGAAAAGCGAGTCCTTGCGTGCAAAGCAAATCGCTCTTTTCCTGGTCTGTCCTTCTAATATTGGTTCCGCTAAGATGAATTGGGGGTGCAGTGTTGTGCGGTCCTGAGTGCACGGGGGTTCTTGGATGAGGACTATGTCTGTTCCTCTGTGGAAGGCCGTCTCCAGTATGCTTTTCTGCGCGCTAGGCGTGCGTCGGACATTTGCCTGGATTATCTTGAGATGTTTGTCGCTGCGGTGGTTTCTCCCGTAGGGTCTCACACTCATTCGGAGTTGGTGAGCCCGCCTTGGGTCCTGCTGGGGGTTTCTGAGGCCTGCTGGGTTGCTGGGGCCTCCTGGTGTTCGCTCGTGCGGTGGGGTTTACCGCACTTTTTGCACTTCAGGGGGAAGTTGCAGTTCTTTGTCTGGTGTGCCCGTCCGCAGCGGTCGCATTGCGGGGGGGCAACGGTTTGCTCGTGGCTCTCCGGACCGCACGAGAGAGTCCCAGAATCTCGATGGAGCGGGGAACCCTTTCAGGGTTGTGGATCGCCACGCGGAGGCCCTGCATAGTCGGGTCCCTCTCGTAGTCCCTCCAGGCGAGGCTCTTAATCGAGCCGCCGAAAGCTGCCTGGACTTCACTTCTGACGTCCTCCAGTGTCGTGCGTCTGTGGACCAGCTTATCGTCTTCCACCGTAGTGATGGTGGTCGGGATGTTTGGGATCAAGAACTTATCCCATACCGCTTCCCTCTCGACTTCCACGGCTTGCAGGAAGTTGCCCATCCGTTCTTTGGTGTCCCTGTCAAGGATGGGTTCCTTGGTAGTGATGGCGAGGCCGGTTCTGGTCATGGTAACTTTCGTTACCATTTCGTTTCCTTTGAACACTGCCTGGTTCAGCTTTTGTTTTGTTACGGCAGTGTTTACCTTCTTCCACTTTGAGTCGTCATAAAGTGGTGCCAGGTATCTTTTTCCTTCCCGTCTCTCCGGCTGGGACTGGGGCTTGGCCAGAGTTCTTGATGCCGCGGGAGGCTTCGCGGGGAGCGTGATTGTGGCGGGTCTAGCACCCGCTGCCGCTTTCTGAGCCCAGGTCTTGGGCTTGTTGGTCTGTGGGATCTCGACGGGGCGCGCAGTCGTGCGCGGCATCTGGGGGATCGCGAGGGGGCGCGCAGGCGTGCGCGTCGGTTGAGGGGCTGGGGTCCCTGAGAGGTCCTGTCGCAGCTTGATCTTGGCTGCTTCCTTCACCATTTTCATGATGTCGGTGACAAAATCTTTGGAAATCTTGTCCATCTTCGAGCGCGTCGCGTCTTCTTCCAGCTTGTCCAGGACAGAGAAGATCATGGCTGCCCCGATGCGTTTGGATTCTCGCACCGAGCTGGTCTCTTTCCAGATGTCGTCCAGTAATTCGACGAAGCTGCCTTTTTGTGCTTTCGTCTCGGTGTTTCCAGCGTGGATTGACTGGTTCAGGGCGTTTTCGGTGGTCGCAGCGGCGGGTGCTGTGTCGCGTTGGGGGTTTCCTGTAGTCGTGTTTAAGGTCGGTGAGGGGGGGGGGCTGCGCAGCCTTGCGAGGCTGACGCTCATGGTCCACCATATCGGTGTCTTCCATGGTGTGTTGGGCGTGTTTTTTTTTTTTTTTGAAAGGTCTCAGTGTTGAAAATAAATTGAATGTTTATACGATGGACTTAAAGTGTGAAAAATGCGTGTAGTTTGTGGTCGTATGTTATTGTGTATCGGACTTACTTATTAAAATTAGCCTGTAAATGGCATTATGACGCCAGTTTCTGGGCCCGGCAATCTGCCTCGAGCACGCCGAGACGCCGGTGTTTTGCTGCGAAATAACAGTAGGTAAACGTTCAACAGCGTGACAGACTTCACCCAGCAGACCCGTCACCAGCAGAGACAATAGTAGTGACTGGCGGAAACAGGGACAAAGCGGCCCAAGAGCATATCGTCTTCCCGGAAAACGAGGCCACCCCCCCCCCCCCCCCAAGACTTCTAGCTATACACAGATGGCTCCATGCTCTCGAATGGATGGACAGGCTGTCGAAAGCAAAAGGCAAGTCATTAGCTCAGGCCTATACTTTTGCGGAGAACGGTCAGAGGTAGCAGACGCAGATATCAAGAGAACTCAGAAGGGACTAAAGAGCATACAAAACCGGGTCCTGAGAAACACAAACGCGGTATGGATATGCTCAGACAGACAGGCAGTTGTCCGACGGATGAAAAAGAAAGTCAGGTACGCCTCATTGAATATCTTCAGGTCAAGGTACGCAGTAGACCATAAGGACATGCAAGTTCAACTAACTAGAATGTTTTGTTTCCAAGTGTCAGGTCTTGTCTTAGAAGCTGTGTTTCGGAGCCGAACCGAGCACAAATATAAGTGTTGCCTGGTGGCTAGTACGCACTTCTCTACTTGCATATGTGCGATACATGCATGCATAGCGTAACGTGGCTAGAAGGGTACAGGCAGCTGGAATGATTCCCACAACGTCCACTTTCACAAGAGGCATAAAAGCTTAGCTGGCGTTTGTTTTAGTGTGCCAACCAGCGCTTGCACAGTCTAATCACTGCTGCTGCCCCCGGAGTTTATAGCACACTAGCCGTCGATGGCAGGCAACAGTCTGTATAAACGAAGGCCAGTCTGTCTGCTTTCAGACACACCAATCCACTGTAGTAGAAGCAAAACTAGAAACAAAATATCTAGTTACACGAAAGAGTTCTGATCTGATCCGGATGACTGTTGCATACAAATTGAAGACACATTCACGCAAACTGAGTGGTTTGTATGGGACTTGGCAGCATCTCATGTATCCAACGAAGGAAATTATGCATGTAGTGGATTGGATACTCATTTACTGTTTACTGGCCAGCCTTGGCTTTGGCGTCAATAAAAAAATAAAAAAAGGTGGCTTGAATACTTGGATATAGGCGGCTCAAATATACTGTAGGTGCTAGCTGGTTTCCTTTCCCACCTCTAACATAGCGCATCTCACAATTACAGGCCTCATTTTCAGTGGTCTTACTGCTTATTGCTCCACTAGCTTGCCCCACCCCCGGATCTTGGCTCATGGCTGAGCTTCTGCTTAATATTGAACCACTAATATTCGTAATCCCTGAGCTAGCTTCTTCAGTCTTGAAGCCGCCTTGTTTTTTTTTTTTTTTTTTTTTCTTTTTTTTTTCTCGACTGTTTGCCTTTTCGCGTGCTGGCTGCCCCTATCACCACCATCCTTTTTCTTGGTCTTATAACATCTCTTCAGTCTTTTTGTTTTGTTTCTATTTTCCTTCTCTTCATTGTTGCCATTAATCGTCATCAATTTCCACTTTTCGTCCCATCGGAGATTGCAGAGCTTCACCCTCTCTGTGAAAGCTCTGTTGCCTCCTCGCCTCGCTTGCCCGTAATTCCCGCTAATAGTACGGAAGCCGTCGTAATCTCACATCCCAAAAGATCTCCACTTCTTGTTTTCTGACTTGCTGTCCATTCTGCCTCTATCTGTTCCCATCCAGTCCAGCCAGCAGCTTTAACCACCTGTCAATTGAATCGAATAGAATTTAATTGAGCTGGTTTATCCATTCTATTCATTTCTAAATGTACTCCAACCCGACTGGCTTCGGCCAGCAGCAGCAGCAGCAGCAACAGCCGCAATATGGTCCTGCGTACGGTCAGCAACAACCGCCCATGATGGGCCAGCAACAGCAGCAGCCCCAGCCCTTTGCTCCTCAGCCTACCGGCTTTGGCCAGTCTGCACCGCTGCAGAATCAATATACTGGATTTCCTATGGCTGGCCAGCAGCAGCAGCACCCACAGCCGTTGATGGGTCAGGCTACTGGCCTCCAGCCTCAGCAGCAGACTGCCTTCCAACCTCAGCAGACGGGCTTCCAGCCCCAGAACACCGGCTTCCAGCCTCAACAGCAGCAGTTCCAGCAATCGGCTATGCCCCCTATGCCGTCGATCCCCACTCAGTACCAGCAGCAGTACCAGCAGCAACAGCCGCAACAATCACAGTTCCAGCAGCCTCCCCAACAGCAACAGCAGCCTGCACCAAGTCTGCAGCTACCTCAGGCCACCGGCTTTCCGTCTGTCACGCCTCCTCAGCAGACCTCTTCGGCTCCTTCGCTCATCCCACCACCCCCTGCGCCGCCGCAGAAGGCCCAGGCTACTGGGTTTGCCCAGATGGCTGCCTCGTTCCAGACCTCCAAGCCCCAAACCCCCGCAGTACCATCGAAGCCAAACTCGGTCCCCAACATCCGCCTCTCCTTCATAACTGCATCGGACCAGGCCCGTTTCGAAAACCTTTTCACCAAGTCTGTCGGAGATGGTAATACCACAATGACCGGAGAAAAGGCCCGTGACCTGCTCCTACGCTCGCGCCTGGACGGTGATTCCCTATCTCAGATCTGGTAAGTTGCGTCATACAAATGCCTTAATCTATCTCTATTCTCTAGTTTAACACATGCTGATTTCCTCTCCCCCTTCCAGGACTCTGGCCGATACAACTCGCTCCGGTCAGTTGCATTTCCCCGAGTTCGCTCTCGCCATGTACCTATGCAATCTCAAGCTTACCGGCAAGGCACTGCCACCCGTTCTTCCTGACACTATTAAGAACGAAGTTTCAAGCATGGTTGATATCATCAATTTCAGCATTGCCGAACAAGTGGCCGCTTCTGGCCGTGCAACCCCTCTGCCTGCCCCGCAGCCCCAGCCCTCGAACTCACAGCTCCTGCAGACTCAAATGACTGGCTTCCCTGGCACTCAACAAATTCCCCAGATCCAGCAGTCACAGCCTACTGGCTTCCAACCTCAGCCTACCGGCTTTCAAGCTCAGCCGACCGGGTTTCAGTCGCAACAACCAGGCATTCAAACCCAAGCCACTGGCTACAACACCCAGGGCGCTGGATACAATGGCCCCCGTCCTCCTATGCCACCCATGCCGTCAAGCTTTTCCTCAGGGCTTGCCCCCATGGCTGCTCCTCTTAATGCCCAGCCTACCGGCCGCCCTGGTCAATGGGGTCTTGTGAATACTCCTGCCACCGGCTTACCTAATATTGACGCCCTCGCCGCCCGCATGATGCCTCAAAATGATCGCGCTTCTGGATCCTTTACCACTTCCGGTCTTCAGGGTAACGCTGTTATTCCATGGGCTATTACCAAAGATGAGAAGATCCGCTACGACAATCTGTTCAATACATGGGATGGCCTTAACAAAGGCTTCATTGGTGGCAGTCAAGCTCGTGAAATCTTTGAGCAGAGTGGCCTCGAAAAGCCCGACTTGGAGCGCATATGGACTCTTGCTGATAGCGCAAATAAGGGCCGCCTAGATATGGATGAGTTCGCGATTGCCATGCATCTAATCTACCGTAAACTCAACGGCTACCCTGTTCCAAGCACCTTGCCTCCAGAGCTGGTTCCCCCTTCAACCCGCAACCTAACCAGATCTATCGGTGCCATGAAGAACATGCTCCATGAAGAGTCTGAGCACCGCAAAAATTCCGGAGCAGCCCTCCTTCCTCAGAAGACTGGTGTCAGCTACGCCAAAAACCATTCATTCAAAAGTGGCAGTGGCGTTGGTGGCATTGGTGGGCGCAAAGATGCTACTGTGTTTAAAAACAACGACGACGATGTTGGCTACCGCTCTAGCGCACGCCGTAGAGCCAATAATCGCTCGCCCCAGCCTGGAACTACCCCTAGCAATGACGAGGAGCTTAGTCTAGATCAGCTCCGCAAAAAGGTCCGTGAAAAGCAGGTTTTGCTTGATGCCATGGACTTCAAAGATGAGAAGAATTCTGAGGAGGATGACATTCTTGATCGCCGCGACCGTCGCGATGCCGATGATTTGTACCGCCGTATTCGTCGCATCCAAGAAGACATTGATTCGCATCCTGATGCTACCCTATCCAGTGGCGACTCGGACGCAGAGAGGCGTGCTCTGAAGCGCCAGCTTCAGAAGCTGACTGACAAAATTCCCGAACTGGCCTCAGCTGTGCGTCGGACTGAAAAGGAGATTTCTGAGGCTCGTTTAGAGCTGTTCCGCATACGCGATGCTAAGCAATATCCCGGTAGTGCTACAAGTATCATTGGTACCGGCCCTGGCGGTGCCATTACCGAATCCGATCGTCTTAAGGCCCGCGCCAAGGCTATGATGCAACAGCGTACCGCTGCACTAACTGGTCGCAAAATCGAGGGTGCTTCTGACGATCTAGATGCTCCCAAGAGACTGGAAGAAGAAAGCATGAAGATTCGGTACGAGAAAGAGAACAATGAACGCATGGTCCAGGATGTTGAGGACAGTGTTCGTGAATTCTCTCGCAGCATCGAGGATAGTTTGAAGAGTGAAATGAAGGACTCTTCTAGCGAACACGAGCGCCGTCGCTGGGAGGATGCTCTTGGTGTCGAAGATGAGGTTCGTGACTTTATCTTTGATCTTCAACGTGACAGTCGCTCTGCTCGTCTTCGGGCCCAGGAAAAGCGTGGCCTCCGAGCTGAACCGCCTTCTCGGACCGACTCCCCTGCTTCTAGACTGTCTAACTCTAGCCCTGCTGGTTTTGCCAAGACGTCTTCACCCTCGCCCAGTGCAGGCGGCTCATATTCTTCTTACGAAACCCCTGAGCAACGCGCTGCCTTCATCAAGCAGCAGGCTGAGCAGCGTATGGCCGAGCGTCTAGCTGCTTTAGGTATCAAGACGCCCACCAAACCTGGGGAGTCTGCAGCTCAGAGAATCGAGCGAGAGCGTGCTGAACGTGAAGCCAAATTGCGACAGGCAGAAGAGGAAGACTCACGTCGTGAAGCTCAACGCCAAGCCCGCCTTGCTGAAGAGCAGGGCGTTCCTGTCCCTGTAGAGCCTGTAGAAGAGCCCAAGCAAGAGGCTAAAAAGGCGCCTCCCCCGCCCGCGACTCGTAAGGCTCCCGTGGCTAAGCCAGAGCCCACTTCTGCCGCAGCCCCTCAGGATGATTATGACAATGAACGTGAAGCTGCCGAATCTCGTCTAAGAGCCCTGGAAGAGCAGGTACGCCAAAACAAGCTCCGTAAGGAGGAGGAAAAGAAGAAGAAAAAGGCTGCCTTGGCTGAAGCTAAAGAACGTGAGTCTAAGGCTGCTGCACGTAGAGCCGAAATTGAGGCAGTTCGCAAGCGTGAGGAGGAGCTTCAACGCCAATTAGCCTCTATGGACGATGATAGTGATTCCTCGGATGACAGTGAAAGCCCTGAATACACTGGCTCCCAGGGGCTTGACGCTCCTACTCCAGTTCCTGCTCCAGCTCCGGTTTCTGTCTCCCCGCCTCCCTCTAGTTCGCCCTCTGTTCCTTCCGCCGCAGCTGCTACTTCGCCTCCAGCTGCTGCTACGAGCGAGACTGAGAGCAAGAACCCCTTCTTCCGCATGATGTCTCAATCATCCTCGTCGACGCCTACAACCGCCCCTGCCGTCCCTGCCTCTGCCCCTGCCCCTGCCCCTCCGGCCGCTCCGGCCGCTCCGGCCGCTGCGACTTCTGCAGTAGATGCTTCTACTAATCCCTTTTTCCGGCCACCTCCTGTTTCATCAACGCCTGTTCCTGCTGCTCCTGCTGCTTCAGTTATGCCTACTCTGTCCATCTCGCGTGATAACCAGGATGACTCGGATGACGATGGATGGGGCTCGAACAATGAGAATTCCGATGACGAGTCCGATGACGGCCGTCCTGGCGGCAATAGTGCCGCACATCTCGCTTCACTTCTGTTCAGTACTATGGCTCCTCCTAGGCCCCTTTCTGCTGCTGATGAAAAACCAACCTCGTCCTCGCCTGTTAGCTCATCTCCCTTCCCGCCTCCTACTGCATCCTCGGCACCTCCGGTTCCCATAGCAGCTCCTCCTGTCGAGGCCCCTGAGATCGCTGAAACTCCTGAGATTCCTGTCTCTATTTCCGCTCCTTCTGGCGATGCTCCGGCCCCGCCTCCGCCTCCGCCTATGCCTACCGATGCTCCTGCTGCCCCTCCGCCGCCTCCGCCTCCGCCTCCCCCGCCTTCGGCCCCTGGATCTGCCCCCCCTCCCCCTGGAGGAGGCCCTCCACCCCCTCCTCCCCCTCCTCCCCCACCTGCTCCTGCTCCTGCTCCAGGCGGCGGATCTATTTTGCCTAGTGGTGGGCCCCTGCGGGTCTTTTGGGCCAAATTCAGCTTGGTAAAACGCTCAGAAAGACCAATACACAAGACAAGAGTGCGGCAGTTGGTGCTGGTCGCGTTCTATAGTAATGGTTTTGCAGAAGAGTAGAAGAACATAAGGTCGGTCTGCTAGTCCCAACTTTAGTCCGAACCCAATTATGCTGCGAAACCGTAATCTTTTCTTGTCTTTATTGCCTGCCTTAGTAGGTGTTGCTTCCCTTCTTTTTTTTCTTCTTTTTTTGCGTTGCTTTTAATTATATTGCTTTGTTTCTCCTTTGAGCCATTAACTTTTTGTATTAGAGTGCACTTGGTGCTCTCTAGAAGATCTGCGTGGTGGAAATACAGAAATCGTTGTATTCTGGTTAAGTGTAGTGTATAGCGTACGCATTCATTATTCAGTTCATGATTTCCCCTCATTTACATTATTTCATAGTGGCCATAAAGCACGAACATGATAGCTTCATGCAAAGAACAAATATCATGCCATCCGGACTTTGTCACTCCAGATTGCTCTTGTGTAACCATCAACTGTCTTTTCCTGAGGGTTATCGGTTATTAGGGTTTTCTATCGTGTCTACAAGACTCCCAACCAGACCTGGAAAAGAAGAGATGGGACTAAACAACAACTAGCGAATAACGGCGAATAGCTTTTTGGGTTACTTGGTAGGTCTAAGAATATGCTACACTGCGCCACATGCTTTTCTTATTGGTATGATTTTGGGTGTAGAATCGCGACCTAGGAGCAGCTACAACCCATGCTGGGGCTGGCCCTTGGACCATACAAGATCTCAAAAGGTAAAACTCCGAGTTTAGACTTTTGATAAACCATGTCGTCCAAGAATCTCCGGGGAGGCGGGGGGGGGGGGGGGGAGCAGGCCCTGTTCGCTTGCCCAAGCTTCACTGGCAAGAGACACGGGGCTCGTCTTAATGGTTTCTAGCGGTATAGAATAGTGTAAGAAGAAGGCATCGAGGTCTTCAGTAGTCAAATGGCTCTAGCAAATAGCAAATTGATGTAAAATGATAGCTAGCTAGTCCGAAAGGCAACAGGGGAAGGGAAAGTTACTAGAGGACCCTAGATATAGGTAGTTAACCCTATTCAGGTATTGATGGATCGATCGCATGACTCGAAAATTAACAAGGCCGGCTACATACATGTTACATACAATCTCAAACACTTCCTTCTCGGATACAAGACTTGTGGTTTAGCTTGCTATGCTTGCCGCCTAATAATTGAATTTATCATGGAGCAGTGGAGATAGAGCATATGCTTTCTGGTCTCGCCTCTTTTTTTTTTTTTTTTTTTTTTTTTCCCTCAATTCTCCCTTCCTGTTTCTTGCTTGCTTTACCCGCCTTGCTGCGTTCCTTGAGCAATGGAGGGCTCTTATTCCTTGCCAGCCTCATGAAAGGGGGGGCCAAAGCCCAAGCGAGAGAGGCCAGGCGTTATTTTGGCTTCCTATGAGCCCCAAGGAATGCTACCTCAGCAAAAGGGATGGTCGGGACAGAGGGGAAAACCATACGGGAAGCGGATATTGCATGTTCACGGCTGGGCTGGGCTGGGCTGGGCTGGACTGGGCTGGGCTAGTCTGGGTACTGTAACTGGGGCTTGCTTGGCTCGGGTTTCGGTTGGCAAATGGGGAGATGTTGCCTGCGTAGTAATGTAAATGGACGTATTTCGATAGTGAATATCTACACTTGCGCTGCTGCGTTGCACATACCCGCCACCCGGAAAACGTGGCCGGGCTCTATAGGGAATGCAGAATCAATGCAAAACGTTCTATAGACTGGGGGAGGGATAAGTTGGCGATACACTTCTTGACCGCCTCGTTGGGTACGTCTAGGGCTGGGGCTTGCCTAGACTTGAGCTCTTTGACACATCTCTTCCCTTTTCTTTTCTTTTTTTTTGTCCTTCCCATTGATATTATTACAGGGACGCTCATGTTTTAACAAGTATTATGGGTGTGATTTTCACTCCTTTTTATGCATCGTTGTTCCGATTTCTTTTTTTTTTCTTTAATTTTTTGGTGGTGACTTTTTACTCGACAGGAGAACCCGGCCCTCCAAGCATGAACTTGGACCAAATTACAGTCGTAGTGGTAAGTAGCAATAAACCGCGAGCTAGTTATGGAATATCAGCAGCAAATATACAGGAGACAGGGTATGGACGGATGGGGGTTTTTAGTTAAGGGGAGGTTTGTCGTGCGGCTGTTCGAAGATGGAGAGAGAATTATAGAATTAGAGGGATCAGGTACTCAACATGCAAGATCGCGAAAGGCGCCGAACCATAAATAGAAAAAGGGCACCAGAAAAGGGGAACAGAAACGAGGCTGGACCGGGGCGGGCTATCCTCTTTGACTTTCTGCTGCTTTCTCTTGAGTGCTGTGTACGGCAAAAGCAACCGGGACTAAGTTCGCGAACAGCACAACCCTGGCCCTGGCCCTGACCTGGCCTTTTGGGTGGGGGAAGAGGACAGCGTCTTTTTTTTGGGCTGGGTCTTTTTAGGCGACAAAGGCCCTGGTCTCGACGTCTGTGCTGTGCAGAAGAAAAAGAAAAGAAGAATCAAGGAAGCTTAGGACGGGCGAACGGGCTTTTTTTTTCTTGTACTGCTTTACTAGTCCTCTCGGTTTCTTTTTCCAGCACTGAGCAAGAGAGCCTATGATCTATATGAGATGGAAAGGGTTTGATAGTGGGGTTCGATGGCGCTGACAGGTGGATAAGGCTGTGTCTATACACGTAGAGACATGTATGTATATATTGTCAACACTGTAAGCAGGCGGTGGAGCTAATGGATATGCCTCAATGCCCCGAAAGCAGGCCCGGCTTTAACACTCTGGGGTTTTCTTTTTCTCATACCAGAAGTCAAGCATAAATAAGCCGAAGCCAATGTCTCAAGACCAAGAAAATGGAGGTGATAGACGAGCACGTACAGTCAAAGTCATTGTGGACTGGGCTTGCTGCTGTGTATGCGGGTCTATGAAGAGCAAGAGAGCCGAGAAAGGATCGGAGGCGACAAGTGGAGGGAGAACACGAATTGAAAAGAAAGAAGAAAAATCCCTAGAGGCATCACCAGTGGATCAGCAGACAGGCCTACCTACGGAAGAGACGTGCAGGACTGTACACTTACGGTTTAATAGCCATGAGTTCATCATCTGGAACATCGGCCTGAATTGGCTCGTGCGTCTAGGAAACAAGCACGCAGAGAAAGTGAAGCCTGTGCATGAAATACAAAGAAGTCAAAACGCCCGCTCAGGCCAGCCAGAGTCTTGTTGAGCAGATGGGGGGAAAAGAAAATGGTGTTGGAAAATGCCGTCTGACGAGTAGTGACTCGTAACAAAAGCGGATTATCGTGATAAAGGATAAAAGGGTTTTCTCCATTCAAGGGAAGGAGTAGTTGCCTAAAATGAAGTGAAAAAAAAAAAAAAAAAGCATTGAAAATTTTTCATAAAACCGGAAATCACGACAAGAAAACTCAGATCGTGCAGCCCGCCCGCCTTGTTAGCCAATCTGCCACACGTAACATTGTCAACAACATCCTTTGTTCCGAATAACGCGAGACATCAGGACTACAAAGGAAGGAATGCCATCACGATCCTTGGCCCGGAAAACAAGTCAGCAGCGCGGATCTAGAGCTCCTTGGTGTGCGTATTCCTGTCATGGGTTGACAAGTTCAAGAATGAGCAGTTTTCGGTGAGATCAACAGGCAAAGGGAGAGAGAGAGGGAAACAAGAAACGAGGCGAGAAAGTGGAGGGAGAGGCAAAGGGGAGCCGCGCCGGATATCTGACAAGACAAGGCACTGGTAAAAAGAACCCATCAAAGCTGATGATGGGCATGGGGCTGCTCTAATGATGCTGAGACCTGCATTCTCACTCACTCTCACCATCATTCCTGCTCTGACGGGACCTCCCACTTTCTCTGCTGATCTCTGTCTCGCTTGCTAGTCCCTTACTACAACACAAAGCCGAAGACAAAGCATGTATTCGCATACAATACAGCCATCTGCGCCCCAAGCCGCATACCGACATATAACATCATCCACATCATATGTTACAGTGCAATACTCGATACAATACATGGTCAGTCCGTATCGCAGACATGCATGTGCAGACTTTGTTAAGACAAAGGTGATCGCTTCATCGCTTAACTTGGCCCGCGCTGATCGCCTCATGGTCGAGTCTATAATGGAAGGGAGACAGAAAAGCAAAGGAACGCCGGGAAACCCACTTACATCCACGCCCCTCTTCTTTCTCTTCTTTCTCTAGCCTTGCCTTCTTTCCCATGCTCTTGCGTCCCTCTTTCTCGCTCTGCCTCTCTCATTTCTCGTCCTCGATGTCCGTCCACCCGTTAAATTCAGTTAGCTGCTGCTACATGATGCAACCAAAAACTCGCTTTCGCCGAGTTCTATATGCAGTGCGCCCTCAGCGCTGTCAATATGTTCATTTGACAGACACCCTTGGTATCAGGGAACAGCGGTGTGATATCACCACCCAGGTCCAGTAGGCCTTGGCCTTACCTAAGCCTGATGTCTAAGGTGGTCTGGTGTGAGCTGTTACATCATCAGCGCGAGCTTGGAGAAAATGATGCATCGCCCGCAATTCGTAAGGGCTGGATATGATGCGGGCTTAGCTGCGCACCAACGCGATCTCCAGGAATTCGTCTTATAGCCAGCTAGGTCAGATAAATACGGCAGAATCCACAGTGCTCACATCGACCCATGCAGCGTCTAACCCCCCCCCCCCATGCAGCCTAGAAAGAGACCTAAACTACTCCTATATTGATGGTGATGGGGCCTTCCTCATCCATCCATAAGCAATGCAATACAGTCGTATTAGCTGCAGAATCAGACTAGCCATTCCCAGCTGAACAACACGTAAAGCGAGTAGCAAGCGAACGAGCGAGTTGCAAAACGTCGATATTAGGCCGGGATTAACTCGAGAGCATGATTGTGATTGAGGGTGGGCTGGCCTGGGGCTTAGCCAAATTATTAGCTATTAGCCCTTTTCTTTTTTTTTTGGAGGAGGGGGCTTTGACATTCGTGGAATTGAGGCCTTGGTCTTAGTTTTGGATAAAGCTTGGAGGTGTAATGAAGCGGCAATAGACACAAGTAGCTTTGATGATTTATTGGCCATGTGATTATCTATTGTAGATAGCGAGTTGGCCTTTAAGAATTGAGGATCTTAGGTGTCCGTAGAACCCATCCTGCAATAACCCCATTTTCCCCATTTCCTATACTAGGGTTATAGCATATCAGGGTTAAAAGGGAGAGACGTAGCGTGGTAAGGGAGGTTACATGGACCGTACACAATGCCAGCCGCCTTAACGCCTAAGCTAGGTATTTTGGTCCTTAACTAATACCAAGAAATATGTCGATCCCGCCAGTGAGAACAGGAAAAGAAAAAGACAGGATCTTCCTCATATGATACGGTAAAAAAAAGAAAAGAGACACTAGTCTGCATTCTTCGCATTTCTCAGCTGGGTCGGTTGATGAGGGTGATGGGATCAAAGCCTCCATTAGAAACAAAGTATAGCTTTCATTTTTCTCTGCCTCCCTGTCTCGATACCTTTCTTTACCTTTACAGTGGAGCGGTCCTTCTTGTAAAGCCAGCACAGACCAGTATATGGGTTCCAGAAAAAAAAAAAAAAAAGAATAAATAAAACCAAAACAAGGGGCCCTTTTAAAAGCCCCACGTGACCCCTATATGTGCTCTTCATGTGAATGCAAATAGGAGAAGCTGCAATTGCCCAACAAACGAGATGCGTTTGTTGGCTGTGTATTGATGCAGCTACTATCTCAGTTTTTTTTTTTTTTTTTTTTTTTTAGCTTATCCGCATGATAAATAAGCTGTCTCAGCAATACCTCAATCGGGCAGTTTCTTCTCACGCTTCGAGGGCTACTTTGCAGCGTTTCATCCCTCTACTTGTCTTGACCACTTTGTCTTTGATCGCTTGTCTATGGGAAACTGCACTAATAGAATGTGATAAGCACAAGCTACTCAGTCGGTCACCTTTTTCTCTCTTTCCCGTGCTTTTTGCCACGCAATGTAACCACAAATGGGTGCACTAATATGCGCTACGGGATTCTAGTGGCTATGAAGCAACGACAACTTGCTTGGTCCCTAAGGCCATGAAATTCAAGTTTTATGCATTGTTGTCCTATCACACTAATGAAGCAATTCCCTTGATTGTCTATTTAACCCGGATTGGCTAAGCGTTGGTGTCTATCGCCTTGCTCTTTAAACGCTCTGTGCCTTCAGCAACCTCATCTGTACTGTTGCTCTGTTGATAAGCCCTAGCCTCTCACATCATTATCGTCACATCTATTGCATCCGAGGCGAATGTTTCACTTCCTGACCGGTCCCCTTTCGCAGAGGGGGAGCTAGAAATGAATGATACGCTGACTGAATGATGTAGATTCACAAAAGAGTGTATTACTTCGTCTCAAAATGGGAGGGAAACACAACGGTTCCAAGACATCAAACGTACATGCAGAGCAGTATGTCCGCATGATAGTGCAGCAAGAAAGCCTAGATGCGAGCGCTACCAAACAATATCACAAGCTAGGTTTGTGAGACTTGCTACGAGCATTGGTTCATTTTTGAAGCTGCTTGAAGGCAGCCGATATAGCACAGATAGGATGTCCGTTTGACTTAATAAACCAGATGCTCCGAAAAAAGAATTACGACACAGCCATGTAGACATGTAGTGCTGCTGGCCTGTTGTTGCTAGGAGGTGCAAGCACAGCATAGCGCCTTTCGTTAGAAAGAAGGGGGGCCGCCAAAATTAGAGAGTAGGATTGGCTGTTTCTCCAATTAGAATCAATTACAGCCTATACAAACCAACATGTCGTATGCAACTGCCCTATTTCCAAGGCGATTGTCAAGGAGGTTTCCAAGGCGAAAAATACCGTTCGAGGCAGTGACCATTAAACAACTGGCCACCGAAACTGCAAGAACCGGAATATAGCTAAATAGGAGGCTGGAAAGCGGCAATGCAAAAAGAAGGGGAACTGCCAAAAAAAAGGAAACAGAGATGGTCAAACATGGCTACTACCCGTTGCGAGCTAATTCCATGATGTGACAAATCTGGAGTTGGCATTGACGTTGGCGTAGGTGACTGCAGTAAGTAGCAAGCCAAGTCGCTTCCTGGCGAAGGGCAGCCTCACTGCGCACATATGTATTTTGCCAAACTTTCCTCATCAGGAGCCGAAACAAGAAGATACAGAGGATAAAAAAGAAAAAGAAAAAAAAGTTCAAAGAACAACGAACGGAAAAAAAAAACAGGCCTTGTTTACCGCTTGTTAGCTAGCATGACCAAAAGCCCCCTTCCCCCTCTGTTTCTTTGGCCAATTATAGCGTTTGGCTAATCAGCCGGCTCTCTACTCTATACTAGGCGGGAAGCAAGGATACTACAGGTACCGGTATACACCACTCTTTGAGAGAAAGGGGAACGAACGGCCAAGAGCGAGCAAGAGCACGATTAAAAAAAGGAAACTACCAATAGCCTGCGGCATCTTAAGAGCTGGGAAACCAAAAGCCCAAATTAAGGGAATATAGAAAGATCTAGAGCTCATGTCATGCCCTACGTACTACGCCGATAGTACATGTTCCGAGTTCTAGTCTTCGTACTTTTGATGTGTGTGGCTGACACTACAACTCCATGCAGGTGTGCTCCATCATGCATATGGCTGGTCTTGTCTGAATTGGACGATATATGGACTTATTTCTATGTCTTGTAAACAAAGCGCAACACTTTCGTAAAATCAAGCTAGTGTCACTACTCTCAGTATCTTCCGCCCTCCCTCATTCTTTGATAAGCTTGATAGCACTTCTCAAGTGACATGGCCCGGGGAGTCTTGAGTGCCTGTGTGCGCAATGTGAAAGTACCCGGCAATATGGGGGAAGGGTCTGTGTCACTATCCGACATACAGCCTGCCCTTGCTCTGTCTTTCTTTATTTCTTTATTTCTTTCCTCATTCGTACCTTCCCTTCTTCTTTCGACAAAAGGTTTGGGGGGAGGGGGGGAGTGGAGAGCTGGAAAATGGCCAATGAACGGGGTAAACGAAGCGAACCAGACCAAGACCTCAACTACTGCCCCAGCCATTTTTTTTCTTTTTTTTTTTTTTTTAGAATTCGTTACCACTGTGCACCTGCTAGCTTTCTTGCTGTGCCCCGTGAAAGCTCTGTCCGCCTCTATCATTAGGCGGTAAAAGTCCTGCCACATTAGCTTTGTTCATTGTTTCTAGGCAGGTGCAGAGGGCGGGCGACTTGTCAACCTTTTGTCAGTGTCAGCACTAAATACCAAGTGTCTGAACTGAAACAGCACATTGACCTATGTAATGCTGTGCTTTCTACTTTGAACTCTAGGGCCCTTTTTTTCCACAGGCTATACTGGGGCTTTTTTTTTTAATTTTTTTGCTAGCTTCCGGCTATGAATGCATATATACTTACACATGCATGTACAAGATGTATCACAGGTCTCAAGCTAGACTAGACGCTACTCCTATCTTGGCTAGCAGCAAGCTTAGATTTCTATCTAAATGCCATCGTCATTTATGTACAGCAATCATCAGATCACTTATCTACATATCTCACAGACCTCGCCTCGTTTTCTATCCTCGGCGCAGCTCATGAATGTCTGTTCAAATAGGAGGACCTCTGGGAGCGCTTCTACTAGAGAAAAAGCCTTAGTCCGTAGAGAAATTTAGGTCACAGTCGGCCAGTCCACAAGTACCCACACCCTTGCTCTACGTACTCCTGCATAAGGCAAACCTGCATGGGCTCTTTATGCATGCGCCGCTTCCCTTGCCCATAGCTAGCTAGGTACTTACGTTGACTGACTTTTTTCCTCACTTTCGTCTAGGCCGCCCCAGGTCTAGCGAGAACTACAACCAAGAAGCTGTTAGGGCCTGGATTATTCTTGCTGAATGTAGCTGAGCTTGGTAGAGTTTTCCTTTACCACTGTGATGCAAATGTGTGTGTCTCTCTCTCTCTCTCTCTTTCTCTTTGGCACTGTCCTTAAGGGTAATGAAGCTTTCAGCAATGCCAGTACTGGCTCTTTCCCTAGAAGAGAGGAGAAGGAATTAAGGGTTAGGACACATGCGAATATGCTGAAATTGGGGACAGCACAGAAAAGGAGAGAAAGTGCAAGAATAAGAAGAGGAAAAAGAAAAAAAAAAAAAAAAAACCCCAAAAAGGAGCCTGCTAGAGGCCTAATATTGGTTTTTATTTTTAATTTGTATTTCCATTCTTATATATTTGTTTTATTTCGCTGCTCGTTTGCTAACCCAAAAAAAAAAAATAAAACCCTTGGTGGGGGATCTTGAGCCTAAAGGAAAGCATACTTGACGCAATAGAAGAACAAAGGAAGTAAATGTAAATTGAGGAAAGCCTAGTTTGAAATGGCAAGTGGGGTACTTTGTGGCTTCATTCAAGGCGCTAGTCAGTTTGCAGTTTGCAGTTTGCTTGCCTGCCTTTTCGTTTGACAAGAAAGCACTATTGGCGGGCTGTCTGCAATTTGTTGGCAGCCTTTGCTTTCTCTTCCTTGGAAACTGCAGTCAAGCAGAGGCAAACGAAGAGGAAAAAAAAAAAAAAGAAAATAGCAGTTGCACAGTTTTCCTTTTTGCCTGTTTCCCTTTCTTCCGTTGCTCTTGCCTTTTGGTTTCTCTGTCGGTCTGTGCTGACTTTTGCCCTGATGATTGCTGCAGTTCCTGATTTGACAGCTTTTGAATTGGTCCCTGAATTTTAGCTTGTGAATTTAACTAAGTATTTTATTGATTTTAGCTCTATGATTATATTCGCTTTTCTCCATCTAGCCCTTCCTTCCCTTGGATCTGCCTTCAAGTTTGCTCGAAGCCGTTATCTCATATCAAGCCCGTCACGTCAAGTGAGAGAGATTATTCAATGGCTTTCTCTCACTGTGCCATATTTCTCGAGCCTATCTTGAGCTGCCGTACCTCCTCTTTCTATCATCACGTTATTTGTTCTTTCCTTCTTTTGTTTGGGAGGGGAGGAGGGAGCGTCTTGGGGTCTAGCTGCTAGCTGGTGCTGGTGCTCCTGCTCTTGCAATTTATTATCCCTTTCAACGTAGAGTAAACCCCCAGAAAAATTCCTCAACTTTAGCAAACGTAGCAATAATACTATCCCTGGCCCTTATCCCATACAAAGAAAGAACATTTAAATTTTCCATACCTGGCTTTGGATGTTGCTTGAGCACTTGCTTTGCTGAGCCGTACTTGCTATTCCGTTGTCCGCCTCTTAGGTATTGGGCTGTTGCTGTTGATGCGTTCGTTCCCTGAGCTGTTCTTTTTGTCCCTGCCATTTTGCTATCGCTGTCGTTGCCGTTGCTGTCTAATTGGCTATAATAATATGACCCTCCCGTTCTTGCCCTATTTCTTCTAAAATTCTTCGTTTTTTCCACCTTCCCTTCCCTTTCGCTAGTACGTACTACTTACTACACTCTATTCTCATAATCGGTTGGTTGATGAATAAGAAGTAGCATTACGTTGGCTCCTGCTTTTTTTTTTCTTTCTTTTTTTCTTTTTTTCCTCTTCTTTTCGACCCTTCTTACTCATCTTCTTCTACTTCTTTCTTGCTCTATCTTTTCTTTCACTAGCTTTCTCTTTATCTCCATAGCGGACGGCCCTTTATCTTCTTCCTCTTTGTTTCTCCCTCTCTTTGTCTTCTTTTGCTCTTTTTAATTCTCACACTAATCTTTGTCTTTGGCCAGCCCCTCCTTTCCTCTTGCCATTGCCACTGCCATTGCCTTCAATTCTTCGAAACTCGGACCCTGTCGAAAATTTGAGGCGCTCTTCGATCAAGAGAGAAGAAAAAAAAAGCCGTCCTACACTTTTCTCTTCATCTCCATCTTAGACATTGGACTTTTTATTCTACATTGCTATCTCTTTTCTTTTCTTTTCTTTTCTTTTTTTTTTTTTCTTTCCGTTCTTTTGACCTTCGACATCATTGTATTGTGTTCTGTGTCTTGTACGGCTTGCTCAAAAACACATTCTTCTTCTCCTTTTTGCCACGACATATGAACTTCAGCAGCTTGCTTGCATACAATTGATACGCAATACAGCTTCAATCTAGCTCCCTGAATCGGCCGGCGTCTTCTACGTCCCAAGGATTTTCACCCCTCTGGCTCTCGACCGCAATAAAGACGGCCTGGAAACTGGTAGGTAGGTAATAAACGAATACTATCCCTAATCCCCATACCAAGTCCCAGTCCCAATCCCACTTTCACTTTCACTTCCACTATCCTTGAATGTGAAACCTTCGGTGTGGCCTAGCTTTATTTCTCTCTTCTCTTCTTTCCCGCCATCGTATTTCCCTTATGCTTCATTTGATATACCTTAGCTTTGTGTCCTTCTCTTTCCCCTCACCCGCTCATTATTACGCACCCATTCCAGTGCAATGGCATGCTGAAGACTTTGAATGGTATCGCTTGGCACCGTGCTTTGCTTTGCTGCTAATATCGTCCTTTTTCCGCCCTATTATGTGCACTGTGCAGACCAGGGTGTCCCTTAAGCAAGGGACCGACACATTGACTGTGATGGTCTACTGATATCTTGTTCACTCACACTCGACCAGGCCTGGGGGCCTGTCTGCCTATCAGGCTGGCTCGCTCGCTGGCTGGGTCAGCAAGGAAGGGCATTCATTCCTCTTCCCTCTGCTCTTTGACCTTCTTTTATCCTTCCATCCACCGCCTAATACTTTAATCGGCTTCTTCTTTCATTTTTCCCTCTTTCCCTCCATCTTCTTCTGCCCTCTTCTTGTGCTGGTAGTCCCTTTTCTTTCTTCTTTCTTCTTCTTTCCAAGCTTGGCTATTCTTCTTGTGCACTACATACAATCTTGTCAGATCTTGAATTTTTATCTTGCATTAATCCAACCTCCTCACCAATGCCTGGCTAACGTGTCACTGCTTTTCAGTCCTCGTCACACAGCCCTTTTAGCTTCGCTTGATTTTAAGCCCGTTAACATTGGCCTGAAATGGCCACTCAACCACATACGACACCTGATCTATCCCATATGTTCAACACCGACGAAAACTTCATGTTCAACAACATGATGCCGGTGTCGAGAAATACCACAGCGTCCAGTCATGCTCCTATGTCTACTGGTCACACATCGAATGTCCACTCCCACCAACAGCCACAACCTTCACAATCAATTTCACAACATTCCGGCTCAATGAACACCAAGTCTCGCCGACCTCTTCAAAATGCCAGCACAAATTCTATACTCATGCCGCCCTTGGCCTGTGATAACACCGCAAAACTTTCCCCCCACAAGAACCGCTGCGTGGATAACTTGTCAGTTGCTAAGCGTCTGAATGGTCAGCCTTTACAGTCAATGCCCATGCCTCCCCCTCCCGCAAAAGGTCTGGCAACAGATGAGTTGAAGAAAAAGCCTTTCCTGTCCAAGTTCAAGACAGTGGCCCAGAAGCCTCCTCATCTATTGACCGACCCTTCATTGGCTTTCACGGGAAAGGAAAACATGCACCCTTCTCTCTATCAGTCGCCCATATCTACAAACATAGATGTCCTTTCTCCTACGACGAAGGGTAACGGCAAGAGAGCTCTCATGGAAGCCGCACCGATAAAAGATTCTCGCCCCAATAAGAAGACCAAGCAGACTCAGGATGAAGAACCTGTTGAGATCCCTGCTTGGGATGCTTTCCCTGCTATCGCGGACGACGGCCAAAAGCCAGGTCATAGCTACGCTCAACTGATTGGCATGGCAATTCTGAGATCCCCTAACAGACGTCTTACTTTGGCGCAGATATACAAGTGGATTTCCGATACCTATTCCTTTTACCCTCCTAATGACGCGGGCTGGCAAAACAGCATTCGACACAACCTTAGTTTGAACAAAGCGTTCTCGAAAATGGAGCGTGGCAAGGACGACCCGGGGAAGGGCAACTACTGGTACATTGTAGAGGGCATGGAAAACCAGTTTGTCAAAGAAAAGCCAGTTCGGAAAACCTCTTCTGCTGCTGAAAACATCCCTATCATGTCTTCGCGTCTTGAGGTCCCTCAATCTACCAAGGGGCCCTCTACTAGGTCTCAGATTCATAACATGCCATCACATCAATTACCTCAACAACCTGAAGCTACACTACCCACGCTACCTCCGTCACAGTCACAGCCAACTCCTGCCGTTGACATATCATCCGATGCCACGATTCCTATTAGTGATTTGCCGGGCCAGGAAGAAAATGCCGACCGCCACGACAATGACTCTGCGCTCGATTCTCTCTTGTATTCTCCTCTCCCCACAACTGTCCATTCCTCGCCACCTATCACACGTCATTACAATGCTGGGAACGGCACCCCTCCGTCACTGCGGACTATGAGCTCTTCCGTCGCTCAGTCCCGTAAGAAGCTCGCATCCGTGGATGACAGTGGCTATATTTCTTCACTTGATTCGTCTGTCATGCGTCAGAGCAAGATTCTACCCACTGACTCTGAACGCCCGCGTCACAAGCGAGGTCGTGCTGAAGAGGAGATTGCTCGCATTCGAGCTTCGTCATATGAGAGCCCTACTAAGAACCGCTCCGCTTCGAATTTCGTGCCGCCGTCTTCCTCGCCAATGCGCCACAATACCGCCCTCCTCCATCCGCTGACGCCTGCCATGAAGTTTAAAGCTTCGATTAAACCTCCCGCATCTGTCTCGCCCAACACCAACTTGCGTATGCATCGCGACAAAGTCCAGAGCATGTTGCAGTCGCCTCTCCGCAAAATGACTGGTATTTTTGGAGAAAATACCCCTTGGAGTCCTGCCTTTAAACTTGAGGAGTCTGCGTATTTGAATGATACCATGATTGAGAATACCAACTTCGACATTTTTCAGGAAATGGCCAACGATGATTTCTTTTCAGGGCTTCCCAACATCGAACAGGGATCGCCTATTAAACGCCCCGTCAAGCGCGGGAGGCTCGAACGCACCCAGTCTATGCTGGACACACCGGGTCCAAAGATTTGGGAAGATGGCGTTCCTGCTTGCCTTGATACTCCAAGCCGTGCCTTCGAGGGCTTGAGCTCGCCAACAAAGCATTTGATGGGCTCTCCTTTGAAGGCTTCCGCCTTGAATTCCACAATACCTCCTCCGCCAAAAATTACTGTTTCTGGATCATCCAAGACGAATACTTCAAACCTAGTCACGACCACTGCACCGCCCAGCATCCAAGCCCCTCAGCTACCTTGGGCTGCGCTATCGTATAACTCCGACCTTCGGTTGGACGAGCCTGCCGAAGTTTCTGGTCTGGACATGCTCCAAGGTTTCCAGAAGCTTGGCTCTGGAGAAGCACTCTCTGGAGCCACTGGAAACAAAGGCACTAGTGCTACATCCAAGCCGGCGCCAAGCCGGTTTTTCCCAATGTTCTAATGAACGCGTATTTTCTATTTTCGCTCTTTTCCCTATCCTTCAAATCCCATATCGCTTTCACCCGTTATCACGAAGTCATGAATTCAACTGTCCCTCCCCTTTTTATTACCGACTACTTTTTGACACATTTTAAAACAATCATCTAAAATACCTTCACTGGCATTGGCGTTTGTGGCATTGCGACACAAACCATATGATCTCCCCACGATGATGATGACTCAGTACCTTTGCGCATACATTTTTCTTTTTCTTCTTCTTTTTTGTTCTTTTTTTTTTTTTTCCCTTGTCTTTTTCTACCATGACTTTGCTCTTTATCCTTGATATGGGTATTTTTCGGAGAAGTCTCCAATTTATAGAATAAGCATGCCTCGTATAGCAGCTTTTATCTTGATTTTCTTGCTTGCGCCCTTTTTTAATGGTTGGATTGTCTCGCCGCGCCTGTCTTTACTAGTACCATTACTTTTACTATCACCATTACTAAGTCTTAGTCCTAGTCTACAGAGTGTCCTTATTCAAGGGCAAGAAATGTTATGTTTTTGGTTTTTTTTTCCCCGATAATTGAGGAGTGGAGGTCATCGTCTAGTGTATCTTTTTTCTTAAATTTCAGTTCTTTCTTAACAAAAATCTTGATCTCATATCGTATGATGAGGGATGCAATGATGATGCCATGTAGTTGGCTTTTTTCTCTCAAAGGATTCATATAAAGATTTAATGATGTTACACAGTAGTTGGTAGGGCTGCAGTGCAATTGGTTGAAGTTGTTAGCCTGCTTACAAGTACAACCAATGGAAAAATCTTTGTTTTAGCTTTCCACGTTAACTTTGAAGCAAAAGCTCTACCAAAAGGCAGCTAATTGGGTACTAGTAAATGTAGAAACGAAGCTTTGGTCTTGTGTACGCTGCTCTCCCGCACGAAAGACGACTCCAACTTTGGCTTGGTCAGATCCGTAATTTGCTTTTCAAGATCGCATCTTGCGCAAACTTAGTCACAGTAGTGCAATCCCACATGGATCTATCCGCTGTGACCCGATTCTAGTGGTGGATGGAAGTATGTTTTAGGAGCCGGCTAAGAAGCGCGTATATAGTCTTTTCTGCTGCTGCTGCTGCTGCTGCTGCTATCATCATCAGCCTCTCTGGGAGGATCGCTGTGTCGATAGCAGAGAGACTAATTCAGTGCCCAAAATAACGCCCCCGAAGACCTGCGAGTGAGCTCTTTGGAGCTCGTCTAGAAAGGAGAGAAAGTTGCTTCCGGTAGCTAAGAATCTCTCTGATTGTTGGAAACTTGACCGTCAGCTGTGAGTTATGGGCTGGCGGGGAGGGCGGTATTTCGGGCTGTGTAGTAGATGAAGCCGAGATGCAATATTCGGTAGCAGAGGCTATAGAGCTTGTATGATACCAGAACATCATTTTCTTCCTACAACTCAGGCATTGAGAATGATGCTTTGATTATCTACGCCTTACGTGTATTGTGCGTAGATTGCGACTGTTAATTAATTGGTCAGATGAATAAGGCGTGGTATCACGAGGTACCAAGGGTTATTGTGTACCATGGCAAATAACAATAGACTACGTAGTCCTGGATCTAGGGGATTGTACAAACCAACCCTAATAAGACAGTCGTAGTATTTGGCTGACAGACTAGCCGCCTGTGCGATGACGGTATACATAGCATGGAAGGCCTAGTTAGTACAAGCAACGAACTACATGAGTCGAAACCAACCTTCGTTCTATTGGTATGGTATTAGTAGTTATCGAGATATATTCCAAGGCTTGTAAGGACTCTGTAAAGCCAAGTGAGGGCGGGCATCATCTTGGAGACTTGGGACTGATTAGTAATAGCGAGACACCGAACTCAAACTCACATCCATCTCTTTCTGCATGAAATATTGCCTTGATATCAATGTATTTGTTTGTTGTCACATTTTCTTTTTTCCCATTCTTGATACAAAGAGGGCCTACACGAGAGGCAGTACGACATCTAATTGAAGCATAAAGATGACTAAGGCGCAAGAAAAATGTAAAGTCTGGGCGTCTAGATAGTAGGGAGAGAGCAAGAAAGAAAGAAGAGAACGATGAAAAATGTATACAAGAAAAGAATCCTGTTGATAACATGGAAATCTGGCATGTTGTGAAGCGTAAATAACAAGAAGTTGTCCACCCGGGGTTTTCTATCTTTTCTAAAGGAGGCAATGGGGATAGGGGAAACAAGATGGGAGCATCGATGCGGGCTGACGTCGACTGATAGGCTAGGAAATAAAGATGAGTAAGAGTGAATAGGAACACGAAGAGAAGAGAGAAAGAGCAAAAGAGAGGAAGGGAGAGAGGGAGAGAGGAGGGGATTAGGATTTGGAGGTCCTGAGTCCTCCAAGTAAAGGAGGAATGAATATGTGTAGGTGAAGCATAGCATGGTAGAGAGTGGGAGAGAACGAAGAAGAGCAATCGATACGAAATCTTCGTTGTAGGATGGGGCGAACTGGGGACTATGGCCAGCAAAGCTTCAACACCTGTGCATCAGTGGGAGACTCTAGTACATGCGCAATCTTCCAGACCACGAAGCTTCTTTAGGATTCACGGTAATTTGGTAAGGGAAGGGGTTGTTGGAAGAGGACGTGATGGGTGGAATATGGCCTTTGTTGAGGGAGACAAAGTTGGTGATGTTGATGACTTCGTTGAGGAGGGTTCGGCTCATGGCCTTGCGCAGCTTCGCCCGGTCTGTTTCCGAGTTTGCATAAACTTGCATTAGTCAATTGGTCGCAGCAAGTTGACGTAGTGTAACCGAAGTGGGGGAGGGGAAAGGCTAAGGAAGGGTTGACGATAAATGGAGCGAACATACCATTCTCATTTCGCGGTTGAGCTAGAGAGACCTTGAGAATCCAAGACTCCCAGCACACTTCCTCATCTGGACGTGGAATCCAGCCGGTACGACGACGTCGTTCAAAAAACTGGATTTTTACAATGCCGCGTTTATTGCCGGACTGATCAGCTTGCGACACACCCCCATGGAGCAATGACAATGGCGACGAGGTGGTAGAGGAATTGACCGAGGGGGTTCCAGTACGAACCCCTCCAGGACCAACACGGGCTAGCTCAAGATCATGCGCCAGTTTAGCGACACGCTGGTCAATCAGGGTCTCTAGCTCGGCGTCGACAACATAGGGCAGGGGAAGGTCGAGACATCTGCGTGTGCGAGGTTCGATGGTGGGAAAGTAGCGATGGAAGAAGATAGTGTGGAGAAGGGCTATAGTTTGGGCGCAATAAGGAGGAGGATTGCAGAATGACGGGTTAGCCAGGCTGAGCCATCAGACCAATTAGAAAAGAAGCGCAAATTGATTGGGGAGCGGAGAGATGAAACCGATGGAGATAGAGACACACACCTTTGACAATCTCGCGAACAGAGTCTGGGTCTGAGATGGCTTCCAGCACAAACTCGTGCGGATTTTGCTGCTGTGGTTGGTCCATGTCGAGCAAGACAACGAGGTAAGTATTTTTTTTTTCTTTTTTCTTTTCTTCTTTTTTGATATTTATATATCCCAAGGTGCAAGAGAAAGGAATAACAAAGAGCAGACTGAACTAAAAGGCTAAGTAAGATGAGACGTCAAGCTGGCGGCCGCTGAGCGGAGAGCCGCGAAACAGCAAGGGAAGAGGGAAAAGGAGGGGAAGGAAGACAAGAAGAAGAAGAAGAAGAAGCGATTCGAGGAGAAGCCACCAGTGGCCTTGTTTATTGCTGGTATTGTTATCGTTGTTGCTGCTTGCTTTGTAGAAGGCGTGGTGCAGTGTGTGCAGCTGGGGATGAAATAGGCTTTTCTTTTCTTTTCTTTTCTTTTCTTCGCTTTTCTTTGCTTTACCCCACCATTTGTAGGCTTGCAATGCAAGCCTTGCAGCTTGGTGCAAATCCGCTGGTCTAGGAGACGAGACGACCTGACCTGCCTGGCCTGCGCTTGGCCTTGCGTGAGGTTAGTTGGGTTTCCTTCGTTTGTTGTCTAGCAGACAGTCGAACCGAGATAAGCTCTGCTCTGGAATCTGGCCGTTGATGTCGTAGCGACTTGGGAATTTTGTTCGGTCTGGGGGGGGGGGGAGGCAAGACAGGACAGGCAATGTAGCAGGTAAAGAAGCGAGCGTGTTAATGTGAAAAGGGATGTGAAGAATGGTGAGAGGCTGCCGTCATCAACAATACGCGTATGACATAGGAGGACTGGAAGCATGAAAACAAAGTGAGCTGCGTTTTGTTGGACAGGTCAAAAGGGGCACAAGACTGAATGATGATACGAACAAGGCTTCATTAAAGAGAGATTAGAGCGCTCACCAAGAACAGTGACGACATTGATGTGGCGTGGCTGGTGTCTTCCATTAAAGTGTGGCGCTGACCAGCTGTGGCGTATACTACTTCCACTAAGGGGCAGCGCCATTAATCCAGCGTTGGCGGCTTTGGATAGTTATGGCATAGTGTGTCTCTACGCTATAGCAAGCCTGCCCTATGGGGTCTTCAGGCGGGTGAATAGACAGCTCCCCACTGAACATACAGGCATCTGGGCACTGCTTCAGCGGCAGCTGGCAAGCCGCGGCTCGTCGCGCTGCCCAAATTCACGGCTTTTCCTGTTGATCCCTCAATGATTTCACGTGCATATATACCTGAAGCTCATCTTCTGCCTTGCATCTGGCACCGAATTGGGGGCCTTTTATCTCTTTTTCCTCCCTTCAAGGTATCTTTCTGTCCATTCGGGTTGATACTCTGATCTGATCTGATCTGACCTGCCCTGCTCTGCCTTGCTCTACTGCCCTTCGTGGTGACATTTGCTGTATCCTGCCTCACCGAGATATTCGAGACTACCTCTTTGGCTTGCACTCAGCCTATCTCATCTTTCAGCTACGGCGCCACCATCATTTGCCTTGATTCTCTGGTCTCTACTCCGTTTTAGGCCTTATCCCGTATATCGATTCTATACTCGCCACACATGCTATCTGCGACAAGGCGCTGGCTCAAGCGCAATCGCACGCCCGTCGCTGTCGGCCTTGGTGTATTAGGCGCTGGATACATCGCCGCTCAATATGTCACCTCCAAGATCAACGATGCCCGCGAGCGGCTAAGTAGCGAGAGAGTTTCCAAGGAAAAGTAGGTGTCCGCAATGAGCCTTGTCTTGGCTGTACCTGGCCATCCCCAACTCCGCCCTTCTCAGTTGCTAGATTCCCGGCTAACGCTCGTCTTAACTCGCAGTCTTCGGCGGCGATTTGAACAGAACCAGGAGGATTGTACCTTCACTGTCCTCGCTCTTCTTCCGACTGCGACTCAAAACATAATTGATGCTATGAATACCGAAAATATCACCTATCAGATCCAGCGCGTAAAAGGGACTAGCAGGGCTGGGTCCACCGCCACCTTGTCGACGGCTGGCCCCCCCAGCCTGGCTGATACTGCGCTCACTGAGGATGATGGGAGGAGCACTTACAGCGAAAGTGGAATACATGTAAGCCAGATTGTGCTCCCCTCGCAATTGACGGCACCTGCCATTCCTGCGACTGTTCCTGAAGATCAGGTTGAATCTCCCGACGTGCCTGTTGTAGCCGAGGCCCCTGCTGCTGCTGCTGCTGCCGCTGCCGCCGCCGAGGGCAATGACCAGACCGAAGCACTTACTACCACCAAGGAAGCCAAGACGGACGAGTCTTCAAAGAACGACAGCTCCGAGTCTGCTCTCCCTGGAACCCTTGATGCTAAAGTTCCTGCTACAGAAGCTGCTACCACCAAAGCTTCGCGTGACTCTGCTACACCAGACCAGGCTGCTGTCTCTGCGGAGGCTCCCAAGATTGAGGTCGCCCGGTCTCAAGACGATGGCGAAGCTAAAGCACAGGCGGCTGCTGAAGCCAAGGCCCAAGCCATAGCAGCCAAGGCCGCTCGCAAGACTAAGCGTCAGCTCTGGGCTGAATTGACTATCAGCTGTAAGCCCTGATCAGACCTTGTGCCCATATCTTCACCATACATGCATGCTAACGGCATCTAGCAATTACCCGCGCCTTCACTCTAGTTTACACCCTAGCTCTGCTGACGATGCTCACACGCATCCAGCTCAACTTGCTTGGCCGCCGTAGCTATCTATCGAGCGTAGTCGCCCTGGCCACCCCTAACTTCTCATCTGGCATTAGCCTCGAGAACAACGATGATATCGATTCCTCGGCCGTCTATGGGTCTGATTTCGAGACGAACCGCAAATATCTGACATTCAGCTGGTGGCTGCTTAACCGTGGCTGGGTTGTTGTCATGCAGCGTGTGGAATCTGCCGTGCGCCAGGTGTTCGGGCCACTAAGCCCCCGCGATTTGCTGTCGTTTAACCAGCTTGCCGAACATATTTTGGCTGTTCGCAAGCTAGTTGAGGGTGCATCACCCGAAGAGCGTAGAAAGAAAAACTGGCTCTCCGTTCTCTTGCCCCCTCGCGAGGATGAGGACCTCGTTATTCGCGAGTCGGGCATTCTAAACACTGGCCATGACTTGAGTCATGTCCAGGTTATGTCCTCTCCGGACTCTACTACCCCTACTACCCCCGTGTCGCTGCGCAGATTGATTGACGAGACTGCAGACATCATTGAGTCACCCTCGTTTATCCATGTTCTTACTCTCCTGCTGGACCGCGGCTTCACTGCTCTAGTCGACCGAAAGCTTGCCATTGGCGCTTATGATCTACCGCTGCCCGACCAGGTTCTCACTGACTCGCTGGAGATGCGCGAGCTGCGGTCAACACGTGTTGTTCTCCTACCCAAGATCCTATCCGTGCTAACTCGCGAGGCTCATGTGATTGGCAGCGGCATATCCAATGAGAATGAGTATCTGCAGGATATGGAGCAGGTTTCAGAGCTCGAGGCCTTTGCTGCTGTTGTGTACTCCAGCAACTGGGAGGCAGACATCCAAGGTGACATTGGCTTTGGGGCATCCCCATCTGTCTCTCTTGGTGGGCCAACGAAGCGAGGCGGTGCCTTCCAAGTGATCAAAGGGCCCGGTTCCCAGACACTTAGGGCAGTGCGTGATGACGAAGATGAGAGTGTAGTTGCGATGGGCGATACAGGGCAGAGCATGGTCATTGTAGACCCCGCCTTTGAGAATGTGTGGGAGAAAGTGACATCAGAGGGGCAGTAGAGGCATATATAGTCTGTTGTATTTTCTTTTCTTTTTCTTTCCTTTTCTCTTCGTAGTTCTTCTCTCATGCCATCATCAATATTTTGCCTCACCTCACCCGCTTGGTCTCTTCTTCTCGTTTCTGATATAGTTGATCGATCTATGCAAGCACTTGAAGCTCTTCAATAAACGGCCACGAGCGATACCATGTGCATACATACATACATACATACATACATACGCATCTGTCTAAAGGTAGGTAGGTAGGTAGGTATATAGAATGCATAGAAAGATGTTTGCACATCATCTCACACCGAGGAATATCTTTCTGCTAATCACACGAATTTGGCTGATGTACATACGAGAGCGTCTTCTTGGGCACTGGCGGTCTTCCGTAGAGTGATGGTCAATAGTAGAAGCAAATTTTACAACGGTATAATGACGAGCCGTATCAAAGCAATGACAATAGTCAAAAGAAAAAGGAAAAGAAAATAAAAGAAAACAGAAGATACAACTGTATATAACACAAAACAAGCCCATGCCCTAAACACCAGCCGCAAACCATATCTAACCTCTGGGCGCTTTTCTTCTGCGCATGTTTTGTGTGGAAGCCTCTCCTGCGGATGCAGCCAAGCCACCGCCATCGCTCTTGTGTCTAATGGGTACAGCTGCACGCATCTTGCCGCCTTTACCCACTGCCGGCTTACGAGCCTCCTCCTCCTTCTTCTGCTTCTCCTCTCTTTCCTCGGCCACGGCCTTGGTGGCCATGAACTTGACCTTGGCTGACGGGTTAATGGCAAAGAATTCCCTGCTTTTCTCGTCGATGGCAAACTCCTCGTCCTGGAAAAGTTTAGAGAAACGGTCGTCGCCGAGCAGCTTGGCTGATTTCTTGTCGTTGGTCGCTGCCTTTTCGGCTAGTCGTTTGTTGACCTTGACCGCCGCCAACGCCTTCTTGTGGCCACGGATGCGGCTCTCACGGTCCTTCTCAATCTTGGCACGGATCATCTTGGTGCGCTGTTCTTCCCAGAGAGTCGGCTGCGTGATCAAGCGAGCCTCGTCATACAGTCGCTGTGCTACAAAGTATCCATGCATATACGGCCGCAACAAGGATGTCTTTCCCACAAGATGTGCCATCTGCAGTGTGCGTAGCTCCTCGAGCGTGACAAACTTGTAATTGTCGTAAACCTGGCCGGCCGGCTGGTTCGAACTGCCGCCAGTCACAGCTCCACTGCCGTCGGCATAGTCTTCGACTAGCGAGTCGAGGAAAGTGCACCAGCGCGGTGCAGGGCCAAGCGTCGGGACAAAGAAAATGTTTTGGCGGGGGCCCTCATTAGCTGTCAGTATCATACCACTATCGGGATACCACGCCACATCGTTGATGTCGACACTTGAGGATGCATGGGTCCATGGTGTGCCGTCCTTACGGTCCCATAGCTTTATGATAGTCTTGTCAGCAGAGAGCACCTTGCCCTCAGTTGTGCGCACGCTTTCAGTGCTGCTCTCTAGGAATATAAGTTTTTGGATGGGCCAACCATTGCCCTGGTCCTTCTTGAGCAGTGGCTGTGGAGACCGCAAATCGTACAGGTAGACCAGCCCATTGGTAGTGCCCGTAGCTAGTGTTAAACCGCTGCGATCAAACTCCAAGCAGCTGATGCCTACCTTGTCATAGGCAGAGTATGAAGCGCCCTTGGGCAGTGGCAAGATGGCGGCCCGTGTGCGCGACCGGGGATCCCAAAACTCGGTTGTCCCTAGACTGGTACCATAGGCCTGAAGGCCATGTGATCTTTCGGCAAGAGCCACTGTATCGATACTGCCAGCGTCAATCGCACCCTGCAGGCCCACAGGATCAACCGACGTTGTGCTCTGGCCACCAATATCCAGCTCCAGAGACTTCATGAAGCGGCCTTGCTCAAGGTTTAACCTGAAAACTTCACCCATGCCGTCTGCATTAGGCCCAACACTAGTGATTAGGGCTTCGGTTGTCCGTGTATCGTATTTAAGATCACGACCGTATCGGGGGATACGGGTAGCATAATGGACGCCACCGGCTGTTTGGAAGTTGAGAGATCGGTCCGTTTGCAGATGTAAACTCTTGCGGGCATCTGGAGATAGCAACACAAAGCGGCGGTTTGTGGCATCGGTGTGGCGCTCATACGACAGCGAAAGGTGTTGGAGGTAATGCGTGTGAATCTGTGGTTTGTATGTTCCGGTACTCATCAGCCACTCGCCATCTTCGCTGATCTGTAAGCACTGGCTGGCCTCTTCAAATCCGAAATCCTGGAGTAGTTCAATGCCCTCCTCGCTATCCTGGCGCAGCTGTCGCTTGCGTTTGCGCGACAGCCAGTCAGGCAGAGGACGAGCGGTGTCCTCGCCAGATATTGTGTAAACAGGGACTTCGGAGTCTGTAGTTAGCTTCATCGTTGCGAGATAGTAGCCAATATGCAGCTAGTTGAGTGGCGATTAGGGGACGATAAACAAAGTGTTAGTACTAGGAAATTCAGACTTTGTTCGTTGTCGCAGAAAAGCTTGCGGCTTGGGATTTTTTTCTCGGTGAGCCTTATCAAGCTTATCGCAGTTTCGGTGAGTATATAATGTTTATGTGGGGCTGCTCTGCTCACCGAGTTTACCACTATATATATATACATATATATACCTTATCCGTGCTGGTGACAGCGAAAACGACGACGACAACGTACATAGATACACATATATATCCATTCGCAAGCCGCATTTTACTCCACGTTTACATCAAGGTCCTAATAAACTGGTCTAACCCCATCTCAAAAAGCTCATTTTTCACTCCCGCACCACCCTTGTGCTCCACGGGCGCAAGAGGGTTCTTGACAACTACGCAAGGATGATAGGAGATAGGATCAGCACAATGCCACACAATAGGAGGGGGAAGGGCCTTGTGGGTAGACGCTATACGTACTGTACTCAACCCAGAGGTTTATGTAGATCTGATGCAACACATTGCGCATGCTAGGTGTCGCGGTGTCGGTCAACATTACAAAGCGCAGGTTTGCGGGCGTCTCGTAGTAGTGTAGCTTGTATTGTCCGGTTCGATAGGACACAAACGCATCGTCTTCGCCACCGAGTTTGCGCACCATGTTGCGCAGCGAGAACACGGTTCCGAAGATAAGCTTGGCATCATCGGCAGTCGATTGCTTAGAGGGCGGTAGCGGCGGTAGGGCAGGGTTTAGGGGATCGGAAGTTGCCCAGGCTCTAGTATAGACACACTCCGCTGGAACGCAGAATCTAACAGTTAGTCTCAATGATTGCAACAAATGGAAGGAAGCCCGGCCCGAGCTCGTAGCAGACGACGTACTATGACGGTCAAAGACGAAGAACGAGTAGATGGTCATGGTGATGGCAGCAAAGCAATGATCGCAACCCAAATTCAGTCAGCGGCCATTGCCCAGCAGTGCGCTAGAGATCTTTGACTAGCGGCGAAGAGCGACGTGGGGTGGGAGAGGCCGAAGCGAAATCGGGAATGGGGATTTGGCTGTGGTATGCAGACGAAGCTTGAAGCGCAAGCTCTCGATCATGAGTGATGCTGGGGACACAACTGAGGGGATGTTTTTATGGGGGATATGCATCTACTGGGGCTTACATAAGCAGATGAAATGTGGAGTTCAATTTTGCAGCTCAGAGCTTCGACCTTCAATCGGCTTACTATCGTCGGTAAATGAAATGCTATACAAAACCAACTCCATCAATCAGAATGCCCGCAAAGATGTGTAGACGTCAGCGAAGAATTGGAGTACGGAAAACCGTGAGCCCATCCTCTCTAGCCCGGCTGAAGAGCCAGCCTTAGGCTAGGGTTTGTGATAAGGCTGACATCATTATCAGCTCCTCAAAGTATGAAACGGGCTCCGTGACGCACAAAGAGAAAACAAAACAACACTAAGGCCCAGCTACTACTACGACTGTATCCTTTTGATCGGGCACAAAGTCTAAACGCAAAGCACAAAACAAAACAAGATAATATTCTTGTGCTCTTGTCGTCTTTTTCTTTTTCTTTTTCATCTGTTTTTGTTCATGTTCGCCTGATCGATCGTCATTTGAACCCGTGTTTAGCCCCCCCCCTGATCAGGCTAGTTTTATAGAAGACCCTGCCACTAACAGCGCCAGAGTCAAGGTAAAACACAGGCTACATGGTCTAGCCTTAACTTCTCTCCTCTGCGCCTAGAGTCTCGTTCATACTCTCCTCGCTCGCCTCAGGTCATTTCTTTCTTATATTCCAGCTCGTCGTCTTCTGGCCTCACTTGGGCATTGCTCTCGCTGACAGGCTCGATACTCCTCCCTTTCAATCTCTTCACCCGCGATGTCTATACCTACTACTCCAGAACCTACCAGCCACGACGCCATTCCGGGCCAAGATGTGATTGAAAAGCCAAAGACCCCGCCTAGTCTGTTGCCGGCGTTTGTGCCACAGCCGTGGATGCTGCGCTCTGAAACTTCGCAATCTCTAGGCGCTTCTATAGACCCCCAGAGGGCAAACGCTTCGTAAGCTGTCTTTCTGCTTGGCACATTGGCATCAACATTTGCGTTTGCTGGATGTTCACTAACTGAAACTCGGCCTCGGTCTCGGCCTCGGCCTGTTTGTGTGTACAAGATATCACAAGCGGACTGCCAGCGAGTACTCTATGCTTTTTCCTGGCCCTGGGACGCCGTCTGGATACCACAGTCCTATGCGACACCACCGACGAACCCCCTCAATGCGCACTACTGTCAAGGTAAAGATACACACGACTTGGTCTTTCAGCATAGTGGCTGTTCTTAACCCGGCCTTTTATTCATCTAGGAAACCTTGAACGCGCGCTCCGAAAACTGTCTCTTGTACCATCGTGTGAACCAGTACCGTCTAGGCCGCGAGATTGGCCATGGTTCTTATGGAGAAGTGCGTGTCGGCACAGACTCGGAGGGTCATCAATACGTAAGTTGTCGTTGGAGTAGAGGCATCAACCCCTCCGGTATCCTTGGCTGACGCTCACCCTTATGCAGGCTGTCAAAGAGTTTTCCAAATCCCGCATGCGTCGTCGAGTCCAGTCGCAATTGTTGCGCGCTCGCGGGCCTTGTCGGCTTGCACGGCCTGGCACTCAGCCTGGATCCAGACTCAATCGGCCCCCGCTCAGTCCTCGCGTCTCGGTAATGGACTTTGATGCTCCAAATGCCGGTGATCCCCTATCTCTCATCAGACAAGAAGTGGCTGTCATGAAGAAGCTTCACCACGAGAACCTCGTCCAGCTCATCGAAGTCCTTGATGACCCAGAGGAAGACTCGCTGTACATGGTGCTTGAGATGTGCCAGCGTGGTGTTGTACAATCATTTGACGAGAACAAAAGAGCTAAGCCGTTGGATGAAGAGAAGGCTAGACACTACTTTCGGGACTTGATTCTGGGCATCGAATATCTCCATTCGCAATGCATCATTCATCGCGATATTAAGCCCGAAAATCTTTTGCTCTCCGAAGATGACGTGCTGAAAATCTCCGACTTTGGAGTTTCTCAAATGTTCACTGATGTTCGCAATGACGATATGAAGATCTCCAAGGATGCCGGGTCGCCAGCGTTCATGGCCCCAGAGCTATGTCGTCCCAATCATGGCGATGTTGCAGGCAAGGCCGTTGACATCTGGGCTATGGGCGTTACCCTGTACTGCTTCCGCTATGGCAAGATCCCTTTTGAAGAAGGCGATAATCCCTTTGACATGTATGACAACATCCGCACGAAAAGACATGTGCTTCCGGAGAACGAAAGCCCAGAGTTTGTCGACCTGATGGACCGTATCCTAGATAAGGACCCTCTCACGCGGATTAAGATGCCAGAGCTAAGAGTAAGGCTAAGCCTCGGTGCTCCATCTCCTTTCCTTGTTGCTTTTACCTTGCTGACATTCCTCAACACTGTAGGAGCACCCCTGGGTTACAAAGTTGGGCATTGATCCATTGCTACCGGAAGAAGAAAACTGTGCTGAGTTCATCGATGTTCCCAACGAGTTGGAGCTAAGCCAGGCTCTAACCCGCAGAACAACCAACATTTTTACGGTGGTGAGTTTCTCGGTTCTTCCTATCTCAAAAGTCTTTGTCCTCCCCACACATACCTTCAGCCCGTCTAACGCTGCCACTATTTGTAGATGAAAGTTCTGTCCAAACTAAAGAGCAGAGTAGCAAGGCGCAAGGCTCTTAAGAGCAAATCTCTCCAAGAACCCCTATCCCCTGTTACCCAGGCCAATCTCTCGGAGTCCAATGCCCAGCTTGCTGCCGAGCTAGCTAGGAGACGGCAGCACTACAAGGCCAACAAGAAGCGGCCTAGCTTCCTTGATCTTCCAGTCGAAGACGACCTGGCCAACCCTGGCAGCTTTTCTCCCCGCAGCGATGGTCCCGGACCAGCCGTTCCCTTTATTAGATACCTAGGAATTGGGACAGGTTCCCAGTACCATGTACCCAAAAACGATGAGGACAAAGATTATGTCGCCGAGTCTCCAACCTCAATCAACTTTGCCTTTTCCGATCCAGAAGACACCCACCAGCACAATTCGCAAGTGCTAAGCGAGTCGCCAAAGCACACAAACACCAGCAGCGACTGGGGAGACAAGGGATTTTGTGAACATACAATGGCCTTGAGAGTCGACTCAGGCTACGGGGAGATATCAAGAGGCTTAGAGAAGACTAACTAAAAAATGGATCTGAGGAGGAAACAACTTGCGCAGCATCTGGATACAGCCTCGGCATCTGTTCTTTGGATGCCCGGTTGGTTGAAGGCCACAAACCAGTTTACGATATACAGAGCCTCCTGTGTAATAGACTCGAGGGCTTCTTTAGTTTCTTGTACCGCCAAAAATGGAGCCAAGATTCTCTTTTCTCTTCCCGGCCATCTCTTTCCGAAGCCCGGCAGCGCAAGGTGGGTTCCTTCTAGGTACTACCAAATCTCGAGCCCTCAGCGTTTAATATCAAACCAAGACGCTCCTGCTAGTCAATGCTCCTTCACACCTACAGCGACTCCAGCAGCCTACATCTAGACCAGTCTATTGCATGTATAGGTAGATTCCGAGACAGTTGCAAGTGACCTGGTTCCGGTATATACAAGAATCCTTGGCCCTCAAAGACACTCACCGCAACACACATGTTTCAGAGAACTGCGAGTCATGGCTGAACACCCGATGTGGCGTCCCCTTTTTTTTTTTTTCTCCGTTACGTTATCCGGGAGCTTTACTTCAACACCGGGCTAGACTTGTGTGTCCTGTCTTAGCTGTCTATCAACCAGCCATCCGGTGTTCCCCCCCCCCCCCCTCCCCCAAACATAAAAAGCAGGGAAAGGGGCTGAGATCTCCAGCCCAGTAGTCAAACGTATTCGACGCCTAAAACACATGCGAGGGTTTTGCTGCTGTGATAGCCCGCCGAGCCTCAAATAAAGGCGTTATTTTTACTAGATACGGGAGTCCTATCCCTTTAGGAGATACCAACCAACTGCTAATATTTTCTCTACTACTCTACTGCAGACGCATATATCACACATGCAAAGTACAATTCCCTACATACATCGTAGTGAAGGGCAGGAAAATATAGACGCGTCGACAAAATACTGATGTCAAGCTTACACCATTTGTGCTGTGTGACGCAGGAAAAGAAAGTACTGGTCCATACAGCACAGGATGCTGTACTACCCCAGAATTTGGTGACTGTATATGCGCTCACGCACGGAGCTTGGACAGCTGTGCCGCCGTTGCATGAGAACATGAGAACATTCACACACATTCACACACACACACACACACACACACACACACACACACACACACACACACACACACACGCACATATTCATGTGTGTATGGAGGAAGGGGACATCCACGAAGAGGGGCGGGGGAAGATAAAAGAAAAAGGAGGGAGAAGCATAAACGAGGCGGGAAAGTAGGGAACTGGACGAGTCTGTAACCCGGAAAGGGCCAGGGCCCAGCTTGTAAGCACGCATTTAAGTCGCCCTGAAGATGCATGGTTGGTCGCAGCCCAGCACCACAACCACCTCAAACTACCTTACTGCCTGCACTGCGCTGCACTGCACGTTGCTACACGTTGCTACACCCATCATACATGCATGTCGCGTCGCCCCTTCTCTTCCATTATTGGCGAGGCTAGCTTTGAGAGGGGTGTGTGGGTGTTGGGAGAGGGGGGGGTAGGCTCGGCTTTTTCAAATTATAGAGTGTCATTCCTCTTATCCCGCTTCGTACCTTCTGCATGCTGTGGATACCGAGAAGCCCATTGCTCAGGCATGGGCCGGGAGCAAGTCCGTGACGGCTGGTTGTTGCGCCCTGTCCATCAGGTTGTTCTTTTGCAGTCGATGCTTTTTTTTTTCCTAATATTTGTACATGGCCAGTGTGTGTTATCTTCTTGCCTGTTCACTCTCCTCCCCTAGACTTCAGTGTTGTACCTTTTTTAGGACACCGTAGCAGTGCGTACGGTGCGTGATTGTGGTGGTTGTGACTGTAGATAAAGAGCAGGTTGTTTTGTCATTATTATCTTATTTGAAGGTGACATATCACATGCTCACCGCCTGTTCCGTGGCTCATTGGCTCTCTGGTTGATGGACAGTAGAAGGTGTATGTAATCATGGAAAGATAATCCTTCTACATACACAGGCAAATGTCCACGACGACTAGACGTTTGTTGCCTGTGGCTACTGGTCTTGGCGGTTATAACAGAAGACAATACAGATTGTCCACCTCTCTCATTTCCGGTTCGGTTCTGGGCTGTATGTGTGTGCGATCGCAGCGGATGGCCCTTTGGAAGACCATTTGTCTGTGTTTGTGCATGCCAGTGCTACAGTGCTACTAGACCTGGCTATTTCCGACCTCTAGGCTTTCGAGTTCAGACCACGAGTATATTGTTCTGTCGCACGTGTGCGAACATGCATCCACCTGCCTATATATATGTACAATATATAACCACGTATACGCTCTTGCATACAGGCTCAGTCGAGATAGCAATGCCCAGCACAGTAGCATTGATCTACCTCGTTCCATCGGTAGTCGTGACTGGTGGCGTAGGGTTATTTGTAAGGGTTATTTGGGAGCCTGCTCGGAAGTCCCCCCCCCCACCTTTTTTGCCCCCAAAATATCGCACAGGCACGACCCGATCAGGGCTAATGATGATGTGAAGTTGGCCTGTAACTAACTTATCTCAACTACTTCTGGTGCCCAAGCACGACTCTAGTAACCGGCCGATCTTGAGGCCAAAGGAGAGGGATAAGCCGGCGACAAGGTCTATCCATATGGAAGAAAAAAATAAAGAAAAAAAAAAAAAAAAAAAAGGGTTGTATGCAGTGAGAAACAGCCATGGATGGAGCCTGGTATGCAGATGTGTGAGCGTGCGCAAGAACATGGCTATATACAATCAGTAGAACATCAATCGCCAAAGTCGACGTTGTCGCTGTACAGCAGGCTATGGCCAGGCCTTTGCAGGATTCGGCTGAGATTCCCACTGCCCGTAGAGATCAATTCCTCTCTCCCCCCCTCTCTTTCTCTTTTCGCGCTCGTCTCTCTCCCTCTCCTTGCTCCTGCTTCTCCTCTTCCCCTCCCCCCCCCCTCTCTCCATCTACGACTCTGGCGTCTGGACAAAGCTACCAAGATATAGCATCCGACGTCGCAGTAGGCGTGGGCAAGCAAGTCTACCGCTGTGTTAAGTAGCTGCGATATTGTATATTGCATGTGGTGTGTGCCAGTCTGCATTGGATAGTACATGCATTGAAACAGGTATCAGGGTATCAAAAGGTATGTTGCATCTAGTATCTAGTGTGTGTCTGTGATATGTGCGTGTGCGTGTGCTTGTGCTTGTACTTGTACTTGTGCTCTGTTTTCGCTTGGTGCAAGGTGGGATTCTCCGAGGCTAGAAGCTGGTCTTGAAGAGTCCAACCTATCTCCAGGACAAGAACGTTGTTGGATTTAGGTCAAAACTCGAGAGAGCGAGAGCGAAGCATGAAAGGGCGCTTTCTCGTCTCTTCCTTGTCCTCCTTCATCTTCTCCATCTTCTCCTCCTGGTCTCCTCCCGGTCTCCTCTACAGTACAGTTTACATCCTTGGAAAGGAACGATTTGGGTTGGGGTGGGAGGCCGCCAAAAAGACTACTATCGAAGGCAGAATGCTGACAGTTTTTTTTTTTTTTTTTTTTTTTTTTTTATTCTTTTTTTTTTTCCACTGTGCAATTCAACTCCCTCCGATGGCTGAGGCTGATGATCAGCGCTCTCTTTCTCCTTTCTCCCTCCTTTTCACCCTTTCAATCCATTTTGTGGCACATATCTATCTACGTATATGCATAGTGTGCACTGTACATGATTGTCTATCTGTATTTCCAGTGTGTCCGTTGATCTAGGTAAATCTCGCATGTATCGTAGACATGGGCTTACAGGGTCCCACAGCGGAAAAACAAAGTACTGTGTACAACAATAACAATAACAACAAAAACAACAAAAACAACAACAACAACAACAACAAGCAGCCCCCCGGAAAAATAAGGCGCACCCTTCCCTAGTTAGCTGGAAGGGGCTTGTTTCCGCTCATGGGACTTGTAGGCCAAGAATCAAGCGGGCGGCGGGAATAAACCCCTCCTCATCCCCCACATACACACAGCGCGTGTGAGGAACAAATTTGTGAGTACGACTCCTTAAACTCCCTAACTTTCTATCTAAGAGCTCGGGAGTTCAGCTTTATTTGAATTGATAGTGAGAAGAAAGTCGCAATCTTCGATGTCACCTAGCCGTCAAGTTCCGAGATAGAGCGTAAGCTGCGCTGCCAGCTGGCACAGATTAGGAGCATCACGCGCATGGGCTCTCATGCCACCCAGCCGTCTCCAGTAGTGAGAAGGAGAAGGAGAAAGTCGGAAAATTAAATAATAAATACATTTCAGAAAAGAAACGGGGAAGAACCATGCGTTCACAAGCCAAGAGAGAGAGAAAAAAAAAAAAAAAAAAAAAAGGCCTACCTATTTTGCAATTAGCAGCATGCCATGTACTGTGTACTTGGCTCGGGCCAAAGGCACACTCACATACGAGAATACAGCGGTACATACAGCGGTACAGCGTGAGAGCTGCCGCTCGCGTATCAAATGGGATATATATACATTACTAAGAGAGGCAGCCCACGACAGGAGAGAGAGAGAGAGAGAGAGAAATGGAGATGCCGCGCGACAATAAGCATTAACGCAAGAACCTGTTAGTGAATTGTGGGGAGAGGGGGAATAAGGACCCTGTCAGCTGCCAAGAAAAGAAAGTAGAGAGAAAAAAAAAAGAAGAAAAGGCAACAGAAATGCCTGTTCCAGCCCTAACCCTTGTGCGTCGTGAAGCAAAAGTCCCAACATCTTTTTTTTTTTTTTTTCTTTTCTTTTCTTTTCTTTTCTTTTTGTTCAGATGACTTTGGAGTCAAATCCACACCTACCAGCGAACGGTGGGGTGGGTAGGGCATAGGGATAGGGCCAGGGCCAGCCATCATGATTTTTTGGGAACCTTTTTCTCTTCGTTTTGTTTCAATGCGTCTGGGCACGTACGGCTTTAAACACATACTATACGCCGGCTTACATAGTCGTAAGTAAACGTACACCGTTAATACACGTAATATATAATATGACGATGCAGGGTCTCGGTTTTAACTGGGTAGATGCACATGTGAGCCACTGCAAGCCAACTTTCATTGTGCATGTAGTTGCTGTCAAGATTTAGGACTTCGTGTAGGGGTCACATGGGGCTATATAGATCTGGTTCTTCTTCAGTACAAGTCTTTGGCAAGCTGCTGGGGGAAAGCCGGAGGCGTGTGTGTGTGTGTGTGTATGTGTGCGATGGAATTGGAAGAAGAAATTTGGGCTACTAGGGCTTGTTGCTCCCAATTTTCCCACAGCTTGAATTGAAGAATTGAACAGGGCAGGAAGAGAAGGAGAAAGAGAAAGAGAGGGAAAGGTAGTTACTATCACCGCTTTTGTTTAGTTTCACGTTTGATGTACAGGCACACAAAAAACTTCACTGGCAAATAGCTAGGGCTAGGAGGAGTAAATTTTTCACAACGGCCCTTTCTACACCGGGCTTTAGGCGTATATTTTGTGGACATTGCTGTTAAAAAGGAAATAGGTGGGTGGCTTTGTTAACCCTAGTAATGATGCCCGGCAATACACCAAGCTACACGCAGGCTGACGTGATCCTCCCGAGAAAGCCAAGTATCCCTGAGGTATTGAACCCTTTCGCACCGAGTATCTCGGTGATAAGTATAGCTATCGCGAAACAAGACAAGTCTGGTAAGAGTCTCAAGCTAGCTGGCCACTGTAAGATGCCGACCTCTTCCTGGCGTTTCTAGCCAAAAAGAAGGCAACCATCCTCCCACCTCCTTAGGGGAATAGGGGGGGGGGGTGGGGGTATTCTTTTTTCTTTTTTTTTTTTTCTTTTTTTTTGGAGAGACTTGCTTACCATCGCATTATTAAACCCTACAGCCGCCAAGCGTGAACCTGACTAACATGAAGTTCAATTGTACTTTGTGATCCACGGTTACTGGGCTTGGCTTGGCATCGAAAGAGAAGAAAACAAAACAGGGATAACTCGGTCTTGGCCGTTTAATGTGTTGCTTCCTTACCACCCCTGCTTATTTTGATCGTTACGTCATAGTCATGGCTGGGAAGTTGCTGTTTTCAACCACAAGTCCAAAGCTTGCCATGGTAGCCACTCCAGGAAGGAGCTGCCGCCGCTCAGAGAAATAAGAAAAAAAAAAAAAAAAAAAAAGGCACATGACAATATGGAGGACGACGTGTGCAGATGCTTACATAATAATTTAGCGATATAGCCTAAGTCGTATGCAGAATGTCTTCTGGAACCGTTGATGCGCAAGGATGCTTGTGCTGGGGTGATCACAACAATCATCATGAACTCATCATTCATTTCACGGCGGTTTAAAAGGCCACAGTGCAAAGGCGCAGGTGAGACGCCGTCACGTATTTTGTATTGTCCTTGTCCTTGGTCTCTGGCCAGTATGTGGCTTGCCTAGAGCCTCATTTGAAGAGCCCCTTTAGAGACTTGCACTTGTGTCTTGCGAAAAGTGGTTTGACGGGCCGTTTTGCACCGGGGATTTCTTTATATGTGGAATATGGAAAGGAAGAGAAATAAAATGAGAGAAAATAGAGACAAAAAAAAAACTAGGAGGGCAAGAGAGACACCGAGACACAGAATGGCTTGAGCTTATTGTCGTTTCCTTTTCAGTTCAGGCTTGTGGATTGTTTTCTTCAGAATATATACAGAACTACTCCCTATATGAGAACACTAGGAGTCATATTATTCAGTGTCTTTTTTCTATTTCCCGGTTCTTCTTCTCATTGACCTCCCTGGCATTCTGTTAATGCTCTTTTCATTGTTGGTCGTTGGCGGCTGGGGTGCACGTACATCATCAGCGAGATCTACGCTACTGCTACACGGCTTCTTTTGGCTTCATGAGCTTCATTTTCACCTTGTACCCCTCCCCCCTTCATTTTGAGAAGCTCAAGCTCCTAAAGAAAAAAAGCTAGAGCCTATCTTATCCTCCCTGACCTATTGCCACGATACATTCATGGCGGCCCACCCTAGAGGTGGCTCTTTATTCTATTCTCTTCTATTCTATATGGGTAGCTTCACGGGCCCTCTATATCCTTGATTATGATACCAGAGACGTTTGCCAGGGGCACAACATGGGTGGTTTGGAGCCAACGCTTCTAAGTTTAGCTCTGTAAGTCTTCTCTTTTTATTTTATTTTATTTTGTTCATTGCCTTTGGTCGGAGTCTCTTTTTTTGGTGCCGGTCCGTTTCATGTTTAGGCCTGCCTCAAAGAAGGAAAGAAAAAAAAAGGAATCAAGCCAAAAAGAGCACTGTGGCACGGCAAATTCTGGGTCTGAATTGACAAGTGAAGGCTGTCGAGATTGGGTGGCGTGAAGAAGCATGCATATGATTTCAATGCTTGTATCGAGATGTTTGTATCCTAATTTGTAGCTGCTTGCATGTGCAGTATGAGCAATGCCTGCTCTTCAAGGGTGCTTCCGTCGTGGCATTTTTCGCGTTGTAAATGCTGGTAAAAAGCAAAAATAGCTGGCCAGAGCCCCTCCCCGAAAGTAGTGATGAAGGCAGACCCAAAGTTGCAGAGATGATGGTAGAGACGGTGGTAGAGACGGTGGTAGAGACGGTGGCAGAGACGGTGGCAGAGAGCGGGAACGTCCTTCCAGTGCAAATAATAGCATATTTGCTATGCAGGAATTGATGATGTAACAGGGTGTATTTAAAGTTCTAAAGGTTTGGGGTTGAGGTTCGGGGGTTGAAGTTTGAAGGACCAGTAGGTGAGGTAAAAAAAGAAAAGAAAAAAGAAAAAAAAAAAAAGAAAAAGAAAAAAAAAGAAAAGAAAAAGAAATAGTAGAAAGAATGGCGGCAACTGCCTTCAGACAACTGAACTGCAGCTTCCAATTTCTTCTTGATTCTCCATAGCCTCACAACCACGCGCTCCTGCCTTTCCCATTTTTGAAAATTTCTCTGCTCATCAGCCTCTGGTTTCTCTTCTCTCCAGCTTGCTTTTCGTTTCCATCGTTTCTTCCCCTTCTTCTTCATCGCTTCCGCTATCTAAAACCCCGTTTGCGTCTTCTTTGTGTCCTTTGTCCTTTGTCTTTTGCCCTTTTTATTTTGTTTTATTTTTCTTTATTTTTCTTTATACCCATTTGCTTAGCTTGTCGGCGAATTCAGCGGTTGCTATTTTTCACATTTCTTTTTCTTCTTCTTCTTTTTTTTGTACTGCATTTAGAGCGACTGATACTTCTCTCGAAATCTAGCCAGCGTTATTCTGTGTTCTCAATTCATCATCGTCACTACCTATTTCCCTATCTCATCTTGGTCCTGGAAACCAAGTGAAATCAATCCTCTTTATTCAATCGGAGACCCCAAACTCGCGCTCTCTCTCTTCCTCTCTCTTTCTTCCTCTCGCCATCAATCCTTTTGTTAGAGGAGAAGATCCTGGCCATCGTTTTATCCAGCAACCAAACGCAACCGAATTGAAAATAAATTAGAAATAAATTCAGCGTTATTTTCTGCCGTTTTCTCTTCGCTTTATTTCTTTTCTCGAGATTCTCGTTTTTTTTTGTCCTCGGCAGATTGACACCACTACAATTCAGTTATAGTGGACTAACTACTAGTATTATTGCCGATTCTTCTCTCGACTTAACCTAGTTTGTTCGCAACACACCCCACCCCTCGGGGTTGATGCCGGAGATTCTCCATTCTTTTTCTTGTGCAGCTTAACTTTTTCTCTTAAGGCAAGAAAACCTCAACAGCAGACATTAAAGGTTAGTCTACTCAGGGCCCCAGCCCAGCCAACCCAAAGCAGGCAGGTAAAAGTGCAATAAAAAGCCCTAGGGGTAAAAAAAAAAAGATGCATTAAAAAACTTTGCTTTTGGCCAAGGAGCAGAACTAGTCTAGCTAGTGTACATTTTTCTTGGTTTCTACTTAAAGCTCATCTCCCATCCAGCACTATTCGTTGTCTTTCTTTTTTTTTTTTCTTTCCCAGAGTCATTGACTGACCACCAGACAACAAGACTTGACCAGCTTCGCCGTCACTTCACCTTCGACAGCCACTTCTGTCCTTCTAGGGCATCTGGCTACCGAGCACTTTTGCTCACCGGCCCGTATTTCTTTCTGCTTCTTCGATTTCTTGCAATTCTCTCATCGACTTCGTCTTTTCCACTTCGCTAAACCCCCCCCCCCCCAATCTTTTCGCCTATTACCACCACAGAGTGTGAGCTACATCTGCGTTATATATTTTTTTTGCTTCTTCCTGTATGTGTTCCACTGTTCGTGTGTTGAATACACTGCTCCCATCCTCATACTGTCCTTGCCACTTATTTCCTGACGTCAGAAATACTTTTTTTTGTTCCTCTATTTCCTGGCCTGTTTCCCATGACAGCACATTTCAAAAATTAACAAACCACTATTTGGCCTGCCCTCTGCAACTTTTGTGCTCACCTCACCGTACACATTTAAAAAGTCACTGCTTGCCTTACTCAACAGTCGAATCATCAGTCAAATTTAACTAACTGCTCGAACGTTAGCTTTACTTTTTCTTCTTGGTCTCGCGTGTCCAAGCCTTCTTAGCATTTCTTTCTTTTGACTACGCTTCTTGTTAGTCAAACTCGTCCTCGATTTCGCAAACACAAGCCAAGTCATATCTTGAACTACAAAGGCTCAAAAGTCCAAACTTGCACATATACATTGGAACATTTGACACCGCTTCTTACATTTCGTACCCCGAACGTTTACGAACACCCACTCGCAGCGAATCTTGAGTGCTTAAAATCGAGTCAGAAATGCCGTCTACCATGTCCCCTAAGGACTCTCCCCTCAGCTCTCGAGCTTCTTCGATAAAAAGCATCGACCATCCCAAAAAGTCGCCCCATGCTGCTTCTCCCGAGTGTCTGCCTGAAGAGCAACAGCCGAAGCCTGTCTCTGGCGGAATCAAGTTGCTTTCTCGCATGTTTTATGGCCGCGATAGTACTCCTCGTACACCTACCGAAAGCACCCGTCCGAGAGGCTCCAGTTTTAATAGCTCCCCGAATAACCAACCCACGTCAAATCCTTCCAATATTGTTCGCACCACAACCACGCCCGTAGGTGCCGGCTCTATGGCTCCTCCGGCTCGCAAGGGCACCCTGGACCCCAACAAAGCAAAAATGCCCCGCTTCTACCTTGATCCCGATCCAGAAGCTCCCGGTCATTGTCACCACAGTCACCACCTCAAAAGTAGTGTCAGGCAGGAAAAACTGAGCAATATGTGGAAGAGTTGGTTGGGAAAGCACTATAACGACAGCAACAATGGAACTAACAACGAAGATCTGTCTCTAATGTCTGGATTCGCCGACATGAAGCTTGAGAAGAAGAGCTCGAACGAGCGCAAGGCCATTCTCAATGGCACCGCCACCTTCGAAGAGAAGTACGGAAAATGCCAGGAGGTCATTGGCAAAGGAGCTTTTGGAATTGTCCGCATTTCTCACAAGCGCGTTCAAAACGGTTCAGAACGGCTATTTGCCGTCAAGGAGTTTTGCAAACGCGAGGATGAAAGTGAACGGAAGTATTCCAAACGTTTGACATCGGAGTTTTGCATTTCATCCTCCCTCCACCACTCCAACGTCATCGACACCCTGGATCTCATCAAAGACGAGCGTGGCGTGTACTGTGAAGTTATGGAGTTCTGTGCCGGTGGCGATTTGTATACTCTAATCCTTGCTGCCGGCAAACTGGAAACTAAGGAAGCAGATTGTTTCTTTAAGCAGCTCATGCGCGGTGTCAACTACCTCCACGAGATGGGAGTTGCCCACCGTGATTTGAAGCCGGAGAACCTTCTGCTCACCACTAACGGCGCACTCAAAATTACGGATTTCGGCAATGGCGAGTGCTTCCGCATGGCATGGGAAACCGATGCCCATATGGTCTCTGGTCTGTGTGGCTCTGCGCCCTATATCGCCCCGGAGGAGTATGTTGAAAAAGAATTTGATGCTCGCGCTGTTGACGTCTGGGCTTGTGGTGTCATTTACATGGCTATGCGCACCGGTCGTCATCTCTGGCATATAGCGAAGAAAGATGAAGACGAGTTTTACGCCCGTTATCTTGAAGGCCGTCGTGAAGAAGCCGGATATGCTCCTATTGAGAGTCTCAATCGCGTAAGTTTGTCATCATGTTCTTTTTGGACTTTTTTCTTATCTTCTTTATCTCAGACAACAGTATGGCTAACCTTTTTTTTTTCTGGCAAACAGGCTCGGTGTAGAAATGTCGTTTACTCTATACTTGATCCTAATCCCAAACGCCGACTGACTGCTAGCCAGGTCATGAAATCGGAATGGGGCCGAGAGATCAAGGTCTGTAAGGCAGGTGAAGAGGGCATCTAATCACTCGTAACCATTCAACAGCGACACCTCAGATGCAAAGCCATATACGGATGAGCTATACACGACACGCACACATTCACCCACGTCAACACACCACCTGTCCGCTCAGGAGATGAGTCGACCTTTCTACCCTTCTTCTTACATTTATTTTTCTTCTTACGCTTCTTTTGATCGTCATCCTTTTTGCATCCTCTGCCTATACTATTTACATACCTTTTTTTTGTTGGCAGAGCTGATATCATCTGGCCATATTTATTACCTTTTTTCTTTTTTTTTTCCCTTATTTAGTATACTCTATATTTCCTATATTCCTAGGCCTGAAACACAGTAGCCTATGAATGCAATCATGATTCTGGGACGGTGGGCAACGGAGTCAATGGTTTCCTTTTTTTTTTGCTCTCTTTGTTATTTTTTTGTTCTCTTTGCCCATGTTTACTGCAATTTTCTTTTCATCTTCTTTACGTATATGGGCGGTGGACTTTTCTTGTTGACGACGACAACCCTAAGTCTGACTCTACGTGTGCGTGTACGGCAATAGCGCTATTTTCTTTTTCATGAGGTATGAGGCTACGGAGAAGCAACGAGACAAGTATTATCTGTTGTTTCCGATCCGATAGTATAGGCGGAAGAGGGAGATTGAAAGACAATGGGGGGGGGGGGGGGGGAATGGACGGGGTAGAGAGAGAGAAAGAGAGACTCTAGATAAGCAGTGTTTGCCCCCCTCAAATAGACATGTCGATTATGAAACTCTTGTGGAGGAGAGGGGAGAAGAGGATAATGTTGTGATTTCATGTGCCACAGGGCGTGGCAAGTAACAACCGGTATTAATCTCTACTCCTCCTTGAGTATCATGAAAAAGACTGAACTCTTGGATCAAGCAACAACAATCTCCCCTCGGGTTATGGACAAGATTTTATGTGACGGGGAGGGCAGCCGCAGTACATGATTTGATTTTGAATATATTCAACGTCTACTGGGCTTCGCCAGTACATGATATGTATGAACGAAAACTGAAAAGAAAAAAAGAAAAAGAAAAAGAAATACGTGAAAACGTGAAAACGTAAAAACGTATAGCCAACCAGGCTTACCACGCATGCACGATTGAGCAGCCTGCACGAACACATGCATCACAGGACGTCAGGGATATCCAAAAAAGAATATGTGTGCTGAGATTTGACATTGTAACTAAGAGTAAATTGGAGTTGTTTTTTTTTTTTTAGGTGTAGTGGTTTCAGACCCAGAAAAGGCGAGGTGGCAGAGAAATTATAGCCCCCCCAAAAAATAAGACCAGAAAAAGAAATACAAGCAAAACATAGGCAAAAGCGACGGAAACAAAACCATTATGAGCAAGTAAAAAGAAGGCCTGATTATACAAATAGCAGAAACATAAAAGACGCAAAATCAAAATAAATGTGTAGGTGATGAGATCAAGTGCAGCATAAAGTCTGGGGAGAAGACAAAAAAAAAGATAAGTAAATAAAGTAAAAATATCAGTTAAGAAAAAATAGAGGAAAATAGTAATAGGTCAGACTCCAGAACACAAGAAATAGACAAAAAAAAACATAGGAATTAGGCCAAGAAGAGAAAAGGAAAATAATAATGAAAGAAAAAGAAAAAAAAAAAAAAGTTCCAAGTCCGTAAGGTGGAAGGAAACTAGAGCCAGCCTTGCGAGAGATTTTTGAAGAGATAATCATCGTACAAATGAGGAATCGGAATAGACGGGAGGGTATCCAAGAACAAGGTAAATGCGAGATAAATACGAGACATGCAGTGTGGTAACAGAAGGAGAAAGGATAGAGGGAACAGAGGATAGAGTCAGGCAAGCAGTTATACAGAAATCATGAGTGGAATAAGTCCCATGCTCTACTGCACAGCGACAAGAACTCGTCCTTCTTTGCCCGCTGAGTCTCGGGGCTGTCACGGCCATACCCGAACGGCCCCTGTCTCTGAGCGGCAGGTCCATGGCCCAGTGGGGGTGAAGCACCCTCTTCGTACTCAGCACGGCGACGCTTAGATGCCGACGAGGGGGCAGCCGCCGCATGGGCAGTCGGCTGCGGAGAAGGTGGTGTGGGGGGCTGGTGGCTACCGTAGTGCACGATCTTGGGCAACAGTTCGGGACGGCCGCCAGCCAGCTCAGCCTGGGCCTCTTCAGCACTCTTGTACTCGCGGGTACGGGCACTGGGCATGCCATGTGTCATGTTGGCAGGCGGGTGGCCAGGTGACGGCAACGGCTGGGCAGAGCGTAGCGGTGGCGCATACATGCTAGAATGGTGGTGTGAAGCCTGTTGTTGTGATGACTGTGGCTGGCTGGACTGATGGTGTTGGTGCTGGTGATGATGCTGTTGTGGTTGCGTGGTCGCGTGCTTGGGCGTCGCATTGTCGTTGTGTGAGGAGCCGACCTTTCCAAAGACGTCGCTAAGAGGCGGGAGGCGGTTGTTGGTTTGGTTGGCAGGCACATGGTGGATGTGCGAGGTGTTGCTGAGCTTAGTGCCAGATTGGTTGGTGATATGACGGGTCAAGGGGTGGCCGCCTTGGCCAAGACCGGTAAAGGTCTGGCCCAGCGGAGCAGACTGAATGACACGCTCGTTCTGGAAGCCCTCGTGGTTGGGAGCCATGATAGACAGGCCCGGAGGTGCCTTGTTGCGGCGAGACATTCCCGGAGTCTTGGCACTAAAGCCGCCGTCTTTGGCTGTGGCAATGCCATTGGGGCCGCCATCCTTGGCTGATTGCTGCAATAACCGCGCCTCAATGATAGCGCGCTGTTGTTCACGAACAGTCATGCTACGCTGCAGTTGCTCCTTCATATTGGGATCTTGTGTCACAAGGCCAGGTGACAGGCAGGCGATGCCGACTTCCTGGATTCCCAGTCCATCACGAGCGGTCAGGGGAGGGCGAGCGGTAGCAGCACCAGAGCCAGAAGGCGCGGTCTTTGATAGATCCAGTTTGCGAGGACGGTGGCGCGTGGTAGGCATTTGGGGAGAGGTAGGCTCTTTCTTGACGGTAATGGACGGGACACGAGGACTATTACAAGCGGGGCACGAGCGGAGAGGTTAGCAAAGCCGAGGAAATACATGCAAGGCACAATTGGGTGATTTAGCAAGAATAGAATACTTACACGCTAGAGGGTGGCGACTTTCCAGTGTTTTGGTGGTTTCTGGGGCTGCGACTTCCGTTACGATGCGAGGGACCACCAGCCTGTCTAGCGGTGGTGCTGGGGGTGCTGTAGGAGTAGTTGTTGATCCTTGAGCTAGCAGGCGAGGTAGTCACGGGAGCACCAGAAGCAGTGGAAGCGGGAGCAGCAAAGTCATGGGCGTTCTTAGAGGAGGTTGACTTGGAAGAAGTTTGGTTTGCGGCTGAGGAAGAAGGAAACGAGGGCCGATCATGCGGAGCCGGCGAAGGAGCCATTATGGCAGCACTCATATTGTATGTCGTAGAAGAAGAAAGAAAAAAAAAATTAAAAAAAGGAGGAAAAGAAGATATACAGGCGAGAAGGATTTCGAGCTTTTTTTTTTTCTTGCGTCTTGGAAGAAAAAAAAAAATAGGAGATCGAGGAGAGAAAGAGAGAGAGAGAGAGTTGGGGGATCTTCTAAATTTCTAGAGAACCAAAAATAGACAAGAGGGCTTGAGAGGAAAGAGGGAGGGATAATAAAGGGTAGTTTCCTCAAGAGAAGGCAAGAAAATAAAGGATGATGAAGGAAAGAGAAGGAAAGAGACAAGAAGAGCAAGGAAGGTACAGCAGGTGCAATTCAGGTCAAGTTCGGTGAGAATCACAAACCAAGTAAGTGCAGCGCAGCAGGCAATTGCTCTGAAAGTGACCGTGTCTTGTCTCGTCTGGTCGCAGCTTCCTCGTTTATCCGGCTATGTGCCCTGGTCAAAGAATTAGGGAGTAGAAAAGGACGGAGAAAAAAAAAAAAAAAAGAAAAGATCAAAAGAGCGGTTGTTTTTTTTCCTCTTCTTTATATTGTTTTCTGCTTTTTCTCAGATGTTCGATCAAGAGCAGCCAGAAATAACCGATGGAGGGGGGGAGAGAGAAAAATGGAAATAGCCGTGACAAGAGAAGGTGAAGAATCAAGAAGGAAAGAAGCAGGAAAAAATAAGAACGAACTCGGGACGAGGGAAACACGTCAATCTATAAGATGGAAGGAACTTTGTCGTTGAGGTCTGCAATTGCAACAACGAAATAAAATCGAAACGGGGCTAGTGCCTGGATTGGCCTCGCCCTGGCTCCTATCGTAAAACCGACCTGAACCTGGAACTCAAAATGGAACTATAATGAAGGGAATAAAAAGAGAAGAATAAGAAGGGAATAAAAGTGTCGCACTAATATTTCCTTGCCTGTCTTCGCTTCTCGCTTTTGTTGCTTGTCCTTTGCCGCAGCAAAAAATAGCAATAAATTGAATTACAACTGTGGCGCGGAGATTTGCAAGGTTCAGGCTTTGTCAGGAGGGAGGGGTTTAGCTTGGGGAGGCAGACAAAACGACACGAGCAAGAACAGGTTCGAGACAGGATGACAAGGAGAAGAACAGAGAAAGAGAGAGACCACAGGGCAGAGCCAGTCAGCGTTAGTGGTGGGTAGCGAGTGGTGATGTGAAGAAAGAAAAAAAAAGAAAAGAAAAGAAAAGGAGGAAAGGGAAAATCGAGAAGGCGAGAGAGCGAGGGTAGTGTAGGAGCGGGCGACAGTGTAGCTAGTGTATTTGCGCTGGCAAGCAAGCTAGTCTTCTCAAAACGCGCCAAATAAGTGCCTAGTTAAAAGGACGTAATGTAATGTATGTATGTACGTCGATGAGACAAACAATCTGAATCCTCAAACAAATGTGGCAGAAATATTAGGTACACAGTATGCGCCGAACAACGAATTTATCTGGCAGACAGATGGAGTCGAGCGAATCTGGCTAGCAGAGGAGTAGCAGTAACCAACTAGTAGGGGGGAAGGGAAGGGGAAAACAGAAGAAGAAGAAGAAGAAGAAAAAATAAAGATAAAGTAGCGGTATGAGCAACAGGACTCAGCTCGAGACAGTTCAAAGGAGAGGAAGAGCTGAGGTTATATCCAATATCCAAGCCGTCTACCACGCTCAACATCTCTGCTGCTGACTGTTGTTGTTGTTGTTGTTGTTGTTATTTTTTTTTTTCCTTTCCTTCGTCTTTCCTGTAGACAAGCTCTGCGACGCAAGCTTCCCATGTCCCGAAAAGAGGAGGATCAAAACCTCGAGGGTGTGTGTGAAGACATGTAAAAGGCTTGGTAAATAATGAAAGTAAATAATAAATAGATAAAAGAGGGCCACCAGACGAGGCCCAAGTCTGAGATCATACACACACACACACACACACACACACACACGGGACAAAAAAGGGAAGAACCCCCTCTCCTTCCAGTCTCCCCAGATAAAGCAGGGGCTGCTAATGGAACACTCAAACGAAGAAAATTAAAGTCACCAGACATCGCATCTCGTGCTCTCTTCCGCTCTTTCTTCTTTCGCTCTTTCTTCTTTCTCTCTTCTCCATGAGTCTCTGGCCTGTGTTTGTGCTTACTGCTTGCTCTGCTCGCCTTGGCAGAGGGGAAACACACTGCCTGCCAGCCAGTCAGCCAGCCAGCCAGCCAGCCCATTTCCAAAGGCAAGAGCTGGGAGGTGTGCGTGGAATTAGGGCGCACAATCGAGAAGAAGAAAAATGGACCAAGAAACGTACCTTCCTTGCTAAACCTCGTAACTGCAACAAGATCAGTAGCAATAGTGAGGAGAAAAAAAAAATAATAATAATAAAAATAAAAAGACAGGGTTGACTGAAGCCACAAGCTTACACTGCAGCCAGGCACTGCACCCACTTCCTTCTATAGACACCGGACGACAGACCAAACAAATATTGGGTTCTGTTCTCATACAATCACCACTTGGCACTAGCATACAAGAAAGGTGAACAGACAGACCGTGTTGTTTTAACATATTACCAAGGGGAGCACGGCAGCAACTGCTAGTTAGCCAGAGTACTTGCTACTCGTTTAACAGGGGTCTGAGGAGAGGGGCTTCTTAGCAGGCTTGGGCGTGGGCGTAGTATAATATCATGTAGGCTATTTGCTTCCCCCTTGTTCGGTAGCCCGGCTTCTTGATTATTATTGTTATTCTTCTTTTTCTTCTTTTTCTTCTTTTTCTTCTTTTTCTTCTTATTTCTAGTCCTCTTCTTTACCTCCAGACAAAGCCGCTGTTCGTTGGTTCGCTCGCCCGGCCCGGCCTTGCAACATCAAGCATTATGCAAAGGAGTAGAGAGAAAACACACATGACATGCACTAATCAAGAATCTCAAATAAGAGCTTCTGTCCCGGACCGCAAGTCCGCATATTGAAGCATTACAAAGTAACAGGAGCAAGACTCTAAGAAAAGATCTTGCATGCACCAGCTTGATACCGCCTCTCCTGTTTCTCACCAAACCGCTCTTCTTTTTTTTTCTTGCAGGACTTGCGGTAATTTGATCAGTCAATGTTCCTCTAAATTTGGGCGTTTCTTTTTTCTTCGCCACTTAACTCTTGTCCTCAAGCGCTAGCAAGCTTGCGGCTTAGACCCATGAAACTTGGCTACTTACAATCCATACCTTAACTTCAGGCGGCCAAGCTCTGCTGGCCCCAATAGGAACTTTATAGGAATTTTGACAGGGGACAACTCTCTTCAACCATGTCTGTCTGTCTGTCCGTCTGTCTTCTTCGCTTTCCCCGCCTTCTATTCCTCTAGCCTCACCGTATAAAAAGAGAAAAAGAGAAAGATGAAGGGAGAAGGGAGAAGAAAAGAAAGATCCAGGCCTGCCAACACCATGATCTCGCTCCGGTACAACTTCGGCTCTACCTCAATCCCTTCTCGAACCAATATCCAGAGCCAAACCCTCCCCCAAAGACAGAGCAACAGCAACAACAACAACAGCAACAGCCCCTTGCCTTCAATATCGCCCACAAAACAGTAATGGCTAGCCCTGTCCCACAACACACTCCATCCAGTATGAGCAGCTACTCGTCCTTTTTTGGCTTCTTCTTTCCCAATCCCGTGCCTGGCCTAGCCCCAATCCCCCTGCTGCTTCCTTCTTCCTTCCTCTCCCCTGTCCCCTTGTCTAGGTTTGGGCTCCTCCTTCTTCTCATTTTTCTCCCTTGAAACAAGTTTCTTGGACCAACTAAAGTCTGCTCCTTCCCTCCTTAGCATGTATGGGTTAGCGGCCCATTTACCCTAATCCATTTAGTCGAGCTGATAAGTCTAAACCTTGATGAGTCTTTCTCCCTTGCTGAAGGGGCATAGTAGTATAGTAGTAGCATAGCGCAAGTTTCATTGGCTGCCGTAGGCTATTTCGAGTATCAGCCCGAGCAAATTTTGTATCCCACGATCGACGGATCATGAGGAGGGTTTTGTTGGAAGGCCTTCCGGGTTCAGGGACACTATCGTATCCCCAGGCCAGGAGAGACATGCTTCTAAGACGCTACGAATTCTAGCCCGGGCCTTTGTCTGTCGGTCCATACGTGGAGGTTACGTGTATCAATCGTGTTCGCCTCTGCGCCAATTACCTGCATAGGCACTACACTACGTAGGTCTTCAGAAAAACCAGACACCCGTCGGTCGCACTAGGCACTGCGCAGGCCATCTCTTTCTGCTCCTGATAGTAGTGGCATAGCCAGGATTCTTGAGAAATGCCTTACTCCTTCTCTGTGCCTCATGCTTGTCGATTGTCTCCGCCCTCCTTAGGTTCCAAAGTCTTTCCAGAAGAACAACCTTATACCTCCGGGTTGGCACGAGCCAGGTCGTATCAAACACCCGGGCCAGCATATTCTATGTGGCGAGACGAGAGTTTCTATTAGCAGTCTGTCTCTGCCCGCCTTGGTCTACTTGAAATGAACTGTATATATTTAGACAAGCCTGGGACAGACGATGGGCGCAAAGGGAGAAGAAGGAGGGCCAGGACCAGGCCTTGTTTACAACATTGGATGAGACGAAGATCACTGCGTCTAGCAGGAGCTAGAGCTAGAGCTAGAGCCAGAGCCAGAGCCAGAGCCAGAGCCAGAGCCAGAGCCAGAGAGAGAGAGGCAGGCAGGCAGGCAGGCAAACCATCGTGTGCGGCATGGTATGTGGAAGAAGCAATATGTGCTCGGCTCGGTTTATGTGTGCTAGTAATTGGTGATGTTTGAGGTTTAACATTTAGGGGGGCTAGGTGGTCTTTGTCACGCTTTTCAGTTCTCTTGTCTTCCCTTTCTACTCTCGTTCTTGTCTCAGAGATCTAGACGATCTTTTACTCTGCCCCCCCATTTCGTCCCGTCTTGTCTTGCCTTGTGTCATCTTGTCCCTATTTGTCACTTTGTCTGTGGTTTGTAGGTTTGGTGTTGGGGCGCACAATAGCCATCCGGTACTGGCGCTGGCTTAGTGGGAAATTCAGGTGCCTGTAACTGGGGCTACTGACCCTGAAATATCCTGGATTAGCATACAACAAGAAACTATTGTATTGTATTGGGGCTTGGTGGTAGGGGTCTTGTAGACCAAAGCTTTGGATCTAAGACCTGGGAAAGCTAGATTGAGGGGTTTTGCTATGTGCAACATCGAGCGAGGTTTGCGAGAGGACCTGTCTTGAACCGCATTGCTTGTTGTTACTGCTTTTGTTGTTGTTATTATTGTTGTTTGTTTACTTCCTCTTGTCCTGTTCAAAGCGCAAGCCAAACACAAAGCCGAGTTGAGTTGGAGAGACAAGTTGCATTGTTGCGGTGATGGAGGAGAATTTGGGGCTTAGCTGACAGCTAGTAGTAACCTGCCAAAGGGTTTTTTTCTCCTTGGTACAGCGAAGCTTAAATAATTAGGGTTGCTGTTTTGCTACCCAGCCAGCCAGCCCCAAAAAAAAAAAGTTTTTATTTTATTTTATTTTATTTTTTTTTTAGTCTTGGGCTTCACCACGTCTCCTTTACTGCATCTGCATGTGTACTCTACTCCGCCATGTACCATCTTCTTTGTTTCAAGCCTCCCCCTCTGCACACAATCTTCTCTCTTCCCTCAAAATCATCGAGGTGTCGTCGGCTTCTTACTCTTTAAAACAAGCGGTCTGGCTTTTGGCCCTTGCGGCATTTCAATCATAGGTAGCTGTTATCCAATACTTACCACCCACTTTCAATATTTACTCGCTTTCTTGCAAACTCTTCTCATATTTGTTTCATGACTGCGTCTATTGCTACTACGGCCAATCCGCCCCAACTATCCTTTCAATGTGTTGCATCTGTGATGTGACAGTAGAATCCTCATCGTTGATTGGCCCGTTCCAGATAAATGATTGTATCAGATGTCATTTTTCTCGGGTTCGTGATATGCATATCTGATACAACTAAGTAAGTCCTGACAAGCCTGAGTTTTCCGTACATGTCGATCTATGCAGCCAAAGGCGAAGAGGGGGTGTGGAGAGGGAGGACAAAGAAGAAGCAAGGGATTATATTATTTATTTCCCAGGTTTGCCTGAGAAATACAAATCTGCAGAGATGGAAGACTGAGACGGCGCACTCCTTGTACATACCTATGTGTGCACATGTTCCTCTGTTGACAAACACACGGAGTCGCGCATTCATGGTGTACACAACATTCATCCGCATTTGTCCCATGTATATGTGGCTGAAGGGAGTCTACATACAAAAAATGGCTTCGGAGTTATCGACCAACCTGAAACGGTTTCCAGCCTCTTGAACAGGGTGGTCATGCTACCCTGCCCTTCCTCCTCGTCCTCCCCGTCCTCCCCCTCCCCCCCCGTTCTTGATCTTCTTTGCCTGCTCTTCTAGCTTTGACACCTATGCCAGCAAAGCCCCTCCAATGACGCACTGCCCCTTGCTTCTTTATTGAGCTGGTTGCATCTTGTGGCAGAGCTTGCGCCAGCTTTGAACACGCACAACATCAAAATAAAAGGAAAACAGAAATCTCTGAGGTAAGGCGATGAAAGAAATGTCGAGCAATTTATTATTGACCATAAATCGAGGGGAGGAGGGAAAGAGAGGGAGAGTTGCCTCAGTTAAAGCTTGACTCAGCTGAGAGGCTCTTCTCAAACTCTCGCTCTTATCGTGAATCGATACAACTAGAAACGCCTGGCCGGTAATATTGGCAGTATCCCAGCCAGCACCTAGGTCGTTTTTAGGTTGGGCTCTGATACACTGCCTTCGATAGACGCCAACGAATACCTCTCCTCCTCTACACCCACCCAAAAAGCAACTAACCTTGTTTTGTTTTGCCGCACGTTATCAAATGTTGACATTAGGCTGGTGCGTGTTATATTCACCTTTCTTCTTCTCCTTGACCCCCTCTGACCCCTCTAAGTGCCTCGTTCTTTTCAACCTTCTAACTTACGCGCTTGCGCCTCGGATCTGACCGTGGCTTTGCTTGGGGGGAGAAGATAACAGGCTTATGGCTCTCTGGCCTCTAACAAGACCCTGTAACTACTTTGTTTGATACTAAACCCTTCTATAAGTCTGGGGTTATTATTGCTGCCCAGCATCTAGCCCGGCAAAGGAACGGGGCAGCGGGTTCATCGTCTATTCTGAGACTCCCCCAGGGCCTTTCCCTTCAATTTAGATATGTTGCAACTCCTGAAGCTTCTGTCGCTTTGCACTGTTAATAGTGACATCACCGTCATGAAATCAAGAATCAAGTTCCCAATAACCACAACAGTATTAATAATACTTGTCTGGGGGGGGGGAGGAGGAGTACACAAGAGACAGAATAGCCGTAGAAATCAAACCCAAACCCTAGCGAAGTTTCTCACTTCCTCCTTTTTTTAGCAGCTTCTTTCCTCACCAACTTTTACTTTACCCTTTTAAGGACCCTTCCTTGTGGCAGAATCGGCTATGCTAGCCTTGTCAAATTCTTCCCAGTAAGTTGAAGCCTCAGCCTTATGTTGATTCTGTTTTTGTACTGACCCCACTTTTACACCAACTTATTGTTCTCGTCGATCGTCATCAAAAGCCAAAACCTGAAAAGTGAAACAACAGGAACCAAGGAATCAGGCCGGATCTCGCTGTCGTCTGGCTCAAAAAAAAAAAAAAGAACAGGGCTTCTTTAAACGTGGGAAACAATGGGTCATAGAGATGACCGCGCGTAAGTCTTGGAGTGTTGGAGCTCCACACTACTACACCATCTCGGGGAGTGGGCGGGCGGGGAGACCTCATATCATCACCTTACACGTTGAGCTTCTTCTCCTTTCAGCTTGGAAATAGAAATTGACGTGCTTTGCTCTCTGTTGTTTCCTTGAAACCACAATCACGACGTTGGCCGCGGACCATCCCCATTTGGCCCTGGCGCAAAGCCCTTGAAAGTGAGGGAACTTGCGGACACGCGCCAGCCAATCAGGCCGTTGTCTTGTCCCCAGCATTGAGAACCTTGGAGATGACAGTGGTCTCTCTGAGGCTTCTCCTTGTAATGTGCCTTGAGTGGCTCTCGCCCACCTGAAAGCCATATTGACTGGGTACAGGTAGGCACGGAGGTAGGTAGGTGCCTGTGGGCATACGAAGTCTATAATCCCAATGCACCAGCGGCTTCGTCCTTTTGATATGTGCCAGTGCCATCTGGTGGCCCGGCCGTTCATTGCCACTCACCGGTAAAAATGACAAAGCGTAAATCTTCAGACGGCCGAGTTATTGTGCTGTTGGTGATAGCACAAGGAGCCGGTCCTATGCTTTTTCACTCTTTTTTTTTTTTTTTTTTTTTCCGTGGACTTTGTTTTGTTGGCTCGGCGTAATGCAGGCTAGTGAGCGAAAACAAAAATAAAGAAAAAAAGAAAAAAAAAATATAGAAAGCCTATAAACTCTTGGGTACTTCACGATCCCATCGCATGCAGGAGAGGGGTGACCTCGTAACTGTTCCTGTCCTTATCCGCTGTCAACTGATGGCTATGCTACACACAGTACACATAGATCCTTTCTGCTCTAACTTGCGCATGGCTTATTTCTTCTATACTGTACACCCGCTGCGGATTTTGACTTACTATTGGTGATTTTAACGTAATCTAACGCCAACATTGTCATTGAGACTGCCGAGAAATGAATATTCACGTTTCATTGGTACACTAAGCGGCATGATTGCCTTACGCAACAATGCTCAGCCATGCTCTTATTGTTCTGTCTAAGACAGTTATCTGTGCCAGAATCTGCATGTCAGCAATGCCGGGAAATTTCCCCTACGAATGCCAGTATAAAGTCTTCTCTCTTTTTTTTTTTTTTTCTCTTTCTTCTCCCCCATCCTGTCCTCTCTTACCGTGTTTTGTCTCTCTCTATCTGCGGGGCCCATGTCTTTCCTATGCTGTAGCCCTCAACCAAGACAACCGTAAGTCCAATATGGTCATACCATTCAGGTGTGGCTTGTTCCTTGTGGTTTCCCTGAATTAGAAGGGAGCTGTCTGTGTTCAACTTCGTTCCGTCGCATGGCGACCGATACGGTCTCCCGTATTTGCCAGCACAGTGCATACGAATACAGTCGGAGTACAAGCTCATGTACCTACATACACATGATGCATTTATACATGGGCTTGATATTGTTATAGCAGTGCCAGCACGCTCCATGTATCATCATCCCGCAACTTTCTCCGCCGCATCTCAGGTGATCATTGTATGCAGATACATCCTTCTTGTGTAAAGTACGTGTTGAGATGACACTTGTTTTTCTTGAGGGCCCGCCTTAGAAACTACCATCTACCCTAACATCAGTTTGGTAGCTGCTGTGCAGCGTAGATGCTGTGTCATGCAGAATCAAATTTTAGGTGCCGTGTCTATGCTACATCCTGGCCACCTACATGCGTTAATGGGTTTCCGGGGCATGTATGCAAGGGCTTTTGGCTTTTAAGCTGGAATAGAAGCATCTGAATGGTAATCTTCGGCTTTCCTGTCCTGTCGAGCTATGCTGTTGTGCATGTTTATGGATTTGTTTGTCTGTATGGCACTATCAATGGTAATAGGAAGGTGACGAGCTACCATGGTATAGTCCAGCTAAGGAGCGTACAATGGATAGTTGAATACGAAGACCATGAAAACTCACCGCTATTATCCCGGTCTAGAATATTCTCGACTTGGTGTCCGCTTTCATTGCCTTGATGTTGTTTCGGTGGAGTTGCTCACGTTGTACCAAAATGAGGTTCTATGTTGGAAACTTCAAGGGTTACACAAAGAGCTAAAGCTAGGGTTCTCAGCTCAATGCAGCCTGCCAGCTGACTGCAGCTGAAGAGAGCCTTATCGGAGTGACATAACTTATCAAAACTTTTTTTGAGATCGCATCGCAAGACCGAAGTTGACGGAAGTCGCATCGTTAAGTTTACTCAACTAGTCATAATTTGTCTTTATCGTCATTACCAGCACGCACATAACAATATCCACAAAAAATACACATTTCCCAGTCGATTTAAATCTCCACAAAGTCTTTTTCTACCAGTATGTCTACCGCCGACGAGCGCACGCAGTCCGAGGACGTCAGTATGGAGGATGCCCCCCCTACCATGGAAGTGGCGGCTGAGGAGGCCGAAGAGACTGAAGAGGAGCTGCCCCAGAGAGTCAGAATTGTAAGTGGGATGCCGTCTTGAAAAGGCTTGGAACGAGTGACATTGCAGCTAACGGAGAAATAACAGTTACCTGGATCGGACGACCGCGCTGCGTCATTTGAGTTTCTGGATGAGGGACACACTCTGGGCAATGCTCTGCGCTGGGTGATTATGAAAAAGTGAGTTGCTTGGATATGAAGTGTAGACTTTGGTGTGAGGCATAGGCTAACCGTGTTGTACTCTAGCCCCGATGTCGAATTCTGTGCGTACGCCATCCCTCACCCTTCTGAGGCCAAGATGAACATTAGAATCCAAACCTATGGTATGTCGAAAGTGACCTACGAATATGCCCCCTCCTACCCATACAATACGGATATAGATCGGAGACTAAACGAGAAACAGACGGGTTTGCTGTAAATGCCCTGCGCAAGGGCCTGAATGACCTGGCTGAAATGTGCGACGTCATGGCCGACAAGTTCACCGACTCTGTTCAAGGCACGAGAGAGTAAGGAAAACAAAAACAACAACTACTGTTTGCGTCAGTGCCATGACACTATTACGATGAGACAAACGTACGACGAATATCTCTAAAAAAAACAAACGATTTATGTATTTCTCCATATATATCGAGAAACGAAATAAAAAAGAAGAGGGAAGGGGAAAGGGGAGAGGGGAATAGGGAAATTTTGCTTTTGCTTCATCATCATCCAAGAGTCACTCATGATATCATAGAGAGCAGTGACTTAGGGCGTTTTAGTTTTCTTTTTAATTTACACACAGGGCCGTTGATTCACGTGCATATGCCATTCATATATACTCCTTGGCTAATATAACGGGACAAAACACTTTCATACAACAGTCGTCAGGACATCGAACTGTAGTAGCTGCTACTATAGCTATGATAATGGAATTTACCTTGAAAAAGCTCCGCTGGCAAGGGCTTGACATCAACACAGGCCATTGTGTAGTTGGGTGGACTGGTACCGTTATGTTTAGTTACGACCCTAGGCGTGATGTGAGATTAGTATGAACTGCGTCACAGTATCCTTTGCGTAATGATGAGTATGGGTATATGGGTCTACACAAGACTTACCTCAAGGAAGCCCGACATGAAGTTTGAGGGCAGGCGGTCACCGGCGCGCCAGTTCTCATCCTTGAAGTAGGACATGATGTGAGGGGTTTGCTTCCAAAAGTTCATGGTCTCCTACGGAATAATACAGTTAGAGGATGATATTAAAATACGGGCCGTTTGCTGTCTTGACTTGACGGCGAGAAATACGGCTGTACCTGGTATTCAGCGTTGCTTTTTGTCACTAAAACATCAACATGGTTGATTTTGTTGATAAAACGGTTCTTCTCAAACTCCTCGCGGATGCGCGTGCGGATGGCAGGCACGGGCTTGGGGACGTTGTACATGGTTTGAATTGTTGGGGCCTAGAATTAGTAGACCTTGTTAGCGCATGTGTAGAGTACATTGCAATATGGTTTCATGACTAAACAACACGGGCACATCGTTGACTTCCGCTTGAAGCGTAGTAAAACGACCCCGGGCTATTTGACCCTTGGTGTCAGGCCGGCTCCGGGTGACCCCACTCCCATCTTCACTAGCGTATCGTGTTGGTCTCGGGTATAGAAATCGGACATGCTAAAACGTACCGCGCGCATCCAATCGCGATAGGCGTGAATCACACGCAGCTTGGCATCGGACCAGTTGACGGCTGTCGTGAATATGATTTCTTAGCAAATGCACGCAATGCTATTGGTCGGATAATGAAGAAATTGGTTGACAAGAAGTTGTTGACGACAAAAACGAAAAAAGAACTCACACTGGCGAACCCGCACAGCTAATTCGGTAGGGAGAATGGCCATGGCGGGGGATTTCAGGGTCTCCGGTGATGGAACTGGAGGGAAAGGACAATTGAAAGATGAGAGATAACCAACCAGTCTTAGTTGACTTGGGATTGTCGTGAGCTACCCGCTTGCCGTTCTGCTTGTGCCAATGAAGGTTCCCGACAAGCACAGTGGGAGGAGACCCACTAGAGCTTGACATTGGCACGTGACAAGAAGTACAGGATCGATCGAGGCTGCGGTTTCTTGGTGCAACAAATCTAGCCCCACTTATATTTTCAACCCAACTCTCAGCCTTGCGGCTACATCGAACCTCACTGACATTGTATACGATATTCTCTGAACAACAACGAAATTCTAGCCTTAATTATTTCGCCACACTTTTATCAAAATGCCTCCGATCCGATCTAACAAGAGAAAGGCGCCACCGGAGGGGTTTAGCGATATTGAAAGCGATCTTTTGATATTCCAGAACAAAATGAAAGACGCGCAAAATAAGCCAACAGCGACCGGCCCCAAGCACCAGGCACAATGGGAGATTTTCCAGATTTCGCACCAGCGGAGCCGTTATGTCTACGACTTATACTATGAAAAAGAAGCGATCAGCAGGAAACTGTACGACTGGCTATTGAAGAACGGATATGCCGATGCGATGCTGATTGCAAAGTGGAAAAAGCAAGGCTATGAGAAGGTAAGTGAGTCGCATCTCTTTCACTATGGCTTAATGCTAACAAGCCGATCATGTTTGCGACAATAGTTATGCTGTCTGCGATGCGTACAAACCAAGGAAACCAATTTCAACTCAACATGTATCTGCCGAGTGCCTCGCGCACAGTTGAAGGAAGATCAAGAGGTCCAATGTGTCAGCTGTGGATGTCACGGCTGTGCATCTAGCGACTAAAAAGAAGACCCGCCTTTGGCTTACGACGAAAACGTACTACAACATTAATCGGCTCATTTTTATGAAAACCGACATGACCCCTTAGACTGCCGAATTGCTTTTTTTTTTCAAGATACCACGACGAGGATATACCTTTTTGATAAGGAGGGAGAGGGGGGTTAAAGAGTTGAAGGCAATGTGGAATACATTAAGACGCACAAGATGGGTACTGGACTAAATGAGCGGGTTGGTGAATGCTCTGGAGTTAGGATAGGAGATATTGGCTTGGTATATACACAATTTACATGTATTGATATATGGTTATATCTATTCCGTGAATCACGTTTGTATTTGTTTAAAATGCAACCTGGCGGACATTCGGAGAGAAATAAATGTAGTGAATCGTAATGCGTCGTAAGATCATTTTTATATATCGTAATGAAGGTGACGGAGTCTCATGTCCTAGAAAACCCGGCATGGAAGCCTCTACCAAACCGGATGTCTCGTGGGACAAACTTGAGTCCGGACATGGCATCGGCTAGATCTTCCATTTCAGTATCAGGAGTTGTCGGTGCACTCTGAGAGGTTTCATCTGAGGTAGAGCCATTATTGCTCTTGGCACTAGACGACACAGCAGCTTGAAGTCTGTTTTGTGGCTTAGTACGCGAAGATGAAGAGATAGCAGGTTGACCGGGGGTAGGGGTTTCGGTCATAGGAGTGTGATTGGTAGAAGCCCTGGTGGCAGTGACGATGGCTGGTCCAAAAGATGACCGCCGTCGGTAATAGTTGCCTTCGTGAAGAAGAGAGTTGCGGCCGTCGATGCCGTCCCGCGTAACTGCAAAAAAGAAGTTTTTAGGGTAGAGATGTTTGTCAATAAGATGCATGCGTCGCTTTTGCGGTGTAGAGCACTTGCGTTCACATGATTCTACAAAGCAAGAAAACTGCATCGCTTGTTAGCATAGATACCACGACAAGAATTGATTGTGTATATAGGGGAAGGAAGGAGGAAGTTATTGTATTACTAACAGTTTTCTCGCCTCTTTCTCTTTTCACAGCTGTGAAAGCATCATGACACTCTTCAATGTGTACATCTAGAAGATGTTCGGAGGGCAAATTGCGGTGGCATTCGTAGCAACGGTATGAGTGGTCGCGTGCATAATGGGCCTCGTAGTCGTGGTAGCTCTTAAATGACACGGGGTCCTTGTGGGGAGGGAGGCAACATATCATGTTGGATACTGGGTAAGAATCGTCCCTGGGATCTAGAGGTTCTGAATCTAATTGAACGGCCTTCGATACGGGATATAAAGCGGCTATAGCCTCTTGATCTGAATAGTGACTGTAGTCCTCTTCAGAATCCCGCGAGCGCTTCATTTGTGATAATTTGTTTAAGCTTGTGTTTTACCTCCTTGCATGTGGTTTGGCGGGTGAGACAATCAAGATTAAGGAAAGAGAAACTGTGCACTGGAATGGAGATGGCGGGGTGAATTGTACCTCAAATAGAAATAAGAAAGACCTGACCGGACAGCACAGGCAAGACGGGAGGCAAGCCTCGGGGGTTATTGAATGTGTAGATAGTCCGAGGACGATGAATAGCACAATACCTTGTGAAGGCTGTTAGGTTGAAGTCAGCACACAAGGCTAGATAGAATATGAATTGTAATAGAGGAGGTTTAGGCCCGAAGGAAGAAGAATGCCGCTTTGTCGCCCACTGGCGGGCTTGCCAGCACTTTTGCGGAAGGAGCGCAAAGCCCCCACTTCCAGGGCACAGACTAAACTTTAAAGTATGGCTCATCACTCCATAGGGTATGGGATATATTAGCCGATTATTAACCATAGATAAGGCAGCACAGATGATTTGACAAGCATTACGTCATACGGAACGGAACAACGTATATCATGAACACCACAATCAACTATCACCATTTATTGTTGATGGAATGAACTACTACTGCTTGATTTGGTCGCTATATTGTATTGCCATGTATTGCGTTTTCATTTAGCACATGCTGTCCTGGAACTACCTTATAGATATCTCACGTCTACGCTGTTGAATTGCGTCTTTCTGCCCCATCTTTTACTCCTCGTCTAAGAATTTCTCTCCAGATGGAAGTTGCTTGAGCATTGCATGGATATATTTAGTACGGCGGATTTCACTGGATGTCCGAGTTCTTGTGAAAATTGAGCAAATCAAAGGCTAGAATCGCGTCTGTATCTCTCATAATATCCATTTAGAATACTCAGTTCGTTCAAGCGGGCAGAAAGAGACGTTGAATGAACGTGTTGAATAATGCGTGATGCAACATGCCCATAGAAGGGAACTGGCTTATGTGCAGATGAAAGTATTAGATTCCAAGCACTCAAAATGAATCCAGGAATGTTTTTGAAGAATGGCGAAAAGTTCTTGGCTGCGGTTTTTGAAACTACCTCAAGTAAATCTAAATTCCCATCGGCATCGAATAATAGGTTGCTTCACTGCCTTGGTGCTGGATCATCGGCATTCCACGGAAAACAACATTGCTAGGCTTGCCAGGCGGCAGTATAGCCCTACTCAAAAGCCCGTTTCTCACGAAGAGTTGCCAGCTGAACTCTTTGCTTTCAATCGAATTTTGGGGTACTTGGACTACCCCGCCTGGATAGCCGATACCACGTTTGAGTGTCTATTACTTGACCTGAGCTCTAGTATATCCTTTCATTTCAGATAGCAAGAACAAGGGCCCTCCGACTTTGAAACAACAGGCATTTGGCTTGTTTCCATAGTATTATGGAGTTGTGCAGATCCATTGTTACACTGCAAATCAACGCTAGGGTTATTAGGGTCAATATCAACCGACATTCTGCCGAATGAAATGGGAACCACCTCACGTGCGAATAGCTCTACATTGGGAGCTTGTCGTCGGAGCTTTGGTCTTTCGACACAACAAGTGCTGGGCAGGCTTGGGGGTGACAAAAATTCCTTGTCGAAATCACCTTACCGGGGGGCCTTTTTATTTCGATGTTCAGGTTTATTTTTAATTTTATCGAATTTTTCTTTTATTTTTATTTGCCCTTTTGGTTGGCCACTTCATTTTTTGGGTCGTCGCAAAAAACGCTAGTTGCGGCTCTATGATTGGCTGCGTCACCTACCACTACACAAAATACAAAAAAATAGTGGCAGCCTCGTCATCGACGTTATTTTTTTTTTTTTTTTTTCCCAAGGCTTGCCTCGCCTGACGAGATTTTCAAACCCACGGCACGTGTTCGTTGGCTGGCTACACCTGCCTCTAACCCATGATTCCGCATCTGCTTGCTGTCTTTGATCTCTGACGCGTTCAACCGAAAGTCTATAATCCGCAATCTGCACGCTACTGCACTCACTCATAGCATTGCAACTTCGAGTGCCTGCGGCGTATTTTCGCCTCCGACTTCACTCTCCCACCATCACCTTCAGCATTGGATTCTTTGCTGTGTCGTGATATCGCTCTCTTTGCTGTCTCTTTGCCCTCCCTCCGCCTCCCCCAACACCCTTCTTCTACCTTTCTCTTCCACTGGATCTTTTCTGCCTTATACTGCTTGGTTTTGGGCATCTTCATGATCCGGTCTCTCATCATCCTCCTTCTTTCTCTCGACCACAGTGCTGATACTGGCCAATGCATTGTCTTGTCAGCCAGAGTTCACCGAGAATAAGACCTAATATTTGGCAATTCAGGCCGGCTTTGGATTATGGATTCTCGACGTCTCTGCTTTTGCTGCCTTGACGCTTTCCAGCACTACAACAACTACTGACTGCTCGCTCACCATTACATCACTTGTACTGCCTTAAAAAAGTAGGGTGGTTGCTGATGTCGTTGTTCTGTTCAGTCACATTCTTGTCTGCTTGATGATACTTCCTTTTTGAAGAATAAAGAAAAAAATCTTCGCCTTTTTTATATCTGGGACACACCAACCCTTCCTTGCCTTATTTCGGCGCGTCCCTCTCCTCTTATTTATCCCAACTATCTTATCCGCCTCTTTCATAGAGACCTCTCTTGTCGCTGGTTCCTCCAACCATTGTATCATCTACGATGCCTACCGTAGTTGAAAATGCGGAGGTGGCGCTTGCCTGGAAGTATGTCTATATTTCCTAATTATATCGTCCACTACTGATTCTGTCTGCTAACCACCAACTTGCTGAAGGGAGGCTTGCAAGCTCCGCAAGAGCCTAGTCAAGCACATTGATCGTCTTATCGAGTCTAATGCAACAGCGAATGATAAGAAGACTTTCGACAAGGTTGAAGACTATGTTGCCAAGTGAGTAGCATTCGAGAGTTTCTTCAACAGGTACCAATTCCGACCAAATCCTGACCTTCTCCTTCTCTAGGTTCCGCCTGTCTTGCATGCAAATAATCTTTGCTGATTTTGTCTACGCTACGGAAAACCATGTTCAACGTGATCTTTGGGAAGCCCAGCTCCATGTCAGCAAGCTTTACCGTGCTGTGATTCGCGAATCTAGAGGCCAGCATGTTGCGTTGCGTAGAATTGAAAAGCGTTACGCTGGGTTTCTCAACCTGTGCCAACTGTTTTACGAGGGCTATGTTCAAAGGTTGGCAACGGCGTATGAGCTCCCTGTCCTGACTAACATCGCCCACCGTCTTAATCCCAACCCCAACGACAAGAGTATTGGTGGCATGATCCAGCCTAGTGATCTCCCAAAGGAACTCCTAGAAATGGTTATAGCCGCCTGTCACGATGCGCTCATTGCCCTCGGGGATCTCGCCCGATACCACCTCAAACTCAAAGGCAAAATGAACCTCTACGAATCTGCCGTTTCTTTCTATAGTCTGGCAAACGATCTCAACCCCGCCATTGCCCATGGGCACCATGGCATTGGACTTGCCAGTGTTGAAGTGAGCAAGCACTTCCTCGTTGTTTATCACATGTACCGTGCTGTTGTCGCTCAGGAACCCCACCCCAACGCTATGAACAACTTGGCTACTGAGTTCTCTCACCTCAGAGACCCAAATGCCTCTCTTGCTACCAAAGATCCTTCCCCTCAACAAGTTCTCGAGATCATTTTTGTTCGTCTCCACGCTTACTTTTTTGTTGGAAATGAAATGCCTAAACGCGACGAACTTGAGCAAGCTTTCTTTCGCCGTTTGGAAGAGGTGCTACTGACCATCAAGCCAGACCAATTTCCGAACATTCTCTGCATGGCTCTTGTCAATATAAGCGCTTGCGCTGTCGCTAAAGAAAAACGTAGGTCTGAATTTGCATCATCTCTTTGAACCTCTACCCACTAACAGTTTGCTAGTTTCTGAAGCAAAAGCGAAGCCCCTCTTCTATCAATATGTAACCGCTTTTAACTTGCGTTTTGCGGGTTACTTTGCCTGGATTTTCACTCGCCGCATGTATGAAACATACAACCTTGGCACCTCCTCTAGCAGTGGTAAACTCCAGCTTGGAGTTGCAAAAGGACGAAAAGAGCCTTTTGTGCTTGACCATATTGCCGATATGAGCTTGCGGGTCCTGAGACTGTACAGTGCTTGGCTGCTTTCCAACAAGGATGAACTTGCCTCTCAGATTACTTCCCTCGAAAAGCCTATCACTACTTTTATCTGCCAAATGGCTCGAGGCTTGACGACTTTGACTTTCTACTTCCAGGGCCATCTTGAAAATGCTGCCCATGAATGTGGTGGACACCTTCCTATTAGCAAATATCTACTGGAGGAGGACAACGATATTGTTCAGTGTCCTGCTATGGGTACACCTGCTATCGACAGTTTTCTCAGAAATCCTGACACTGAAAAACCTCGCCAGCCTTTTGCTAACTACCGCAAAAATCGGGAAAACCTCTGGACCGAAACCATCTTCAGAGTTGCTGACATTTTGACTTCGTCTCAAAAATACACCACTGACCCGACTTTCCCGCTGACATATGCTGTTCTTCCTGGCCGTAAGCTTGCCTATGCTGTTGATGACAAAATCCTCCCTCACGCAAAGGACTTTGATCTCGGTACCGGGCCTAGCTCTAAGTTTCCTGTCTGTGTTTCTGCCATTGAAGAGTTGGCTCCCTCTCAGCCTACTACCCCGATGAACAAAGACGTGGAGACGATGGAACCAGAGTCCGCAAATATCCATTCTGAAAAGCCTGCCAAGTCTTTGGAATCCTTACCTTCCCCCAAGACTTCTAACTTGGAGCCTGCTCCGGAAGAAACAACTGTATCAGTGCAGAAGGAGATGAAACCCAAGGAGCTTCCTTCTCTCAGTATCCGAACTCAAGTTGCTTCAATCCCTGCTCCCCTGAGTGCTCGTGACATGTCTTTGTCTCCAATTTTGGCTCCCCCAGCATCTGCACTTGCAGTTTCGCATAGTTATATGACGGACGATAGTTCGCAGCCCTACAGCTCTAGTCCTTTGGACGGTTCTCGCAAGATTCCTGCCTTGGAGTGGAGCTCTGTCTACACTCCTAAGCCAGCTGGCGGTGCTTGGAAACAACTCACTGCTGACCAGTATTACAGTGGTCCTCTACGCAGAAGCAGCCAAATGGGTGGTTCTTCGGCCACTGCATCTCCTTTAATCGGTATGCAGAGGGTCTCTACTCCAGCCCAGAATGTAGAGCACCGCCAGCAACTACTGAATACACTACTTGATGGTGCGACGTCTGGAATCACTCCAGCCTCGTCACCACATTTGACATCTGGCTATCTGCAAAGTATGACCCCCTTTCAGCAGTCGCAGCAGCCAGTAGATCCCCCTCCAGGCTTTGGCAACATCTCAAGCTCTACCCCGTTTCTCCACTCTAGCAACATATTCCAAGGCACGCCACAGCAGCTTCAACCACGCAACATGGTTATGGCCTCTCCCACAACCATGACAGGTAGCCAGCTCGAGTTGTACCAGCAACAGCAGCAATACATGCATGTTCGACAGCAATATTCTTCGAGTCTTAACGCCACTGAAAACACAACTTCCAATCCTCCACCTGGATTCTCCAGCGGCTCCTATAATCCTCGCTGAAGAGATCCATCTGAGATAGATTTGCTTTTTTTTTACAAGGCATGCAAGAAGCATACTCGTAATTCATAACAGCCTCTGTTGTAGTCTGAATAGAACTGCTCAGATAGATAGAGGGTTCACCTGCCACCTGAAGCGGATGGTCTTACATATCCTAAGAGATCGCTTAAGTCTAGGCGGGGGCGGTACTTGGTCCCTCTGAAATCGATGCACATCGTACTTGCTGGTCGTCATCAGATTGATGGACAATTTGGCGTAACAGCTGCTCAAGCCACATACATCACTCACCTCTGGCACTACAATGGAATCTACAAAGGAAAAGACAAAAGGAAGACGGTGATAATTGCTTCTTTCCCTCCTTAATTTGGATGACAAAAAGAAGAACGCGCCTTCTTCTTTTCTCGTGGTATATGTATGTGGAGGATATTATGCGTGCTGAAAGAAGTCAAGGTGATATATGGTATGATGCATTTACTTCATCCTCCATTTTTTACCATAATTCCAAGCGCGTGATCCTCAGACTGGCACCTTTGGTTGGATTGTAAGTTGGAATATATTGAATTTGAATAAGCAAGAAAAGAAAACCAATAAATGAAACAGTATTCGTGCATGTTGCTGTAGTCGTTGTTGAAACCGGTTTGATGCTCCTTTCTTTCCCGCCGACCAACCATTCGTAATGTCGTTTTATGTGATAAACCCAGTGTGCCCCAAACCCTACAACGCCGAAATAATTGGAAAAAGAAAATCTCTCCGTACAGCCTTTTAGCTCATCTTTTGTAGTAATCAAGGTTATTTGTGGTATCATGTTGAGATATGACGTCGAGAAATGAAAAAAGAAATATAAAAAAAAAAGGCATGGTGACATATATAGTGCAGTCACCCCTTAAGCAGAGTAGGTCTTCTTCTCGGTAGGGAATCTACAAGTCATAATTAGTTGGCTAATTGTCCTCGACTCTTTTTGCTCATATAGTGAGAGGATGGGAAAATAAAATAAGGGATAAACTTACGAAGGACCCAGCTCCTGAATGCTCAGGCGAGCGAGCCACTGACCCATGTTGACGTTAGTAGTAAGGTCCTTGCCCTGGACCAGACCAGCAACAAAGCCGCCAGCAAAAGCATCGCCGGCACCATTGGTGTCGTTGATCTTCTCAGGCTCAATGGAGTGGACAGGGAACTCTTTGACCTCCTCCTCTCCCTGGATAGCGACGAGAGTAGGCTCAGTGCCTTGGGTAATCACGACAGTGCGCTTGCGCTGAGTGTTAATCTTGGTAGAGTTGGCCAGGGCCTTAGCAATATCAGCACGCGACTTGCCCTCCATGCCGTTAGAAGCACCGTAGGCCTCAATCTCAGTCTCGTTGCAGATAAGATAGTCGACGTAGGGCATAGTCTTGCCAACGGGCTCAGAAAAGAACTGAGGAATGAAGGGGGCGGCCAGGTTCAAAACGAAAACCTTGTTAGTAGCAGCAGCGTGCTGGCCCAGCTCCAGGATGGCAGGGGGGCAAACGGTGAAGTGGTAGCCACCGATGTAGAAGAACTCGGCGTTCTCAGCGAGAGCCCAAATCTCGGGGCGCTTCAGATGAGAAATCTCGTAGTGGTTGGCAGCATTTAGAGCAGTGCACAGCGAACGGTTGTGGCCGGTAATGACGACACCACAGCGGCCAGTAGGCTCCTTGGAGTCGACACGGTACTCGGTACGGAGGCCAGCAGCCTTGGTGGCATCACGCAGAATGGAAGCGTACTTGTCATCACCAACACCACCCAGATAAACAACGCTATTGGGGGGCAGGATGTACTGAGCACCACGAGCAGTGTTCTGGGCAGCACCACCGGCAATGAGCTTGGCATCGTAGTTGTTCAGCAGGTCATCATACAGGGCCATGTGGCTTTCCTCGGCCAGAATAGCGTCGTTAGCCTTAAGGTTGTACTTGGCCAGCAGAGCATCGTCACCGAAAGCCTGGATGTCTATACAGGGACAGGGAGTGTTAAAATGACATAAAGATTTCCTTAATTAATAGTGACATGAAGAGGGGTAGAAGAGCTGGCGGAACGCTGGCGGCGGCTGCATGCAAGTGCATGCAGCGTGTCAAACTCACCCAAGAGAGGGTTTCCAAGAACTAGAAGAGGGAATTCCTTAGTAGTCGACATTTTGAAGGATGTAATAAGCGAAGATATAGAAATAATGAAGAGAAGGAAATAAAGAAATATCAACAGATGTTGAGTAAGAGAAGAAGAAAAGAATATAAAAGAGGGAAAAGAAAAAAAAAAGGAACAAACATTTTCTTGGTGGGGTTACATGCAAACAGCAATTGCCTCCTTTGGCTCTTAGCGGGGTTAATCTTGTTTGCGCCTGCGGTTTCCGAAAAGAAGCAACGCAAGTCATGATGATGACCAACAATTGATAATCAATCATGTAATTTCTCGAGTGCAAAGCAACAGAGATAGTCCCTTGAGGATTGATCACAGGGTGGATGCTGTTTAGATTTCCATTAATTCTTGGCTGTAGTCAAGACGAAGAGGTATCTGGTCGCAGGCTGAAGAGCTTTAGACTTGAAACCTGTAACTAACTTAGGGTTAGTGACAGTGACCAACTCTTTTTGACGGCATCTAATCTTAATAGCTTCGGTCTGTACAGTACGTCTTTTACTTTGTGTTTTTGCCTTTTTGAACTTTCATTTTGTTTTTTTGCCTACCCAATTGCCGTTCATGACAGCAGGACAATCAAGAGGCACATGAATAATGGGAACAGCTGCTACAAGGGGTAGATCCGCAATACTTAAATCCAACCTTGCCTTTTTGTTTGTCCAAGTTCGTCATAATCATCGCTGCTAGAGCTTTTCCATCGCGCCCATCTAGAAATAAGGGGCCTCAAAAAATCAACTAGGAGACGCGAAAAAAGAAATACCCTGAGTACTTTGCCAATCGAGTTACTTTTTTTTTTTTTAACTGTTGTGCAAAGCACGGTCCCAAGATGCAATACCTAACACCGTCCCTATGAACCAGACCCACAAAGAACCCAAGGATACGTTTAGTCCTTGGTCTTCTGGGTACCACGGAGCAGACCTGTTCTCCGGGCAGCAATGAGACCGGCCTTCTGACCCTGGGCGGCGTACCGCGAGATGGTCGAAGCCTTACCAATGTGCTGGTGGTTACCCTGTAATGGGGGTCAGTAAACTGGGTTTCAAGTTTTGAGGAATGTATTATGAAAAAACTTACACCACCGTGAGGATGGTCAACGGGGTTCATGGCAACACCACGAGTCTTGGGCCAGCAGTTACGCTTGACAGCGAACTTGTGCTTGGCGCGGGAAGCCTCTGTAGAGGGAGTTAGTAAACCGTTAATCAAATATAGAAAACCTGTAATGGGGAAAGTTGCATTTGTTTCGTAAAATGCTGTTCCTTCAGGTCTGGAGGGGAGAAGAATAACGTACTCATCAGGGGCTTGTCAGTACGACCACCACCGGCGACAATACCAATCATGGCACGGGCAGAGCTGGTGATGACCTTCTTGGCACCAGAGGGAAGCTTGACACGGGTCTTGCCCTCATCAGCGTTGTGGCCAATGATGGTGACGTAGTTGCCGGAGGTACGGCCCAGAGCACCGCGGTCGCCAGCGCGCTCCTCAACGTTCGAGACAACGGTACCCTCGGGCATGGAGCCCAGGGGCAGGACGTTACCGATGGTGAGCGAAGCCTTCTTGCCGGCATAGATGAACTGGCCGGTGTACATGCCTTCGTTGGCAATGAAGGTCTCGGTGTGCTGCTTGAACTTGTAGGGGTCACGGAAGACAACCTTGGCCAGGGGGGCACCACGACCGGGCTCGTGGACAATGTCCTTGACAATACCACGGATGTAACCGTGACGCTCAGCATAGTCGATCTTGCGGAACTGAGCGGGGGCCTTGCGGAGGCGGGTGTTGGCAGCTGCGGAAAAATGCTATGTGAGCAATTGTGTTCTAAACGCATTCAAATTGACATGTAGCTTGTTGCTCTAATGACTGTATGTATAGTGGTAAACCGGGGGTTCCAAGTCTAACAAAAAACGGCTCGATGGGCTATTTGAGATAATCGTAACGTTCGATGGATCGTTGGAGAGGTTATAGGAAAAAAATTCGTCGAATGGAGAAAGAGAGGGGGAGAGCCTTACTGAAGATGCTGCCACGGCCCTTCCGCTGGTTGCGAATAACTCTACCCATCTCTGCGGTTTATTGGTATAAAACGAGACGGAAATATGCTGCCAGCAGCAGTTAGAAAAAAAAGGAACGTTCGTTGGTTGATACCGCAAGAGTATCTCTAGCTATCATAAGGGGGACTTACCAGCAACGGCTGTTGGTTATCGTCTCCTCGAAAGACTTCAGAAAGGTGGGTTGCGAAACTTCCTTGAGAGTAGGTGGTTCGCGTGGCTTAGGCCACAGACAATAATTTTTGTGTGAGAAACCCTCACTAGCACGTGACCGTAAAAATTTGGTGCGTGGGGCCAATTCTAGCTTTTGAATTACAGCATTACTGTGGCTTATGGCTAACGGAAATGTGGACCAACTTACAGAAGTGCGAAGTGGGAATTTTATCTTTGCTGGCAGCCCACCTTTATTGAAGGTCTCCATTTTAAATCCTGTCAACTCTCCATTGGTCTTATTGCAGGGCTACCCGTGGCTTGAGTGCCTGCAGCATTGTATGGAACCAATCGCTGTGTATTGATAGTGGGGGAGTTTGTTTATTGCTGTAGTTAGATATTTTGCACGTCTCCACGCTGACTGAATAGTAATGACGAATAACGAATGGCCAAAATTAGAATTTATGTCGTCGGGCGATTGATCGTTCCTACACAACTGGCTCCCTTTGTTCTCACGAACACATTTCTGCTGCTTCTAGGAAGGTTGATTGATTTTTTGCCCCCTTTCGTTTGAGGTCACTTTTCTACAATTCTCTTTTCATATACTTGTTCTAATTACGTTTGATGTGAGAACTCCAATAGAGCTTGCGTGCTTGCTACGCTCGAGTACAGCTGAACCTCTTGCATCATGCGAGACACTATCCATTCCTTGAAGTCATGACTAGCCATCATTAGTACGGATTGTTGATATCGATCTGGCATGTCAAACTTTTTGGCAGGTGAAACATAGAAGCCCGGGTTTATCCAACACATGATCGTGCTTGCTTGCGAAGAACATCATGGCACTATGAGAACATGTGCCCTTTATATTAGCCATGACTGGAACTTGGGAACTATCTTATCATGATCCAAATCTAGCACAAGTCATGTTTTGTACGTAAGAGTATGTTCGCTGACAAGTTTGTAGATCATATTTTGGCCTCAATGAAACTTGCCTATCCCGTCTTGACCGTCAAGCGATGCAAAATGGGGGATGGCGCGGGACGTTCCTAGAAAGATGCTTAGTCCACTTTCTGGACACCGGCTGCTCTAACCATCAACTGAGTATGATTATTATGCGGCTTCCATAAGTCTCGGGCCATTGCTTTGCCCAGGGTTGTAGGAGGAAGCTTTTATCAAACTATACGGTCATGTCATGCGACCTGCATAGGACGGATGTGAGCTGGTAGTATACTGGCGATATTTGCCTACCATCGAGCCCAACATTGGATAAAATTGACGAAGGGCGGTGAGACAGAACACTGAAGGCTATGGGACGTGATATCATAACCGTGCGAGCCGACAAAGAAAGAATATCCCTATCAGTTCTTTGATTTCCGAAATTCCGAAAACTTCTATTCTACTACACGCACATGTGGCGATGATAGCTGTTTGAAAAAAAAAAAAAAGAAAAAAGAAACAGGAGTGTCATGACTTTGCATCTTGGAACAAGCCGTTGTTATGCTTGGTTTGGATATGGCCTAATATGAAGTAGGTAGGATGGACGAGGTATTGACGATGGCTTCGACGCTTCGATGCATTTGGGTATAGCATGAGTGTCTCTTTGTTTTTCCATTGACTACTGGATTTGGCCTCTAAGTTGTCATCAAGTCTTCTGGACGGCGTTCGGCAGTTAGAGAAAGAAGTCTTGACGACGGCCAGCAGCTAGGCTTCAATTCTTTGGAAGGACAATGTGATCAGAGGCACTTAATATTTATCTCGTGTCAAATAGCACTTTGACATTTTGGACCGAGACTAGCCAACAGGTATTGCTGATGAAATGCAGGCTAGAATTAAAAGGTTCGCCCCGGTGCTGGTCTTGGTGCAGTGCTGGCTGGGTTCATGTATTGGTGGGATAGCCATGGTGTGTAAAATTTGCCCTCGTCCATGTTGGGCTGCCGTTTTCTACCTCGTCCTACTTTTGACTTGGTCAAATCCAGCCTCCTAACGTCTCCACAATCTTTCTACATCTTGATATTTCTCCCACCCATCATACCTCCCCCCCCCCAGCTTTGTCCTATCCTAATACATAACTTTCTTAATAACAACACAACATCGCCATTACTTCCAATAAAATATCCGTTCGCCCACACAACAAAACTGCCTATATTCTTCGAAAAATTCGCGATGTCTGACGACTCTTCTGATCTGTCATCAATTTCATCCTTATCACCGGCCCCATCAGATTCTGAGCCTGAAACTACCGATCAAAACAAGAACGGCATTTTGAAGTTTTTCAAGACAACACCTAAGGCGAAGTCTAAACCAAAGGCTAAAGCTCCGCCCAAGACGCTATCCAAGGCTCAAGCCAAGCCCAAGTCACAGTCACAGGCCAAACCCAAGCAAAAGAAGATCATCGTAGCCTCCAAGGAACCGTCACCGCCTCCACGCAAGAGAGAACCATCTCCTCCACATGAATATGTGTTTGCCGATAATCCAGACATTGCGGTAAGTACAGAAGAATAAATAATCTGCTCCTCCGAGGTTGTGACGATGCGACTTGTCGCGCGTCAGGATGCTGTTGATTCTGGCTGTTTTGTACATGTGAAGCAGGGTTAAATTGCGTCGTGACTAACGTTTCTTTCGTCTGGCAGTTCATTGTAATGTTTCGAGCGCGTTTCAACGATATTTTTTCTGCACATCTTGCCACGTTTGGCCCACAAGAATTTGAAAACGACATCACCGACTTTTTTCCGGGAAACCGCGTCGAAGGGTTTCTCTGCGCGCTGCTCGTCCTCATTCTCAATCGTAAACAGGACGTCAAGTATGGCACCCCCTGCGATCGCTATTCTACTGCGTCGCGCAAGCCCTTACTGACTATGATCACCGCTTTAGGCCTGGCCATTACAATCGCGCCTTGGAAGAAGCCATCTCAACTCATAAAAATCAGTGGCCCAAGTCTTGGGAAGGGAAAAGCCCCGTTTCGGGAAGTAATACTTTTCAGACTCTGGCGCCAAGTGACAAGGTAAAATTCATTCTTGGATGTTTCCTAGTTGCAGGACGTTCGAAGTAACTCAGGTCGCTAACCGTTTTACTAGCTTATCCTTTTACGCACGCTCATTCATTGGGCGCTTGCTTCATCCGAGTCCATTCGAACCTTAGTTGCGAAATCATACAAAAATCGCCATGGCGAAGATCGTGCAATTCCTCTTTCAGTACAGGCTTGGGGCTCCGATAGCGAAAAAAGACGCTACTTTCTCATTGAAGGCCGCGATGGGACTTCCTTTAGAATATACCGCGAGAGCAATTTTCAAGGGCTTAACCGCACATGGTGGTCCGTTGCAGACTCTATCGATAGCTTAAAGGCCTTGGCTACCAGTTTGGAGGAGAAGGATGGAGGTCCCAAGGCGAAGAGTCTTGCGCATTCAATGCGCATGGCAATACCTCGTCTTGAGGAGAGCGAGGAGGTAAGAAACCACATGTTACGGGGGGCTAGACCACTACTAAAAAGCTGCCGTAGAAACGTCGCCGTCGCGAGTACCGACTCAAAACAAAGGAACGCTTCCTCAGGCCCGACCCGGCCCACTCTCTTTACGAAGGCCGCACCCGTGGAAAGCGCGTCAAATACACGTTTTCAGATGAAGATGATGTTTTTACCGACTATTCTGCACGCCGTTCTTCGAGGAACACCCGCAACCATACTCCAGAAGATGTTCAAATTCCGGTGCAACATTCTAGATCGACCCGATCCACGCGCCTTAATCTGGATGCTCAATTGAGTGATACTGAAAGTGCACCCAATGGCTCGAGAGAACCTTCGGTTGGGGCTAATGGCAGACCTCGCCGACAAGCTGCCCAAAACCAAGGCTCCAAGCGTAAATCCCTCCATGCAGCTGAACTCAACGTCTCCGACGACGATGATCAAAGCATTCCGGAAGCAGATGATGGTGGCGAACACATTCCAGATGAGTCCATTAGTGAGGATGAAGAGGAGTTTGCTGGCGATGATGAGATGGGCGATGATGACGAAGAAGTTGTTCGCGAGTCAAAGGACAAGGTCACCAAGGCAAAGACAGCCGACGAACAGCCAGATGGTATGAACAATCCTGACGGATTGTTGTCGCCTAGTGCGGATAGCAATGGTAAAGACCATGGCCCTACACGGCCTGATGGCCAGGAAGTTTCTGTAACCAACTCCCTTGAAACGCCAGACGAATCGCCGCTCGGTAACAGGCAAACTCCAGAACCGGAGGTTGAAGGTAATAAGATCAAGATTACCCTCAAGTCTTCCGCAAGCGCTTCTAAGAGGAGTACTTCACTGGCTTTCAGGGGCAGTCCCGACAAGCCACATGCGTCGATGGTTACCAGCCCTGGGATTGATGCATAGAGCAACCGACCAAGCCCATCTTCTGAATGATCGAATGATGTGTGACTTTGGAATTACTTTCGGATATACACAGCCACGCTGTTATCTTGCAGGAAGAAAAACTATACTTGTAAACGATGAATGATGTGGAAGAAGGTTGACGGTGGTTTGAGGGCCTGGGAAAAATTTCTAGTTTTCGGAAGTCATATATACCATTTTGTGGTCGTAGAAAATTATATGCTATTCACTCTCAATACCCTACATTGGGAGGATTCGTTATGATACAGGCAGAACACACGGCAAACATGGAACAACAAAGAAGAAAGCAGCGAGGGTGTGTAATGAACAGATGCTGTGCAAAGGTTGAGTTCTAGTTTATATTCTGCGCCTAACAACAGGTGCAGGCGGTACAGGTATAGGCCAGTTATTCACGCCGTACCACCATCGTCGCACTCGGGCTCCTAGGCTAGTACCATGAATCTGGGCAGAGCGATTCCATTGTTGCCAACCGCATAGGAATAGGTTGTAAACAATACCCTGCATCATAGGCATGATCATTTGGTCGCGGATAGTGATAAGAGCGACTTTCCACCAGGTATCAGCCTTGGAGATGCTCTGAAGATAGCTCTGCTCGAAGCGAAGGTCGGGGATAGCTGGCAGCTTGTGTTTCTGCGGCGGAACCAGGATGTCTTCGGAGTAGTAGTCGTATGATCCGGGGCTTGACCCCTTGTGTTCTAGTACGAACGTTTCTCCCTGCGAGGTTGCGGGCGCGTCTCGCGGGTCGGCGTTTTGAAAGGCGCTTTGTGGCTGGGTAGCCTTGAGGGCCTCAACCACACCCTTGGCTGCCGCAGAGGACATTTTTCTGAGGAGGGACTGGTGAGGGAGTCGATAGTATCAAGACAAGTGAGGGGGGGGGGGGGGGGGGCAGATGAGGGGATGACTGGGCGTTCTGTTGAATCGAAGAAGTGTGTAGCTGAATTTCTGCTTGACGATATCGTGCGGCCTGGAGCCTGTTCCTCTCATAGGCGATGGACTCTAGTAGTAGGTAGCTATTTGAGGTGGTCCGAAAGCGGTAGGCGGTGAAGCGGATACAATTCGGCAAACCTTTTGGTTGAAAGATTTGCCCCGCTATACTACTGCTCGTTTAGCGGGGGTGAGCTAGGCGGTGAGCTGAGTGAAGGCATACTTTTTATCTTTGAGCTGCGCTAAGAATGACCCTTTGTGCTGCATACTGGGGACACTGTGTTTTTTTTTTCTTTTTCCCTTTTTTTTTTCCTCTTCTTCTTCTTCTTATTGCTTATTACTCTTTTGTTCTTCGCTTCATGTTTCATCGTTTAGGCCTAATCATGTAAACGGAATGCTGTGCTATACAAGCGAAGGCCTGTCTTCAGCAAGGAAACGGTTCCATGTTCAATATTCCATGTTCCATGTTCCATGTAACTCGTAACTTGTACTTTGTACCTCTAGTCATTAATGAGTTGCAGAATACCCACAACCGGTCACAAACTGGCCCACCTTTCTTGAAATCTTGTATTTTTTTTTTTCCAACGCAAACGCTAAGATTTTTGCACTTGCTTCCTTTTCTCTATTAATTCTTCTCCTGTTTTGCTGCTCAATCCTCATCGCAACCACCTCTAGCACCGACTTTGTCTGTGATAGATAGCTGAGCACTTTGTCTGGATTATCTTGATAGTTTTACTTTATTCATCTTCTTTTCTATTAACTGTCTACTGAGCTGTTGCTCCCCACCACAATCATGAGCGATCCTACAAGTGCTGAGGCCGAGAAGAATGTGAGTCTAGCATTATATCGCTCCTGTAAACGTCGCAGGCATGGTGGAGAGATGTATCTCTATGCCTCGTCTTTGAGCTTCGAGACATGTCACACACTACTTGCTTAACCCTCAATGTCTTGCTCTTGGATCAGAAGCTCTCTGAGCCTTCAGAATACAATACAATTCAATATATGCCCCGCTTCGAGAGACTTCCATCCACAGAGTATAAATACTGACACCCAGTCTTCTCCCCCCCCCGACAGATCGAGATCTGGAAGGTCAAGAAGCTTATTAAGCGTCTTGAAGCCGCCCGCGGTAACGGTACGAGCATGATCTCCCTGATCATCCCGCCCAAGGATCAAATCTCGCGTGTTTCCAAGATGTTGGCTGAAGAATACGTACGTATACACTCCAATCGCACACACACACACACACACACACACTGGCCTAGTAGATCCCCTGCTAATAATGCATCATATCACAGGGTACCGCCTCAAACATCAAGTCTCGTGTCAACAGACAGTCGGTCCTTTCTGCTATCACCTCTACCCAGCAGCGCTTGAAGCTCTACAACAAAGTTCCTCCCAATGGTCTTGTCGTCTACTGTGGTGAAATTCTGACCCAGGAAGGCAAGGAGCGCAAGGTCAACATTGACTTTGAACCTTTCAAGCCTATCAACACCTCGCTGTATCTCTGCGACAACAAGTTCCACACCGAGGCATTGGCTGAGTTGCTAGAGTCAGACCAGAAGTTTGGCTTCATTATCATGGACGGTAATGGTGCCCTTTTCGGTACTCTGAGTGGAAACACCCGTGAGGTCGTCCACAAATTCACTGTCGATTTGCCCAAGAAACACGGACGTGGTGGTCAATCCGCTCTTCGTTTCGCCCGTCTACGTGATGAAAAGCGTCATAACTATGTCCGCAAGGTCGCTGAGCACGCCGTGCAGAACTTTATCACCAACGACAAGGTCAATGTTGCTGGTATTATTCTGGCTGGTTCCGCCGACTTCAAGAACGATCTGAACGCCTCTGACATGTTTGACAACCGTCTGGCTGTCAAGGTTATCAAGGTTGTCGATGTTTCATATGGCGGTGAATCTGGCTTCAACCAGGCTATTGAATTGTCGGCCGAGACTCTGAGCAACGTCAAGTTTATCCAGGAAAAGAAGCTCATTGGCAAGTACTTTGAGGAGATCTCTCAGGACACTGGCCGTATCTGCTTTAGTGTGGAAGATACGCTCAAAGCACTTGATCTTGGTGCTGTCGAGACTCTCATTGTCTTTGAGAACTTGGAGGTCACTCGCTGGGTTCTGAAGGACAGCACTGGCGCTACTCAAATCCTGCATACAACCAAGGAGCAGGAGCAGAACAACCGTGACAAGTTCATGGACAAGCAGACTGGACAGGAGATGGAAATTGTTGAACAGTCCTCCTTCCTGGAGTGGATTGCTGAGAACTACAAGAACTATGGTGCCAACCTGGAGTTTGTGTCTGACCGCTCTACTGAGGGTAACCAGTTCGTCAAAGGTTTTGGTGGTATTGGTGGCCTGCTTCGTTACAAGGTTAACTTTGAGCAACTGGCTGATTACTCGGACGATGACGATGACTACTACGATGATTGACTTCCCTACTCCCTCGTTGCCGACGAGGCTCGAGCTCAAGTTGACAAGTCACTTCGTTCCGAAGCAGCTCCGTCAGTTGCCACGGCCGTTTCCGAGCCGCTGCCAGCTGGCCCCCAAGCCGCGCGCACGATGGCCGCTGTTGTTAGTCAGGGCATGAGGTACCCTGGCCAACTCGGCTGCTTTCGGGCGCTTCGAGCCTATTGTCCGAGCCCGCTTCGCTCCGTCGTGACTACGATCTGAGCAAGTGGAGCAACCATGCCAGGGAACTAGGCGCAGACTTGAAGCCAAGCTGGCGTATGCTCTGTCAGGCGATTACAATATTGCCGGCTAAGTGCAAACGCCTCTTGTGTCGATACATGCTGTTCTTTTTTCTACTGGACAGCCTCGCGAGCGAAAGCTTTATGTGGTTCGGATGAAGCAGGCAACGCCGTCTGGCCTTGAGATAGACGCGTTGTGGCAAATATTGCTACTCTCTCTTTATTCCTTTCCTATTCCGCTTCTTTCTATTGTTTCTTTTCTTCCTTTGCTTCCAGTTGCGGTTGGGATATGTTGTAGTCATAGACAAAAAAAAGTTTTCCTCGGCGTATAAGAAGACAGCGATGCATTCCATCCTGGATGAAGGAGGGATAGGCGAGAAGCAGTGTCGGTGCTGGATAGGAGCGGAACTTCTGCCATTCCACCTAAAGTCTATATTTGGGATTGGTCTTTTATTTTATATATTATAAAAGCACAGTGATGAAACAACATGGTCGTATCTCGGGAGGTCACAGAGAATTGTGCATATGACAAGGTTATGTTAAGATGTAGAATAAATTGAAGCCATGTAATATCGCTGAGCAACGCAGAAACGACATGGTCGTTTTGTGCTTTACAATATGCGGAAGCGAGAGGTATCCAGTGTCTCATCATCGTCGCGTTCTTAGATATGACGAAACTAAGATGCAATCACCAATTCGCTTTGTTAGCAGCAGTCTTCCATGCACTCGCAGCACTCGAAGCAGGCTAAACCCGCACAGATGCCACAGCAAATACCCTACAAGAACAGAGGTTATAGTGTTAGTCAAGGAGGCGGGCTTGGGGCTACGGAACAAAGAAATCGAGGAGAAGACTCACACCACCCCCGCCGCCGCCGCGTAGACGTGAAGGACTCGTTGACATAGGGTCCTGGGCGCGCTGTGATAGGAGGAAAGATGAGATATTGTTAGTAAGTTGGCCATGCCGGTGATTGGGGGAGGGGCAGCGTCAGTATACGTACGGGCTGTTGGGTTTCCGCTTCACCCTGAGCTGTGGGCACCATCGGGATGGGCTGGGGCGGGACTTGTTGCTCGACAACAGGCATGGTAGGTCACAGTACGTGGTGTTTGTGTATATATGTGTGTCCGTCAACGTGAATGAGCAAATCTATCAGTGTGCTATGGGTATAGAAGTAAACAGAACGAAGGAAAAGGAGGAAATAATAGATAATAAGGATTACAAGCAGGATATCGGCAATGCTGACAGCACCAGGATGACGAGGAGGAGGCGAGGAAGGGGACGAGGATGTTATATAGCCGTTCATATACAGCAGTCAAAGGTTTATCGTCGCGGCACTTCACTTGTCCTAATCGGCAACGAGAAACCACGCACCACAGATCCCTCTCCTTCCCTCCTCGCGGGATAGCGAATAGGAATTGACGCTGCGTAGGGAGAATGGCAAAACACGTTGTTCATAAAGATGAGGTGGCCTGTGAGGCTTTCCTTCGTAGGCCTTGTATTAGTTACGGTGTTAGTCGTGGCGCATCCTGACACAGCCTCCAGTCTAGTAGTCTTCCTATGCTATGAAGTCAGTGACATTTTAGGGCTTGCTGGCTTACCACCAATTGGTTGGGACCTTTGTCTCAGAGGGAGAAATCCTGATGCGTGCGTGTTGCGTGTTCTGGCAATGGGATCATCAGGTTATCTCAAAGATCATAATAGCACTAAATCAGCGATATTAGACTTGCATGATCATGAAGTTTCAAACAACGGGGCCCAATGTAGTAGTAATTTAGTGAAGCAACCCTTCCCCCCCCCCCCCCCCCATTCATCAGTCACATGTACCAAGCGAGAGCCAGGGGGTGAGTCGCCAGTCAGGTATTTCAGTCTGTGGGTGTGTACATTGGACAGAAAGAAGCAAAGTTTCAAGTTCTTTGTTGCTGCTTTGTGATGGTTATCGTCAGCCTTAAAATTCTTGGCAATTGCTTGTTTTGACTTTCGTCTGTCTCTTATTCCCATATATCCACCGGCATTTAAAGGACTTGGAGGCCTCTGATAGCTTACATGGCTACCCACGCTCATTTGTACTACGCACAGTATGAGAGCTCATGATGTAGCAGCTGACGTACTCACTATCCATGCGTGGCGAAAATAACAGGGACGAGAAAAATTAGGCCAGGCTCAAGGCAGATTGCTGCTCTTCAGATCCGCAGGCGCTGGAGAAGTTGTGTTTTATATATGGTTATTTCTAGGAGACTACAGTATATATAGTGTATAGATCCGTTGCACTTAAGTCACGTGACGTCGGACTAGACTGGTGTACGGGGTTTCGGCCCCAAATTATACCTCTCGGCGTTTGTCTAGCTCGCGATTGTCGACTCGCCATCTAGTATAGGCCTGTAGCTGTCATCGTCAACTGCAAGCCTCTGTTCTGCTTCCTCTTCTTCATCGGTTGCCACGTCATAAATAAAGTACTGCACAAACACGCAAAAGTCCAGCACCAGCGTGGCCGAGCTACCCGCTAACCATGACGCATTGACCAGCATGTATTGTCCATACAGTGCCCACGCCTCGCCAGGCGCACACACGCCCGTCTCGCCATTGGGGCCGGTGCTGGTGCATTTAGGCTCATAGGCCAGCACGGATAGCACGTATGTCACGTTTCCTAGACAGGCAAACAGGAAGAAGAGCATGCTCAGGCCATCCGTGCTCTTGCGGCGGTAGTTGAGAACAAGCTGTGGCAGCCGTGACAAAATATACAACGCCGCACACAGATAGCCAAACACCTGGCCCCAAAAGTCCAGCTGGGGTGGCGCGTCGGGCAGTGGCTGCACCGGAGGTAGGTCGCCATCCGGTGAATGTGGGGGTGCCGAGGCACCAGTACGTGCAGATAGAAACCAGCCTAGGAAGCCAGCACAGATGACCATGAGCACAGCAAAAGTGTTGAGAAGCACACTCTGGGTGGTTGACGATGGGGCTGTAGCAGGGGGCGTTTCCGGGGGCAATTGGTCGTGGACAAGCGGCACAGCGGGAGAAAGGTTGGTCCAGTCGGAACTGCGTTGCTCGCGGTGATGCGCCGAGAGTGTGCTCGAGGGTGCGCAGAGGCTAGGCGAGGTTTCTGGTTCCTCAGGATCGAGAAGGCGAGTGCGCTCCGTCGGCGGCGAGATCGGCTTGGAAGAGACTTCATCCTTCCACGTAAAGCCACGATAGTAGAAGCATTGGCCGAGGAGAACCATGTCAGCGATCGTGTAGTAGAAGGCAAGTATTATCTGTGACGATGACCAGTTGTTAGTGTCTTGGGCAAGTCAGGTCAGTATCAAGGTCGGCGTACCATGGTTGGCAGGATGCCCTGCATCAAGCCACCGATAATATTGAAGACATCGCCGACAAGCCACACGATGATAAACTGGATAGAAAGGCCGTCGGTGCTGCTGCGACGGAAATTTTGCAGGATTTGAGGTGTAAATACAACAACTACGAAGGATGTTTTTGTTAGCTTTTCCCTGGCTATGAACACGAGTGAGTTGACGTCATAGAAGCCAGCGCTGCAGCGCCGAGTAGTTACAGCGATACGACGCAAAGGCGAGTGCGCCTACTTGCTGGCCCTACTTGTAGACGAATCGAAGCAGATGGAAATAAAGGGGTTTGGGCTTCATATAGTCGGGCCGGGCCAACTTACCCCAGCAAGCAATCGAGATAGATCTAGAGGGCACACATCGCATGTCAGCATGTTACTTCCCCATTGTTTCAGGCAAAGCTGCAGTCTGCACTCCTGGGACGCTTACCCGCAGATTCCCGAGATAGCTTCAACATCGAGGTTGAGAGGCTGCATTGGCGGTACAACCATCATGGCTGGTCAGTTTTCTGACGATGATGCGACGAGTTTTGCTGTTGTCGCGGTTGATGTCGGTTTGATCCGGGCCGGTATAGAATGGTGATGTTCTGTATTTTCAGGGGATTTGCCACTGTAAATTGAGCTTGAGCCTTAAACAAGGCGGAGCAAGGCTGGCAATAAAGTATGGTCAAGTCACGGCAATTGCAAAGAAAAAAAAATTAAAAAATAAATAAAAAAATAAAAAAATAAAAAGAAATTAAAGGGGAAAAAAACGCTTCAGCTGTTTTCGGCGTCTTCATACACAAAGGCTGATGGTTTGATTCGTTTCGCCCTCGCTTCTATTCTTTTTGGGTTTGTCGCTCTTGTTTCGTTTGTTTATTTTCTTTCTCAAAGCTTCTCCAAGAACGGAATAAAGTTTTTATTTCCCTTCGTTTCTTGGAGTTTTTCGCCTCTGCCTTCTGCGTCATAGTTATAAGAGTCTCAAAAGGGTAAGGATTTGGACCTGCATGCTATAACCCTAGAGAGATCATAACTAGGGTTACAATACTTGCCGTCGGTGTATCATGATGTGAAGAGAAATGTGACAAAATCTGTAGTTTGATCCTGAGTGTAACTAATTCATCATGCTAACACCAGGTGCTTCATTAGCTTTGCAGTATTTTTCTTTGTCTCGGCCATTATGCTCCAAACGATGGGCAAGCTCATGGTCGGCTGCTGACCTCCAAACTATTAAGACAAAGCTTGTTTCTCAACCCCCCAAGATCATCGATGATTTCCTCACGCCTACACAGTCTCACCTACTGTCCCTCTCTCTTACCGGGGCCTCGCGCTCACTAGAGCCATGCACTCGCCCATCGCCTTATGCCTCTGCTTCTTTTGCCCAGCCGCTTCCTTATGGCGCACACCTAGTTCACTTTCCCATTCGTGCCACCCCGCAGGAGCTCTACCCTGACGGGACTGATGCCGACCATCTACCCCATGAGTTGCTGCCGAAGCGTATGTGGGAAGGCGGTGAGGTGCAATACTCCCCAACGTGGCGTAGACAGTTGATTATGGATGGCCGCCGTGCCGTATGTGTTGAAACCATTGGCGATGTGCGGCTAGCCAGGAACAGCCAGTATATACTAGTTGATGTATGGCGGAGTTATACCGCGGTAGCTGGTTGTAGAGGTGATGTACATGTTCAAAAGGCCCTGGATGATGCTGCTGTGAAGGAAAGGCGGACGCTGGTATTCATGCCCAAGGATACTGACATCGCAGCTGTGCGGAGAAGGCCCGTCAAATGTGAGCTACTACTCACTGTATACATTGATTTAAGGCGCATGCTGATATCTGTTTTACTAGGCCCGTGGACGCCGCAACACACACAGGTGTTTACTCCATCAGATCTTACACTTTTCAATTTCAGTGCTCTCACCTACAATGCGCACAGAATCCACTACACCAGTGGCTATGATGGGTTTTCCCGGCCCGTCGTCCATGGCCCATTGACGCAGGCCTTGATGCTCCACGTGCTGAACAGCTGGCTTCCTGATATAAACATCGAGAGCCTCAAGTATAGTAACATAGCACCTCTGTTTGCTGGGGATCAGCTTTCTGTATGTCTATCCCAACGCGATGGCACTGTGCGTCTATGGATCACAGGGCCTGATGGCGGTATGGCTGTGAAGGGAACGGTAATAGAAGCCGGCAGCGAATGAATACGGCGGTTCGGCGGTGTCGAGACAAGAAGAGCTCGTTCCTTATCTTGGCATAACATGCTAGAAAAGAAAGTTTAGACATGGGAAATCATGAAGAATCGCTAGCTCAATAACTTGTAGTTGAATTAAATACGCCTTTCAAACGAAGATGAACAAAAAGGAAACGCCGGAAACGTATAACAGCCGGTCCCCTCCTCCCCCCCTCCCCCCCCCCAATACATGTTATGTGTTGGTGGGCGAAGTTACATCTTTTTCTGCCTTCTTCTTCGCAAAGTAGCTTGTTTTCCAACACGTTGCCATACTTTTGTTGCCTGCTGCCCTGAATACTTCGTCCAAGCTTTCGCCTCTCTTAAGCGCTTCTAGCGCTTGTTTCGCATTATCCGCACTGTCGAGTAGGTTCCCAATGTCGTGGGCTGCGCGCTTACGCGTAACGAAGCCCTTCAACCCCGGCTCACGTTGTTTATCGTTGATGGTTTTAAACAACTCAAACATCACCTCCCAGTCCTTTAGAACTTGTGCCTCTATCTGATCGCGTTCCTTAGGAGACAGCTGTTCCAACTCGCGCACACTCTGGATGATGCGTGCACGCCGAACCCAGGCTTTGGGCTGGCGATGTCTTTGTGCCTGTCGCACAACACCCTTAGCAGCATATACTATTGAGGTCGCAGCAGCAATGTTTTTGATGACCAGGCCACCAAGTCCCATACCAACGCCTTTGACAAAGCCGCGTGTACCGCCAGTCTTGGCGCCATGGTATGGCTGCGTCACAACACCGGTAAAGGCATCATACACACCATAGACAATTTCTGCCTGGGTGGCGCGAAGCCCGGACTTGATACCTGTCACCCGAAGTTGCGGACGCACAGTGGTATCACCATATAGTAAAGGTGCATTGTGAAATCCCTGAGCAATTGCATTGCCCACAATAAGTGGCATGAGAAAAAGAATCAAAGCCGAGCGCCCAACGCCCGACGCAACTGCGCGGAGATACTCGTCTTTAGGGGGTGTAACACCAGGTGGCAGAAATGGATCTTCTGGCATAGGTTCATTCTTGAGGTTTTCCTGGATGGCGGCTGCTGTATGGGTCGACGTTCTTTGTAGGCTATGAGAATGAGAAAAAGAGGCAGGATCTTCCGTGTTTGTTGTAGCATCCGAACCGTTTTCAGCCTGGTTTTTATGCTGAGATTTGTGGTTTTTGTGTGCTGTTTTGGCTAGATTTACTGGCACGCCAACCACACTGACAAAGATCTTGCAAACGCCTTCGGCAATCGTTGAGATCAGCCCAGTGATGGGCTCGCCAGGCCCATAGAAATCGCGAAACTCGTGATGCTGAATCAGATGCATTTGCTTCCAGGTCAGCCTTTTCTTCTCTACAAGAATGGCTGCGGCTAATGGGCTAAAGCGTGTCTTGCCCCAGCGAGTGGCCCATACAGCAGTATGGCCATCTAGAATAGAGCAATGCATGTTGTCTTTCTTCAGATCCAGATGGCTGTGAAACAGGTTAACTGTGTTTTCGGCACCATCTCCATCTTGAGCAATGGAATCGGCCAGCTTCTGCACAGCCACCTTGGCTTCATCAGTCAACAAATATCTGATACCATCAGCAAACTTATCGGCTGTCAGCTCTTTGTATGGGATCACCTGAGGCCCAGCACCGGACTTTGCAATCATGCTGCCCCAGAAATTTTGGTCGCCAAAGAAAGGCACTACCATAGTCGGCAAAGCGCATTTCAGGGCGATAGCCGTCGTTCCGGCACCCCCGTGAATCACAGCTGCACGGACTTTGGGGAAAAGCCAGTCGTGGGGGATATTTCCTAACATGTAAATATTTTCTGGGACGTCATCACCACCAAGCTTTCCCCAGCCCTTAGATACAAGAGCACGAACACCAGCCTTACGGACGGCTTCGAAAATCATGTTAGTGAATGCGGTGGGGTCGTCAACAACGATGGATCCGAATCCAATATAGATGGGCGGTTCTTCAGAAGCGGCCAAAAACTCTGCTAATGCAGGCTCTGGTTGGTAGTCGGATCCATTGGTTGCAAAAACAAAGCCAGCAATGTCCACATCCGAGCCCCAGTCGGTAGGCTTTGGGACCAGTCCTGGGCTCCAAATATATGTGTACGGCAATCGTAGTCGTGAGAGTGCTGCGGGAGCCCAAAAAGCTGAAAGGCCATCTAACGATAGGGTTTTAATGCGCAAATCATTCACGAGATCTCCTAGGCCCTGCCACACCATCATGTCCACTAGTGGGTATGAAACTAGATTGGCAGCCCCGGGCTCTACGTTGGAGTGCTTGATAGCGGCCATCGGATGAGGGAAAGCTTGGGTTGGACTGTAGGGGAAAGTAAAGACAATGTGGAGCGGGATGTTCAGCGCTTCGGCACAATGCACGTGAGCGTAACTGGGCGGGTTGGCGATAATTGCATCTGCTACAAACGGCATCTCGTCTCCTGCTGCCATGACCTTAGAATTAAAGGCATACTTGGGATCGTCTGTAGCGCATACACACGCGCGCCAGAAACCTTCAAACATTTCCTCCATGCTAGCGCGTTTGCGACCGATTTCGCCTGCTTTGACACTCTCTAGCGTGGGAATCATGCCAGGATTCTTGACCATGAAAGCCATCAGCTGTGCCGGATCGCCACCCACAGAAAAATGCTCCAGGCCATATTCGTCTTCCGTGATTTGGCGGAAGTCTGGGTGGGTCGCAATCCGCACCCGGTGGCCATGCCTTTTCTGCAGCACTTGACCGATGCGCAGGAATGGTTGTACATCACCACGGGAGCCAATTACCATGATGACGATATTCATACGCGGCACACGGAGTGGTGTCACTGTTGATGCCTCTGAAAGCCGAGGTGGCTTTGGCACCTGAGTAGCGGCTGGGTCACTAGATCCGGCTAGAGGAGAGATTGCGTCGGAATTGCTTTGGCTATTTGTTGACATAGCGGCAGTGGTAGCCTCTTCAAGACGTCTGGAGCTTGGCGAAATGCCTAGTAGGCGGGCGAGACCCCCGCCATGGGCGTTGTCATTGAGCGTGATGCTCAACCGACCATCAGACTGATCGAAGCGGCAACGTGACAGACAATTGTCTTGTCCGATGTTGAAATAAGCAAGGTTATCGCGATGTCGGTGACGATGCTTAGTTATGGAGGCAGGATCCAAGGCATTGGCGGCCAGAATGCGCTGTCTGTGTTGTATGTCGGTGTCTTCATCGAAAGAGCACATGGAGCCGCAATCGCTTCCACTGTCGGGATGATTGCGATTGGGCTGCTGGGGGCTAAGTGATTATTGGCTCCTGCCGTGTTTGCGCGGGTGCGATTGTAAAGATTCCGTTGGTTTTGCCGCTGCTGTTGTGCCCCCGCATCCACAGGCTCAATCTGGGTCTGCGAGCGCATTCGGGTTGGAGTTAGCGCTGAGCTCAAACGGCGCAGAACTCCGGGCCTTGGAGACTCGCTGTTGTTGCGACTTGAAGCACTACGGATAGCTTCAGGCCGGGCCGTTTCAATTCGCGGAGGGATGTAGCTGGGAAAGGCCACATTTTCGTCAGCATCATGAATGACTGTTTGAAGACCAGTGCCGTCGGGAGATTGGATGTCGTGAGCATGGAAGCTCATGTGTGCAGCATCACTCGGCCTGTTGGATGCCATTTGGGAGAATGCTAGCGGGTGTGAAGTAAAGAAACACGCAATGGATAAGACGAACAGAGATCAGTATGACAAGATGCAAGAAATCGAGTATCGTCTTGGATAAAAGTTTGGAGAGCAAAACCAAGAAGGGTATTACAGGGGGGAAAGCTTGAATTGCCGATTGGCAATTGACAGAGGATAGCTTGCGAAGAGAAGTTGACCGGTTATGGCGTAGTGCATGACGACATAGCTGAATCGAAGGTAAGAGGGAAAAATAAATGCAAATAACGATAAAAATAAGATAATAAAAGGATAAGAAGGTTTGAGATGATAGGAAACAAGGATGAAGAAGAGAAAAGAAAGCGATGACACGGAAATGAGAAATGAGAAGGAGACAGGAAGAAAACTGAAATACCGTCCTGTCGAAGGAAATACTAGGTAGCTACGAGAAATCTTCATGGACCTGGTAATTACCCCGTTACTCTGTGGAAAGGCAGGAACCTAAAAATGCCCGAGACTTGCTCGGGTTTTTTCTTGGCATCGATGAGAAACTTGAGCAAGATGATGTTTTAGGAAGGATCAGTCTTGAAGTGGCAAGAGCGGATAACGCAGATAAGTGCTATTTTTTACGCTAGGCTCCCTTATCTCTTGTCTTTCCAAATCCACGATCTCCTCGGGTGTCAAAGGAGAAGAACAAAAACCCCTTGGTACTGTTTAGCCCCTTCTCTTCCGCTTTGATCTCATCTACATGTTGTGACTGAATTGAATGACTAGAATGTAAAAGGACAATTACCCCCTTTTCTGGCGCAGTGGGGGCGCGAGGGCATTGACCAATTCATAGAGGCTGTACCACATTGCTTGTTAGCCTCTGCACTGATGGCTTCGTGCTTCAAGTAAAAAAGAAGAAAAAAAAAACCACAAAAAAGAAGAGTATGTCTTGTCCGCAATGTGGTCTATGCAGAGTGATACGAACTGCTATACTTTCGAGTCTATTTAAAGCCGTTTATCGGGGCTGGGCTATTGTAGACGACATGAACAATCGTGCGTGCCGAAGAATTGCAAATGGGCTCCCCGGATGCATTACAGGGCTACAAACCCTAATATTCCGGGCCTTCTGGGGAATGCTGAAGCCCCATTCACCAGTTCACGGCTCTCTATTATATGTACGTATGCCTTGGCTAAGTTTCGAGGTTTGCTTTACCTGTCCGAATTTGCCACATGGGCCAATCCCAGACGTTTTTTTCCATGCCCTTTACCTTTCCAACAAGTATGTCTATATTGGCATGCCAGAACAAGTGCTACTGTGATAAAGTTGAATCCTACATACCACAATCCCAAGAGACACTCGGGAAAAGGATCCCTTCCCTGCATAGTGGCTTGATCCAGGCCAACATCCTCCCAACTACAATCCCCGCCGTGCTCCGCCAGAGCAGTTGCTATTGCTTGTATATGTACATACACTACAGAATTACACATGTACCTTGTCCAGGCGATCCAACAACAAGCTTGCCTGTGCCTCAAGTTCAACCTGATTCTTCTCCTTACCCAAGGCCATGACCTTTCTTGTCGCTTCGCCCAGCGGCAGCAAGTAACGCTGTTCCACTGCTTCAGGCATCGTCAAGGGTACCAATACACTATAGAGCGATGTCGCATTTTCCTTTGTTCCAAACATCAGTACCGCCAGGTTGACTGCTTGTAAGTGCAGAGGGTAGTTTTGTGTCCAGTAATCCAACAACTCCACATCCGTCATACCTTTCAAGTACTCAAGGCGAGGGAAAAGCACATACTGCAATGTGTCCAGCGCCTCCGTGCTGGAAAACCGACTAGCGGCAGGCTTGACTGGGGATAATGGCATCTCGGCTCGCTCAATAGCATGGGGAAGAGCAGTCTGAAGCTCTTCACGCAGCCACGTAACAGCCTGGGCTTGCAACGACGAAAAAATGCAGTTTTCAAGCAAATCTTCCAAGATCTTGAGCCGATCAACATCATCAGGATCTGCGTGCAGAATAGCTCCAGCTAAAACTGTTGCAGCATTGCGCACAAGGAGTGCCGGATGGAAAACAGAGACCAGCGTAACAAGGTGCAAGTATTCCATGAAATTGGGTTTCGTTGTTATTTTAGCTGCCGTGACCTTCTTGTTGCTTTCAAGGTAAAGGCCAATCACAATGAGTGCTTCTAGAGTTCCTGGATTGGCGGAAATGCACGCATCGGCATCAGCTGCTAGGAAGCGGCCTAGAAGCTTGTAGTGTTCTGGAAAGATGTAAAGATCGGGGGTTTTATAGGTAGCATCGAACACTTCCGACGCAAAAGCCCAGTATGCTGCTAAGCATATCATGCCACCGGACGATAGTTTGATGGCTTCAGGGTCCTGTGGATCAGGCTCGGATCGGAGAGGAAAGACTTGTAAAGGAGATTCACACAAATCCTTGACCTGGTCAACCTTGAGCTCTGTAAGGCCCAAATCAGCAGCCAATGACTACACGTGGTGTTTACTTAGTAAAATTGTTCTTCGTGCAAACGATAACGCGTCAACTTACCACAAGCTGCCCAATTTGTCCGTCTCGTGCAACCAGTTCCGGGTCTTCCTTAAACGCCTGCATCCACGTCCGGCGTCCCGGAACAATCTTCTCCGGAACGTAGTATTCATTTAAGCGTGCCGCCCATGCCATGTCGTTTCCGTTGACGTAGGCTTCAATAACACATGAAACAAATGTTCTAAGAAGCCGAATCTTTAGCTCTTCCTCAACTTTGTCGTTGGCTTTTTTGTTAACGGCTGGTGTGTCGGCCTCGGGATCCGGCGCCGTTACTCCACCCTTTGCCGTAGGGAATGCCTGTGCCAAAACTGTGCTGCTCTGGCGGTTGGGAAGGGGAGGCCGTGTTGCTCCTGGCTGCAATGCATATACAAGATCGATGATAGCTGCAGTTGCGCGTGGAGATGGGTTTGAACTATACACCTTGGAAACAGTAGCCAGACTGCTGTGCAAAAAGCGTGAGGGTGAGCGCACATCCAGACGCTTGTGCAGGATTCCGAGCATACCCAGCAATACTGAGAAGTGCGCGTTCGTTTTGTCCCCGTGTGTTTTTTCGTCGATGGATGTGATTTCGGTACTGGCCTCTTCGTTGTTGTTGTTGTTGTTGTTGTTGTTACTGTCATCATCGCTATCTTCGTTGTCGTGTATTTTCTCCAAACTTCCATCGCCTAGTCTTTCAAGCGACTCAAGCACCTTGATGATGACTTCACGCGGGTTTCCCAGGCGAGCAATCGTCTGCAAGCAATCGGCACTTCCTGGCATCACCAGTAGCTTGTCGACCAAGTCCCAGCCAATGTCTTGGCATATAGCAGCATCTTGGAGTATCTCGAGCAAAGTGGGGAGGATCTCAGGACACAGCGACTTTTCGATGATGGTGAGATAGGTAAAGGTATCTGTGGCTGGTGGTCGACTTTCCAGCAGCCTTTCGATAACCGTTGCAGTCTTGTCGATAGGGACGGCGGCGGGGAGGTTGTTGTTGCTCATTCTTAACGACAGGTTTTGAGTGAACAGCTATAATCAAAGTCTATAGAAAACAATTGGTAATGGTTTTAGCAATGAATAACGAACGCTTAAATTCGCAATGAAGGAGAAATGAAAAGTAAATAGGACAAGCACAATTGCTATCCAAACCAGCCTAAATTTGGACCAAGTTTATCAAACAGAGGCGATGTCTTGTTCCTGTAGATCAGAAGCTTGCACTGCCCTCTTGCCTTTTCCTCTTTCGCTCTGTGGTGGCCTTGTATCTGCTCAAATGTGGATGCTTCTACCAACGTCATCGGCAAGTCTGTTTGCTCTTGTACTTTTACTGCGTATTTTGCAGCCAGAGTACTTCTGGCTCTATGGAATAAGTTCGTTTAAACTCTTAAAACACTCTGCCCCTGCCCAGACTTGCCCCTCATGGCACCATACAACGGATGCAAAAGTGTGGCGCAGGAAATACGCCACCGTCCCCAGTAAGAAAGTGGCTTCAGACCCTAACCTTAATGCGATATCTAGAGGCTTGCTAGCAGCGAATAACAAAGACAAAATGAGCAGACAATAATTAACGCCCGTATTTTCAAAAGTCTTTTCTCTATTCTCTTAAGATTATCATCTCAGCAATTTACTTTTACCAAGTTACTAAGAATAATATTTATTTTCACTTCGTGTCCCTCAACAGGCAAGCAAATCTGTTGTTTTTTGTCACCCGACACACCACGACCTAACTACGTCATCGTTTATCATCAAATCCGTCCTGCCACAGCGAACCAGGCTCTGCATCTCGCACCTCCTTATATCTTAGCACCCGTGAAATGCAATCGCCGGCAATGGAGCTGTCTGAAAAGCCAAAGACATCCTTCAATTTCTCGAGTTTGCCCACCGAAATACGTCTGTACATCATTGAGCTGCTGGCATCCAACTGGGCCTCTGAGCATCCCACCGTAAAAGATATCCCACTGGCACCCCTCGCCTCTGTGAACTCCGAGTGGCAGTATGTCATAGAGAGATTCACTTTTAGCACAGTTTCCGTTGATCTTGGTGGTGTTGAAATGCTCAAGAGGTTTGGTCGGCGCCGCAAGAAGCTCGTGAATACGATGGCCCTCAAGGTTACTCTCCCCGAATACCCCAACAACCCGTGCGAATCAAAAGAGACTTGGAAGGATAAAGTAAAAAACAATAAAGTATTTCGCGACACTATCATTGCTGTGTACACGGCGTTGAGCTCATGGGATGAAGACGAAGTGAAGCCGGGCGGGTTTGCCCTCGAGCTCAAGGTTTGGTCTGCCAGCGATTTTAATCAATGTAGCACGGAGCTATGGCAAGAGAGACTAGCGAGCAACCGAGATATTGGTGCTCGCCGCTTCAATCAGTCGTATCTTGACATAGCGGGGTTTGATGATGAAGGGTCTCGCTTCATCGAAATTCCATACGTGTACGTGGTTGGCTACTTCTCTGTAGATACAAACATCCCTCGAGTCATCAACCCGGCGGCCATATCGGAAATGGTGGCAAGCCTTCGGTTAGTCCGGGCTGTGTATCTCGGAGTGGCCAAGCACACAGACGGTATTCATGGAACGCCAGCAAATTACAAAGGAAAGCAAACATACGATGAACCATCGGCGACCTAAGAAAACCAAACTTTTACTAACATGTCCCAATATGTAGATTTTATGATGCCTATGCTAAGGTGGGCACCGTCAATAGAAACGGTTCATCTCATTGGCCGCAACACCGACGTCTCATGGAGACAGCTCCCTCATGAGAGCATGACACAACAGGTTGATTTTGTATCAATAAACCAAGGTGTTTTCAGACTTATGAATAACGTCAAATGCTTGCATCTCGAAAATCTCGTCCTGATCAAGAATTTCCTTGGCCCACTATGGCCTGATCAGGAGAGACCGCAACCGCTTCTAGAAACGAACCCACTGAAAGATACTTCTCCTTTCTACACCTTAATGGTACTTGATATTCAGTATAGCTCGTTGCACTTCCCCATCAACTGGGAAAATGATGTCAGTGACCTCAGTGACCATCCCGAGACCCAAGACTGGCGTCAGCGCGTGTCACTCGGCTGCGCGCGATTAGCAATGCTGATACCCAACATGCGTCTCATGAAAGTATGGCAGAGGCCGCTCATGTATGCGGGAAAACACAGTCTGATGTATAAAGTGAGTGGTCTCGGTGACCCCGCCATACCCACAACAGCTTCTCTAGAGTGGAATAGCACCTTTGAGTTCGCGCCATGGGAAGTGACTCTGCAGGCCTGGGCAGCGGTGGCGGCCAAGAACGCAGGCGTTGATAACCTCCAAGTCAGTATATCTACGGAGAAGAACTGGCGGATAGACGGCCAACCTCCCAAGTTCCCAGCCCTGGGACCAACATAAGCACACAACGAGTATTAACTAGGTGTGTGGTGTATGGTATGTGGATCTTTGTCTTACATGCGCAAAGATACCTGTATTTATTACCAATATATAAGCATGTGATAGTGTTGAACAGTGGACCAAGAAGCTATAACCACTATTCGACTGACTTTTTTCTTAACTTTATTTACCACATCTTCCGCCTTCTTCAACCTTGTACGGTTAACCTATGGGCCAGTGCTTATATACCAGAGGCATCTATCGTATAGATCAGCCTCTGCCAGTCGACCAAACAACAATATCGCCACTTCTACGCCAGTCTTCATTAAAAAGGCCATTCCAGCCTCTCCAGACCTCACCCAGTTTGATATCAACATGAGAACCCTCCTCCGAAGCTAAAAACTCCTCAATCCATGGCTTGATGCCTTCGAAGCCCGCAATGTATCGCGGGATTGTCCAATTTCCGCCACGAGGCCACATTTCTTCTCCTAAAAATTTGGAGGGCGAACCGTAAAAGCGATCACTTTCATCAAGATAGCCATCTCGTTCGGGCGTGTTGGGCGCTGTGTGCAACGGCGGCTCACAGCTCAGAGCACGAGCGTTCAGGGTGGGGTACATCAGATGAGAACGCCACGGCGTGGTGTGGCAGGGCATGAGAAAAAGGACAAATCCGTCTTCGATTTCAGAGAAGGAGGAGGAGGAGGATATAGCAGGCAGCACAGCGGGATGGCTAGCCGTGTATTCATTACGTATAAAGTCGAGTACTGAGATGGCAGCCTTTTGGTGGCCACTACCAAGATATCCACCCACAATCAAATTCACCAAGATACCCAGTGCCAGTAGATACTTTCGAATGATAGGGCGTCCCCAAACTGTAGAAGCCCCCATTGGGCTACGGTCTCCAGCTAAGAACTGAACAACAAAGGGGGCTGCAACAATATGCAGAGCAGGAAGCAGCGGATATATGAAGCGGACTTCCTTGTGTGACACTAGCGTCAAAGCAGCACATGCCGTAAAAACTGTGAGTGCAAGAGTATGAGCAACGTTTCCCAATCGGCCCTTACCTGCTTGGTACAGCCCGTAAAGTACAAAGGGGAGTTGGGTGGTGGTGAGCAGCGGGATGCCCTGGACAAGGTAATACGCGACGTCATTGCGCCCGTAGAACACCGCGAGATCCTGGTTCAGGTTAAAGTACAGCCACTGGATAGGCGGAAAGACCCAGTCGCCAAAAAAGAAGCGATCTGAAGCTACAGACAAAACAAGTGCCAGGGAGCCAAATACAACGATTTCACAGACCAACTTGGTGAAACTAGCAACTGAGCGGGAGTGAAACAGCGTGGCTAGGAGTACGGTGACCCAGATCAGGATATTAGTAGGGCGCAGAAGGACAGCAATACCTGCCAGGAATAGTGAGAGTCGTAGTTGGCCTGTAGAAATAGGCGAAATATGACGCTTGAAATTCTCCTTTATCCCGAGGTTTGAAGGCTCAGTAAGTAGCTCCCACGGCCAGAGCGCCAGGGCTACTGTAGTGATGGACATTTCAAGAGAGTTTGAAAAGGTGCGCACAGAGCAATACCACTGCCACGGATTCAAAAGAGTCATGAATAGCTACGGGAAGAACACATAGAAAAACCAGTCAAAACTACGATACGATATCTACAGTAGGAATAGAATGTGGGAGTGAAAGAGGAGGAGGGGCAGAATAAGCTTACAGTTGCCCGAGAGGCATTGGAGCGGCCGTAAGCACGTAAAGCTAGCTTCCAAGTATAAAAATCGCCAATGGCAGCAAAGAGAGCTTGGAGTATTTTCGGGGCATAAAGCAGAGCCTTGAGCCGGAGATCAACAGACAGGGGGAACAGCACAAACAAGAAATCTACCAGACGATAGACAGAGGCAAATAAGATTGGATGTAGAGATGAGCGGAGGAAATATTTCCATTCCTGATTAGACGGGAGGGAGACAGTAAAAGCCTAGTGTTAGTAAATGGTTTATATCTAACATTTCGGAGGTTTATAGAGAACAGAGGGTGAGGTATCTTGGGGGAAGTATGTATCTTGTTTACCCAGGTGATCCAAGCTCCGCTACTGCTGCCAAAGGCGGCATGCCACGCAGGCTCTAGAGACTGGAAATATTCATCAGGCTGGAAGAAGGTGCGGATAGCCAAGGCGTTGAATATACGCAGAGCTAAAATGAAGAGGAAGATGCGCGTAGGCGTGATCGTGGGAGGGATTGCTGGACTCGAGATAGCGCCCATGGCGACGTTTAATGACGTTAAATGTGGCCGGCACAGTAACAATGGGGCAAATATGACGACTTTGAATTTGTTTGAGAGTGTTATCCTGCGCTAAGAGCTCAGCAGACCAAAGCAAAATCATGAACTGAAACGGGGATACAGAGAAAGCTACTGTAAACGAAACGGTGTCGTCACGACTGGAGATCGACAGCAAGCAAGGTCAGACCCGCATGGCGTTGTCTTCTGGCCTGTGATTGGTTCGTAGTCGTCAAAGGCTAGAAGTTTATATACACTTTCGGCACAAGAAGTGGATACCACATATCTGTAGTGTGATTGGATCTGGCTCTTTCTTTTTCTATAAATATATAACCTTTTTTTTTTTTTTTTTTTTTTTTTTTTTTGCGTAGCGGCGATCGGCTTCGTTCAAAATCAAATCGAGGAACGACGGAAGTTTTTTTCTTCTTATCTCTATTTTGCCTTGGTCCGTTCTCGGCCCCGTGAGCTCAAGCCTTCCTAGCCTAGGCATTCGGATTGCGCAGCTTACGGTTGGTGTCAAAAAACTATGAGTTTTTGCCGACTTGGATTCGATGTCGCCGGTGGCCGCGCCGGCGGCATACTCCAAAATGGCGTGGTTTTTCTGAGATTTACATGGATTAGCAAAAGGCAGGGGAGACGATGAAATTTGGCAAAAGCTGGCTCATTTTGTTTTGACCTAAAAAGATACCGCAACTTACAGCCACTAACAGGCTAGCAATGGGTCAGCAGCCTGTTGTAAGAAATCCAACACCCTATATTGCTCTGATTCCCCCCTCCCCTTGTTTCTCAGTCATGGCTTGTCTTGTTTGAAGGTGCCATGACGAAAAAAAAAGGGCTGCATGGAGATTCCTCGGGTCTTGGGGATAATCCAAAGACGGAGCTTGGTCGTACAGCAACAGAGACACCCAAGACCGCTTGCGGAGCAGAAGGAACCAAAGCTCGTGCGTGCCATGTATATAGATGGCGAGGGAATAAAATGGCCAGCCGTCAGAATTGTGAGAAAGCTATTTGCAAGACAGTAGCAGCTCAAGCTTACATGCATTTGGCGGCACTGCTGCTAACATTGAGCGGAAACAAGACAGGAGACAGCAAATCTCTGTCGGTGCCAGAAATTGCCCCAAGATGACATTAACTGGGCGTATGCGTTCTTTGTGTCGAGTGTCCGTCGCTTCTGCCGTGAACAGCCGAGCTAAGCTTGTATCTTTATTGAGACTTCGTTCTCGTGCTTGGCCAGCCATGTAGCACATTGCAAGTAAAATAGAACTGTCTCCAATCCGAAGAGAAAATAAGTGGAGCTAGCAAGCAAATATCGGGTGTGGGGCTTTCTCGGGGCCGTAATTGGGGTTTTTAGAACCCTGCTCTAAGTCATGTGCCAGCTATTCTGCTACGAACCAAGGAAGGAAGAAGGATAGAGACAGGAAAAGGTTTAGTGGGGAGTCCTCCTTCCAAATTCAGAGCGCAAAAGAGTAGAGTCCAAGGTAAAGTAAAGGCCAGAGTAGGAGCATAAACACAAGCAGGAAGTTGCCTCCTCCTCCTCCTCTTCCTCTCCTCCTCCCTATCCCGCTTACTCGCTAGGTCCCTGCTGTTCTCGCTTTGTGATAGCCAGGCTCTCCTTCCTGCTCCTGGATGACGGCGACGGCAGCGGCGACGGCGGTATCCCTAGCTAAAACCCGCAAATAGCAACTACTATATAACGACAACTCGCCCTGTTCTGACCCCACCTCTGGCTGTATTCTGTTGGCCTCTCTTGTTTTATGCTTTCCTGCTGATCTCGTTTTATTCTCTTCTTCTTCTTCACCTTGACCATTTATACTTTGCCTTTTTATTCATCGCGCAGATACAATTCTTTTCTAAATTTTTCTCGGGCAAGGCGCTAGAGTATCGTTATTTTCTCCTTCTTTTTTTTTTCGTCTTGTATACTACCAACATCATACCAGTATCCACCATGTCTAGTGCTTCTCGCTTCCACTGCACCTCGACAGAGGCTGCCATCGCTGCTGAGAACGAGTATGCTGCTCACAACTACTCTCCCCTCCCTGTGGTGTTTGCCCGTGCCCAAGGTGTTGATGTGTACGACCCCGAGGGCCGTCATTACCTAGATTTCCTTTCCGCCTACTCAGCCGTCAACCAGGGCCATTGCCATCCCGAGCTCGTCAAGACCATGATCCAACAGGCCGGCACTGCTACTCTAAGCTCGCGTGCTTTCCACAATGACGTCTTTCCTCGCTGGGCAGAGTACGTCAAGAACCTTTTTGGCTTTGAGATGGTTCTCCCCATGAACACTGGTGCTGAAGCTGTTGAAACGGCTATCAAGCTGGCTCGCAAATGGGCGTACAAGGTTAAAGGAGTTGAACAGGGCAAGGCTCTAGTCTTTGGTATTGATGGTAACTTCCATGGCCGCACTGTAAGTCTTCCCTAAAAAAAGTATCGCTGGTTTTAATGTTGCCATACAAACTTGTATCACTTACTTACCATATATCTTTATCCAGATGGCTGCTATCACGCTTTCCATGGACCCCGAGTCTCGCGACAACTACGGCCCCTTTGTTCCTGGCATTGGTGCCTCCAACCCTAAGACTGGTGCGCCTCTGCGCTACAACAACGTAGAAGATGTTGAGAATCTCTTGGCCGACTTTGGCAATGAGACGGCTGCTATTATCGTTGAACCCATCCAGGGTGAGGCCGGCGTTGTTGTCCCTGATGCCGACTACCTCTCTAGACTGCATGCTACCTGCCGCAAGCACAATGTTCTGCTTATTTGCGATGAAATCCAAACCGGTATTGGCCGTACTGGTCGCATGCTCTGCCATGAGTGGTCCGGCGTCAAGCCCGATATTGTGACTTTGGGCAAAGCTATTTCTGGTGGCATGTACCCCGTTTCATGCGTCCTGTCTTCCAAGGCCGTCATGAGCGTTATTGAGCCCGGCACTCATGGCTCCACCTACGGTGGCAACCCGCTTGGCTGCGCCATCTCCATCCGTGCGCTGGAGCTGATAAACGAAGAGAACATGATTAGCCGCGCCGAGTCTCTAGGCAAGATTTTCCGTGACAGCATCATGGCATTCAAGAACCCCGCCGTCAAGCTGGTCCGTGGTATGGGTCTACTAAATGCCGTTGTCATTGACGAAGACAAGACCAACGGCCGCTCGGCCTGGGATCTATGCATGCTGCTCAAGGAGAAGGGCCTGCTTGCCAAGCCTACACATGGCAATATCATTCGCTTTGCCCCTCCTCTGGTGATCACTGATGAGCAGCTCAACACTGCTCTAGCCAAGATTGGAGAAGCGCTGAAGGAGCTTCCCAACGCCAAGCAGTACGGCGGTCACTAAATCTCAGGGTTGGTTGGTGCTCTGCCATTCCCAGCGACATATTGATTTCTTTTTGTACCCTTTTTCTTTTTTTGTTTTACATTTCATCTTTTCTAACCCTTCCCTTTGTCTTTGTTCACACACAGCCACTCCTCTAGCATTGAGCTCCATTAGGAGCAACGCATGGAATATATGATACCAATTACCAAGACAGCTGTCGAAGAGTCGACCGTCGACAGTGTCCGGTTTGCTTTTTTGTTCGTGTTTTTGGAAAGAGACAACAAGCTTGTTCGCTTTAGTATTGCATCTTGTCGGCATAAGCCATGGTGGGGAAATAGCAAAACAAGGAAAACAGAGGAAGGCCAGCCTAGCATCAGGAGGTGCCTTTCTCTCTGCGTCTTGATGGCCATGAGCTTGAGCATCAGGACCAAACTCATGCTAGCTTTACGCTTTACTACACAGCAATTGAAAACGGGGTCATTAGCCCGCATTTCGTCCGATATCAATGCGATTTTGTAGAGTCTTCATGCTTGGGGTCGTGTGTAGTCGTGTGTAGTCGTGTGGACGTAAATATGTGTGTACCTCCATGTACGTGTGTACGTGTGTTTGCACCCCGTGTATCCGTGTCCTACGTATCTGTAGTCCGTGTGCATCTGTAAGCGTCTATCTCGAGGCTTCCCTTTCTCTTTTTTTACTTTGCAAGCACGGTGGTTTGATATTCTGGCAAATGTGCTACGAACGTGCTGTTCATGTAGCCAGTGACATTGCTTTCCGACCGAAGTCATTATAACACAGAGAGAACATCACACCGTCAGCCAACCAACCGACAAAACACAGGACAGCGTACGGCAGTGCCACGACGATACACATGCAGCGCCATATAGATGCATTTAAACTGACGCAAACGGTCGTGGTATCATACCGACTCCGGTAGGCCAGGAATCCCGCACGCAGGGCAGTCTTGTAATCTCAGTTGGGAGCCAGAATGGGCAGAATGGGACTGGGTTTTTTTTCCAACTATACTTCGCCACCCGACCGTGACCACGTCAACTCCAGACAGGCGGAGCCACTCACCACACACCATCACCGGGACGCATGCACGATGAACCACCAAAACACGACTCCGTAAACCCCCTCTTTCTCACTAGTAAATCCTAGCCACTTTGCAGATATGTACGCATTCGCGGAGAGCCTCGCCGAAGCGGGACGTGAGACAACCTTTGTGACTTGGCCTCAGCGTGCATAGCTAGCTGGTTGTGTGCATATCGACTTGCATGTACAAGTCTGTGTCCGTCGATACCAAGTATGCAGCTTTTGCTATCGTTCGTTGGCTCTTTTTTCTCCACATGCCGAAAGACGGAGTGTTCTTCCTTTCTCCACTGGCTACTGCACACACCGAAATGTTTATTCGCTCCAGCTCCTTTCTTTTGTCCTCTATCTCTTGCTTTGCCAAGGTGAGGGATTAGAATGCCGCATCGCATATTGGTGTTACATCCGCCTCGTTTTTCTTTTCCCAGCCGTGACCGGGGGGGGGAGGCTTTTTTGTTTTTCCTCGCTCTTTTCCGAGTTTACTGTCCCTCTATGTCTATTCCTTGTTCAGTTAATAGGAGTGTTTATATTGTTTATTGCTGTTTGTTGTATCATGGTCCTTCGCGGGAGATTGCTGGATGCAGCAAGGCAACGCGGGTTGGTGAGATAGATGGTGACTCCGACATGGCGAAGTTACTCTAAGCATATTCTTTGCTTTGATTTTCGTGCCCAGAGAGCCAGCCCATCAGCGTTATAAGGCTAAGCGTTGTAGTATGTGATGTAATGGAGAGACACGAGAGAGGAGGTAGAGAAAGATGAGCGGTGAGAGTGCGCTATATTGACAGGGGTTAGGGTTACAGGCAACGCTTGCCGTCATGTGTGCTTGCGGACAAGGGCTAAATATCTCTCTCGTCTTTGATCGTAAGCTGTAATGCATTGCTGCGCTATATACATACATATTTCCCCATTCGTAGCTATGTACTTGCATACGGGTATACATGAAGCACCGTGCAAATAACACATGAGGTTCAGAGAACCTTGCATATACCTACCACACTTCCCCGTATGGAGAGTCACCACGGAAAAGTGCCGAATGGCAGGCTAATAATGCAAGCAAAAAGAGAGAGAAGACAAAAAAGGTCTGGGCTTCCAGTTCAGACCTGGATACAGAGGGCGACGATTATTATCTTGTTTGTGGCTCGTCATCCGCCAATCAACCAACTGGGTGTCCTAACCCCCACACGCCGTCTGTAAGGGATGTATAGAGACGGCTCGCCTGGTGATTCACTGTGAGCCGTCCAACTTTGCCTCCCCTGGGCTGGTCACATTTCATCTCCATCCTGAGCTGACCGGCCGGCCGATAGGCTATGCGTTGCATGTCAACTGGGAGGTCGCAAGCTGTAAAGTATGCACATACGTAGGCGTGCGAGTATCGGCGCACTTGTCATTCACTAGAGACGAGGGCACACGATCATGATAACAAGCGGTGAGAAATTAGACGTACGCATAAGCAGTACAGAGCAGAGATATTTCTTGCCTTGGGAATTACCGCAGTGTTTGCAAGCAGGCAAGCAAGCAAGATAAGCATTATATGGCGGGAGCGTTCTAGGCCAGGAAAAGCCAATCCCGCCTTGCACGGGGCCTATCTTGGGGTATCTCTACCTCAATATCTACATGCCTGAATATCTTATCAGCGCCCCTGTCTGCTTTCTGCAGTCGACAAGGAAGTGAAATGACGTGTTTTCTCCCATGTGTTTCGTTTTTACGGTCTCCCAAAAAATTATATTTTCGTTGGAAGCTAGGAGACGTTGGGTGTTGAGGGTCATCTGCATGTGCGTGTGGGTGCATGTGTCTGCATGTGACAACAAAAGCAAAACCAGCACGAATTCTCCAAAAGTAAAATTGAGAAGTCTCGTGTTTGAGTCTGATATTAGGAAACACTGTGCTGTGCTGTGCTGTGCTGTGCTGTGCTGTGCTGTGCTGTGCTGTGCTGTGCTGTGCTGTGCTATACTCAAGAGCCGCTCTGCTAGTGTCATGATGGATGGGTGTGTGAGGCTGATCTCGTAATAGTGCCGCTGCATATGTGCATGCAGAAGAGCTTATGTTGTCGTGAGCACCGCTTTAGCCTCAAATAAAACAAAAGCCCTAGCCAGCAGCGTCCAACTGGGGACTGAACCAGTTTAAAACACACCATTTTCCTTCTATTTTCGCTTCGCCTACCCCATACAGCGCCCGGCTTGCTGGGCGCTGGATGCCCTGTAAAGACATAATCAACGAGGCGCTATACAGTGCTGTTCTCCACGGTACGCCCTATCCCTGTGGATATTTGATCCAAGAGCAGTGTTTGAGTGGTTGTCGAGAGAGCCCCTAAAGGAGGGGGAAGGGAAGGGCGGCTTCGAGCATGGCTTTAAACTTCCTAACCGAAGCCTACGCTGGTCATCAGGCAGGCAAGTAAGTACATTGAATGCTACTGTGCATATAGAGACCGTTGGCAACCTTGGAAAGTTCGAGTCAAGTTACGGCTATTGTTGTCTTGTTGACCTTATAGCGGTCCATGCTCGACTTCAGCTTGACCAGTGCATGTCTGCAGGATTGCCACTGCTCTGCTCTCCCCCCCCCCCCCCCCCCACAGTGTCATCACCACGTCCGTCTTCGTGGTCTTTTGTCACCAGCACAAAATATCGTCGACAGCCCCGGCCACATGCAAGGTTCGAAACGTGAAACATCGGAAGCCAAGGTATGGACAAAAAGAAGAAAACGAAATTGAGTTCTTATTTTTGTTTTTTTCGAGAACACCTAGACGCCTCGGCTAAACTGTCTTGGAACGAAAGCCCGGCCTCCTCTTTTTAGCCCAAGACCATGCTCGCCGTACTAATGCTGTCCCTTGCCATGTTGAAAGAGAGTCATCGCATCCTTGGATCACTTCGTTTCTTCCCATCCAAACTCGTCCATTTCTCAAACAGAGACTGCAAAAATAGACGGTCAAATGAGAAAATCAAGCAGATCGCTAGATTTCCAGACCAATGCCGTGATGTGATTTAGTGGCTTCATTGCAGGAAGAAAGGCATGCATTGGTGCATGTGTACTACACAATCCCAATAACCTCCGACCAAATCCATACAGCAGTGCAGGAGGAGTCCTTTGCCTGGTGTCTCATGCTTGGGGTCAAGAGAAGCTGCAGAAACAGCGGGTGACTGCATTGAGCGGAAGAAAGAGGAAGGCTGTAAATGAAGCTAAGCAAGCAACACGTTAGCACTAACTAATGGCGATACATCGGCCAATGATGGTTCCAATCGTCCGCAGAGCGCTTTCGTTTTCTGCTCTGCTTGCTGGCGAATTAAATTCCAGTGTCCGCGAGTGTGCATGCATGCTAGGCCTTCTTGTTTGTCACACGCCCGTCTGCGTTTGTTTTTCGATGTCCTATCGTCTCTGCATTCGTTATTGTTTTGCTTGTGCTCTCTCTCAGTTCCCCTTATCGCTCAAACAGGTTCACCTTTTCTTGGGCTCGCTTTTGATCCCCTGTTTAACTTGTGAATTGGGATGACGGGCTGTGTGTTCAAAGAAAAAGGCCCTCTCAAGCCCTTTTCTTCTGGCCTCCCTCGCATTAAGAGAGAGAGAGAGAGAGAAAAGAAAGACCCTTGAAATTCACGCAATCCTATCATGTGTCTCGTCTCGCCTTGTTGTTCCTTCATGACGTCTTGGTATAGAGTCATTTCGTTTCCCATTCTCACAATTATAGAAGCCGCACGTCGAATCCAGTTCCTGGCAATTTCTGTAGTCTGGTTGTTGTCTTCCTCATGCCATCCTCCCCCCTCCAAAGGCTCGTTTGGACAAAAGCCCACATGTTAGGCTTAGTGTGTAAGAAAGCCACTTACTAAGGCTGCTTTGGCTCGGTTCGAGGTGGCGGTTTTATCCCCCAAGTGTGTTTGGACTATTATCGTAGCGATCCTGCTCTGTCTTCACAGGGAGGCTATGCCTATGAGTAATAGGAATAACACAGATCATGGGCTAAGCGTCAAGCCGTTCGGGCGTTCTAGTCATTTAAGCTTCTCGAAAAGCCAAGGGTGTTGTTGGTTGGACTACCGTGCCACCCCTGGGGCTCTTTGCACAGCAATCAGCGCCTGTGATGCCCTTGCTGTGTCAAGTTTGTAATGTTTGTGCGTACACATGTACAATTGTTGTTTGCTCTATGAACCGCGAATCAAAACCAAAGCGAAAGAAAGCCAGGTGTGTGTATGTGTGTGTGTGTGTGTGTGTGCTCGCGCGCATTTACAGGTACAGACATGACGGACTCACCTGCTTACCTTATTCTCCTTCCATACACCTGCATGATACTGTCGCGCGATGTGGAATCCCTAATCTTGCAGGTACCACAACCACAACCACAACCACAGCCTTGGTGTGATGGTCGATCTTTTGGTGTTGTGTTTTTGCTTAGGGTTGTGAATATCAGTGCCGCAAAACAGAGGGCGAAAGCGAGAGGAGAGGAGGAGATTAGAAGACCAAGCAAGTAGACGAGGCTGTCGATTTAATCGTCGTCGTCGTCGTCGTCGTCGTCGTTGGCATGATCTGCTTTTGTCTTTTTGGAGCAGTGCTGCAGTGCTGGCTTCGTTTTGCAACTACCTCTTTCGTGATGAAGAGTTTTTTTTTTTTTTTTCTTTTTAATTTATTTATTCTTCTTTTTTTTTTTTCTGAGTGTTAATAATGCAGAACAACGCGATTGATTGAACAAGGCGCGTGCTATCATGTATGCTATGCTGCCCATGAAGCTTGTTGGTTGGTGACGCATCTTCGTGACGGGGGGGGGATTTTTTTTTCTTTTTCTTTACCTGGTTTTCTCTGTATCTTTGTATCCTGAGAGCCACCTGAGTACTTGAAGTATTGTATCTCATGTGCATGCATGTCCTTCCCTCACATGTACCTTGCGAAGTACCGTCAAATGTACTCCTGGGTGGATACTCCATGTAGAATATACTTGGGTAAGTACATGCATGTTATATCAACAACCTTGACGGCCTGGCTGTACCGTACCCTCTTGGCTACCTACCTGCCTTCCTGCTGTCCATCTGTCTGTCTTGGTCCTGCTTTGGTCCTTCTCCATTACATCTTACGTATATGTCAATAATTGTTAACTGTGCTCCCGAAAAGAAAAAAAAAATCTATCCAGTCATCTTTCTCTTCTTGCTTTGCAGGCCCGGGCTTCTTTCCCTTTTACTCCTTGACGTTTGCTTGTTCCTTTTCCCTTCTTTCCCTTCTTTCCCTCCTTCCACCCCTCCTCCTCCTCCTCCTCCTCCTGTTCGCTGCCCACTATTTCCTTTTACTTTTCCTTCGCCTTTGCCTTTATCTCTCTCTTTCTCTCTTCCCCTCCTCATCTTTTATCAAGTACTTAGCCATCCCATCCCTTCTTCCTTTATCTCCCTCTCTCGCTCTCTCTCTCTCTCTGCCTTTTCTCCGCTCCTGTCTTTCTGCTTTTGCACTTCATTCTTCTCTTCCTTTTCTTATCACCTAACCCTGCTTGGTCATCAAGGCGAATCTTGGCCCTCTCACCCTAATTAGGATGTTTTGGCCCTTGCCACACAGAAACTAGTTGTAGCAGCACCTAGACTCAGTCTGGTCCCCTCGCCTGAACTACGTCAGAATTAATTGCGTGCTGCATTCGCTTCTATATGCATTAGCTTGCGTGCTGGCTGGCTGTATATTGTCTGATTTTCCTCGTTAATTTACTAATCCTTGGAGTCATCGCTTTGTTTCTTTTCCTTCTTTCGGTCGACTATTTTCTTTTCTTTTTCTTTTTCTTTTCTTTTTCCTGCTTTCTTTTTTCTCTTCTCCCCTTCTGCATTCATCAAGCCTTGCTCTCCCATCTGGTCTTACTCTTGCTCTTACTCTCACTCTCTCACTCTCGCTTGTCGTCTTCATCAACTAAATTAGCCCGCCCCTCCCCTCCCCCCCCTCTTCCTCAACTTATCAACCTCCAACTGCTTTAATCCCTTTTGGTCCCTTATCTTTTTTTTTTCTCTTTTTCTTGCCCTTGGACGTGGGACAACAACAACAACAACAACCACAACCACAACCAAACATCGTGCTGTAGATCAGCAGCTCTCCGTTGCAAAGCTAGCTTTCTAGTCTTCACCACCCCTTTCAACCTACCGTTACTGTCGCTTATCGCATATTCGGCGTTTGCTTTCACTCCCGGCTGTCTTAACCGTTTCGTTTAGCTCTCCTGATAAAATAATCCTCGTCTCTGTTGGCATCTTTGACTTGACCTGATTCGTCACGTACAAGCAAGCTTCTTACATCCCAGAACAAAACTCCTCTTTTCTTGCTCTTGTTTGCCCACTCAACCTGTGTACATGTGTCTACCCACTGCCGCCGACGTCTTTCGAATATACTAGATTTGCTAGCACAAGCGACTTAAAACAAATCCCTTATATTCACCTGCCGGCAGTCTCCAACTAGTCGAAATCTTTCTCGCTCTACTGGGACGCAGTCCCATCCTCCATACTTCGCCATGGAGTCATCCTCCAGAATGTCCGAGTCAGAGCAAAATATTGCGCCTTTCCACCATGGAACGTACCATATGCTTGCTGAAATCGGCAAAGGCAGCTTTGCGAGAGTTATGAAGGCTCGTCATGCTGTAAGATACAAACAGACATGGAATCCAGCCTTTGCTGTTGTTGAAAATATCTCTAATATATGTGGTTTTCTTGTATAGGACTCGGGTCAAATTTTCGCCATCAAAATGGTTAAGAAGAAGCGCCTAAACAATAAGCTTACCGCAAATCTCCAGACCGAAATACAAATTATGAAAAACACTCGACACCCGGGGATTATACGTTTGTATGAGTCCTATGATACTGAAGGCCATGTAAATCTCGTCATGGAATACTGCAAGCTTGGCGACATGTCCCGGATAATCAAGCATGCCGGAAAGCTTTCAACAATTCCAGGCCTTCAAGAAATGGATCGCCGCCATCATAGCTACCCAAAGGCACTCAACCCCATGATTGTGCGTTTATTTGCCAGGCAACTGATCGACGCTATTCGATTTTTGCACCGACGCAATCTCATTCATCGCGACATTAAGCCTCAAAACATTCTTCTGGATATTGAAGATGTATCAAACATTACCTCAGAGCGTCAGGCCGTCCTCGAAAGCCTAGCCAAGGCCATCGGCGTCAATGTCAATGCCTGGCGATGGCTGCCTCTAGTCAAACTTGCCGACTTTGGCTTTGCGCGCCATCTCCCATCAACTTCCCTGGCTGAGACTCTCTGTGGGTCGCCTCTTTACATGGGGCCTGAAATTCTTCGTTATGAACGCTACGATGCCAAAGCGGACTTGTGGTCGCTTGGCGCTGTAGTCTTTGAAATGCTTACTGGAAAGCCCCCCTTTAGGGCTAAAAACCATATTGAGCTTCTTCGACGAATAGACACCACTGTGCTCGAGTTTCCAAAGCCAGCTATCAATTACCCCGATGGCAGTGATTACCCCAAAGATTTACAACGGTTCATCCTGGGTCTTCTGAAAAAGACACCTGTTGAGAGAATGAGTTTCGAGACAGCATTCAACCACGATGCTATGGTTTGCACCCTTGAAGATTTGGCACTTGAAGATAGCCCCAGTGGCGCACCTACTCTTACCAGAAGACCCGGGTCTGCTAGGATTAGCGACGGAGGCCATTCTTTAAGTCGACCTGGCTCTTCAAAAAGCATCCGGTCTGTCTTCCAGTCTTCTACTCACGTCCATTCTCCTAAACGTAGTAATACTACGGATGGAGTCAATTTGAGTGCCGCCGAAACTTCCCGTCGCCTGCCTAAACGAACTGCCACTATCAATGATGATGGGTTTACTCGTACACCGGTAACATCTGCGCGTTCGCCTTCTTCTTCAGCCTTCGACCCCACTGTAACCCAGCAGACATCTTCTAGAAGTAGTATCCGTGGTGCCGCAAATGGGCTAGGAATCCAGGGCCATTCGCAGAACGTGGGTGCCGCCTCTTCACGAACCCGAGAAACCACATCAACTGAGATGACTCGTGCAATCGAAGATGCCCTTTCTCCTGGCGTTGTACCTGTGCCTAAGGGACAGAAGCCCAAGCTAGCTAGCCATAAAGTAGGCTCGGAAATGGCATTTGAGCGAGATTACGTGGTTGTTGAAAAAAAGCAAGTGGAAGTCAATGCTATGGCTGATGAGATGGCGGCAAGTCCGCAGGGACACGACAAGAACCAGCTTATTAGAAGGTCTCAAAGCTCGACCGCGGTCAATATCCCAGGCAGATCTAGTCATGGAAACAACCGCAATTCCTTGGATTTGACTCCCCCTTCTAGTCGTAGCCCCAGCTCAATTAGTCGTGCCATCCAAGGTGCTACTATGCGGTTCTTTGGTGTTAGGTTTTCTCCTAACCGAATTGTTCGTGGCCAGTCGCCCCCCATGTACAACCCATATCCTGTGGGATATACCCCGCCAGCTGCTCCTGGCCTCATTACCGACGGTCGTAACAGCGGCGAGTCCCAGTTTAATGAGACCCGTGTGGCTCAGATGATTGAGGACTATGCTAATCGAAGCGACTGCATTTGGAGTTTTGCTGAAATAAAGTTCCAGCAATTGATGCCCGAGTCTGCTTCTTCTGATGTCGGATCCAACAGCAGCAAGCTTGCCGATGAACTTAGTGATCTGACTGATGATGCCATTGTTATTCTTTCCGAGGAGGCTCTTTTGCTCTATGTTAAAGCTCTTGGAATACTGGCTACCGCTATAGATTTTGCGAGCCAGTGGTGGCTTCGTCATTCCCGACTTGGAGATGGTCCTCCACATACTACTGATCGGATCAATGCCACTGTTCAGTGGCTGCGCAACCGTTTCAATGATACGCTAGAAAAAGTTGAGCATGTCCGGCTGCGTTTGATTCAAGCCCAAGAGCGCCTGCCCGAGGACCATCCTGCCCACCCTTCACATCACGCTGGGGATGGCGCAATGAGCGTCGGCTCGGGAAATCTGAATGTGTACATTTCCTCAAGGATAACGGCTGATAAGCTGATTTATGACCGTGCTCTTGAAATGTGCAAACACGCAGCTGGTGATGAGATGTGCAAGCGCAACCTTTCAGTCTGCGAAACTTACTACTCGACTGCCCTGCGCATGATGGAAGCTCTTCTTGACCGCACTGATGACAACCGGTCTACTAATAGCGAGGGGGTTGATGGCGAATTTGACCAACAGCAAGAGGAGGACCAGCAGCATTTGGAGAAAATGATCCATGCCATTCGTGGCCGTCTTCTTGCTACCCAGCAGAAGATGCAGTCTATAAACGAAAATGAAAAGCTTTATAGAGCTGGAGCCCATCGCCGCAGTGGCTCAAACACTCCTGTCTCTGTGGTGTCAAATTAGAGATGGCGTCTTTGAATCAAGCATCTAAGACTGACTGGCTCTTGTGGCGCGTTATGGTCATGTCAATGGCGCATGGCTACCAACCAACCCCTTATAACCAACATTGCAGTACATTCTGCATTCCTCACACTCTTCTCACCTACTACAACAAACGCCAAATCTCTATGATCTTAACGACCTCATGATGTGTTCATCTCTCTTTTTTATTCCCTGTTTTCTTTTTCGCGCGCTAGGATGCAACTCTCTACTCACTCTAAAGCTTCAGGCCTAAGTCTCCGTGCTTCCTAGTTTTGACATCCAAGACTACCTTGCCTAGCACACTTTATTTGTATTCGGCATGTAGTATTCTGCATCTTTATCATATTGGGACGTGGCGCGGTGGACTTTGAAGTTCCTTTCTTCATAGTCTTGCCCCTTCTCCCTCATTTCATTCCTTTGGTGCAGGGTGCCATTGGAATCACGGGCCAAGTGTCACGGGCTGTCCCTTTGTTCATATAGTTTGTCTCATCTTCGCTCATTGTTTTTATTTTCTTGTTTCTTTTTGTTTTCCTTTCCTATCATTCACAGAACAAGATAGAGGACTCATGTTTCCTCTATGTCTTGGTCTTTTATCACAGGTGCCTTGGCGGTCTGTTGCTGTTTTCTTATTATTCTTTTGTTTTCGTTTCTTTTCTGTTATTTGTGTTTGTTATTATTCGAAGGCGTTGGTTTTGCTCTTTTTTTTTCTTTTTTTTTTCTTTCTCAATCAGCTTGTCCTCGCATTTCTTGTGTATTGGCGTCTTGCAGGACTCGTACTTTGACTTGCGACGCTCAACTGGATCTTTGGCTTTTGTGTTTACTGTTTATCGTTATGCAGCTTGGGTTTGCTTACTATCTCTCTCTCTCTATCCAGTGGGAAAGCCTTATAACAGGCGTGTTTCAAATTGACTTGATCTTTGTTTCTTCTACATGATGTTTGTATCGATCAGTTGGTATATTGTGTTTGTGTGCATGTTGCACTTGAATATAAACGTGAATGATGATCGTGGTATTGTATCGTAAGGCTACAATTTTGGAATGCAACAGCATTTTTTAAACAAGATCAAGGCCTCATTTCTAGTTCTTTGGGCCCGTTTTTGTTTCCCAATACCTAGGATGGCCGTGCTTCTTCGCATACTTTTTGACGGTACCGGTCAAATCAGCCTGCACAAATATCCAAATGATAGGCACCAACATAGCCATGATGGTATCTATTATCCAGCTGTTGCGTAGTGAGCCGCCTAGCATGCCCCATTTCATCAGCGATCCTAAGAAGGCAACAGTGACGAAGAAGTCGCCATGCTCGAGACCCTGGATAGACTTGGCTGCAACTTGATCGGGAGTTTGCTTGGGGTCTGAGGCCTCAAGCAGATGAGTTACTTCCGGCTTTACCTCATTCTCGCGTTCATAGCCAGCTGTTAAGATAGTGCCGGGATAAACCACGTGAAGTTTGATGTTTTGCGGATATAGCATGAGTTCCTGGGCTAGAGCATCGGCCAAGCCACGAATAGCGAATTTTGACGGTGCGTACGAGCCATAACCAACAATGGAGCAGAATGCAACCACACTGGCAGTCAGAACTACGTGTTTGGCATCACTAGCAGGATTGCAATCGGCAGGGTTTTCTGAAGACGTCCACTCACGTAGAATCGAGTGTGCCATCTCAGCTTGGCCGTAGAAGTTGATGTCCATCTGGCGCTTAGTGTCGGCAAGGTCCTGCTCAATCCACAGACCGGGCGTGGAAACACCGGCGATACACCAGACAATATCAGGCGAGGAGTTGTTGTTCCATACGCGCACATTGGCAAGCACGGCTTTAGAGTAGTCGGGTATGGCGACATCGGCAACGACAAAGTGGAAACGTTGCCGATCGGGATCACGGGCCGCAGCCTACACGTGGCGGGCGTCAGAATAGAGACCTGAGGTAAGAAAGGCACGTGCAAGGGTTGGGGGTATTCGTACCTTGATTTGTACAAGAGCTTCCTCAAGCTTGTCTTTGCGGCGAGCAACGATCGCGATGTTGGCACCCTTGGCAGCAAGCTGTTTTGCAACAGATAGCCCCATGCCCTCTGAACCACCTGTGATCAGAATGGTCTATACATTATTAGCATCAAAGTTGACAAGCAATGGATGGGTGGAAGATCAAGAGACATATACCTTTCCATCAACAGGAAACTGATTCTTACTGAAGATACCCATGGCGTAGGCACATATAAAGGAAATAATAGGTGGGATTGCAATCCAGAATGGCGACAAAGGCTCCATTATGTTAAAATGGAAGAAAAACACAACGAAGAAACAGGAGTCTTCCGCTTCTTCAGTAAAAGCACACACATGTTGCAGCTTCTCCTATGAATCCTTGGATGATGTGCAGGATGCTTTATGCACGTGTAGGGTGGGGTGCTATATAGCAGCTACTAACTGCTAAACTGCAACCACCTGTGGGGCCCGCTGATAAGCGATAAGATCAAAAAATTTCAGAAAATAATGAGAAGGAAAATGGTATTAAGGCCGTCGTTATTTTGTATGGGAGAAGAATCATTAAACACCACCACACAACGGTTCACAAAGCAGGCGGTGGCTAACTTTGCGCAATTTCTTGTTTGTTACAGCTCTTTATCTTTGCTCTATCTATATTCTTCAGTCTTTTAGTGCTTCAAAGCCACGGACAAATATCTATCTACTTACTATGGGTAGAAAACGGAAGGCTGGCCGCGCCACTGGCCCTACTGGTCCTCGCGAAGTTGACGCTGCAGATGCCCGTCTCGGTCCTATCAACTCTTATGAAGACATTGCCGACTCACAGGATGAATACTTTATGAACCAAGATAAGGTCATGCTTGATGATCGCAGCTCTAAGCGCCAGAAGATGCGCGAAGAAGCTGAGGCATTCTTGGAAGAATCCGACGATGAGGTATTCGACTATGGCGAGGATGACGATGAGGATGAAGAAGATTCTGCGCCCAAGAAATCGACCAAGAAGGACAAGAAGAGCCGTAGAGACTCTAATGGGGAAGATGACGGCGAAGAGAGCCAGGAGGGCGATGAGCGGTGGTGGGGTTCTTCTAAAAAGGAATACTACAATGCCGACGCTATCGAGACCGAAGCCGATGCTTTAGAAGAAGAAGCGGAAGCCAAGCGCATCCAACATAAGAAACTTGCTAAAATGGCCGACGAGGATTTCATGTTTGACGAAAACGAGTGGAAGACTTCGGAAGACAACAAGACTGGAGAAGATATTGTCACCGAGGTTTTGGGAGATGCTGAGATTCCCGACGACATTTCCCCCGAAGAGAGCCTACGTCTGCTCCACACGCGCTACCCCGAGTTTGAATACCTCGCTACCGAGTTCGAAGAATTAAAACCGACTCTAGAGACCGTTCACAAGGCCGCCGAAGGAAAGGACAATAAGTCGCTGGAAATGGTGCGATACATTGTGCTTGCATCGTATTTGGCTACCCTGGCTAGCTACTTTGCTATCTTGACTTCACCTGCCCGTGACTCGACCGACGCCCATAAAACGATCGACCCCGCCGAACTACGCGAGCATGATGTTATGACTGCGCTGTTTAAATGCCGCGATATGTGGACGCGTGTGCGCGATATAAAGTCAGCAAGATCGTTGGAGCAGGAGGACGTAACGCCCATCAACAGCGACTGTGAGGGTAGCTCGGACTATGATAGCAGCAATGAGGTGTTTTACACTCCAGGGAAGACCCCTCAGAAGCCCAGGGCCGACAAAGTCTCCAAGAAGAAGAGCTCATCTGAAGTTGTAATCAGCCAGGAAGTTGAGGACGATCTAGCAGATTTGTACGACATGCCCTTGAGGATCGGCAAGAAGAACCTGGCTGCCTCTTCGCCTGACGAGCAGGCTGACGAGGGTGACTCAGACTTTGGTGAGGAGGAGGTACTCGACGAGAAGGCAGCGCTCGAGAAGGCTAAGCGCAAAAAGTCGCTGCGCTTCTACACATCACAGATTGTGCAAAAGTCATCTCGCCGTGCTGATGCCGGGCGCGACGCTGGTGGTGACATGGATATTCCATACCGCGAACGTCTTCGCGACCGTCAGGCACGCCTGAACGCCGAAGCTGAACGTCGCGGTCGCAAAGACAGCAAGTTCGGAGCAGACCTAGACGGAGCTGATCCTGATGCGGAAGATGCTGCGACGCGGAAGGCAGTGAATGAGGATGATGAGTACTACGATTTGGTAGCAGCTAGAAGTAAGAAGAAGCGTGATGAGAAGAGCGAGCGCTTCGCGGCATATGCCGCTGCTGGCAAGGCTGACCGTGTCGTCGAGGTGGAAGATGTGGATGAGGATGGAAAGCGCAAGATCACGTACACTATCGAGAAAAACAAGGGCTTAGCACCCAAGCGCAAGAAGGAGAACAGAAACCCTCGTGTCAAGAAGCGGTTGAAGTACGAGGAAAAGATGAAGAAGCTGAAGAGTATGAAACCTACGTACTCAGGCCCTGGCGAAAGCGGATACCAAGGTATCAAGACGGGTATCAAGGCGGGACTCATCAAGAGTACCAAGTTCCAGAGTTAGTGGGGGAGGCTCAGATACCCGGAGTGTCAAGACGGAGGCAGAGGAGGGCATGCATGAGGAAGCTGCTATGGCTGTGTATATGGCTACGGGCAAAGTTGTATGGGCTACAGGGTGCGGTGGGCGTTCATCATGTAATACTGGTTTTTCTAGACATGTCACTATATCATTCTATCCAATTTCTTTTGTACAATAACTTCATGTTGGTAATACTGAATGATGCTTGACGAGGGTCGCTTCTTGATCACGTGACTGCCATACATCAAGTCAGGTCATTTTACAGGCCGGACTAGAATATGCTAAATAGCGTATTTAAAGTGGAGATAGCCTCAGGGGGGGGGTGATAGGGGAAAGCTTACATGGCTTGTTTTAATTGAATCTATAGACGAAGCTTAGCAAAAGCTCTTCATATCAAAGTCGCATAACATAGCCTGTAAATCAGGCGAGCCTGGGCGTGACCTGCTTTGACTTTTTTGTTTTTATTTTTTTCCTTTCCATGGCTGTACTGTTCTTCGCTATTCATTGTAACCCGTCTTCCCTCATATATACGCCTTGGGCTTACTTAGCCTTGTTCGTCAGTTAACATGGTGGCCCCAGATACATCGAATCTGGCCTCTGCGGCTGATGTCTTTGCTGCGACTTACACGCTGCCGCAGATTCGTGCTATTCACAAGTCATTGCATGACCAGGTTGAAGAAAAGTCCACGAGGCTTCGGAATAAAGTTGGCAATTCATATCGTGAGCTTCTTGGCACGGCCGACACTATTGTGCAGATGAAGCAGGACACCGATGCTGTCCAGCAGATTCTTAATCGCATGAGCATCAACACAAGCTCACTGGTGCTGAAGAAAAAGACGGATGGCTTATCCCGCTACGACCAAGTTGTCGTATCGGGCGACTCGAATATTGAAGCTAGTGAGATAGCACGTGCCAAGGTATGGGAAGCTACGAATCTGGCTTTCTCTGGAATTCTTAGAGGCAGCAAGGCGTTTGACTTGGAGAATCTCGGTCGTGGCGAGAGACTTGTTCTGGCCACCAAGGTGCTGGTTCTTAGTAGGGTGCTCATTGCCAGCTTCAAAGGCAGCATCCCTATGAGCCAGTATGCACGAAAGACAATCGGGGTAGCCGAGAAGAGCCTTCAGAGATCTCGCAATAAGATCCGCCGCGGCATAGCCAAGGCTCTTGAGGAGGCTTGTGAAGAGGACCAACGCCATGTCGTCCTTAAGGCACTTGCCGCCTATAGTCTCTTGACAAACTCGGGCGCTCAGGATGCATTGAAGCATTTCCTTCATACTCGTGGGGCTGCCATGGCCCTTGCATTTGAGTTGGAGGAGGATAAGCGAGAACTCACGTCAGTGAATGCTATGAATGCGTTAAGGCTGTACACATCAACACTGCTAGACGTCCAGGCACTAGTCCCTGTTAGTCTATCCCGAGAACTGCAGTCCCTTAAAAAGACTCGCCTCCTCGCTGATACTAGTCTACAAAGTCTCCAGATCTTGCGGCTGGATACGTACGAAAAGTGGTGTGGAGACGATGTACAATTCTTCACACCTTATATTCGACATGACGACCTGGACGGCGACAAAGCCAAGTCGATGCTTCTCAGCTGGGCTAATGATGGCAGCAAAGCTCTCCTAGATGGCATAGAGAAGACGCTATTACAGATCAAGGAATTCAGAGCGATTACAGACTTGCGCACACAAGTTTTACAGCATTGGGTGCGTGAGGGTAGCCGAATCAAAGACATTGACTCGGACGAAATGCTCCAGAGGCTCCGATCGCTGATCAATACCCAACTGCAAAGAGTTCTAGACGCCAAGATTTCCAAGATTCACCTCGTCAGCTCTGAGGTCAGATCGACACTGGACTCATGGGTTGAGGGCGAGACCGATGCCGTGGTTGATATGTGGGACACTACGAGATTTGACATGAAGATGAGTCGGAATGCAGTGCCCTTCATTACCGAGGTTATTGCTGGTATGAATGGTCATAACAATGCTGTTTCTCGTGCTGTTAGTCGCTACCAGGCCTGGTACTCTGTTATCAACGACGTCCGTGACGTAGTTGAAACTTTGCGCCGACAGCGGTGGGACAATGACTTTGAGGAGGTCGAGGCTGAAGAAACACTTGAGGCTCGTCAGCAGCTACTCAGTAAGGACGACCCTCGGGCTCTTGCCGATAGACTCACTGGCTTATTGCAGAGCGAGTTCATTATTTTGGAAAAGGATCTGATGCAGCTTTGGGCAAGCAAAGAGACTAGTGTTAATAGGGGCGAAATTGCTGCTTATTTTCTACGCATCATCCGGAGCATCCGCTCGGCTCTGCCAGATATCCCCTCCGTCAAGTCTTTTTGTCTGGAGGTCGTACCTGAGTTGCAGCAAGCCGTTGTCAAAGATGCATGTATCTCACCCTTGGACGAGTATGTCCTAGCCGTCCTGTCTAAAAGAACTGTATCTTGCCGGGGCTTGTGGGAGGGAGAACCGAGTCTTCCAACGCAGCCTTCACCCGGGACTTTTAGGTTCCTCCGTAATCTTTCTGCCTCCATGGGTGATAAATACTCTGATCTCTGGAGTCCAATTGCTGTTGCACTACTGCGCAAGCACATGGCTAGACTGATGAAAGAAAACTGGGTCAAAGCTCTTGCAGATCTCGATGAAAAAGAAGGCGAGAATGACGAAGCAGCGCCGAAACAGGACTCGCAGTCAAGCGATAATGCAACTGAGGGAGCCCCGGAAAACTCGGATGGAAATTCCAAGTCTGAGTCTAAGCCTGAGCTTGAGCCCAAGTTTGAATCCAAGCCTGAATCCCAGACTGAGCCCGATGCTGACTCTAAGAATGATTCAGTCGAGAGCTGCGATAAGGGAGAAGCACTGAATGTGGCTACAGAAGACAACAAGGAGAAAGCAAGTTTCAACAAGAAAGACCTTGTTATACAATGGCTCTACGATGTACTTTACCTGGAAAACCCATTTTCCTCCTCGGAAGATGAAGACCCCCTAAAGAGCCTTGAAGACACCCTGTTTGAGCACTCAGGCTTGGAGCTTGAAGCCAAGCAAAAGCTTGCAAGTTCTGCTAGCGACTATTGGAAACGGACGTTTATACTTTTTGGGCTGCTGCAGTAAGACTCTATCTGTCTACCTGAGCCGAGACTTTGGGATTTGCTTCCCTTGGTTCTCTATCCTCCTCCTTAGTAATGAATATTCTTATAGGATTACGTAACACGATATACTAAGCAAGTTTCGTGGCATATGGTGATGATAGTGTATGAAAATGCAAATATACAAGCCCTCCATGCGCCAATCTGCCTTCTCGTAATTCTATCCGCTGGCGGTTTTGTTTATTGCTGCCTCGTCCCTGATGTTGTATCCCTACACCTTTATATGTCAAATAGACCGATCTTGACATATACTCTCAACCTTGTGTGGACTAGTCCATGAGCTACATGTCCTTTACGTCTCGAGCAAATACACATACTGTATTATAGTCAAGAAGTCTACTTTCTAGCAGCCCCCCTACTCAGCTTGGGGAAAACTAGAGGCAGAGACAGCTTAGCCATTGTCGACTGTGCCTTGGTCTGCGGGTTCTTGTATTGCTTGGGGCGAGCTCCGATCTCCCGGAAGATCTGGGTCATGTTGGCAGGATCGAGGTTAAGATCGAAACGCAGGTCTGTTGTGTCTATCTCAAAGTTCTCCAGAACACACGCCCACACAGCTGCATGGGCCAGGGCCAGTTGATGGTGGAAGTTGTCCATGAGGCCGTTGACCGTAAATGTTTTGAATAGGTAGGATGTGACGATTTCGGGTGCGCCAATCTTCTCCATGAACACGGCCCGAGGCGGTGTCTTGCGGCCATCACGACCCTTTTTGCTCATAGAAACGTACATGATAATGTAGTATAAGAAACGCAGCAAACGCATACGCTGCACCGAATCTGTCGAGTTGGCTATGCGCACAAGGCGGCCGGCCACAAAGCGCGACCGCAACTGCACGTTTTCGTTGCTTGCTACACTATCCATCCAGTCCTTGACAGGGATTGAGTGCAGTACTTCGCGGCCAATGATGACTTCTGGCTGGTAGACATCCTGTATCTCAGTAGCCTCAAGGTTGGGCCGGGGAATAGGTTTGCTGGATCTGGCGGCCTCGTCCAGTTCCTCACGCGAAAGCATTGTTGCAGTATTCCGCTTGACAACATCGAGGGTTGCGAGCTCGGCGGCACTGAGCTTTGTTTGGTCATTGGCTGAGGCGGTAGGCAGGGCGTTGAGAATGACATCGTCGATGGCCTTCTTGGCCTTGCGTGTTCCAAAGGTCTTGTTCAGCTCGATGCGCTGGGCCATTGTTCTCTGCAATTCAGCTGTTAGTAAAAGTCATTTTGCACTTTTTGAGAGGCGTAGAAACATACCATCTTCTCGGCAGACTCGTCACTGCGACTAGGCAGACGTGATTTGACAACGCCACGCAGCAGCATCTTCTTTGCCTCCACAAACTTAACAGTGTTGGTGACCGGATCGAAGACACCAACAAAGTGATTCACACCACAATCCACCATTGACGATCGGTCTTCCTTGGCAGTATATTCCATAATAGGATGGGCATTTGCATGGAGCATAAGCTCTGACTTGCCGTCTTTCCGTTTCGAGCTGGTATTCTTGCTGTAGACATGGAAGGGGACGTTGCCGGGAACGTTAAAGCTAACTGAGGTGTCTGTCACATGGGTTTACGTTAGTAAATTGCTTCCATAGGTGCAATCTGAAGTACCAAAGCAAGCATAACCTACCAACCCCAGGTGCCCAAGCGGGAGTAGATTTGAGCGCTCTCTGTAGTCTCACAGGTTTGCCTGACTTTTGGCCGGCTTGGACCTTTTTCCCGGCAGCCGAAGCATCGTCGGATCTCTTGCGCTTCTTTTCGGTTACGGTAGACATGGCGGTGGTTTTATGGGTTCAATATAGCGTCAATGTAAATGAGTGAAATAGACGTGATCGTTTGAAAAGGAGTCAAAGTGATAATCTTTGTGGCATAGTCAGTAGCAGAGCTCTTCTAGTCCACCGCATCGCGCTGCCATGAAGCCCAAAACTTTTCTTGGGAAGAAAAAAAAAATAGTCTGGGAAGATCTTATCGCAATTAGCCGAGTATTACCCGATATCAATGACCTGGTATTTGAACAGGGATGCTCTAGAAGGCAGGAGACCAATTAAAGAGTGGTGGAGCGCCTGTCAAACATTCAACTAAGCCAAACCACCAGCAAAATTACTTGTGCAGCACGGTTCAAGTTGATGGTGATGAATCGCTGGAATTAGTAGTATATAATGTCATAGCTCATATATTGTGAGTTGTAAATGAACATCTTAAATTGCAAGACGTATACTCAGATGGCTTTTTGGATTGAGGTCATTACGTCAGCTCGAATTTCAAAAATCCTGTATGACCCCGCATGTGCCTTTTCGTGTTTTTGGAGAAGTAGCGGATGTCATTTGCGCACAATATCATTTATGAAAAATCTAGACCCACTCTATGGCAAAACTTGCCATGATGAGCATTATTCATATTACGGCAGCATTCACGATTTTTTAAAGTTTTGTTGGTTTTTAGAATATCTTTGATTCGTTTGATTTGCTGGTGTCTCTTTAATGCCAGAATCCCAGTGACCAAATATGTATTGTACAGAAAGTTCGTTTCTCGTGAACATCTTCTCGAGTACCCTTCGTCCGGTGATGATAGCATGGTGAGGTTATTCGTAATGTTTAAAGTTGTCGTAACAGGGCGCTAAGGTGATGACCCCGTAGATGGAGAGCATTGCGACTGATCAGCAGAATGCTGTCAAGGCTGGGCGACGAGTATCAAGGCGGAGATGTCGTCATGGTCGCTGTGATGTTGTGCATTTATTTGCTGTGAAATTGTTAGCATATATTGACCGATAGTGTATTAGCATAGGATCAGACTTACGAGCGAGCACGCATCTTTCTGCGCTTACGCTTGAGGCGTCTAACTCTCTTCTTTCTCCACTTAGCTCTCATCTTGGATAACCCTGTGATGTGTTGTTAGTTAGTGCTCAACATAAAAACCGGCTAAACCATGACAATCATCGACAGGAATCATATTGTTGATTGAACTCAGACAAGAGAAAACCTGTCAAACAAGAGAAAGCAATCTTCAATCAATCATCCGACGAAAAAGAGACAACGGTGCTGAGCTGCATTATGGTGGTGGTGGTGGTAGTACTCACGAAATAAGAGTCTTTGGTGATATGGTGTAGATGTTCAGGTTGAAGATGGCAGGGAGGCAAGCTCGACTTTTGTAGCAGAGCATTTTGGCTTTAGGGCAGCCCACCCACTTTGTGGACCACACGCACACGTGACCAAAAATTACTCCAAAGTCACGTGAACTGATCAATGTGGGAGCAGCTAGAATTGAGCTCCACACAAGCTCCACTAAGCTACAGTTTGAGTCACCTTGGTCCCAACGAATAGTCCGTTTTTGCCTATTTCCTATTTAGGACAAACCTTATGAAATAAGATGATCTGATTGGTTTACATCTAAACACCAAAAGCTGCATTTTATGCCTGGCAACCACGACCAACTTTTTCTATCTGATATCCGATGTGTGTGCACTTTAGTTCTCCATAATAATAGAGGGAAAGAGCGAGCAGAGATAAAATTTACATGTCGATACGCAAAATTCACAGGATTGGAATCGCCATATATCGCAGGCCATATCTACTTCCAAAAGCTCAACTGTTGCGTCTTCCCTGTTAATCATAGCCGCTTGGTTCTATCCTGGTCAGCTTTCCTCGTCCTTCATATGTCTGTCCAAGAATCACAGTCGAAGGTATTCATCTCTCATTTGACCGAGAACTCTCAACCCGTAGGATATGTTTCTGTGAGGCACAATCCTTCTGGCGCGTGGTGTAAGTTCCATGTTGCTGGATGTCACAGAATTCATGGCTGTTTGAATATGTTTGCTGACTAGCGTTGTAGATGGCTTTGGGTTGACCAATAACTCCTCAGTATCAGTTGGCCGAAACCCTAGCAAGTAAGTCTAGAGAATAAGACCACAATCTTTCCACTCGTCGTCCTAACCGCTTCCCAGTGATATCGAGCTCGTCGACTCCCTAGTGTCCAGAAAACACTTTGAGATATTTCCTGTCATTATTGATGACAGCCAACTCGAGACGCCTCTCTTCTTCATCCGCGATCGTGCATCTGACAACGGGACGACAGTGAATAGAATTGAAATCGGCGGGTATGCGCGGGGCTGGTATCTCCATAACGGAGACATCATACGACTACAGGACTAGGAGTTCTGTTTCGTCCAATACCGCCAAGTATCAGCCAAGTGGACACCGGAGCAGGGCGCGGACTTCGAGGTAAGCTTTCCATTGCAAAGGCTTATGTAATGGATGTTTTGTCTCACGATTTCTAGACACTTGCCCCTACATATATCATATCTCGCAAGTTGCTCGGCGAAGGAGCTCAAGCCAAGGTGTACGTGGGATTTGACACTTGCAGAAACTGTCAGGTTGCTTGCAAGGAGATAAGTCTCGGACGTCATCGCAAAGAAGCCGCATCCATAAGGAAGCGTTCGCGCCTCGAGTCATCAATACTTCGCAAGTTAAACCACGTAAGTCCATTTTAAAGTCATGGATGTACTTTATCGTATGTTTCATTCTACTGACTCGTCAATCACAGCCTAATGTTTTGCGGTTTGAGTACGCAGCTACTACCGAAAAGACGTGGTATTTGCTCACCTCATTGTCAACCGGCGGTGATCTTTTCTCCTTCATGACCAAAACAGATATAAATGAGACTGTCATCCGTACGATAATTTTACAGATCGTGATGGGGCTAGTTCATATTCATGACAAGGGGATTGTTCATCGAGACATCAAGCCGGAGAATATACAGTTTTCTGTAGCTCCCAAAGTCACATACCCCGTCGTCATTGCTGATTTTGGCCATGCTACTTTTCTCAGGGGTGGCAAAATGCTTACTTCTATGGCGGGTACAACGCCTTTCCGTGCGCCGTAAGTAGACGCAAAGCTAGTTGGTCTTTTCGTATACAAGGATCAACGTTAACTCATGGTTTGCAGGGAAATTCACTATCATGAGCCGTATGACTTTGCGGTTGACATGTGGGCTCTTGGTATTACAATTCTGACTATGCTGATGCCAAACCATCTCGATACTTTTGGCAAGTTATTCTCATACTCTCAGGAAGGAGTTGATTCGTCTCTTGAGCGAGTATTTAAACATAGCAAGATCAAAATCCGGAGGAATGGCCGTAGCTTCATTCGAGCTTGTTTGAGGATTGATGCCAAAGAGCGCATGTCATCAAACGAAGCCCTCAAGCACAGTTGGATCAACTACAAGAATCATGATATGCGAGTTGTCTACAAGCGTGTTATGAGCAGATGGAGGCAGTGTCCACCACGAGTTGATATGGCAAACAATATTCCGCCATCTCAGACCCCTGGCACTCAACCAGAAACCCTTGCCTTTCTCAAAAACGGGTGTTCTCACTCTAAAAGGTCAATGCCAAAAGAAGAGGTTCAAAATGTTGTTACTAATCTGCCTTGGTCAGATACTTTGCCACTTTCCCTACGGGAAGCGGTAGAAAAGCCCAACTCTACAGACACAACTCATAAACCAACACATTGTTCATCCTGTGAGCAAAGCAAGAGCAAGTCCTGGCAATGAGATAATTAGCTATTTCCACTCAGGGTACTCTGGCTTGATGCCATTGATTCAATAAAATGCCCGGGCGTTTATCTTTCATCCCAATACCCAAGTTCACTATGATCTCACAAGGTCCGGATTGTTGACCCCAATACTTAGCATGCAAGTTAAAGATTAACAATGATCAAAAGTCAATATAAAGAAGCAAACGTCTAATATGCCACAACAAAAACGCCACCAAATATGCCATCCGAATTTTTTTGCCGCTTCTCATACTCCGGTCCACTTGCCAAATTGCTTGTATCGCTTGTACTGTGTACCAAGAATCGCCCGCCCACTCATATCTAAAGAGTCGTTGAGAATCTTGCGAACTTCAGGCGGCGTGATGTTGAAAATCGAGTTCATACCGAGTTCTAGGGCATCCCTGACTGGTCTTGGCACATCAACCTGCAGCTGTAGCTTTACATATGAGACTAAAAGCAAGTACATCTGGCGACCAGCGGCTCTCTTTGCGATATCGGTTGCAGTGTCGAGGGGATTGGCCGGACTCTGCTTGTGGTGAGCAACACTAGCCGCCATGGGCTCACACACCATGGTCAGTAGTCGCGTGAACGAAGCGGCATGTCTACCCCAGTAGGGGAAGTCGCCGTCTCGGACATTGACTGGCTGGACGGTCCATTTACCCAGCTGAGCATCGTAGGGAGCTAGTAAGAGGCCGGAAAGCAGAGACTGTAGAGCGGCAATAAGCAGATGAAAGCGGCCATCTAGACGGACACGGAACCGGCGCAGGACTGATTCCATCAGTTTGCACAGCCAGTCGAAGACTACAGGCGAGTCCTTGATAGCCATAGCACTAGTGGGGTTTCCTGAGATATCACTGACCATGGCCAGGGTTTGCTCGATATTCCATTGCTTCAAGCGAGCAGAGCTGCTGTTGAGAAATAACCGAATAATGTCACAGGTCTTGATGAAAATGTGTCCGTTCGGCGCGTTCGTGGCAAATATAATAAGCTTGTTATAAGCGGTGGAAATCGAAATAGCACCTCCGGCATCAGTTCCTTGTTTGCTACTAACGATAGATGCACAAATCTTAATAGCCTTCAACTGCAGTTCGGTGCTTTTGGTCATGTCAAGAGCATCAATTAGGCTGTGGAAGTACGCCAGAAGAGTGTTTTCGTCCATGGGCGCCGTAACGGCGTATAGAGTCTCGCGTATCAGAGCTTCGTAATCAGCAAAACGTAAGACATCGGGAGGAGCGCTCTCCTCAGGCGCAATCCCCTGTTGGAATTGGGATGGCAGGCTTTTGATTGAATCGCGAAGAGTTCGGATCAAGAAAATACGAGTCTTCCAGCCGAGAAGAGTGCCTTGTGCAATACCCTTGGTAGCCAAAGGCTCTAATTTCTTGGCTTTGAGCTTAGATATTTGGGATGCGGCGTCTCGAACCACCTCAGAGGCATCTATCGCCGCTAGGATAGCATAGGGGAAAGAAACAGATGCTTGAGACTTAGATTGATACTCAAGAATGGTCTTTTTAACCATAGACAAAAGAAGTTTCTCCGCCTTGTCTAAATCAAAGACAGCGGGATCTTTGAGGCCAATCTTCTTCACAGTAACAATCAAAGTCTTCAACAAGACAATCCGGAGATGGCGAGTCTCTAGATATTCCATATCTGAGGGGCACTCAGCAACGAACTTTTCAGCAGTCTCAAGGAACGAGCGACCCCATTCCTCAAATTGTGATACCATTTGCTTGATGATAGCTGATGCCAGCTCTTCAAAAAGCACATCAAGGCCATAAATCTCTGGAAGTTTCCGAGCGTGTTGTTCCTGGGAGAAACAGGTAGAAGCGGAATCAGAAAGAAGAACGAGATGGTCGAAAGAAATATTCTCGTAGAATGTTGGTCGCTTCATCATTTTCCCCATAAGACCAAGACTAGTCTTCCACAGCGCAGGCTCATGCATAGTTGGTTTGGTCAAAAAGCTCATGCTAGATGTCATAATAGACTCTCGACTCGTGCGGGAGAAGCAGTCGTCTGGTATGCTAGCTAGAATAGAAATAGCAGAGCATTTGTGTGACGAATGAGCGCCGGAGGAGATTATGGCGATAAGAGCGTCAACCAAAGACTCAATGAGCTTCCGGTTGTTGACGATGTTCTCGTTTGAAATAAGAGCAGACAAGTATGCAAAGGTTGTTGAGTCTGGGGACTCACAGTTGATGATGTGATTTCTTATGAACTTGGGGAAGGTGTTTGATTTGGCAGACAGAAGAGGTATAAGTCTAGAAGAGACCCTGGTGGCTACATCAAGATATTTCGACGCAAAGGAAGACTCAGGGTTGGAGTTACTTACCGCAGCCTTTTTGGAACCATCCTTTGCAAGGTGTTTGGCGATCTTCAATGCCATAGCAGAAACCTCGGGCTCATACTCTCCATCGGGATACATAGAGAGCCATAACTGGTCTAAGAATTTGAAGGCCTCAAAAGCATCGGCACTTTCCAATGATCCCTTCACAGCCACTCTAGTAAGCTCATCTTTCACTTCAGTCCATATTGTATTTCTCTCATTGGGAGAAAGCCAATGGACAATCTTGGCCAGGATGCACCAACGCAGTGTGCTAAGCGGGCTATGAGAAGGCACTTGTTTAAGAGAATCTAGGGTGAGATTCATGATCGGTACGGCAGTGGGATCCGTGAAATCGGGAGATCGTATTTGTGATGCAATAGAGTCAAGCAAGACGTAGAGTGGGCCAACCTTGGCATGGCTCTGCTCTGAAAGCCACTGTAGCAGGTGGGAGAGCTGAGTCGGTGTCATATGGCTTTCAATATTACTAGAAGTGGTTGAATCATGACGCAGAGTTTCATCAAGCCAGGGCGACGACTCAATAGTGTTTTCTGATTCACAAAAGCATAGCTGATTGTACCAGAGCTTCCAGAATGTTGACAGGTCGCGTGCCTCGGCGTAAGCCAGCTTTATCTGGCAAACAACCTGTTGTACCTCGTCTCCGCTGCAAGTATCTTCACTACCCACATGACTTGCCCTTCGACAGAGCTCTTCAGATAGCAATTCCGTACCGTGTGGATAAAATATAACATGCCGATCACAGGCTAGTGCACGCAAGAGAACAGACCACTGTGTGCTGTCAGATCCGAGAACGTAATCTTTGCAGACTTTATGAAGGGATTCGCGCTGGATGGCAGCTTCACGAGCCTTAGCAATGTCAAGAATAAGCGTCATGGCTAAGGACTTGTCAGAACTGCGGACTGGGTCAAGAATACTTTGGACGGAGGAGAATATCTGGTGGTGCCAGCTCTCACGAGACTTGAGTGAGCCGATGTTGAGCTCGGGCGCATCCAAACTTAGAGTATATAACACAGGCGCACACACCAGAGGGTTTGATTCGATAGCCCCCATGATAGCCCCAAGAATCTCGGTATCTTCGGTGTTCAAGAAGGCAGCTCTAGCAGGGAAAATAACGGCTCGGATATAGAAGTTTTCAAGTTTTTGCTTCCAAACAGCTTGGATCTCAACTGGTAGCTCTAGGTTTCTTGAGGTTCCGCATGTGCGATGATCAAGTGCAGAGATCATTTGAAGCACTTGCAAAGAGGTAGCGGAGGCCACTTCGATGGCATCTGTGGCCCCAATGCGATGCAAATCCCACACTGAGCACATGACAGACGGCCAGAATTCCTGCTTAGTGCGAAGCTCTAAAGAGGCCGTTGACATGGCCGTTGAGCAAAGGCTCAGGATAGGTGTGACAAGACCTAGAGCTTCATTTGCTGGAGACGCAAAAAGAGACTTTATGTGCTCAGCTCCCATAACATCGCGAGATGAGAGTCCTTGTGAGTCGAGTCGTGCAAGAAGAGTTGCAATGGCGGCGAGAAGAGCTTGGGCACATTCAAGGGAGCATTCGGTGCTTTTCAGAGATTCGAGATCAAACAAGATGTTCTGAGACCGCTTGCGTTTACCGCCTTCTACAGTCTGAGGCAAGCTAACTGCGCTAGACAGATTTTGCAGGGTAAGCTGCAGTATAGATATAAACTTTCGATCGGCAAGACACTTAGCCAAAGAAAAGAATGGGATGCGATTAAACACATGTTCAATGATAGTCCAGGTAAGAGGATATCTGCGAATAGTCTCTGCCTGGCTTTTAGTAGCCGGGCCACTCATAAGCTTCAAGAGCCACCGAAGGACCGTCTCCTCAGCCGCATAGTGCTCGCTGTCAATCGATGTGGTAAGCAGCCTCCAAAGCTCGTCGAGTGTTTCGCCTTGAGCACCAGGACCCGTCTTCTCCAGGGACCTAGCCAGTTTGGCTAGATTATTTTCGGTCTGATGATTTGGTCAGTAAACATCGTGTTTCAATAATAATTGAGCAACAGCTCTTACCTTCATTTCTGATGCAGATTTGATCTCAAGCTTCGTGAAAAGCGCAAGTAGCGTTCGCAAAGCCAAAGATGCGCAAGACGTGAAGAAGTCTGGAGCCGAAAATTTTAGTGGAGCCCTGGCCGAGAGTCTGATTCTGCCATCAGAAGCTGTACCCAAATAGGCAATCGACTGCTCACCGCCTTTTATGGCTCCAATTTCCCGGCTGGTTCTCGTTAGGTGCGATGCTTCAAGTTATGTGCCAGTGAAAAAAAATACTCGTACAGAACCTCCATCTCCATCTCTCACGATCCATTATATCCGGCGCCGAAGCCTTTCTCCACAGTCCGATCTTTCTCTCCAACCGAATTTTCCACAATGGCCGATTCTACTGCCCGCCCCTCCGCCCCCGTCGCCCGCCCTGTTAGCGAGGCTCTATTGAATGAAAAGGTATATTTTCTCTACCTTGGGATCCCTCGACAACCATCATAATGCGAATTCCATGATGACCTGAGCAACCGTCTGTGTGGTACTGTGCTTAAGCTAACCTTACTGCGTGTCCCGGAACTTTTCATCCACAGTGGGATCGCTGCCTGTCAAACCTGATTGTCAAGAGCTCTGTCGGTCTTGGCTTCGGTGTTGTTTTCTCCGTGCTACTCTTCAAGCGCCGTACCTGGCCCGCCGTTATCGGCATTGGTTTCGGTGCTGGTCGCGCCTACGAGGAGTGCAACATCAGCCTAAAGGTTGCCGCCCAGAACCTGAAGAACCAGTCTTGAAACGATTACTCTTTTGTCGGCCAATCGACTGTTCGAGATAACCCAAATAACAACCTACAATAATAAAGCTTTACACCATGGGCTGTGTGCGGATGAGGTGGATAGCAAGTATTTGCAGCTCCATCACTACAAAAAGCGAATAGAGTACATATGGCACCAATCCAAATCAGACACGGCGAAGCCTGTGTACAACACATTACTATAGAGATCCCCGGTATTCTAGAATGAAATATCGACTGACATCTGCCAATGAACATAGCATTCATACTCGTTCATGTAGACTATCAACCACTTGTAGAAGAACCAATATACGGTATCAACATGTCGGAAGACCTGACACAACATGTTTGTTGTAGATAGTCGTTTGCAACTCCGTGATATTCTCAAGGAATGCAGTATTGAGACTGTTATTTCAGCACTGAAATCTGTTTCAAAGCATTATATAAAGCATTACGACTAGTTGTCGAATTGTATCGTCTGCAATGACAGGAGCTTCCGCAGCACTTCTAATTATGCATGTATCGAGTCGAGTGCGTTAACTGAGGTGCTCAGTCTCGCTTAGTCAGCCAAACCCCTGTTCCTAAAGAGGACAGGGCTGAAGGAAATTTTTGGACGTCCATCATGCAAGGCTGGCATATATCTCTCTGTACATGAAGCACTCAAACACATCGTCGACGTGATACTGTAGCACGTGGTCGCGTGCAACTTATATTTTTTCCTCACGAATACCCCCAGACCTATCTGCAAAGACACTTCCATCTGGCTCTAGCAACAGCTCAGCAAACTTAGTCTCGTGATAGTTATTTGTTTCGATAAAGCTGCGGCGCGTCAAGTCGCGTTGATTTGAAAGGTTAGCGCAAACTTCTGAACATTTGATTTCTGCCTCCAATGGCCTCCCACTGACTCGATTGTCTAATTATCTAGAAATCATCGCTATAGCAGACATGTCCGGTCTTCCTCCACCTCCTCCCCCGGGCTGGGCGGCTCCTCCTCCGCCTCCATCATCGTTTCTCCCCCCGCCACCTTCAGCTCCCGCTCCCCCTCCGCCTCCTGGATATTGCTCAGCAAATGATCTTCAGCTTGTCAAGTTTGCGCAAAAAAAAAAGGAATGGCTTCGCGACCGTAGGCTACGCTTTGGCGAAAAGCGCAAAGGAGGCTTTGTCGAGACCCAGAAAGCCGACATGCCACCTGAACATCTGCGGAAAATTGTCCGCGATATTGGCGATGTTTCACAGAAGAAGTACACGAACGATAAGCGGTCATATCTTGGTGCATTGAAATTCATGCCTCATGCAGTCATGAAGCTTCTTGAAAACATGCCAATGCCTTGGGAGTCTACCCGTGAAGTCAAGGTCCTTTATCACGTGAATGGTTGCTTGACCTTGGTCAACGAGATTCCTCGTGTTGTTGAACCTGTATTTTTCGCGCAGTGGGCAATGATGTGGGTATACATGCGCAAAGAAAAGCAAGACCGCCGATTATTCAAGCGTATGCGTTTCCCTCCTTTTGATGACGAAGAGCCACCGCTGTCTTGGTCTGAAAACATTGAGGATGTTGAGCCTCTTGAGCCTATTCAGTTTGAGCTTGACGAGGATGACGATGAAGCTGTGTACGAGTGGTTTTACGACCATAGACCTCTTTTAGATACGCCTCACGTCAACGGGCCTAGTTACAAAACATGGAACTTGAGCTTGCGACAGATGGCAACACTATTCCGTCTGAGTAGACCCCTTATCTCTGATGTGGTGGACAAAAACTACTTTTATCTCTTTGATCTCCCCAGTTTCTTCACTGCCAAAGCACTGAACGTAGCGTTCCCTGGCGGTGCCAAGTTTGAGCCTTTATACAAGGACATAGACCCCAATGACGAGGACTTTGGCGAATTCAACGCCATTGATCGCATTATATTCCGAACCCCGACAAGAACCGAGTCTCGAGTCGCATACCCTTATCTCTACAACTCACTTCCTCGTAGTGTCAGTCTCTCCTGGTACTCTCATCCCCAGGTTGTATACTCCAAGCCAGAATCACCCGATCTTCCAGCTTTCCATTTTGACCGACGACTGCACCCCATTTCTTCGCGCAATGTCAAGCCTATGAACATCGAGCTCTCGCATGAGGACGAAATCTTCGGTGTTGGCAATAACGAAGAATCAGAGGATTCTCTATTCGAACTACCACCAGACCTCGAGCCATTCCTGGCTGATGAGGAACTCGAAAATGAGGACACTGCAGATGCTATCCAGCTTTGGTGGGCTCCTTTCCCTTTCGATCGCCGGTCCGGCCGCATGGTACGGGCCCAGGATGTGCCATTAGTAAAACAGTTCTACCTTGAACACCCTGTCCCCAATGACAAGAATCGCATCCCCATTAAGGTCAGCGTATCTTACCAGAAGCTTTTGAAGACTTACATTTTGAACGAGCTTCACGAGAAGCCAGCCAAGTCCTTGAATAAGCAGAGCTTGCTGAAGTCGCTCAAGCAAACAAAATTCTTCCAGCAGACTACCATTGATTGGGTCGAGGCTGGTTTACAAGTGTGCCGTCAGGGTTTTAATATGCTAAATCTATTGATTCATCGGAAAAACTTGACATATCTACATCTTGATTACAACTTTAACCTGAAGCCTGTCAAGACCCTCACTACCAAAGAGCGCAAAAAGTCACGTTTTGGTAATGCTTTCCATCTCATGCGTGAGATCCTTCGCCTGACAAAACTTATTGTCGACGCCCAGGTCCAGTACCGTCTTGGAAACATTGATGCTTTTCAGCTTGCTGATGGTATTCTGTATGCGTTCAACCACGTTGGTCAACTTACCGGCATGTACCGCTACAAGTACAAATTGATGCATCAGATTCGTACCTGCAAGGATCTTAAGCATCTCATCTACTACCGCTTCAATGCTGGTCCTGTTGGCAAGGGCCCTGGCTGTGGTTTCTGGGCTCCTGCATGGAGAGTCTGGTTGTTCTTCATGCGTGGTATTATCCCTCTACTGGAACGATGGCTTGGTAATTTGCTTTCTCGCCAATTTGAAGGCCGCCACAGTAAGGGTGTAGCCAAGACTGTTACTAAGCAACGTGTGGAATCTCACTTTGATCTGGAGCTTCGTGCATCGGTTATGGCCGACTTGATGGACATGATGCCCGAAGGTATTAGACAGAACAAAGTCCAGACTGTTCTACAGCATCTGTCTGAGGCTTGGAGATGTTGGAAGTCGAACATTCCCTGGAAGGTTCCTGGTCTTCCCGCTCCCATTGAAAATATTATTCTTCGTTATGTCAAGGCGAAGGCTGATTGGTGGATTTCTGTTGCTCACTACAACAGAGAGCGTATCCGCCGTGGCGCTACTGTTGATAAGACGGTAGCTAAAAAGAACGTGGGTCGTCTCACTCGTTTGTGGCTGAAGTCCGAACAGGAGCGTCAACACAATCACATGAAGGATGGCCCTTACGTGTCTTCTGAAGAAGCCGTCGCTATCTACACAACTACTGTGCACTGGCTCGAGTCGCGCAAGTTCTCTCCCATTCCTTTCCCTTCAGTATCTTACAAGCACGATACCAAAATTCTTATTCTAGCCCTAGAACGTCTTCGTGAGGCTTACTCCGTCAAGGGACGTCTTAACCAAAGTCAACGTGAAGAACTGGCGCTGATTGAACAGGCCTATGATAGCCCTGGTACCACCCTTGAGCGTATCAAACGTTTTATGCTCACCCAGCGTGCCTTCAAAGAGGTTAGCATTGACATGAACGACAATTACAGCACTATCAATCCTGTATATGATATTGAGCCTATGGAGAAGATTACCGACGCCTATCTTGATCAATATCTTTGGTATCAGGCTGATCAACGCCATCTTTTCCCTGCTTGGATCAAGCCCTCCGACTCCGAGGTCCCTCCTCTTCTGACCTACAAATGGACACAAGCTATTAACAACCTTGATGGTATCTGGGATACTGAAAATGGCGAATGCAATGTTATCATCGAGACCGAACTATCAAAGGTGTACGACAAAATGGAGCTGACTCTTCTAAACTCCCTGCTCCGTCTCATCATGGACCACAATTTGGCCGATTACATTACAGCCAAGAACAACATTCAGCTCACCTACAAAGACATGAATCACGTCAACAGCTACGGTATGATTCGCGGTCTGCAGTTCTCGGGCTTTGTTTTCCAGTACTACGGTCTAGTGCTAGATCTTCTGCTGCTCGGTCCCCAGCGTGCTAGCGAGATTGATGGACCTCCTCAAAGTCCCAACGGCTTCTTGCAATTCCGTGACAAGGAGACCGAAACCCGCCATCCCATTCGTCTGTATACTCGCTACATCGACAAGATCTGGATTCTGCTGCGCTTTACTGCGGAAGAGTCTCGTGATTTGATCCAGCGGTATCTTACCGAGCAGCCGGATCCCAACTTTGAAAATGTCATTGGCTTCAAAAGTAAGAAGTGCTGGCCCCGTGACTGCCGCATGCGCTTGATGCGTCACGATGTCAACCTCGGCCGTGCTACATTCTGGGATCTGAAGAATCGCCTGCCACGCTCTTTAACCACTATTGAGTGGGATGACAGCTATGTCAGTGTATACAGTCGTGACAACCCGAACCTATTATTCTCCATGTGTGGATTTGAAGTGCGCATTTTGCCAAAGTGCCGTAACCAAAACGAAGAGTTCTCAGTCAAAGACAGCGTCTGGTCTCTAGTCGACAACACAACCAAAGAGAGGACAGCCCATGCCTTCCTTCAAGTCACTGAAGACGATATTGCCAAGTTCAACAACCGTATCCGCCAAATTCTCATGTCTTCAGGCTCAACAACCTTTACCAAGATTGCCAACAAGTGGAATACGGCTCTCATTGCTTTATTCACTTACTACCGTGAGGCTGCTGTGTCTACTATCCCCCTTCTTGACACAATTGTCAAGTGTGAGACCAAGATCCAAACCCGAGTCAAGATTGGTCTCAACTCCAAAATGCCTTCTCGTTTCCCTCCTGCAGTTTTCTACACTCCCAAGGAGCTGGGTGGTCTCGGTATGATTTCTGGCTCGCACATTCTCATTCCCGCCAGTGACAAGCGTTGGTCGAAGCAGACTGACACGGGCGTCACCCACTACCGTGCCGGCATGACGCACGATGAAGAGACTCTCATTCCCAACATCTTCCGGTACATCATTCCGTGGGAAGCCGAGTTTATCGACTCCCAGCGTGTATGGACAGAATATTCTCAGAAGCGTCTTGAGGCAAGCCAGCAGAATCGGCGTCTAACCCTCGAAGACCTCGAGGACAGTTGGGATCGTGGTCTTCCCCGTATCAATACACTCTTCCAAAAGGACCGCAGCACTCTAAGCTTCGACAAGGGCTACCGTGTACGCTCGGAGTTTAAAATCTACCAACTAATGCGGAGTAACCCCTTCTGGTGGACCAGTCAGCGTCACGATGGTAAATTGTGGAACCTGAATGCCTATCGTACAGATGTCATCCAGGCTCTTGGTGGTGTTGAGACCATTCTAGAGCATACCCTGTTCAAAGCTACCGGATTCCCGTCATGGGAGGGTCTTTTCTGGGAGCGGGCTTCTGGTTTTGAAACATCAATGAAGTTCAAGAAGCTAACCAACGCCCAGCGTTCGGGTCTAAACCAAATTCCCAACCGTCGCTTCACACTGTGGTGGTCACCAACTATCAACCGCGCCAATGTCTACGTTGGTTTCCAGGTGCAGTTGGATTTAACCGGTATCTTCCTCCACGGTAAGATTCCCACACTGAAGATTTCGCTGATCCAGATCTTCCGTGCTCATTTGTGGCAGAAAATCCACGAATCTGTCGTAATGGATCTGTGTCAAGTATTTGACCAGGAACTGGAGTCTCTGGGTATCGAAATGGTGCAAAAGGAGACGATCCATCCCAGAAAGTCGTACAAGATGAACTCTTCGTGTGCGGATATTCTGCTGTTTGCCAGTCACAAGTGGAATGTCACACGTCCGTCACTGTTGTATGATACCAAGGATGTGGTTGAACCAATTTCAACCAACAAGTTCTGGATTGACGTGCAGCTACGTTACGGTGATTACGACTCTCATGACATCGAGCGTTACACTCGTGCCAAGTACCTAGACTATACCACCGACTCCGGCCTATACCCTAGCGCCACTGGTCTTATGATTGGCATTGATCTAGCTTACAATTTGTACTCTGCCTATGGCATGTATTTCCCTGGTCTCAAGGTTCTTGTGCAACAGGCCATGGCAAAGATCATGAAAGCTAACCCTGCCCTATATGTTCTACGTGAGCGTATCCGCAAGGGTCTGCAGCTATACGCTTCTGAGAGCAACCAAGAATTCCTCAACTCGCAAAACTACTCAGAGCTGTTCAGCAACCAAACACAGCTATTCATTGATGACACCAACGTGTACCGTGTGACTATCCACAAAACCTTTGAGGGTAACTTGACGACCAAGCCTATCAACGGTGCTATCTTCATCTTTAACCCCCGTACAGGTCAATTGTTCCTGAAGATCATCCACACCAGTGTTTGGGCTGGTCAGAAGCGTCTTGGCCAGCTTGCCAAATGGAAGACAGCCGAAGAAGTTGCTGCCCTAATTCGCTCGCTTCCTCAGGAGGAGCAGCCGCGACAGCTTATTGTAACTCGTAAAGGTCTTTTGGATCCTCTCGAGGTGCATCTGCTTGATTTCCCCAACATCTCAATCCGCGCTTCCGAGCTACAGTTGCCATTCCAGGCTGCCATGAAGGTTGAGAAGCTTGGAGACATGATTCTACGAGCTACAGAGCCGCAAATGGTTCTGTTTAACCTTTACGACGACTGGCTGAAGAGTATTTCGTCGTACACTGCCTTTTCCCGTCTCGTGCTGATTCTCCGCGCACTTCACGTCAACCAGGACAAGACCAAGCTCATTCTGCGGCCCGACAAGTCGGTGATTACTCTTGACCATCAAATCTGGCCTTCGCTGTCTGACGAAGACTGGATCAAGGTTGAGACGCAACTGCGCGATCTAATCCTGCACGACTACAGTAAGAAGAACAATGTCAACGTAGCCAGTCTGACTAGCAGTGAAGTGCGAGATATCATTCTGGGTATGGAGATCTCAGCTCCTTCAATGCAGCGCCAGCAGGCTGCCGAGATTGAGAAGCAACAGCAGGAACAGGCTCAGTTGACGGCTGTCACGACCAAGACACAGAACGTACATGGCGAGGAGATTGTAGTAACGACGACATCGCAGTTTGAGACACAAACGTTTGCATCAAAGACAGAGTGGCGTACCAGAGCCATTGCAACATCAAATCTGCATACTCGGTCCAACAACATCTACGTGTCGTCCGTGGATAGCGATTCTGACGACAGCATTACGTATGTCATGCCCAACAATATTCTCAAGCGCTTCATCACGATTGCCGATCTGCGCGTCCAAATCGCAGGTTATCTCTATGGTATTTCGGCCCCGGGTACCAACGACCAAATCAAGGAGATTCGCTGTATTGCCATGGTTCCGCAGGTTGGCCAGCTGCGCAGCGTCAATCTGCCGCAGCAGCTGCCGCAAAGCGACCAAATTGACGGCATGGAGCTTCTAGGTATCATCCACACAGTAGCCGGTAACGAGCTGCCGTATATGTCGTCAGTGGACGTGACGCAAGCAGCCAAGCTCACGGAAAGCCACGAGGCGTGGAATCGCGAGAGCACTATCACAGTGGCTGTGTCCTTCACACCCGGATCGGTCTCTCTATCGGCCTGGGGGTTGACACCGCAGGGCTATAAATGGGGTCTCGACAATAAAGACCTTGGGTCAGACCAGCCTCAGGGCTTCACAACAACCATGGGTGAGAAGCGCAAACTATTGCTATCGCCGCGTTTCAAGGGCTTTTTCCTGGTGCCTGAGCTTGATAGATGGAACTACAGTTTCCTTGGCACGGTGTTTGACGGCATGGCCAAGAAGCCGGTGCGTGTTAAGCTTGATACACCACGGCCGTTTTATAGCGAGGATCACCGGCCAATCCATTTCCACGACTTTTCGCAGCTGGAGGACGTGGGTGTGGACCGCGATGATAACTTTGCCTAAGCGTGGGCAGCAGATGAAGGTGGTGGTTAGGGCGGCGAGAAGATGAGTGGGGCCGAATAATGGGAAATGTCAGGCTGGAGGCGCTTGTGGTTTTTCACATAAAAAATGTTGGAATTTACTCTTTTTTTTTTTCTTCTTTTTTTTTTTCTTCTTTTTTTTTTCTTCTTTTTTTTTTCTTCTTGTTTCGTTTTGTTTTCGGGTTTTTTTTTTTTTTTTTTCTTTTTGCTTTCTCTTGCTACATTAAGGATAGATGGGCTCTGTCATAATTTTTTTTAATTTTCATTTTATCTATTCTTTGCGCAAATAATCTAGAGTTTTTGTTCTGTGTCTCGTTTAGCAAACTCATGTATCTCAACTTACACGCGTAACCCTATCGTGCATCAACCCTAATCAACCTTTTTTTTTTCTCACGATTTATTTTTTATTTCTCAATTTTGCCATGTTGACTGACCTCTGGTTGGTCCGTATACGTGTGCACTTGGCTTCTTGGCTTCGCACAGGCAGAACGAATCCGTTTTCCACTAGGGTGTCATATGAGCAAGATTAATGGTCATTATGCATTCATGCACTAGCCGCCTTCTCAAGACCCTTGTTTCGGTATATCAGAAAGTAGGGCGAGAAATCCCCTGCCTCCTCGACGGGGAAGACTTGGATGGTGCTGTGATGTGATGTGATAGCCATGCAACTGTTTAGGTATTTCTTTTTTTCTTTTTTTTTTTTTTTTCTTTCTTTCTTCTCTTTTCTGGCTTGGAGTTCTACAAGGCGGCTTGCATGAACCACAAAGGCCACTGTTAAATTAAATCTTGCTCATGAGGTATCAAAGCTGTGTTCTCAGAGGAGAGGGAATCAGGATCTGAACAAAGGACACCCTTCTTTAGGACGGCGAACAGATATGGGGCGGGTCAAGGAAATAAGGAAGGCCGGGCGAGAGAAGCGGGAGAAAGTATGCGGGATAGCGGTGTCTACCCCATCCATCCCTTTATTTCGTCCTTGTCCAAAGTGGCCCGTTATCTCCTTAATGCCCGCTTCTCTGGTATAGGCAACACGGCGGTGTAGGATATCTACAAGCACCATCTTCTACTATATTTCCATCTTGCCATGATGACTAAATATGACAGACGGGGGGGGGGGCGTCAAGTTGCTTGTCTCCACGTGAGCTAAGCTAAGCTAAGCTAAGCTTCACATCTTTCTAGATGCTGGTTCTTGTTACCTTCGTTTCTGAGCCTAGCTGATAGTTGGTTAGTATATGTGTATATGGCAATACAATGAATGCACTGAGCTAGGGGGAAGGATAACTTGTATGTGGCTACGCGACTGACTGTTGAGTCGGATTTCTTGCTCGGCTGCTGGGGTTTAGATCCTAAGCTATGCCGGATTTTCACATGGATCTCCGTGCTATACTGGTGGCTATACTGATGTATTACTTTTTCTTTCTTTCTTTTTTCTTTTCTCTTTCTTTGATTTTCATCTTGTCTTATTGTCGTTCTCGGCTATCTCACCTGGCCCAGGACTCAGGAACAGAGGACGATGCAAAGAACGCCCTGTTAAACATGAGATCCAGGGTTTCAGCATGTTGGTTATGTCAACAACGGATCCAGCGCTGCTTCTAGCACTTATCAACACTGTTAAGGCGGAAGTAATGCTAGTAATAGTGCTTTAGTCGCTGTAATAAGTGCCAACCCCCCTCCAAGTTATAGGGATACATGTGGCACTGACAGTGTGAATCTATGTCTGGAAGAGGACCAAAAAACGAAGGGCCCCCAAATCAGGCTCGGATTGCCGCTTTGACTTTGACTCGAACGCCACCAACTTCTGACAGTCTGATGCCGTTATTTCAGCCATTCGCCCAGATAATGACCTTGCTTGTCACTTGTTAGAGGGAGCTTCGGTGGCTTGTCCCTTTTGTCCCTCTTTCTCCTGCTTGCTCAGAACAATCTCGGGCATCACGCCATGCATCGGCCCGCCCATCAGTACCCTCGCTTCAGCCTTCTCTTGTGAGTGCTTTGTTTTTTTTTTTTTTTTTTTTTTAATTGAGCCTGTTTATTTCCGCCTATTAGAAAGACGAAAGAGGAAGATGCGCCCCTCGCCCCTCCTCCCCTTCTCCTTGGTATGTGGCATTGACTTTATGCATGATAAGAAGGGAGCCTGAGAAATACGTAGCTTGGGCTTGGCGTATCTCGTCACATCCGAAGTCAGGCTTGCAGCAACCACACCAACAAAGCAAATGGCAAAAATATTTTTCCTGGTCATGAGCTTGTGAGCGCGGATGGCACGTTTACTGGCCTGTTCTTTTGTTTTTTTTTTTTTTTTTTTTTTTTTTTTCTCCAGCGAAAAGGTATGAAAGGAAATACGCCGGAAGAGAAACAGCCCCCTCCCAGCTGAGAAGATCCATCAAGTCAATATCAGGCCCGGAGTATTACTACAGACCATACCAACAACAGATAAACAACTGAGAACAGAACTATTACTTTGTGAGTTATAGCCCATTGAAACAGAAACGCTCTACCTGCCGTCTGTCTGTTCTTATGTTTTTGGCGTGTATCACGTCGCAGTTCCCAGGTCGCAGTTAAGTTGTTTTTTTTTTTTTTTTTTTTGGGGTGGCTTTGGCTAGCCACCTGCGAAGTCCCAGGTAAATCTAATAGCTATAGTCATGGCTCATATATCTCAGACACTTCTTCGGATAGCATGGAAAACACAAATAATAAAAGCCTTTTATCCTTTTTTTTTTTTTACTCCTGTAGGAATTCTCTAAGAAAACTAGCCAACTAATAACTGTGACACACCTTATTTCGGAGAACGTGTGATAATATCGTGACTCTCCTCTTTTTTTTTGTCTTGGTGTAAGTCTATATCAAACCCTAATTCCAGCGTCGTATACCCTATAACCCTGGATTGTCTTCAAGTCCAGCACCTCTGCACAGTCCATATTGACTTTGCTGTTCCATTTTGTTATGATTTCTCTTCCACGTGCAGCTTCTTGGGCATTTCCCGTTATTTCCCCCTCCGTTATTGGTTGCCTCGCTTTTTCTCTCTCAAGTCCGTAGAAGCCCAATATTCCCCCCAACCTCCTTTCTTCTCCCTCACCCTCTCTTCTCCTTCGTAGCGTTTCGCACTGATGCAAGCTGAACATAATGGTTCCATTTCTTTTTCTTGCCTTCTCTCCCCACGGGACTCTAACTGCCCACGACGTGTCTCAACAGTTGGCGATCTTATGTATAAAAGAGCAATAAATGGAAAGTCGAGTAGTGTTGCCCAAATGATGGTAAATCAGTGGCTGGGGGGTTGGCCGATATGATAACCACGCACAGTCCCGTTTACTTCCTCTTCTCTACACTCTCGGTAAGTCATGGTCATGGGCTGTTCCCGGATTTTTCCTAGGGCAGACCGAGATCAAGTCATGTAAAAAAAGGAGTTAAAGGCCTGCCGAGTGAGTCCTTTTTTCTTGTCAGCCCCAAGCTATAGATGCAGGAACAAGAGTCTTAGTTGCATTGCGGTTTGCTAAGTTTCCTCCGTGGGGAAGAACAAGTCAGTTTGTGGGCTCAAAACTTTGGCAGTCGTGTCGTACTTGGAGCATGAGTCCACGACCCGAGCTTCGTTTTTGCAAGTCCATAAATACGATATTACGAGAGATAGCTTCAAATTAGGGTTAGATTGGACTGAGCCTTGTACTACAATACACACAAGTACATTGTAACTGTACTGTGATTCGTGCTTGGACTTCCAGCACCGAGTCCGTATAGAGGACCTGCCAACTAATGGCCCTCCTTCCCCTTTTTGCGAAAGCCTGAAAACTCTTCCCAATTTACCCCTCACTTATCACCAAGTCATCATTAGCCCTTCTCCTCCTCCTTCATTCCACTCAACTGTGCTCACAACCAAACTTCGCTTTATCCTTCCTCGCCACCAACACCGCCATTTCAAATATGGCATGGCTTGATTCCTTCCCTGATCGGGCTTGCAACTCTTTTCTATTTTCACTCAATTTCTCTTGTCAAGTTGCGCTCAGACGTTCCTGGGCTGATTCTAGAAGGAAAATGCCTTAGGTTTGATAGCCCACTACGAACTACACCTCTGTTTTCTTTTCTTTTTTTTTTTTTCTGTATTGTCTTTGTTATAACTCATCCATATTTAGGGTTCGTTGGTAATAATAGTTGATGGATTACTATTTTCTAGGTCTTCGGAATGCGGCATCACACTATGCGAACAATAAATGACATCCCTCGCCAAAGACACTCATGTGCGACAACGGAAAGAGCAAAAGCAGGATCACAAGTAGTGTATCACCTTTCACAAGCGTCACAGCTTTGATGTAGCCACTGCTTCGCACGTTATCTTGACCGGTTCTCACTTCTGTCTTCCTAGTTTTCACCTTCTTTTACACCGCATCACCGGAACATCTTTAACTCCGCAACAGCGAAAATTAAAAAAAAAAAAAAAAAAAAACACCCAAAAAATGCCTGAGATGAGCTTTGCACAAAAGTCTGAGTCCAAGTATGCTCGCAAGATCTACTCGCTCATTGCTCATCTTTCGCCTTGATTGTCGCACGCCCAGCTGGCTGCCCTGTGCCGTGCATACAAAAAGTACTAGCCAGCGCTTGCATAGCCCATACGGCGCCTTCTTTTTTTTTTTCTTTTTTTCTTTTTTTCTTTTTTTTTTTTTTTTATATATACTTCCAAGCCACTTCTCGCTGCCACTTGCACGCTGCACACCCTTGATCCTTGAAGAATGGGAGGGTAAAAAAAATTATACACAATGCTGATCGATCGACTGGAGAACATTCCTAATCCAGACAGAGAGCGGGAGACGTGTGTGCGCAAGAGCAGAAGGGAACGAAAAGAAGCTCGTGTATAGGTGCAGTGCACAATGTGTATTGTGTGTGGATATGCGCATTTGTGCTCTTGTTGCTAGGGAGCCCATGACCGTGAATAGTGCTAGTTTTACTCGAGCGCACGAATAAGTGGAGTTTTTCTGGTCAGGCTTGCACAGCAACATGCGTCTTCTGCATCTTTTGATCAATGCATTACGGACGTGTAATCTTGGAAGCACCGAGAAACTCGCAAGCTGTCGAAACAAGGGTCCTAGGCATTTTGCTCCAAAAGTTAGAGCCTTACCTTTTCCGGAACTAGTATGGAACAAAGCAACGAGGCAAAGAGAAGACGCCATGGGTTGCTGATGACCCGGGTCTCAGTCTAGCTGTTCCTGGGTTTGGACTTGGACCCTGGCTTTTGGCTGACCTAGACCCTGAACTTACTTCGCGTTGCTCCTAGGCTCCTTGGGTGCCAAAGAGGGCTTTGGGGCCGACTGAAGCTGACCGACTATATGAAGACAAAAATGGGAAAGAAAAGGCCATACTAGCTATCCGCCCTATAGCGCAGCTCCCACACACCATATCTCGGAACCAAGACGTCGGAAAAGACCTACAGATATTAGAGCTAACAAGGCAAAATATAGGGAGGGAGAGAGAGAGAGAAAGAGAGAGAGAGAGTGTGTGTGTGTGCTCAACTAAGCACTGATTGGTTTGTTTAACGTTTATTCGGTCAACTAAGCATCCTACAATGCCATCCACTTACACAGCTAGCTCAAAGGGGAAAAAGAAAGTAGAGGGAGCCTGTTGTTTTTCTTATTATCACAGCCCAACCTCCGATAACATTTCAATCCAGTGCTGTTTGAAACATCACAACAGTGGGAGACGGAAGCATTCCAGCGCCGCTAACTGACACTCAACCACTAAACCGAGGCATATCCTCCAGCTAACTGAGTCCTATCATAAGGATCTCTGCAGGTCCAGGTTTACTATCTATGCGGGCCGGTGCAGGTACCGGACTTACTCGACGTCCTTTTTTTTTTGTTATCTTATTATTTTGGACCTCCCTTTTCTTCCCAATAACAGACAAAGCGGAATTACGGCCACTCTAGGCATAAGGAATATGAGAAGCCTGGCAAGCGGCATCTTCGTTCACTAGTTCAATCCTGGTCATGCCATGTCACCAGCCAGCCACAAGGCGGCTTTATGGCGTTCCTGGTAACAAACTAAGCCGGGACCAGGACTATAGCAAGCCTTGAGAGACCCTTTAGGCTGGAGGCACAAAACTCAGAATGCCAATCTTCTGAGAAGAAGGGTTCCTTCCATGCCCATGGCCCCGTCAACTTTTGCAAGGCCGTAACGCTATCCAACACTACAAGTCTCAAGACGGTGTTTTGGCTGTTGCACGGCGTCAAACGACATGCCTCGTGATTGCATGCATGTGTCCAGACATGGCTACGCTGCTGTACTATATGCCCTCGATATTCTACAGGTCGAATACATGGCGACGTGGTGTGCCAAACTTGGCTATTCTCGTACCGGCCTCCAAGTAAAATGCGCCAGCCAAGCCTTGTGTGCTAATTGGGTATATATGCTTGGCTTGGGAAGAAAAAGAAAGAGAGGGGCTGTCTTGCAAATCCTTTGGAGTTGAAGCAGGCCATAGCAGAGCCAAAGTTTAGGCGGACGGACCAGGCAACAAAGTATACCGAAGCCAGTACCAAGCCGACAACGAGTCAAGGCAAGCAGGCAAAGTAAAGCAGAAACACCGCATTATCCACTCACTGCCCGCCCACCGTGAAGGCGTTAGAAAGGGGCTGTTTTGATATAGGGAGGTTGCCATGGCACGGCCTTTGAGTCTGGCGTTGCTGGTTGTTCTTGTCGATAATAGCCCTATATTTGCGCGTACGTGCTGCTGTATATGCGCAATCTTTCATCTTCCCCGAGATTTCCAAGAGGAAAGACTATTCTTTTCTCATTTTACTTGGTAGAAGATGTCTCGCTTTCCCAAAGTAAGGATTCAATTACGCGTCGAAAGCGTTGGGCGAACACAATTGGAAACGAAGCAGTCGGCATAGGGCTGGGCTCAATGAAAAACCAGGCTGCTGGCAGGATGATATCGACGCGGGTGAGCTTGCAAGTTGCAATTTTGGCTGGCTATTCGCTTTTCCTGTTCGATTAACTGCTCCCCCCTTCCCAAGTTCCCGAGGTTCTAAGCCTTGTATAATTTTGGGTTAATCCCGGTCCCGCGTAGGCGAGCTCTAAAAGTTTCAGCTTGGTTGATTAGCACTCTTAAGACTTTTGAAGCTAGACTTTGTTCACGATCTTTTCTTCCGCGATGGGACCCTTTTCCCATGGCAAGATTACTTCTTGTTCTCTCTCTCTCTCTCTCGCTCGCTCTCTCATCGCCCCTCTTCCCCTTCCCTCCCAACAGACCAAAGAAGGACAGGGAGGGAAAAAAAAGTATTCAAGGACTTTTGGTGCCAAATCCCCCGACTTGGAAAGATGGCCTCATCATTAAGTGCCCAATGCTTTTCATATTTTTTTTTCCTTTTTTTTTCCTTTTTTTTTCTTTTTTTTTTTCTTTTTTTTTCTTTCTTTTCTACTGCTTGGGTTAATTCTGCCTAGCCCTTCACAGCAGGCTATGGAGTTGAACTAACTATTCGTTCTCCGGTTCGTCTTTGGTAATGCTGCTTTACTTTACGCAATGTGATGTAATGTGATGTGATGTCCTGCCCCCCCATTGTTGGCTCTTCCTGTTATTGGAGGTTTTGCTAAGTTCAGTCTACAGGTTATTTTCTTAAATTTTTTTCATCGTCACCCTTTTTCCTTTTTAAGCTTCTTACCAGAAACTGCAACGCCCTTGATCTAAGACCTTCATAATGATATAGATATAAATAAGTATACACCCCTCACCAACTGGGATACTGTACCCAAGGCAATCCTAGTTAAGTTACAAGTAGCAAGCCATAAGGCTCACCCCCCTCACCCATACCCCTCCCCTCCCCTCCTCTCCCCTCGTCCCCTCGATGTCTAACTTTCTCGTCTCTCCTGCTTATTAGGAAACACTCTCAACCACGCATACGTACTGTTCCTCTCTTTTGTTTTGGGGGGGGGGGGGGGGGTTTTTCTCCCCTCCCTTGCCCTCGCTCTCCCCTGGGCCTTTCTTCTTCTGTTTTTTTTTCTTTCCAGGGTTGCTATATGTTGCTATAAGTGGCAGCCGAAAGGAGGAGAAAGACAAAAGAATCTAGGGTCAGTGTCAAATAAGCCTCGACAAAGCAACAGAACAAGGGTATCGCTTTCCTAAAATGCTCGTTTTCTTCTTCCCACTCTCACTTTAACGGATGAAAGAGAAGAAAAAGACTAGGACGTGGCAGTCTTCTCTGTCTTTTTGTACATTCTCGTTTCGAAGAGAGGATATGAGAAAAGTGATGAGGGGGAGAAGAGGGGAAGAAGAGGAGAAGGTGAGGAGAAGAAGAGGAGAAGGTGAAGAAGATGAAGAACAAGAAGCAGAAGAAGAACAAGAACAAGAACAAGAAGCGGGAGAAAGCCCATTGCCTCTAAACTGGTCCATGATTGCTACCTGCCGCCTATCCTCCTTCTGTTAATTGCATGCATATTTATGTACGGACACGCTGTCTGGCTTTGCTTTAGTATGGCTGTAGCCAGGCTACGGCCCTCATGCTCTCTTGCTTTGTCCGCTTCATCATGCCCTCTTGGCTTTTAAATCTTCCTTCTTGGCTTTAACTGGGTCTCCCAACCGACCACTCGAAGGCACTGCATCTCACAGTCTTTGCCCACTTCTTTTTTTTTTGTTCCCCTTCGACCCTCTTCTATACAACGTTAAAAGCCGGCCTGTCCACACATAATCACGTTCAACATTCACCCTTCACACCCCTCTTCACACCCCTCCTCACCCCCTTCTCTCCTCTCTCCTCTCTCCTTCTCCCATCTTCACGCCCCATCTGTTGCTTCTTGCAACGGGATAAGAGCCACTCCCCCTCTGGTCTGCTTTTTTTATTTTTTTATTATTTCTTTTACAAGGCAAGCTACATAAGACTCACGTTAGGCCACAAGGTTATTCGATAAGAGCAAGAGCAATCATCAGACGATATAAGCTGCTGGCTCCCGCTACTTCTTAGATTCCCACTTCGCCCTTGGTTTACTTGCTTTGTCTTCTGTTCTGCTTTAAGGCTTTACTTTACATTCAACCCTCGTCCTTCCCTTCTCCCCTCCTTCTTCCTCTCCGGTTCCCCTCCTCCCTTTCTTCTTCCCATCGCTCGACTCTGCTGTCTAGTCTAGTACGTTTGTTCGTTCACCTTACCAGTCTAGCCCAGCCCAGCCCAGCCTTAGCTCTAGCTTATATTGCTCTTGATCTGCTGCTGTCCTGACGAAGTCTGCCTACGGTCTTACACCCACACACCAACGACAAGACAAGTCCAGTCCAGTCCAGCCCGACCTAGTTCAATCTTTGTATGAGCAGGGCATCACTGCCATTATCACTACTACCTTATTTCCAGTTCGGCTGTTTTTCTTTAGTGGCTTGTTGGCAGTTCCATTCCGTCCTGAGTCAATCGACTTTTTGACTGGTCTGTCTATCCGTTTTTATTGTTTGCACACACCGCTTGCTAGTTTGGTCTACGTCTAGACGTGCCTGCTGATACATTATACGCATACACACACCAACACGCAGGCTTTGTTCAGCCTATCATAGTCGTCGACAGCCTTCTTTTTTTTTTTTTTTTTTTTTCTCTCTTTTTTCTTTTTCCCTTTTTCTTATTTTCCCAAATACCCCCTCCCTCCTCCTCAACACCTTGTTCCTAGAGTTTGAGCGTTGCACTTTAGCTAGAACTCCGCTTGCTATACCATACCTAACTTCCCTCTTCTGCCAAACATCACCGACTAAGCTAGCAACGCTACTCGCTATCACTATAGCATTTACATCACCCCAAACAACTCCAGCATCACCAGCAGCTCGAAGCATCACCGCTTCCCCCTCTTCACCATAAACACTACCATCACCACGACGAACGACGCTCAAAGCGACGCCCCCAATTCAACCACGGCGTCTCTTCAAAGCCTCTTACCCCCCTCCCTTCCGCATATCCTACCGCAACCCGCAACCCAGCATCTGCCGTTGTCTCTGCAATCACAGCAGCAGACACTGACGCAGACGCCTGGACGGGCATCAACTTCCCAAATTCTTTCCATACAGAGCCCGGCGGCCGCCCAGAGCGGAGGATCGCTCTGGCGGACCGGATGTGTCGACAACACGCTGGCTAACAACTACCGTGTCAGCGACTATTCAGTCGACTACTCTACTCAGCATTCTCCTGCTGGAGGTCCTGAGCATAGCCAGTCGCAACATGTCTATGAACCAGCCGCATCTGCACATCACCACCAGCAACAGCAGCAGCAGCAACAACATCAGCAGACGTCAAACACGCAACATCACCAGCCACAACATCATCATGCTCACCAGCAACATCAACAGCATCAGCAGCACCAGCAGCACCGACCGTCGCTTCACCACCCTTCTAGTGCATCGTCCAGTATCCTAGATCCACCTGACCAGCACCACACAGGAGCCACTACACATTTGCCCGGCATGGCCCAACACCACCATCAGCACACGCAGTCCCAAGTCATGATGGATCCTAGCCAGCTTGCTCCCCGCCATATGGCACACCCCCATTCCTATAGTGCGGGCATGTTCCCTTCTTTGGGGCCAGGTCCAGCACACTCATCTGCGCATCGCCCACATTCGGGACCAATGAAGCGGCCGCGGCCTGACGATCTTGATCTGTCTGGAATACCGGATTTGGACCAGGGCGATCTCGACATGCAGCAGACTCCCCTAGCTTATGGTCCTCCCGGATCTCAGCCCACCCATCACCACCACCGCCTTCCTGAAACCGGTCCCCCAACCAAGATGATGCGGCGTGATGATACGAGTGGCGGTGCTCCTAGTGTCGTTGGCCAGGCAGGAATGCCTGCACCTGCCCTACGTCCTCGAGGCCCAAAACTCAAGTTTACGCCCGAAGATGACCAGCTGTTGATTGACCTGAAGGAAAACAAGAACCTGACATGGAAGCAAATTGCAGACTTTTTCCCAGGCCGATCTTCAGGCACTCTCCAGGTCAGATACTGCACCAAACTTAAGGCCAAGACTACTCAATGGACGGAAGAAACAGTAAGTGACCAACCATTCTGTTCATTCATACGTTCTCTTTTTTTTTCTCTTCACTACCATGCACTCATGCTTTATTTTTTACTTGTCTCTTCTACCTTTTCAATCCTACCTAGCTCAGGTTAAGTTAGGCTGGGCTCAACTTGCTCTCGCCCCTCCCTCGCTCCCTGTCCCCTGCCCATAAAAGTTTTGTGTCCCATATGGAGCCCTTGCTCGTGTTCCTTACTAGCCCTGTCCTACCACTTTACTTCCTTCGTCTTCTTCCCTAGCTTTTTTTTCTTTTTTTTTTTGTTGGCTTCCCTCTTTTCTCCCACCCACTCTTCATTTTCTTCCCATCTTCCAATATCGTTTTGGCCTAGTCCTTATAGACTAGGCCCATCCCAATTTCCTTCTTTGGGCGGTTTCGCTAATCTATAATTCGTGTTGCACATTCTATAGGACCAAAAGCTCCGCAATGCTCTCCAGGACTACGAAAACGAGAAGTGGCGCATTGTAGCTAACAAGGTTGGCACGGGATTCACACCCGTAGCCTGCCGTGAACGTGCATCTCAGATGCAGTTCACGGCGGAGCCTGTCTTATAGCAATCAATGTCTCCGGTTGGAGCACCCGCCAGTGCTTCTGGACACCCCGGGGACAACACCGCCAATAGCAGCGTCTACGGGCATCAGCCTCAGCAGTCGCAGCAGCAGCAGCAGCAGCATCAGCCACTCTCCATCACCGTGCCCGTAGGCGGCGGGCCAGGTGAAGAACCTGTTTCGGCAGTCTCGGCAGTCTCGGTCTACGGCCAGCCGCCCCCTCAACCACCACATCCTTCGCAGATCTAGTTCAGTGTGCAGCTCTATAGTCTCAGCAAAAAGAGCTGCATGAGAACCCTCTTTCCCCCCTCATCCCCCTTCTCTTTTCAAACCAAAATCAACCCTCCAAAAAGAAAGAAAAACAAGGGAATAGACTCATGTGGCTCCATGGCACTATCTTGCTCTTGTTTAATTCTTTTTTCACGCCGACAATGAATTGATGTACTACTTTCCTCTCTATTTCCTACTCTTATTCTCCCATTCGCTTTCTTCATTTTTTTATTATTTATTTCTTGGCTTCTCGATGTTCTTCACTCCCAACAACTCTTTTTATTTCCTTTTTATTTCAAGACTACAGACCGAGCCTCACTTGGTGCTAGAATTCCTCACATCATTTGTCTAGAAGAATGAGAGGCGGCCGGCTGACTTGACGGCTATCCAATGAATCGACGGTTAGCGAGAAAAGGGGGCTCAAGAAAAGACTCCGTCTTTGTTCTCATGCTTGTTTCCGTGCTACATACACCGCATTCTTTTTCTTTTTTTTTTCTTCTTCTTCTTCTTCTTGTTATAGGAGAAGAATAAAAGAAAGGGGTTTATTCTGTTCTTTTCTCCTATTATATTATCCTCACTTGTTCACTCGGTGGGGGTGTTTCGCATTTTGTTTACAAAGTACCTTTTTTTTTCTTTATCAAGAAGAAAAAAGACCTACAACACCAATGGAAGATGGAAAAAGCAAGAAAAGACCTTGATCTCGGTTCGCACCAATTACTAGAAATCAAGGACCAGGAATTCAAGTTTCCATCCCCTTTTTTTTTCTCTCTTCTTCTTCATCTTCTTCTCAACCTAAACTTGTCAGTTTGGGATCTTGTACTTTCTCGTGTCAATGTTGCCCACAGCTTCATGATATCTTCTAGACCTCATTTCACCCCCTTCCCCCCCCTCTCTATATTTCATATTCCGTTCGCACTCCTTCATTTTCGTTTTTTTTTTTTTTCATTTTCATTTTTGCTATTCATCTAGGGGGACAGTAGGGGTATACTTTAGACTAGGCGTTTCCCTTATCCTCTTCTTATTTCTTTTTTTTTATTTCTCTTCTTTCTCGACCAGGTCTATTCTTGACGTGACGAGCCTATAATAATACTTTTTCTCTTTGATATTACTAGTTTCCTGTCTGTCTGAAGTGTTTCGTTTACTTGCATCATGAACTTAATAAGCGTGTTATAGGAGTGAGAGATACTATAGCATGGTATAGTTGAGACCATGATACTAATAAGAGGACCTTGATATATGGCCATCGGCGCACACGCGGCGAGTAAGAGAAAAATGAAAAAAAAAAAGACCGGAAGAAAGTACGCGTCAACGGACGAGAAAGAAGAAGGCTGGGAGAAGAAAAAAATCGTGCCATTATTTCTTTTACCCTTTCTTTTTTCTCTTTATTTGCCATCATCGAAACTTTTTGTAAAGAACATGTTAGTAGATGGTCTGTGGTGAAGATGTCGAATAGTGTATATCAATACATGCCAGAGCAGCCGTTTTAACGCTCTGTTGTAGTTGACTATTCATGTGGTACAAGTACATAGTTACATAATTTTGCTCTGCAACAATTCCCTGAAGGGCAAGAGTAGAACGTCGTACGCGTACAGTGCAAATAGACCCCTTTATTGATACTGTGACGCACAAAATCTGGTGAGAAAAACTTTGACCGGGGATTTTTTTTTCATTTCTCTCTTGTTCCCACGCCCTCACGATCACTATCGCCAAAGGCCAAAGGCCAAAGGCCAAAGGGCTTCATTGCTTCATGAACTTCGCCCTGGGCACCTCCTCTTAGCCCCCTTTTCTTCCATTTTCGTCTTCACGGTACCGCATTCTCCGAGAGAGGGAAAAAAAAAAAATGAAAGACGTTTTGGTCCCTCCAGCCCTTGGCCCTTCTCCCGGAAAACGTCGTCGCAGGGCTCGGAGGAGAGGAGCTCCTATATCGCTTGTCATGGTATAGGCCAATACGGAAACACTCTCCATTAGCATTTTGTCTTAGTGGCCTTTTTTCCTCCTCCTGCGTGTAATTATGTTTCTCTTTCTCTCCGGGACATTTGGGTTTTGTTTCTGAATCCTTCCAATTGCCCTCCGCTAACTTGCACGCCCATTACAGGACGCGTGCTATGCCTTTCGAGAGATTACCGTCTGTTCTCCCTGCCTGCTATCGGTTTATTGCGTTTCCTCTCCAGCTGGCTTGGCTCTCTTCCCCTTGCCATGCAATGTCGTAGCCTTGGATAATACCCGATTTCTTGCTAAATGCGCTCGCGTACAGCCCAAGGCAGAAAATATCCAACTGTACAGCCCTTGGTCGGGGTTACAAGGCGCATTACCATGGCCTGCCTCCACATTCCCATCAAAATTTTTAATCTAAGAAGCCCTAAAATAGGAACTTGTCCATCACCACATCGCATCAAAGTATCACAGCACGACAGGGGCTTGTTTCCGGTTAGTGGCAGCCCTGACCTGGCGACTTTGCCGAAAGAACCTTGTCCACCTAAAAGAAAAACCGCCAAGGTTGTACGTCTAGTCGTTGGGCGGCTCCAAAAGATGAAGCAAGCCACACGTCTGAACTTTGTAGTCTTGGTCTTTTGCTCTGCGTGAATGCGTGGTTGCTTGGTCCAAGACCCAATAGGAAAGGGAAGGGGAGACGGAGATGTGTGTACGTCGAGGGTGATACGTCGAGGGTGAAACTCTCTCTCTCTCCCCTCCCCCTCCCCCCCCCCCCCCCCAGACCACATGCCTCGAGTTCTCTATTAGAGGTTTGCACGAACTCCTCGATATGGTGTGATTTTCGGCTTCTCTACCCATGATTGTTTGTTTCTAATGGCACTGCCGCTACAGCTGTCAATCACTGCAGCTTCTGCCATTTGGAAAGGGAAAAAAAAGAGAGAAAAAGAAAAAAAAAAAAAAAAAAAGAAAAAACTTGGACTAAAACAAACCACGCCACTCACCGGAACTCTCACAATCCGGCATATTTGCAACAGGCAGACCCCGTTTAGGCACGACTGACGTGTTCAGTGTTCCTCTACACCCTCTCGACACCCCATTTCATGTCTGCGCCCCATCGTATATCATCCAGTCTCTGTGTTTCTAATGTCCCTATAACACAGCCCTACTAAGACTATCTTATCAACGCTTGTACCAAAACCAAGTCTCCTCCTTCTTCATGTCCTTTGGAAGCGGGCTTTTTCACGCCCGCATCAACGCCCACAGCCAAGGCAAGCCCAAGGATTGCTGGATTTCGCGGCTGATAACTGTCACCCGACTTTCAATCCACTTCCCCCTCCCCGCAGGGCATACTTAGCCTACTAGCATAAGTATTGGCTGTACAATTATTTGCATTTGCGTCCGCCTAGTCACCAAAAGCAACCTAGAGTCTAGGGTCTAGAGGCTAAGGCTAAAGCTATATGCTTATATCTCAGACTTGTTATACATATACAATGTCAGGCTCTTTATGATCAGCGCTCTTGACCAACCCCCTCCCCCCCCCCCAGTGCATTGTTTTTACTGCTACCACTATACACAGAGTGACCTGAAACCTATCCAACCAGTGATAACGAGGTTGAATTATATGTTTACAAATAGCAACTCAGCCTTAATCTATGCGTTATCTCCTCCCTTTCTGTAGGTGGGAGGTGGGTGTTTGCTAATGGCGATGCTGTAGCCTGCCCCTCTCAGACAGATATCTACACCATAATGTACAGAGCTCTCACCAAGCCGATGTTTCCCGCGTCAACTCAATCCAGATTGATTGTAAGATATGTGGCCGATTGGATCCTTCTACTCCTCAAGCTCCTCTATGTTCTTCTAGAAGACGCCTCAAAACAGAGCCTTAAGCTCACCCCGTGCATGTGCATACCACGTCTGGTCCGGACTTCTATGCCGCTCCCAGACCCCCGAGGCTTAGACATAACAACCAAGACATTATCTGCCCCCTTTAGTAGGGCGTTAGAATAAGGATGAGGGGGAAAGAATCAAAAATGCATATTAAAATATGCCTTTGGTCGAGATCCTTAGGAAGGAAGCTCGTTCACTTCTCCACAACCCCCCCCCTCCCCTTCCCCTTCCCCTCCCCCTTCCCCTTCTCCTTCCCCTTCCCCTCATCTTCTCCTCCTCTCATCTACCCCTCTATATTGCAGCCCAAATTAACATCTCTTATTGGTCGCAGTAGCCATATAGGGTGTTTCGTTTATAGGCAGTTTCGCATGCAGTGACAACGCACCTCAAGGCCACAAATTCCAGGGTAGATGCCTGCTACAGACCACTTCCCACTCAATAACGCCTACCCCTCTTCTCCCACTCATCCTATGGTTGGTTACTTGGATGCGAGTCTGTCCTCAATGTCCTCTGGAGTGACAGTAGCAGCCTCCTCAACCAGCTTGATAATAGCCTTGTGTGTGGGGACAGAGTCGCAAAGGCCCAAGAACTCGGCTGTACCTAAGAGCCAGCCATTAATGTCGTGGATTTCCGTCTCCTTTCCGGCTTTGATATCCTGGAGCATCGAGCTGACATTGTCTTTCACCACCACTCCGCACAGATGAGACATCATAGTGCGCAGCTTACCAAACGAGAATCTCTCCAGCAATGCCGGATCAGTCGTCGCTCCAGCCATCCCCAGAATGCCATGTCCGACTTGACTCTGGATGAGTGCTAGGATGATTTGGCTTGCCTCGTGAATCAGCCGGTCAACCACCCGACCGACCGGACCTAGTGGATCCGCAAAAACCTCTCCGTTCTTGACGCGGAGAATTGCCGTCATTGGGTTGATCACCGAGTTAACTACCAGCTTTTCCAACTGATAAATCCATAAATCACCGCGTGCTAGCTGACGAGCCTCTAGCTTCGGTGCCGCCAGTAAGAGGTCCGTCAGATACTGGCTCTGCCCGCCTGTTGTCTCGTTCAGCCACACTGGGCCCATCGCTACATCCGCCTCAGATGCGTGCTTGCTTCTGAACGGTCCCAATGATGTGACTCCGTGCTTTGTGACCATGGCCAGACAGTTGGGACCTTGAGCTTTTGTGCCAAAGCGAGATGTCATGTACGCATCGCCAGACGGTGGCCACAGACGGCTCACGCCATTCTGGGCAAAGGCCAAGGTGCTCTCAGCGCTTAGGTAGCGCCGTATTCTGTCCACTTCCCTAAGCGCCGAGGCCGTCTTGGTCGATACTATGATGTTGCTTAGGGTCTTGCCATTGGCGACTTCCACCACCGGTCCTTCCTTTGGCTTCTCCTCACTCCACCACTCCACGGCAAAATTACGGCTGTTGACGACAGTGTTTCCGCGCAAGATCTCGATTCCAGGCCGGCGGACCCATTCTTCGAGCAGTTCCTTGCGGTGCACCACGAGAGTGATTGGTGGCTTTGTGGGTGACTTGGCAAGAGACATGGCAAAGAGACGACCTAGATTCCCCACACCGACGATGTATACACGCTTATGGGGCTGCGATAAGCTAGTGTGTTCGGAGGTAAAGCTTTGGGCGAGGTGAGGGAAATTCCGAGCACTCCAAGCATATACACGTGGAGGGATCGCATAGGCCTCGGAGAGGGTGAGCCATCGCATAGAAGGCATTGTTTAGTGAGACAAGACGTAGAATAGGAAGCCGAGGTCAGTTGAGTAGCCAGAATCAGGGAGGTGAGTTTTCACGATCAAAAGCAGCTTTTGATACCCGAGCAAGATACATACGGCTTTTCTTGTTTTGTTGTTTTGTTTTTTTTGGTGTTTCTAGAGTCCTACGGGGAAAAGCCACACAAAGGGCGCATCTTTGACATTTTGCACACAACACTGCATAAAATGGAGTCCTGGACTTTAATTGGCTAGCTGCGCTGGATAAATGGATAACCATTTTACCCTTCGAGGCCACACTCAATGAAAACTGGAGATATCTCTAGATCTCTAGAATGTAAAGGAATTTTTAACATTTCCTGGCTCATGTCCGGGGGGGAGAGGCGAAGCTAAATCTCAGATGCGGGAAGGCCTGCTGGCAGCAAAGCCGGGCCGCAAAAAAGTCATCGAAGATCCTGGAAGAACTCACCTGCAGCTGCTGACTACTACCCGGAAGTAGTCTTTTTGGGGTTTGTATTTCATAACGTCTACCTATCTGCTGGCTTTCCGCAGCAATACAACGGTATGTTCTAGACGGAAAAGGTGTAAGAATATGTCGTCCTCTAACCCCTCCTCCTCCGGGCAGTCAGCAGTTGCAGGTGTGCGTCTTCTTCAAACTACTCTTACGATTTTGTAGGGTCCGGCCTTGCGGCCAGGAGTCTTCTTCGCTAGTTGTTGCCCAAAACCTCTCTGTTGACTGGTGTTTTGGGCTTGTGGCGTCCTACCTATATGACAGTCTAGTCTGAGCAGCTACGGGCTGGCTATTGACCGCGGGTGTTGGTCCTGGCGGAGTACGTCGGTTTAGTCCTCTTTCCAGCAAAGCAGCCACCGCTCTTCAAAAAGTAGACCTAGGGTATCAAGAGAAAGGACCGACCAATTTGTCTTCCGAGTGCCCTTCAAGATCTCCTCCCCCCCCCCCCCCCGCTCGGGCCTTCTATCGACTATCGTGAGCCGGGGTTAGCCACCAATGCTCGATTGAGAGTAGGACACTGGAGAAGTAGTAGAAGACGACACACCATTACACCATTCACGCTGTCCCCATCCAAGTTGCGTCGGCATTTTTCTGTGATCAAAAATAAAATTAATAAAATAATAAAAAAAAAGAAACTAGTGGGTAGACACTAAACAACACCAACAAACAAACAAAAAAAAAATTCAGATTCTCATCTGAAAGAGAGAAAAAAAGAAAAGGAAAGCTTTCGACAACGACAGGATTCGAACCTGTGAGGGCGAACCCATATGATTTCTAGTCATACCCTTTAACCACTCAGGCACGTTGCCACTTCGGCGATTGTTCTGCATTTAAGTAAATCTATATTTTTAAAAACAGGATCACGTGATGATACTATGCGTCAAAAAAACTTTCCTCCTTCAACTCCAGGAAAAGGAGGTAACCCTAAGCAACCCTACGAATTACAGAGACAAACGACTACCAACAAGACAGACAACGACGACAGTATGGAGAGGGAGACTGCTCCAGGGAACGCCCCGCCAGATCAGTCCCAGGACAAAGAGAAAACTGATGGCGGTCCAGACGCGACCACAGAAGTCGAGGTGGAGATGGCCGAGGTGGACGACACCGTGTCCCCTGCTGAGAAGCAGAGGACCGCGCCCGTCCCAAAGGACACGACAGACGCAACCACCGAAACCAAGACCCGCGACGGGAAGATAACCGAGAAGGAACGGAACGTCGCACTAGCACGCAGAGGCCTCGCCGCGGAAATGAAACAGCTTGAGCTGAGGGCCAATGCGACACTCTGGCTGGCAGAGATGATACCAGAAATCTGCAACCAAGCGATCGCCATGTCCAAGGGTGACGCCTCCGTAAAGAGACTGGCCGGACACGTTTCGGCTGAATTTAGGGCGAAGCTCAAGCTTCTCCAAGGCAACCAAGCCACGGGCAACCCCATCGAAACGAAGAAGCCCGTGTCCGAGAAAACGGCCAAGAGCGACAGGACCCTTAACCTCAAGAAAGGGAGCAACCCGGAAAAGGGACCTGTCTCATACGCCACAATCGCGTCCCAGGGGGATAAAGGGACCAACAAGACGGTGTTACTGAAAAGTAAGACCACCCCGAAGAAGGCCATCAAGGACAAAGAACAGATGGTGAGGGTTTTCATCCGGGGACCGACGGCGGCCAATGAAGGCGCCGCCGGAGAAAAGGTAGCGAAAGCCCTTGGAATTAAAGATCCCGAGCAGCCAATGAAGAAGGTGAACTCGGGGTGGGCTTTCCACATGCCAAAGAACACCGCCACCGCAACCAAACTGGACCAGATCAGGGAGGCTTGCGGTGCGAAAGCATGCGAACTGGAGTCCAAATGGACACACGCCCGCATCACCAACCTGAGCGACTTCTATGTCCTGGGTTCAAATGGCCCCGTAGCCCAGAAGAAGGAAGAGTGGTTCACGGGCCAGATAGAGAAACAGACCGGCGGCCGCGTTAGGTCAATAAAGTGGCAAATGGAAACGGAAAAATATAAAGACGCCACTCTCCGGATCGCACTCGAGCTTCCAGAAGGACGGCAGCTTCCCAAGACGCTGACCTTCGACGGGAGCACCACCAACGCCGCCGTCAAGAGGTGCCGGACCAAGTCCACACCACTTTGCCGGCAATGCTGGAAGGCCCACCCCACGACGGCCTGCAAAGACAAGCCGCGATGCAGACTGTGCGGCTCCACTGGGCACATCGAACGAGAGCACAAAGGGGCCCAGACGAACTGTATAGTCTGCAGCACGCCCGGACATACCGCAGGGGAACCGGCGTGCAAGCGGGTAGGCCCACCAAGGAGCCGGCCACAAAAACCCACGGAGAACGTCTCGCGCGGGGCGGAAGGCCCAGCACGAAAGAGGAAGAGAATCTCCACGGGTGAGCAGGACGCCGGAAAGCTCGACAACACCACAGACCTACCTCGTGAATGTTAGGAGGTCTAAAGATATGGAGCGTCAACGTGGGAAGAGGAGGGCCCCAACAAGACCAGGCTCTATTTGAAGCTGCGAGGCGGAAGGTAGAAATTGTTTTTGTACAGGAGCCCTGGATCGGAACATGTAAGGACCGAACGAAGGAACACCCAGACTTCACAAGGCACAGTCCGAGAGAGGGATGGGTGAACCGGCCCCGGAGCATTGCCTACGTACGAAGGGACTTAGAGGTACTGGAGACACACCAAGCTCATCCAGACCTATGCCCAATACGTATCAAGACAACGAAAGGCATACTCCAACTCTTAGGGGTCTACAACGCGCCAGAAAAGAGCTTTCGGATTAGCGAAGCTCTGCGAGAGCTACGGCTCATTGAGAAGGAACACAACTGGATAGCGCTGGGAGACTTCAACGCCCACCACGGCACGTGGGACTCCAACGAAAAAGAAAACCCGCAAGGGAGAGTATTGGAAAATTGGATGACCGAGAACAACCTAGTGGTGCTTAACCAGAAGAGCGAACCGACTCAGAGAGCCGGAAGAGTGTTAGACCTGGTGGTTATGCCGCAGAGGGCAGTGGTTGGATTGGAAACTTGTATGGGACTCGTCCCAGGAAGTACAAGCGACCATGAAATCCTGGAAGTGGAAGTGCAGGCAAGGGCAGCACGCAAGAGACCTGAGACGAGATGGAGGTTGAGCAAAATGGACAAAGAACGCTTTGTACTTGCCTGCGAAAGAGAAGCTGTCGAGCTGGACTGGATGTTGGAGGAGGGGGATAAAGGTCCAGAGGCGACGGACGAGCTGGCCAGGAAGATGGTGGCGGCAGTGGAGAGGGCTCTAGAGACATCGACACCGAAAACGCCCTCTAAGATCAGCCTTAAGCCATGGTGGAACGAAGAATGCCGACAGCAAAACGCCAAAATGAGAGAAGCTCGGAGCAACCACCGCACGAACATGGATGACATCGGACTCAAAGTTGCGTACGCAAGGGAACAGAAAGCAATGCGGAGGACTGTTGTCAAAGCAAAGAGAAGCCTCATGAGCAAGATTGTAGCAGGGCTAACGCAACCAAGGGATGTCTACCGAGCCATTAAATGGGCCAATGAGAAGACGGACAGACGAATCCCTTTGCTGCAGAAGCCCGACGGGACAAGAACCACAACCACAGCTGAATCTGTGGCTCTGCTTCTCGAGACTCACACTAAGCCCCACACGGGGACACGATGGCAACACCAGGAACCCAACGTGGAAGCCCGGGAGTGGCCACCCCTAACCCAGGAAGAGGTCAAAGCAGCAATGTGGAGGCCAACGAACACCGCACCTGGGGCAGACGGAATCTCCAACGAAGTATGGAAGAGGGCTTGGGGTCCCCTTGGCAAAACTATAACGGGATTGTACAACCTTTGCCTAGGAACCGGACACCACCCAGCCATCTTCAAGAAAGCCAACCTCGTGGTGATACCAAAGCCAGGCCGCCCTAGACTGGCACCACGATCGTACCGCCTAATCTCGCTCCTCCCCACTCTCGGGAAGGGCTTGGAAAGAACAATAGCGAGAAGGATCGCAGAGGAAGCAATTGAAAGGGAGATCATCCCTAGAAATTACATCTGTGCGGTGCCGAAAAGGGCGGTAACGGACCTGCTTATTGACCTCCGTGGAAAGATAGAGGAAGCACAAGAATGGAAAAAGGTGACCTCAATCTTCACGTTCGACATCAAAGGAGCCTTTGATGCAGTCGAACCAGAGAGAATGGAACGCAGGATGGTGGAGAGCCGCTGGCCAACGAAGTTGTGCAGATGGGTCAGAAGCTTCATGGAGGGAAGAGAGGCGAGCATCCAGGCCGAAGACACAACCACAACTCTCGTAGGAGGCTCCCTTCCACAGGGCTCACCAATCTCCCCGGTGCTATATATGCTCTTCATGGCACCGCTCTACAAGCATATCCCCCCACTACTGGGATATGCAGACGACGGGGCCTTGGTGGTTAGTGGACGAGACTTTGCAGAAAGTAGCAGCGCAATCGAGGTCATCATGAAGGAAGTGGTAGAGTGGACTGCGCTCAACGGACTAGAAATAGACAAGGGAAAGTCAACCCTTCTGCACATCAAGGGCAGAAGGAGGATCGCAGGAAACCCTTCCGTGACAATCGAAGGCCTAGGCACGTACGTTCCAACGCCGGCAAAGGAATCAATGAGATGGCTTGGACTACACCTGGACTCGAGTCTTCTTTTTAATAAACACATCGCACAGGTCACCGCGAGTGTCAACCGACTGGCAAACGGCTTGAGGTATCTAGCCGGATGCTACAAAGGGGCAGACACGAAAAGTATGCTCACAGCGGTACGGGCCTGTGCCGTGAGCAAAGCACTCTTCGCAGCGAGCGCCTGGTCCGGGTTGGAGACAACCAAGGAGGCAGCGGAGAAGCTGAACATCGCGCTCAGGAAGTGCCTCCGAGCAGCTCTCCCCATGTACCGTACGACACCAAGGGAGTGCATTCACCACGCTGCGGGCATCCCTCCCTTCGAACTCCTCCTGGAGGACGAAAAGAGAAGGGAAGCCATACGGTGGCACACACTAGATGATAGGCACATTCTGCGAGGGCCGAATTTCAACCCAGTGGTGGAAAGGCTACGGAAGCTCCTGCCTGCGCAAATGGAGAAACACACTAGGTTGAGACCCCTCGCAGAAGGACCAGACATGCCGCCCCAAACTTGGCTCAGCAAAGAGGAGGAAACGAAGCGACACCGGGATGAGGTAGAGAATACCTTGCCTGGAACGCTCATCGCGTACTCCGACGGATCGAAAGATACAAGTGGCAACGCGGGCGCAGGATGGGCTATCATCGAAGACGGAGCTACCCAGGAAGTAGACCACAAAGCTCTGGGAAAGTGGATGGAGGTGGCAGACGCCGAAGCAGTCGGGGCTCTCGAGGCAACCAAGCGAGCGACCGCCCGCGAAGGAGCTGAAGAGATCTGGCTGTGCCTGGACAACAGAGGGGTCGTGGATCGACTCCGCAACGCTGCCACCACAAACAGCACATCACAGGAAGCGGTAGACAAGACAAGACAAATCCTAAAAGCTTGGACAGACAAGACACCCGGAAGGCTCGCCCGAGTGCTATGGGTCCCAGGACACATGGGCATTAAGGGCAATGAGCTAGCCGACGCCCAAGCCAAGTTGGGATGCCAAGGTTCGGTAACAGAACACCGCTTCAGCCTCGCAGGAGCACGGAGATGGAGGAGAGACCGCCTACGTCTCGACTACGAAGGGTGGTGGAAAGAACAAAAAGGATACCGTCCACTTGGAGCCGGTGTCCCCACCGAACCCCCATTCCGTACCTCCCGCTACAAGGGGCTAACCAGAATAGAGCTGGGTCACATCCTCGCGGCTAGAACGGGCGATGGTGACTTTGACAAATATCATGAGCGTTGGAACCACAACTGTCCGCTTGGATGCAGGGCATGCAACCAAGCAAAGGAACGAGGCCACTGGTGGACCTGCAAGGCACTGCCTAGACCTTGGAGCCAACGGTTTGCGGACAAGCTCCTTAAAAACACGAAAGCGACGAGCTATGTTGCCAACGTGCTTCGCCGCAACCTCAAGCTCATCCAAGAGTCACAGCAACCCGAGCCCGATCTGAGCTGTCTGGAGACCACAGAGGACAGACCACAACAGGGGCAGCCTGGCATGACTCAACCAACTCCGGGACAGCAACGACAGCAACGAAGAAGGGGTCGAGGAGGGGGAAGATGAGGGAGTATGGAAGGGGAAGGGAGAAAGGAGGAGAGGGACGGAGAGAGGATAGTTAGAGGAAACTTTTGCAGGATAGGGAGGAGATGTCGAGGAGAGCTCCGTGAGAAGGTGTTGAAGGAGTTCTACTACCGACCACCTGCAAAACGGAAAACATTAAAAGATGCGGCAACAGCCATGCACAGGAAAGGACAAAACCGCTGTACTCCGCCGGGGCCTACTCCCCGTGCCGAAAGCCGGCGGCCTTTTAGACTAGTTTACACGCGGTCGTCGCAGACCAAAAACACCGGGTATCCAACCCCGGAACCCCCGCAGGCACGCCCTAGGGCTATGCTGGATGGAGAGCCCTCCTGGCCTAAGCGCCGGACCCTAAAAAGTCATAGGAGACGTTCAACTTCTAAGCAAACCTGCAATTGCTGACCGCCCAGGAGGTACTGGAAGATGACATCAACCAGCAGTCCCTGTCCGGAATACGCCGTCGTATTGCTGCGAGATAACAGTAGGTAGACGTTAAAGAATACAATAACAATAACAATAACAATGATACTATGCGAGAACTCTCCCTCTTACAACCCTCGGGGGGGTACCTTTGAGGTCTGGTGCCTCCCCCTCTCCCGGGCTGCCGGAGGACGACGCCTATGACACTGATGGGCGTCTTTCATTCTTTTCTTTTTCTCTGACTCTGTCATGGATCTGGACAATGAGCTGTGAAGCCTTGAGGCCGCGCTTTCCCAACTTTGAGGATAACCTCGTCGTCGACTCGCCCCCCTTTTCACGACAACTTTCGCGATCGCCAACTCCTCATCGCCACAACACCACTCCAACTCAAGGAGCTCACCTTCACGTTCAGGGCTGAATTTTGAGAGTTCACACAGTCCGCCCCTTTTTTTTTTCTTTTGTTTTTGTTTTTTTCCTCGCGTTCCTCTGTCCTCGGACAGACTGGTGACTGTGGCAGGTCACCAGAAAGGGGGCTGCCTTGCGCCTCATCCACAACCCAAGGCAGCGGCCACCAGAAAAGTGGAAGGATATATCGTGAGCCCTCGGATGCTCACACAGTCTGGTTTTTTTCTCGTCTGAGATCTGTAGTCAGCCTTGCAGAGGGTTAATTCTGTCCGGTAGCCAATCCGGCGTCGTTTGATCTCAGTGATTCCAGTAGACGTTAAATATATTCAAATCAAATCAGATACTATGCGATGTAGACCCTAACCCTTCTGAACCAAGACGTAGCCAATAATCTCTGTTTTGGCAATCAATCCATTGCTTTGTGCTCCTCGACAACTTCTAGGGTCATGAATGAGTTGGCTTGGAGGCAACAACATAGCCTTCTCATCGAAGTTCTGTCGGGACCCTTGTGGAGTACAAAATATCTCCAGTTGCCAATCCGGCGTCTTTTGCTTCTAATGATTCCCGCAGGTCTTCAATCCGTGTTCTTCACTTTTGTGGTGTTGGGCCGAAATCGCAGCTCTCAGGCGCCGCTGTTCTGATGCTATCCTAACCTCTAATCTCTGAATGTCTCTCAATCCCCGCCTTTTCCTTTTTTGTTTTCTTTTCTTTCTTTCGTTTCTTCTCTTTACATCTCCCTCTGCTCTTCGCTTCTCAATATCAATCTCACTGTGCCTCCTCCCCGCATGCCCCACTCCCTCTCTCTCTCTCTCCTCTTCAGGCTCTTTTCACTCGTACGTTCTGCCATGCCCTTATTGGGGGGCATGCGGTCTACAGTCTACAGTCTGCGGTCTATGCTTTGATGTTTCTCTTCTTAGTGATGGCACCTCCACCCCCAGGCTCACAGGCTTGCAGTCTTCATGCAAAGTAGCCCTTGCGCTCGTACGCTGCACTGGCATTTACACCAGCTCAAAGTGGCGGTGATGAGGTGTCTCTGCATTATGTGGCATTCACCGCCATCTCCATTGTCTCGTCTGCTGGGTTTTCCTCCTCGACCGCCATGTATCTATCTACGTCTCTTCATCTTAGCTTGAACTTGAACTTTTGACGCCCACAAAGCCTCTTTTTTTTTTTCTTCTTATCTCTGTGTATGTGCATAACGTAATTTATCTCTGCATATACCGCCCCTAGCTGTTCTGCACAACACAGCACAGTACGGCATGGTATCGTGGCGTACCGTACGGGTTAGCGTGGGTGAGCTTCTTCTGGCTTTCCCTTCCCCCTTCTCCAAGATAAGTTCCCGGGATAACTGGGCGGATTAGCTGCATTAGTCACGCTCTTGGGGGTTTTTTTGAGGCCTCTTTGCCTGCTTTGTCAGGAGTCTAGAACAGGATTGGTTGTTGGAGGCTTAGAACTTTAGCCCCATAGGCGACTATCAAAAGGCCGCTATTTTCGCGTTCTCGGGCGACAGGTGTCAGCAAATTCAACTCATTGTTTGGTAAGCCCCTCTTTCATTTATTGGCCTTGGTTCACACTTTCTCTCAATCATATCGTGTTGCATCATCCATACCTCATTTAATGCAGAGAATATTAATAAGAAAAACAAAAGAAAACCGGAGATGCAGCAAAAGAGACCCACTCAGCTGGAATCTGCTAGAGGTTTCCATCTTTAGCCTTCGCAAGTCTTCCTTTAGGAGCACGATCAACGACTAAGATGCCAAGTCGCACGGGACAAGTGCGGCGGTTCCATTATGGAGATTTTGCAGGAAGCAGCACTAACAACGGCCCTAACAGCTTCCTGTGCTGCTATTTTTTGGTGCCCGAGCTTCTAGTTCAGATTCATGCCCGATGCCGTTGGAATGGCATGTCGCTTGGGCACGCGCTTAACCCTACGATTAGCATATCGTAACCCTAGTATACCAATGTCTCAACTTAGTAGCGAATCATGGCGAATGATGACTCCTGATGCACTTCTGGGAAAATAGTCTGGTGAGCTTAAAGGATATAGTCAAGCTTGACTCGACTTGGGAAACGCAACTGTGCCCAATAAAAAGACCGAGTGTAATCAGGATAATTCCTTTTTGCCGCGGGTTTGAGCCGTGCCGCACCACAGTAAATAGGTTGGCCGAGCGTGTATGTATGTATGTATGTATGTATGTATCCCTCCCTTCAGGAGTTGAGAAAATAAAGGAGAAGGACTCGCTCTATAGTTAGTTGTAGGGGGGGAGGGGGGGCATGTCTGAGTCTGGCCTGAGGACAGGCAAGTTTTACATGGACGAGGCAGAGTAGAAGAAGCTGCAGCGCTGGCCGGCCCCGTTGTGGTGAATGTATGTTAGTTTCCTTTTGCGCTGTGGTACATGTTGACATGCGCATATTGTATCGTCGTGTTGTCCATGTAAGTAGCCATCCATGTCCTGTATTTCTTTTTTGTCGCATTTCTGTTGTATAAGCACAGAGACAGGACCAGAGACAGATGCAACAATGCAGGCAGGAGGAGGAAAACAGCGCAGCGTTGTTTGGAGACCAAAGAAACACAGCCGCAAGGGTTGAACTGCTGTTTTTGTTTTCCTGCTGCTGCTGCTGCTGCTGCTGCTGCTATTGTTGTTGTTGTTGTTGTTGTTGCTCGTGGCGAGACTACTAGCTCGATTTTATATTTCGCACAGATCACAGACGTTCCTGGCGGAGCGAGAGCACGGGTCAGGTCTTCTCGCGCTCTGTCTCTCTTTCTCTTTCTCTCTCTCTCTCTCTCTCTCTCTCTCTCTCCCGTCTCTATTTCCCTTTTGTTCCTCTCAATCCTTTCTCACGAGTCTGGCTTGTTGGCGCAATGAATGCGAGTGCTGAGCAACAAGCTCTAAAGAAGGGAAGAAAGAACTGATCTGTGCTTGGTGATGCTGCCAGCTTTATCTGGAATGGAGGTTGGCACGCCCTAATATGTATATCCGCCTCTCCCCCCTCTCTCACCCCCTTCCTCCCTCTCTGGTCTTACGCGTTGTAGAAATGTAAAACATATTCCTCACATTATATTGGACATAGAGCAAACCCGCCTCTCCCCCCTCTTCCCGATGGTAGCCACTGTTGGTGCAAGTTTGATGCAAACACCAAACAAGTCGCAAAGAATAATTTGGGAAGAAACTATATACAAGCGCTGAAACGCGCACATAAAATCAGATAAAAAAGAAATGGTACATAGGCTCAACAAGAAACGGCTAGTAGAACACCAAGATGCAAGAGATTTGCCAAAAAATGCAACAGCCCCATTTGGTAGCGCAGCACCTCCTTGCGTGTGCATATATTTAGGGAGGGAAAAAAAAAAAAAAAAAAGATGGAGATGGAAGGGGAAAAATAGCAGCAAAATCGAGAGGGGCAACGCTTCCAAGTCCCACAGTAACTAACGTACTTGCCTTACTGGATCTTTCTGAGCTTTGAGTGCGCGCCTGCCTTCTTCCAAGTTTCATTCTTAAGCATGACCATGCACAAAAAAAAAGCCGCTGGGCTTGCCTAATTGGGGCAGCTGCAATTTACAGCGCTACTTTGTTTGCTTGAAGTAAAAGCAGGGGAGGGAAACTGTATGAAAGAGGCAGCTGTGTGTGTGTGAGAGAGAGAGAGAGAGAGAAAGATTGCGGAGGCTGGTTTTAGATTGTCAAAGAGGAAAGAGCTATCCGTTTGCAAAGACCAAAAGGCCGCGTGTTGGGTGGACGAAGTGGACAAATGAACGACGAAGTTGCATGACACAGAAGCCGAAGCCGAAGCAGAAGCAGAGGCAGACGCAGAAACCGGCATAGAGACTAACAAGAACGAACTAAGAGAAGCGCGGATGGCAAAAACAACCCATAATCCCCAAAGTACATGCACATGCAGCCATGCAGCTTCCCCTCTTTCTATCGCCACTTCGCTTCCATCTGCACACGCTGTTCTCAACAAGCCCACAGAATCGCAAATGGAAAGAACCCATGCAGGCCGTTTGTATGGGTTGGTGGTTTCCCCTTCTACTACTGCAACTTCACTAAAGCCAATCCAACCAAACCCAAAACAGACATCAAGAGGTAGAGCTCTTTCTTGCTTCGTGCTCTTTAGTTGCTCTTGCCCCTTGTGGGAATACAGAGCTAGAATATAAAACTAGCTTCTTCCCTGTCACGAGTGTACAAGGTACCTGGAGGCCCATTAAAGAGCAGGGATAGGACTTTCTGGCCAAGCACTGTATACTGTTTGAGCACGGCTATGCGTACTGTTGGCGGTACAGGCACAGTGCCTACGTGTTCAATATCAAAGCTAGATACGCGTAGCCGCGTGTGTTTTTTACACCGGAGAGCCGTGCAAAAATAGAGCATGCACTGTAGCTCGACCTGGCTGTGAAATGTGCATGGCAGCCAGCCAGCTTCTTTACCACTTTCCCTCTCTATTTCCTATCCTACTCTCTGACTTTCTGCCCCTTCCTTCTCTTTCCCTGCTTTCCTTCAATCGCCCTTTTCCGTATTACCTCCCCTTCATTCTTTGGATATTCTCTCCCCTTCCATCAAACCTCTTTTTTTTTTTTTCTTCCCTCTTCGCTCTTTTTTTTTATTATTATTTTTTTTATTTCCATCTGTCTTGTCATCCATCCTCCCAGCAACACCCAAATTCTCTCCTTTGACACCAACACGAACACCATCATAACCACACATACTCACAGTTTCTCTCGTGTCAGAAGACTTTTTTTTCTGTTTTCCCGATTTTCTTTTTCGTCGTTTATGAACTTGGTTTCTCTTTCTCATCCCCTCCTCTGAATCGCATTTTTATCGAGGCTTTCAGTAGCTCTTGATTCATTTCTACCTAGCAGCGCTCGACCTGTTTCGTACCCCTTTCCCCTTCTCTTTTTTTTTTTTTCGTCCCTATTGTCAGGCCAAGCAACATCTCGTATTTTGCTGTAGCCTCTTCATTTCTCACAAGGCCTAAACAAACAGTACACTCTACTTATTATTTTCTTCTTTTTTTACGCTCCCTCTGTCGACCAGTTAGAGCTAGCTGTTCTGATCAATTTTAGTTGTTGATCGCAACAATCGTCTCTGTTCTTTTCTTCCGTCTTTTTTAATTTTTTTTTTCCTCTCTGCTTTTGTTCTGACAATCATCACCTCGCTTCAATCTGTTGCTGCCTGGCTAGATCGCGCCTTATTCGCCACTCCCACTCCTCATCGCCATTTGCTCAGCCGGATTTGTCCATCTGACACCTGGTCACATACGCCACATTTTCAGCCACACCGCCACACCTGGATATACGTTTCGCCTCTTTTATTGTGTGACGTATCACCACTCTCTTAACAACTCCCCCATAGCTCTACTTCGGATATTATGAGATTTGGGTCTTCTGTCTAAAGTTAGGTCGTCAACCCATTAGAGCTTTTCTCAAGTCTTTGCTATTTCGTCTACCATGTATCTGAAAGACCCTCATGCCTCGGGTGACGTTGTTACTGCCTATGGGTCAACATACATCAAGCAGGAGCCTGTTGAGGACTTCTCCCCCGCTATTCCTCTCTCCCGTTTTGATCGCCTTGCAAACATGACGGGTTTAAAGCGCAAGCATAGCTCAGAGGCTTATTCGTCGCCTCTATCACCTCTGTCACCAGGTACGCTGGTGGAGGCATCTGACATGTTTCCTTCTCAAAAACGGCAAAAAGTGCGGAGGATAAGTGGAGGAAGTGTTATAGAGCCAGTCAGCAGGGATAGTGATGTCAAGGGTGTGGATGCTATACAGACGTTCAAGAGCGAGATCAAGAGCGAGATCAAAAGCGAGATCAAAAGCAATATGGCCGAGGTCACTGACATAATCCGAGCCCAATTTGGTTACGAAATTCTTCGGAAGCATAACGAGCTGCGTCTTATCAACAGCGAGCTAGCAAAATGTCAAACTGCTATGGAACAACTACGTCGTTGCCATTTAATTCCCTACCCCGTGAATGTCCCTACGCCGTCACAGATGGTGGACATTGCTCATGGCAAAGGCCCAGCCATCCAACGGCCTGGCGAGAGTGTTGCCAAGTGGGCGCCCCCGTATGGTGTTGTTGATGGGCCTTATGCTCGCCATCTTGCTAAATGGCTCATCCCCGATCCTGTCTTTGACGGAGGTGTCCCCGAGGCTATGTTGCCTGTTGACTCCCGTGGTGTTCGTATCCCCCAGTCTGAATTCATTGGAAAGCGCAGCACGCGCAGTGGCTCAACGCAGAAACACGGAGGTAGCCTTAGTGTCGACATGACCACAAACAACACCAGTTTTATGCAACCACACCTCCCAGTCAAGGAGAAACAGAGTTTACCATCTTGCATTGTCAAGCGATCTGATGGTGTCACTGTTCGCCTCCAGTGTCTCCACTGTGAGCGGAAGCAATTTTCCAGCACACAGGGCTTCATAAACCACTGCCGCATTGCACACAAGGTTGATTACAAGAGTCACGACGAGGCTGGCTTCAGGTGTGGTGTTCCAATCGATCAATCTGATTTGGGTTCCATTCTTGCCCCGCCACCAGCTCCGGCCGCGCCATTGGCTTCTATACCTACCCCTATCGCTGCCCCCGAAGCCAACGGCACGGTTCACCAGCTCAACCGAGCGGATATGACCGAGTCTGATATTTGCTCACTGCTACTCTCCCGAATCTCAGATACAAAGAAGCAAATCACCCGCCCGACGAGTGTGCGCCCATCAACTGTACGAGACTTTGGCGGGAAGAGTATTTCTCGCAAGTCTAGCGTTAGCGTTAACAGCGGTGGCAAGTTCGTTGGCTGTAGCGAGACACCGGCGTTATCCAAGTATCTTGCTTCGAAGAATATTGGAATGAATCTATCAGATCTCATGTCAGAGGTGGTTGACAACGAAAGCTCAGACGAGGATGATGACGAGTCTTGTGACATAGACGGTGATAGGGATAGGAGTATGTCATCAATACCGACATCCCGCTCCATGACATCTAGAGTGGCGACATCACGGCCGACTATTATCCTTAAGCGCGGCGATACGATTGTTAGTCGCTGTTCTTCAGAAGAGGTCAAGACACCCACAGTCTTGCGAGAGATAGACCTGGAGTCATCAAACCTGAACCTTAGCCCTAAGACGGTGGTTAGTCACGGCGCGCCTTCTTTGGTCGACGATAGTGGCTCGGAAGAAGACGATATTGTTTCTGTGGCTAGTGGCGCTTCTCCGGCAGTAGATGTTGCGGACATGAGCGCCGATGAGGATAGTGGCGACCGGGGCCAACTGTCATTCCCTGCCTCGTTCAAACGGGGAAGCTCTCCATTGAAGAGCAAATTCGAACTTGGGGGTCAAGATCACAAGAAGGGTAGAGCATCACGGGAAAATGATCGGTCGTCGTCCAAAGGTGTTGGTCGGGCTTGAGTAATCTTTGCTTCGATATGAAGGGGCATTTCTTCTTCTTCTCTTGTTCTTTAAGTGGGCATGGCCTGCTTGTAATAAGAAGAAAGCCTATAAAAGGAAGAAAAAAAAAAGCAGGCAAAGACCAAAAAGCACCAGACACACAAAAAGAACATTTATGCACGACATCTCCACTCAAAGTCTAATGCGGCTCCATTTGGGGGCAACCGTTATTTTCTTTTGGCCAACCGACCAACCTCCTGTATTTACTGTATACGTCCTCTGGAATAATGAGGCCACGGCAGTGATGTTCACCTTCTCACTTTTACCTGTGCTATATCCCACCCAAGCTAACAACCGAAGCTTTCCCTCAAAAAACCCCGAAAAAAAAGAAGCAAAAGCCTACTCGGACTCTAAAAGAAACAAAAAAAAAAGACAGCGTGACGTCATTTGTCACTTCTGTAATTGCTTCCGTTTTCTTTTCTTCATTGCTTTTACTGCCTCTTCGCTTTAGCCCTCTTCCTCCTATACGTTATTTTTTACACACCGTGTTTTAGGCTTCTCTCGCGAGGAGTCTGCCTTCTCAGCTTGGTTCTGGACATGGTTCCTGTCCAGGAAACTTGCCGAACCCACACGATCCTCTTCTTTCTCATCTCTTTTACATCAAAGTTTTTAATGCCTCTTTTCTTTCTTTCCCGCCTCTCTTTCTCACCCACGCCTGTTTTTGTCTAACAGGACGGAATGCTGGTAGACGAGCCGTACACCTGGTTGTTGTCTTTGCCTGGAGCTGGCATCACACGCTGCACAAAAGAAAGCCCTACGATATGATATATCTCTTTGCGAGTTCTCACTTTTTTCTTTTCCCCCCTTTTTATGTTCTGGTTGGAGTTTATTTTCCTCTCTTTTTCTGGTTGGTTCTTAGATTCCTGTTTTAAAAAAGGAGGGAACTTGGTCTGGTGTTTGTCGTGTTCTTTTTTTAGTTTACCTTGTTTTTTAACCTTTTTTTCTTTTCTTTTTTTTTTTTTTTTCTTTTTTTTTCTACTGGGAGATGGAAAGGAGAGGGATACCTTGATTTCGCAAAGTTTGGTTTGGCTTTGATTTCCTTGTTTTTTTTTCTGTCTCTTTTTCTTTTCGGTAAAGGAGATTGGCGGTTTGGCTGTTGTACGGAACGGAACGGAACGGTTGGCACGGGGTAGGTTGGTGGCGGTTCTTTGGCGTCCAAATGTCTTTTTGTTTCATCTTCATATTGGTAAATCTGATTCCCGAGGCTTTCCTCTCTCTCTCCTCTTGCTCTCACATATCTACCTGCTTTTGGTGCTTCGTCGCTATTACTATCGTTGCTGTTTTTCCAAGTTTGCTGCTTCACCAAGACCAAGAAACGATGGCGAAGAGCCGAGCCGGGTTGGTTGGGGCGTCGGAATTGCCGTGAAGTTATCAGGAAAGAAGTGAACATGGTGTGCTTGTTGCCTCTCATATCCGTCTACCCCTTCCTAGGTATCCTTTTTTTCCATATGTAAATAGATATTTCGTTTAACGAACGCGTTTGGACTATCTCGTGATCTCGTACCGTATTCTCTGTTTGCGATACAATGATCGATATTCTGTAGCTTGCTGCTTCGCTTCCGTCAAGAAGCCCAGCAGCAGGCTAGAAGGTGAGAGAGACTCCGAAGACTCGGTTTATAGCCTGCTCAAGGCGCAGGCAATCTCGTTTTCCTTGCCTGGCTGTGGAGTCGTGGCCTCGTCATGTACGGTGTTTCCATCATCATCTATTTATCGACTCCCATATTTGTACTGATGAAAGTCATTGTTTACTTGGACCCTTTGTCCTCGATCTACTGTTCTTTTGCGGTAATAAAATGGCGTATTCGGTATAGGAGCCGTTGCTCAGAACTCCTGGTGGTCACTGGCGGAAGGAAACCCCCCCCTCCCCCGCCATAGCACATGTTCATGGTGCCTATCTTGAATATCTCCATTCAGCCTTGATCCTGAGAAGTCTGATCTTATCTTGTCTCATTCCATCCAGTCTCCCTCCCTCCCCCTCCTTCATTTGCCTACTTACCGGGCTGGGATTCGTGGCTCTCATGCAGATAGTGGAGGTAGTGACCCGAAGGTGGTCGACGCAGTAGATCAAAAGCCCTAGTCGTTGTTTCTCCCGGGTAAACTTGAAGCCGTCTACATATTGTGGCATCAGTATGGCTTGCGCTTATTGCGTTTCTTAAAGCTTGTCCGCAACCATTTGGCTCCAAGGTCTAGGCAGTGCCTTGCAAGACCACCAGTGGCCTCGTTCCTTTGCTTGGTTGCATACTCTGTATCCAAGTAGACAGTTGAGTCTCCATCGTCCGTCTCTTCTCTGTCGGTGCCGGCGCACTAATATATAATGTCCGATAAGGGCCGTATATCCCGAACATACGACCATAGCCTATGGAAAATACGGGGTCCCGTCCGCTCCCCCTTAGTCAAGCCATAGAGCGCTGGATCAGTAGTACGGTGGGTGACCACGTGCGAATACCCAGTGTTGTATGTAGTATTACTTTTTGCTCCTCCGTGCAGCTTCGGAGGGCTCCTTACAGTCCGTGTTACCTCCGCTGTTGTCCAACATACGACCATAGCTTGTAGAAAGCACGGGATCCCGTCCGCTCTCCCCTAGTTAACCTACAAAGCGCTGGATTAGTATTATGGTGGGTGACCACATGAGAATCCCCAGTGTTGTATGTCGGGACTGTCATCTTTTTGTCCCTCGTCCAGTCTGGAAGACTTGCTCCCGCCTCGATATCCTTTCTTTATATCACGTATTGGAAGCACTGAGCCTCGCACCCTCTTCCTCCGCGGCCCTTGAAAACTCTGGACTGATACTGCAATGGGCTGTCATCTAGGAACCACCGGTGTCGTGTGCTTTTTGTACCATTGTAAGCTCTTATAACATAGCTTTTACTGGTGTTGCTTTTTTTCCTGTGTTCTTCAATGTCTACTACGCTTGATGCTAGCCCATCCCCTGTTATGTGTCTACTTGGCACGCCCTTCATTTAAGGTCTAGTTTCTCCGCTAGGTACCTACAGGACCCATCCTCTGAAGGGTTTCTTCACGAACCTCCCCGCTAGTCTTGTAGCGTTACCTTGCACTTTGTATCGGCACCTTGATGCTTGAACCTGTTGTGGTACTCCTCGTAGTCGCCATGTCTGGAGCGCGCCGCCAGGATTCTGGCGACAGTGCCTCGATCCATCCCTCTCATTCACTCCACCTTGCATGGCTTTGGGATTCCCATCGCCCCTCCAAGGTGGTCGGTGTTTGGGCAGTTGTCTCTCATCCAGTCCTTGAAGTCGGCCCTGAATGCGTCGTTCTTCCAGCGTCTCGCCGCCGCCAGAGACATTGTCTTCTCCGGGACCAGTAGCTCCGCGCTTTTACATACCGCTTTGGCCAGTTAGTCTACTGCTTTGTTTCCCGGGACTCCGCAGAACCCTGGGACCCAGGACACCCTACCAACCGGTTCGTCCAGAGCTGTCTTGCTTGCCAAAGAGTACCATGTAGTGACTGTATACCTTAGCCGTGGCGCTACACACGCCCTCATAACTTGTATTGCAGACTTCGGTGGAATTCCAAAGCAGACTCTGCTGAGGCGTCAAAGTACGTTGATGGTCTTCCAGGCCGTCGCCATTGTTTCTTCACAGTGCTTTTTGAAACTCAGGCTAGGATCCCACCAGACCCCCAACCAAACACTTCATCTCATCCATTGGGGCTAACCAGGTTCCATCTGGCATCTGGAGTTTCGCGACTATGCCTGCAGCTTTGCTGACGCATAGTGTACTGGGATGATCTTCAGTTCCACTGCCTGCGTCAACAGCTTCCTTGCAACCACCCCCTCAAGGCTCTTCCCGTGGGCTGAGAGCAGCGAGGCCAGCCGGTAGCTCCTTGGGAGTTTCCTGTCCCAATGCGGCTTCGGAATCGCTACCATCGTCGTAGACTTGAAGACTCCTGGGTGACATCCGGCTTACAGGCAACAGTTCAAGAGCTTGACTATGCTCTATCCGAAGATCGACCATGCAAGCTTCCAGGCTGTACTAGGTATACCGTCTTCTCCAGACGCCGTGTTTCCGGCATGGAATACTGCGTCCCTGACTTCAGCCTAGGATAACTTCTCCCAAAGTCTCGCCCATTGGTTGGATTTCTCCTCTGCCTCCGCCTGGTCTTCCACCGGTTGAGTGTGGGTGTCTAGGAGCGCTTCGGATTTTCCCTGTGGTGTTCTTCTCGTGATTCCATCTTAGATCAACGGGGGGAGTCCTCCAGCCGAGCTTGGTTTTCCGAGTGGGTTGGCCATCTTAAACACGTCGGCAGCTTCCATCATGCTCTCAATGGTATGTCTCCATAGCTCCCGCTTCGCCGTTCGGATCTCGGCTTGGAACGCCTTTCTTTTCGCCTTGTACGCGGCAAAGCTCATGTCGAGGAAGCTGTTCTCCACGGTCCTTCACCATGCTAATCTCATCACCTTGACCGCATCCGTGCATCTCGAGTCCCACCACCTCTTGCCTGTGCCTTTGCCTCGGGCCTTTGGTGCCACCTCATCGAGTGCTCCGGTCATCGCTTTGATCAGATCAGCCGCGATATCTTCGATATCTTCCCCTCTCAAGAGTTCTCTTGCATGTATGGAGTTGCTTTTCTCGCGCGCAGGCTTTTGTGAACTTCTCTGTGTCAAGCCTGTCGATGGTGTATCGGGTAGTCATGACTACATCGTCGAACTGTATGCCGTCCGACCAGTTTGATTTGATTTGAATATTTGATTTGAATATATTTAACGTCTACTGGAATCACTGAGATCAAACTACGCTCCGTCCAACCAGTCCTCACCGCTTTCCCCGAAAAGGATTAGGAAACATAGTGCGTGATATGACCGATACTACAGTGTCAAACACTGCAACGCGTAATTGGTGTAGTGGTAACATTAATCGTTGCCATCCAAAGCAATGATTTCGATTAGCCCTGGGTTCGATTCCCAGATTACGCAAGTGCTCTCGCACAAGATGCGCCCAATTGTTTCCTTTTTGGAGGCTTTTTCTTTTCTTTTTTTTTTTTTTTTTTTTTTTTTCTTCCTTTTTCCCCTTCGAGGCGAACAAACTCTTTCTTCTCAAACAACTCTCCCTCTTACAACCCTCGGGGGGTACCTTTGAGGTCTGGTGCCTCCCCCTCTCCCGGGCTGCCGGAGGACGACGCCTATGACACTGATGGGCGTCTATCATTCTTTTCTTTTTCTCTGACTCTGTCATGGATCTTGACAATGAGCTGTGAAGCCTTGAGGCCGCGCTTTCCCAACTTTGAGGATAACCTCGTCGTCGACTCGCCCCCCTTTTTTCACGACAACTTCCGCGATCGCCAACTCCTCATCGCCACAACACCACTCCACCTCAAGGAGTTCATCTTCACGTTCAGGACTGAATTTTGAGAGTTCACACAGTCCACATCTTTTTCTTTTGTTTTTGCTTTTCTTGCGTTCCTCTGTCCTCGGACAGACTGGCGACTGTGGCAGGTCACCAGAAAGGGGACTGCCTTGGGTCACATCCACACCTTTCAAGGCAGCGGCCAACAGGGTGGCGGAAGGACAGACCATGAGCCCTCGGATGCTCACACAGTCCGGTTTGACTACTCTCATCGCCTGAGGGCGAAGGGAAGAGTCCCCAGACTGCGCTGGAATCTGCTGTCCTGTCCCCATGATCTTCATGGCCTCAGGACACATAGCAGATTTTTCAGGAGAACGAATGTTTGTGGGGAAGCGGGAGGTCGACTCCACTTCTGGGTTTAGGGTTTGTCTGGGGTTATGATAGTGGGGGCAAGGGGGAGGATGGATATATAGGAAAACCAGAGGTGCTGCAGCAGCCATGCAAACGAAAGGACAAAACCATTGTACTCCGCCGGGGCCAATACCTCGTGCCGACAGCCCGTGGCCTTTAGACAAGAACTTCACGCTGCTGCCACCTACCAAAAACACCAGGTAACCAATCCTGGAACCCGACAGGTACGTCCTCGGGCCGCGCTGGACGGAGACCCTCCTTGCGATAACGCTGGACCCTAAAAAGTCATAGGAGACGGTCGAAGTTTATGCGCTCCTGTCACTGCTGACCGCCCGGGAGGTGCTCCCGTCCGGAACATGCCGTCGTATTGCTGTGGAAAACCAGTAGGTAGACGTTAAAAAATACAAACAAACAAACATACAAACAAACAAACAAACTTTCTTCTCAAATCGCCTTCCCTTTCCTTCTCTGCCACTCTTACAAGGAGCATTTGCCATTGGTGTGTTATTTACTAATATCCTTTCTTATTTTTCACGTTACACGTTACACGTTCCCCCCTTCCTCCTCCACCCCCGGCATCGTTTCACAAGATGAAAGTTGAAGTCAACTCTCAATGATTGTTTAACAAAATGCATTTACGTCATGGGATAAAATTCAACAAACATAAGAGAAACAAGGCTGTGTAATTGAAAAGTAAAAAGAAAATATAGATATATATACATATATAAAGAGCCCAATAAAACATGATGTCCGCCACCTTTGTATCAAGCATGACGCATCTGTTGCTACCTTCCAAGCACTTTGGGCATGTCCTCTTTTCTTTTTGCACCATGTTTTATCTTCACCAAGCCGGAGGTCGACCAATGAAATAACATCATCACGAAGAAAAGGATGGTTCATGTATCCAGAGAAACTCTGGTCCTCAACAAAAGAATGACAAACTGTAAAATAAAGTTGTCCACGTAAGCCAAATGCCAAATCAACGGACTCAATCATCAGAAACAAGCCGTTACACACTTCGTTTCAAGAACTCCGTGGACACTTTTCACAAGAGAACAAGAAGAGCCACTCCGAAACGAGCATACGTACGTACACACACATGTATAAAGCACACAAAAGAATAAGTATAAATAGAAGTGACAAAAGAAACGAGAATTGACAAACACGGTACGACGTGGGGGTATGGACAGAAAAGAGCTAAGCACATGTCAAAAGGCGACAACAAGGAGGAGAAAAAAAAAAAGGAAAACGGAAAAAGGAAAACAAAGAAGAGGCCATTGAGCGTTGAGCATTGACTCTGTCTCGAGAGTGTCTAAAGAATGACAAGAAAGAAACAAGAAAAAGTGGGTGAGTAGAAAAGAGAAAAGAAACCGCCGCGCTGGGCTAGTAGTGTGATACGATAAAAACGTAAAGAAACATGATGGTAAAGATATACAAAAGAAGAAAGGCCAAATCAAATGCTGCGTCTCTTGTATGATGCCAAGCCAAGAGACGAGAAGGAAAGAAAAAGAAAAGAAAAGGGGAATGAAGGAGATAAAATATCAAGACTGAAATGAAAAAGAAAAAAAAAAAGAAACAAGTCTTGAGAAACAAAGAGAAAGAGACGAGATATAATTTAGCCAATCATACCATCCATCAATCTATGCATGCTCCAGAAAGCCCAAAGAGATGGCCGAATCATCCGCGCTTTCATAAGGATGGCTATTACAGCCATCCTTGGTGCAGCCAGATCGCTGTTGTTGATAGCTATTTATATGAGAAACAGCTCTTGGTATATTTGTCATCGAGCGTAGTGGTCCATGTGCAGACGTCTGTGAAACAGCTTCCTTCTAGGGAGCATGCACAGGAACGGCAGCGGGTGGTCTAGAGAAAACAGGGGCTTCGGCTTCAAGAGAGCGGCGTTCCTCTTCTAGAGTCGCAATTGCGCTAGACGCAAAGGGCCTACGCGGCACCGGTGCTGCTGTCACCAAATTACCCACTGACGCGCTAGCAATAAGGGGACCGTTGGGGCTGCTAGACTGTCTGACATGCCCGCTATGAAAGCCGTTTCCCTCCGACGTTGTGGCCGAGAGAGGGGTAGAGGGAGGAAGACAAGCCCGGTCGTTTCCAGTGTTCTTCCCGTAGTTGGCCGGAAACATAGGAGGCAAAACACTGTAAGGGCTTTGTTGATGGTGTTGATGTAGCGGCTGAGATGTGACACGGGCCGTGTCCAGCGTGAGCGACGGAGCGAAACTAGTACGGGGACCATCATTTTCCTGACCAAAAGGAACGGACCCTTGTCTTGAAATCGATAGCCGAGACTCGGCGTGGGCTTGTGTGCGCATGGGCATGGAGCCGACAAATTGGGAAATATCGCTCTGCGATCGACCATGGGGATGATTCCCAGAAACATCAGAAGAAGCATGTTGATTGACTTGAGGGCCATCAGGACCACGCATACTGGAAAGATAGTGGCTGGCGTTGTGAGCTGAAACATCAGACACGCGCTGTCTCTTACCACGAGAGTGCATGTGGTCAGAGTCCTGGCCGTAGTAGTACTCATTGGGACCCAGACGAGGGGGGGGCATGCCATCCATCGTGTTAATGGGAGCACTGGAAAAGCTCATCGACTGCGTGCGGCGATATGGCGGGGCGGCCATGGAGGACGAGACAGACATAGTCTTGCGCTTTTGGCCAGCAGGCCCATCATAGCTGATAGAGGGCAAAATTTCAATATCGGGAAACTGTGTGATCTTTCCATTTTCCATGTCTTGTTGTAAGCGGTTGATGATTCCAAGAATCTCTTCAGAGTTGTACTTGTTGCCACAGTGTGATATTAACCAGTGAGGTACTTCTGTTCCCTTAGGATTAGCGTCGCAAGACTGATCCTCCAGCTCATCGTCACTGCTAGGGATTGAAGAGTTTCCTTTACGACCCGCCGCTTTTTCTAAACGCTTGGCTTCCCGCTTGCGGATACACAATGACCAGTGCGTAAGCTCGCCAGGGCGTCCAGAGTTAAGGTTGTCGTCCGACCAACGCTGAACACGCTGGATCTGAGTCTGCACAAGCACGATCTGCAACTTGCTGTAGTCGCCAGCGCTGCGGTAGCGGCTACGCTGGTAATGTTTACGGCAGAAGTGAACCCAGACAGAGTCTGGAACCAAGCGAGTGCAAAGCTTGTTACGACCAAAAATGTGCGAAATAGCCTTGCGCAGGGTTGAGCCAGTCTTGCAGTCATCAACATACATGCAACGAGCCTTGGACTCATACATGGAGTCAATAGCAAAGCTCGGGTAAAATTCCAAGGAAGACAGTCCAGTGAACTCTGATACGGATGAAGAGGCGCTGGCTAAAGGGCGAGGCCGAGAGGAATGTGCCGAAGCATGAACTTGTGAGTGTGTCCGTGCATGAGAATGGGTCCGGGGGAGAGCGGGAGGTGTCATAGAAGATGACGGTGAGTGGGCGTGGACGTGGGCGTGGCCATGAGACGACTGAGGCGGGTGAGGCATGTGACCATTTGGCACAGGGCCGAGATCTTTGGGGATGTCTGGCATCGATATTGACCGCTTATGGCTATGGCCAAAACCATGATTCTGCTCCTCGTCAGGGCGTTGCTGGCTTTGACTTTGCTTGCGCATAGGAGGGTCAACAGGAGTCATCGGGGGGTAGGTAGATGAAGCACAAGAGCCATGTGCTAAACGATGAGACTCTGATTGAGAGCTACCCAGTGCAGGAGTTTCAATGTCAGAAGAGCTAGAAGTAGGCATCACGACGTCAGAAAATACCAGTATCAGATGGTGGTGGCGAGTACTCAGATGGCAAAATAGCAGGGAGAGTTGATTGGTTCAGTATCGAGAAGGGCAATGTGTATGGTGTAGCGAAAGTACACTGTTGTGCAAGATCGATTGGAGGAGGGAAGTGAGGGTGGGTGTTTAACAATGCAAGTGCAAGACAACAGTAATATGAAGGTAAGGGTAGGATTAGAGCAGAAGATATGGGAACCCGATCACAAGGAGTTCAACATGAAAGCTTGACAAATGAGCCTTTACAGCGACATTTTATAGTAACATTCCAAAGGAAGTCTGGCAAAATAGTGGCACTCCAGAGATTATCGTTTGGGATGTTTTCTCAGTATCAGTCAGGTGGAAGTGCATGTTTGCACACAGTAGGCCGTCGTGTTTGCTTGACATTACGGTACACTAGGCGAAGCTAGCAAAGAAGAAGTTTGGGATGAAAAACGCAGGTACGGTTCAAGGTTTAACGGTACAAATAGACAGCGAGATAGCATAGGCTAGCGCACCTGATGCTACTTTCTATTGCGGGGGGGGGGGGGGGGGGAGAGAGGGGGATGGCGCGGCATTCAAGGGAAGGGTGGTTATGCGGAAGTAGGAGATGTTTGCTTCATGTTTGACGTAATGTTTATCGTCTGTCTGTGGCGCAAAAGCAACCAGGACGCCCATAGCATACAACATGAGAAGCAGAGTACAGAATGAAGAAAATACAATGACTTACGTTCTTCTAGGCCCATGTGATTGATTGTAACCCGCGGAGGGGATTATGGGCATGGATTCAGTGCGGTACTGGCTTGGCCGACGTTCCATTTCGGATACCCGAGGAAGGGTTGGCATTTGAGATTGGCTATGGTCGTTGCGCAAGTGGGATGGAAGAGGTTTCTCGAGGTGGAGTTGGTCTTCGGTCAATGAGGCTAAGTGGCCGATGGTGCTAGCCGATGAGAGACGAGAATGGCTGAAGGCTGAAGACACATAGGAAGACATGCTGCTTCTGCTGTCGGACATGTGGTGGCGCATTTTGCTTGCCGGATCGTTGAAGGGGAAATCAAACTCGCTGTCAAAAAGCAAGGGTCAGTCAGTTCAGGTATATATACATGAGCGGGACACGGAGGAGGCCAGGCTGCGAGAGGAGACAAATAAAGAAGCCGCAACATACCGAGGGGTCGCCAGCGACGCAGATGAGAGTCTGGATGAACTGTTCATATGGTGGCGGTAGAAGGTATCACTGCCGTTGGACATGGAATAGCCATGCTCGTTGGACTGCTCGTAAGAGGGCCCTCTATATAGTGGTGGTCGGGAAGACAGCGGGGCAACCTGGACTTCCTCCTTTCCTTCCGGCAGCAAAGGCAAAGAGTAGCCGCCAGCGCTCCATGGTTGTCTTCCGCGAGAAGCGGCGCGCGATGTCATGGAACGTGAAGGGGGAAGCGAGGAAACAAGAGCGGGGCCTGGGCCGGTCGCGGCTGAGAGCGCATGCGAATGAGACAATGAGGACGGAGCAGTTTCAGAAGTATGGCGGGATTTTGAGTGGTCGGGAGAAGGAGATTTACTGCCATAGTCTAGAGAGGGAGTTTGGTTGGGGGTTTCCGTAGTAGCAGTTGCGGTAGCAGAGTTGACCGGGGCCGGAGCCGGGGTATCTGCCTGCTTATTCAATAAGTTGATGAGATCCATTGTGCGATGCTGTGAATGTCTTCTTCTACGGGACTTTTTTTTTTAGGGCGAGGGGGTGGAAGAGAAAAAAATAGACGGCGACGGTGACGACGACTATGGATCGCTCGCAATATATATATATATATATATTTATATATATATATGATATTGCAGAGCTTCAAGGACAAAAGGAAAAGGAAACAAAGGGGATATTTTGAGGTCGAATCCAGTCGGCGATATACAGGAGCTAGAAACAAGAAAAAAAAGAAGACGAACACACTTTGTGGTGTTCCAGAAGAAGTGAAGAAACGGGTGGGGGTGGTTATTTTTTCGATGTGATTGTGTAGTAGCTTTATTTTTTGGTCGCTGTCGTCTATACAGGTGTTCGCAATGGCTGAGGGAAGAAAATCAAGGCTTATCGAGGCGTAAACAAGAAAGCAATACGGACAAAGTCAGACCAGATTGGAGCGACCTCAATTGGAAATAACCCAGGTAGCAGCGAGAAGCGTAGGGTCAGTATCAAACGTCGTGTGGTTGTTCTCTCTTGTGCAGATGAGGCGTCTGGCATGTGTTTTTATCTTTAATTTTTTTTTTCCGAGTGGTGATAGTGAAGATGATGAGATGAACTAAGGCCGCCGGGGCACTTGTCTTTTTTTTGCAGCTAGAATAAGACTGGAGCTGAGAAGCAAACAAAAAGAGACGAAGAAGGAAAGAAAAAAAAAGGCAACGGCCGAGATATGAGGAGTGAGGGGGAGAAAGATGCGAGGAGGGAGAAAGAAAAAGAAGAAGTGGGAAATCGAAGATAGAATAAGTCCCTGACAAGAAACGAAGGAGAAAGAAAGAGAAGAAAAAGAAAAGAAAAAAAAGTGTTAAAACGAACGAAGACAAAGCAAAAACGAAGACGAAGAAATGAAGAAACAAGACGCAGACCAAGAAGAGGAAAATAGAAGGGAAAAGACTCAGAACCAAGCAGGGAGGGCACTGCCTTTGAAGCTCATGGAGAATGGCCAAAGACCACAGGAGCCAAAGCTTGGTTTACAGGCTATGAAGCTCTATTATGTCCCTTATTTTGTTCTCTGACAAGCTTGCCTGGTCTTCTTGTTGACGGCTTCCCACTAAAACAGTTGACTTGGGAAAAAAAAGAAGGAAAAAAAAAAAAAAAAAAAAAAAAAAAAAAAAAAGGAAGATGCGAGGGTGGGCGTGCAAATCCAGACATGCCCCTGAAAATAGCAGACCAATGTTTGAGAGATGGAGGAAAGGGACAAGAGGAATAAAAAGGAAGAAGAAAATAGACAGACGAGAGGAAGAGGAAAAGTGGGAGAGTGAGGAAGGAAAAGGTTCAGTCTAGAGACAATGAAGGAATGGGGTAAAGGTGGTCAGTGGGCACCAGCCGTCCAAGTTATGAGGCAAGAAAGAGCGGGAGCAAAGCAAGAGCAAGAACAATAAAGAGGAAGGGAAAGAGCAAGAACATAAGCAGGTGCAGGTAGTTGCAGGTAGTTGCAAGTAGTTGCAAGTGCAGGCACAAGCACAGGCACAGGCGCAGTTGCAGGGGCAAGAGCAAGAGAAGAGCACGAGAAGAGCAGGCGCAGATGCAATAACAGGAAACAGAGGGCAGGAGCAGGGCAAGCGCAGGGCAAGCGCAGAGCAGGAGCAGAGCAGGAGCAGAGCAAAAGCAGGCAAGAGCAAGCATGTGCTGATGCAGCCGCAGAAGCAAGAAGAAAAGTACAGCGATATAGAAGGCCAGCCTAGGAAGACACTCAGGGCAGCTTAGGCAGGAACCAAGTCAATCAACCAGAGTAGACACATAACTCACTCCTCATATCTTATCTTAACATATGCTTGAGGAAAAGCCAGCCTGGGGACAAGGCCCCCCACCTCCTTCATCTTCTTGGGTTTTCCCTTCTTGGGCTCTTCAGGTCTTGTCTTGCACACCCCTCCTCCCTCCTCTCCTGCTTCTTTCTCCCAGCGCGGAGACAAGAGCGAGAGCAGCAGGAGGAAATGAGAGAGCACAAAGGCGCCATTGACTGCAAACACCTGTCATAAGCGTTGAAGAACTTGCTCGCTCTCTCTTTCTCTCTCTCTCTCTCTCTCTCTCTCTCTCTACTACGGCAGCTACAGCCCTCAGAGGCAAGAGGCAACTACCCTCCTGTCCTGGCTGTCTTTACTCGCGCCTGTGTTTCGCGCGGCTCGCTGCGAACCAAGACCTCGTCCTCGTCCTCGACCTCGCCCTCGCCCCAGACAGCCGCATCTCGCCCAGATCCTATTCCCTAGCTTTTATATCCTAGTGTTTCTGTCTCTGTACGTACGTACGTACCTACATGCAGTATACAGTACGTACCACCCCCCCCTCCCTCCCCATGCAATCCACATGCCATAGTGAAGAGCATCAGTGGCATATAAATTGTATGGCCTCCCATCCAACCAAGCCAGCAAGTCACAGCAAGAGGCCCATGCCACTCCACTTCCTGCTTCTTCCTGCCACTCCTACCACACCTGTCCCTCTGCTTCACCTTCATTTGTTCGGCAAGTTCCCCAGTTAAGCCTGTTGTTAGTGTGTTAGGGTGCTTGGCTAATTAAATATGTACCCCGTACCTTACCCGATGCATTCTCCATTACCACAACAATGGGCGAGAAGCCGGAATCCCAACCGGAAAGAAAAACAAAAGGAACAGAAGCAAAGGAAGGAAGAAATAGAAGGGGTGATACCTGCTGAATAGGAAAAGCGCAAAAAAAAAGCATCAAAACAGCCCAGGGTGGTTCAGCAAGCACCTGGGCTGGTTCTTCCTCCCCCGTTCCCTTCTCTCTCTCTCTCCCTCTCTCTCTTCGCCCCTGGCTAGGACAAGCAGAACTCGCAAGAAAAACAAACATGGATGAAAATGGAGTGCATGTATATTCCCTGTCGGGCGAAGTATTGGGGGATTTTCGCTAGTAGACACTAACAAGAACACAGCATGCAATCCCTTATCTCACGATGTCCAGCCCACGATATTTGTGGTAGACAGCCATCACAGCGACTTGAAGGCAATACAAGGTTTTGTTTTTTTTTCTCATTCCTTTTTCTTCCATCTCCCTGCTTGCGGTGTAGATATGTTTGTACTGTACGCACTATTAGGACAGCCACTGCCAGCTTCAGCACCACGTCCGGCCCCAAAGCAGCCCATATCAACACCACCGGGTGCCACTAACAAACAGCTCAAGCAAGTTCGACGAAAACGTATATGCACAAAACTGCATGTGTTATTGTCTTCCTGTACAAGGGGCCTCAAGGGAAGAAAAGACAAAAAAGAAAAAAAAAACCCCCCAGGAAAAAGCCAGGGGGGTCGCATGTGCAACGAGACTAGATGCTTCCAGATAATGAAGGGACAGCGGGGTGCTACATGTTGTGTGATATCACCCAAGTACAGGCACCACCTCAACTTGCTCCATTAAAAGCTCAGACATTCTTGACGCAGCATCCCTCGAAAAGACGAAAAGCGCAAAGACGAGCCTGGACTGTGGAATTGCAGAATAATGATAGGGAGGGGACCAGGAGTCGAGGGCCAAAGCCAGCTAGCGCAATAGAAAAGCCAATGGAAGACAGGATAGATTGACTGAAGAAAGGGATAACAGCCGAGAACCTGCCCACCCTTCCTTCCCTTGTTCCCTCTTTATCTCTCTCTCTCTTTCTATCTCTCTTTCTATCTCTCCAGAAGAGAAAACAAGCAAGCAGGATGAGTTACAAGACAAGTAATTCTTCTATCTTCAGGGGTCTGATGTTCTTCGTCTTCCTGTCTCCGGGCAAGGATGACGATCCCAGAGGAAGAACGCTTGCCTTGGCCCGAGTTTTGTTGCCGCCAAAAAGTCGTCGTCACTGAATTTCACTAGAGCAATATTAAGGCGGTTCTTTTTTCTTATTAGTGTTCCAGCACGCAAAGAGATAATAGCCAAGGCAAGGCGACTTTGGCTGTTTTGGTGTTTTAAGCTTGGGAGAAGAGATGGTAGCCTGTGGGTGGGGGTTTGGGTAACCCTAAGGGGGTTAGAGTCCTTTGTTTATTTTTCCATTTTTCTATTTCTATTTTATTTATTTTCTTGTTTTTCTTTCTCTTCACATGCGCACATATATGTATATGTGCATATCCCTACATCTTTGAGCTTGTTTTGTATAACCCTTTTCCTTTTTTTTTTTTCTTTTTTTTCTTTTTCTTTTTCTCCTCGTACTGTTCATCGTTCCAGGGATGAAAGAGAAACCGAGGAATAATTCTCCGCGTCGGCATGTAGATCTATGTTGTCGGAATTCTAGAGTGCCTATTTAAGTGATCGAGTGATAGGATGTGATAGGATGTGATGTGATGAGTTGATGTAGCGCGAGAGAGAGACAGACAGACACAGAGAGGAGTTCTCTCCTTTTCATCAAGGCCGCCTCATCAGTAGTACCATTATTTACTACTTACTTCTTGGTTGGGGCCATGGCTCTACACAGACACGGACACGCCCTGCTCTCATGGGCTGGTTTACCAGAATTATCTTACTACATACGTCCAGTAAGTAGGCTTGCTTTCGAGTCTTTTTTTAGTGTCTTGTAAAGCAATACTACGTGATAATATACAGAACCAATAGAGAGCGCCTTGCTGCCCCCCTTTTTCGACTCGTAGAATTATTGGCATGGCATAGGGTGATAAACTACTAGCCCATGCTCAGTGTCTAGTGTCTGTCGGAGCATGCGGAACCCCAGACACCCTTTCAACTGCAAAACACCCATGAGCTGGTTTTCCTCAGTTGTTATTTTAATTTATTTATTATTTCCTTCTCTCTTGCTGTCAATGTGATTGCTGTCGTTTGAAACGGAGCAAAAAAAAAAAAAAAAGAAATGAACAAACCCCCCTAAACACAGTGTCGAGCACCTTTGCATACATCCTCCTCCCTCCAGCCCAAAAGGACGCTAACATTTAAATAAGATGAGATGCGACACTGGATGAACAGTCAGCCGAGTAGAATCTAGAAGAATATATAAAATATAAGATACATATGAACAGGGGGAGGGGCATCAGAGGCAGGAGAGGGAGATGAAGAAGAGCCTGGGAACTCGTGTTGATTGCGAGGACGAAACAGCCGGCTTAGTTTGACGTGTCAGAGCTCATGAAGAAATGGAACTAGAAGAGACGGAGAAATTGAAGAGAGCAGATGTGGAGGGCTGACATTTTTCGTATTAGTCCTTGGGCTTGTCTGCATGTTGTTGTTGTTGTTGGTGCTGTTGGTGCTGTTGGTGCTGCTGCTGCATATCCCGTCTCTTGTTGTGTCTGTTTTTTGGCCCTTGAAAGGGGAGAAAACAGCTTATTTCCATTGGCTAGGAGCCGAACAGAATTTGGGCTGAACTGGACCTTTCATGGTGTTGATCGCGCCGAGGGATTTTGGCTGTCATGCATCTTATGTGTCTACGCACGTACAAATGCAGGCAGGTATACTGAGCCCAGACCACGGAGAACGGAGAACAGAAAGAAGACTAGGATCATGATGTGATATCCCTAGGGCTACGGAAACCCAAGCTGCGATGGCCCTCCAGCACGATAATCAGGGCTCTATCTCTCGGGCGCACTTATTTTTCTAGCACTCACTTTGCTCTGTTGATTTCGCTAGATGTTTCAACGACGCAAACCTAGCCCTTCTGGGAATCCATGGCGTTTCCGCTTGATGTTGCGCTGACAAAGAGGGCCGGGACAGAGATAGAGAGAGAGAAAGAAGGGCTCTGGCAGTTCTTGTTTTCAAAGTGTTACTGTAATTTCGGATAAGTAAAGCAGCAGCAAATCTCAAAAGACCAGAAGAAGCAGCCCCTGCTTTGATCCCTCCCCCTCTCTCCTTGGCTGGACTCCCCCTCCCCACCGTCTTTCTGCATATTTCTATATTAGGCTCCCTGCTTTGACAGCTTATGTCTAGGCCCTGGATTAGGTCTAGCGGGCGTTTTGAACCTCTAATAAACTAGAGGGGAGCTGCTTGCTTAGGAGGAAGGGTTCAACTTTATTGCTTGCGTTCGTTGGTAAAGGGTAGATGGAAAGAGAGAGAGAGAGAGCCATTGACCGATGGCAAAGGAGGCTTCTCTAGGAAATGAAGTAAGTAGAAAGTAAAAAAAAAAAAAAAAAAAGCAATATGCTGAGAGACAGTCGGATACACACCAGTACAGAAAACAAACTTTCGTTTCTTGTGCTGCCGCTTGCAACATTGGACGTTTCTCGTGCCTTACATTTCCAGGGCTTTGTCTCGTCTAGTCTTTTGGGCTTTTGGAGAGGCTTGGCTTGGATGTGTCGGTTGACCTTGTCTTTTTTTTTTTTTTTTGGACACTTATACTGCCCTCTGCTCCCCTTTCTGGCTTGTCATATAAATTCTTCTACCCGGACTGTCTCGTGTCTGTTTCTTATTCAGCTTCACGTTGAGCTGGGGTAGGGTAGAAGGGGGACAGGGTCCAAAGGGAAGGTATAAGGGACAAGGTGGAAATGAGCCAGGAAACAGGCTCGTTTCTTCCATTTAGATTCTCTTTTTAAGACGTTGTCCCCTTCTGTCTTCTTGTGCAAAGTTCTTGCAGCTCTTCTAGGGTTCCTTGGCTGTGGATGTGTGGCTTGCACGGAGAGAAAGAGACAGAGAAGACCAAGGATAGGAGCTTCGCCGTACACCGAAATAAAGGGGACAAGCCAAGCAACAGGAGGGAGATCATCAGCAATCTCCATCTTCTGAGCCAGCTCTAGCCAAGCTAAAATCCGGCCGTTTCTGCTCTCCTTATCTATAGACAGACTGAGTTCTAGCATTGACTTTGATTTCGAAACCTGGTCTAACCCAAAGCCAAGTGCTCCCTGCTTCCTGGCTCTCCCTGTCATCTGTCATGAGGAGTGAGCTAATTTATTTCTCGGAACTAACCTGCCTCATCATCATCTTGAGGCTAGACGCGCACATTACCAGATGCCGCTTGACTTCGCTTGAGCGTGTTGGAGCGTCCAGACTTGGGTGGATTTGGATTTGGAGATGTTATATAGAGTTAAGAATGGGTTCTGATCGTGTGTGTGTGTGTGTGTGTGTGTGTATTTTTTTCCTTTTCTTTTTTTTTTCCTTTTCTTTTTTTTTTCCGCCAGTTCATAAAGCCTATCTGTATGCCGCATAATCGGGCTATATCATGCGGCTTAATAGTCTAGTTGGTTAGGACGTCGGATTCTGATTCCGTAAGCCCAGGTTCGAATCCTGGTTAGGCCTGGCATCGCTGTACTTTTTGGACAGGGTCCCTACTTACTCTCCTCTCTTTTTGTTCTTGACGCACATCACACCGGATTGAGGAGAAATCTCCGTCCGAATATCCGACGAATTTTCCAGCAAGAGGAGAGGATAGAAAGAGGCTGGCTGTATGGAAGAAAGTCTTCTTTTTTTTTTCCTTTCTTTTTTTTTCTGTTTTTTTTTTTTTTAGGGGTTTGTTTTAGTACTTTTTTTTTTCCATCATTATTATAATCTTTTCTTTACATCCCTTATGTAGAAGCCAAGAAGGCTAGGCTTTGCCACCAAGTGCCCCTCCCCCTCCCTCCAATAGTCGCTTAGCTACATATACGATTCCTCGATTCTAGGTTCTAGAAACTCCAAATTCCGTCTGAACTTGGGCGACACTCACGTGGCTCAACAGCTTAACAAAGCAGGAAATATATTCCTTTTTTACTGTCCCATAGCCACCAAGTGCGTATCCAAAAAGGAAGGAAGCAAGATGTCTTTGGCCGCCCTTTTTTTTTTGAGGAGGTTTTCTTTTATACATTTTTTTTGTTTTGTTTTTTTTTTTCCAACTCGTGTCTCGCGTTTTTGTCCCAAACCTGCGTCTTCTTGTCGCTGGCCGAATATCAGGCCATCTGCCTGTCCGTCATGTATATACAACATATCATGTGTGTCTCTGAAAAAAAAAATGGAAAAAATAGACAAAAAAAAGAAAAAAAAAACAATCCACACCCCCAAGCTTGCTGATTCACTGTTTTACAATATTCTCTCTCTAGGCTGCCGGATTAATGTCTCTGGGCATACGTGTCTATGTCTACAACGCTGCTGTAGACCTGTTTGCAAATATCAAAGCGAAGTGAGAGTCTTTCGTTGATCGACACACTGGGACGATCATAAGCTCACCAAAACTAGCGAAACAAAGCAGGAGAGAACAAAAAAAAAAAAAAGTCATCAATACCTTAGGGTTCACACAAGGGTTAAGATATGACCGCCCCGAAGATACAGATCGCCCAACCATATTGCGCATTGGTGATCAATGCAACTCATTCTGTACGTTAGGGAGCGGAAGTTCCTATAAGAAACGGAGAAAAAATAAAGAAACAAGAAAAAGGACTGAAGAAGAAAAGGAAAAAAAAAATAAAAAAATAGAAGAGGCAACATAAACTTTGGGGCTTTGTCTAGGTGCGACAAGCTCCATGTGCACCAACAACGACCAAGGACCAAGTGTCGCAGTGCGGTGTGCAGCGGTGTTCATGTTGTGCTAGAGGAAAGGCTTCTCTGTTATCTTTTCTATCAGTTGGCCTCGTACCACGTCTGTTTCTGCCTCTGTCTTTATTCTTGTCTCTGTCCTCTGTCCTCTATCTTCCTATCCTTGTACACAGCACGGCAGTAATGTAACTGCGTACGCACGTACACATGCAATGGCTGTTTGCTGCAGAGAGCGGCATGAGAAGGATAGCCGGACAAAAATGATCTAGAACGCAAAATGAATGTATATCTTTTGCCCGGGCCAGCATACGACAACGGCTCGGAATTAGCCCACAAACTTGAGACAGCCCAAAGCTTGGGCCACCTGGGAAGCCTCGACTCGCGCTAAGACCAGGGCAGGGCTCTCCATTAAAACTTAGACGAAGCAGCGAAGAGTGAAGAGTGAAGAGTGGCAGTATAGAGATGTGGTTCTGGGCCTATTAGAAACAGGGAAAGGACTAAACAGTAGCTAGCCAAGGACAAGAGCAAGCCAAGCAAAGCCTTGGGCGGGCTGGGCTTGCTTGGTGTTGTGCAGTGTTGCGCGGTGGTGTGTGTGTGTGTGAGAGAGAGAGAGAGAGAGAGAGAGAGAGTGTGTGTGTGTGTGTGGCTGCCCGCCTCCTGCTTTCCTCGAGACTAAGGGACGGCCTAGTCTAGGTTGGGCCTAGATCGGGTAGGAATAAGATTCTGGCCTTGTAGATGGTTTGACGGTATTGGGAGGAATCAGACGACGGTGATTTCATTGGATGGAGCACGACGAGAAGCTGGTTGGCACTCGAACTTACGTAGCTATTTATTATATTGGCATGTTATTGACAAGGTACCAGCAGGTATTAGAGAACATAAGATGTAAGGCAGCTTGTGTGTGGATAATACATGCTTGCTCCCTGTGATTTGATGGGCGGCCGCACAGAGAGGCGGCGCTCTTGTTGCCATGAGTTATATATTCGGGGATTCTGATCAACACGGCAAATGATATGATTATTCTCGTATGCGCATAGATATACAGATATACAGTACAGCACGGTACGGTACGGTACGGATCGGGATAGCACAGCACAGTGCAGTACATTACAGTAAAGTACAGCACAGCACAGCACAGCACAGCACAGCACAGCACAGTAAAGCTACCCGCGTTGGCTAGTATCGATTGAAGATGGCACAACAAGGGCTTGACACAATGATGCATAGCACGCGGCACACAGCACATAGGACAGGCCTGGAAAAATCTCCGATGCATGGGCGAGGTTTACAGACGTTTGAAGAAGTAGGAAGGAAAGCTACAGAGGCACGTGAAGAAGAAGAAGAGGGAGAAGGAGAAGAAGTAGAAGAGCGGGCAAAGCAGGAAGGCGCTGGCGATGGCGATGGCGTGGAGTGTGAGAGTCAGAGCAAGGGAGATGGATAGAAGAGACCGGCTGATGGGCGACGGGCGATGGGCGTTGGGCGAAGAGGGAAGAGAGGAAGGGGCGGGACTGATTGGATGAACGAGTTTCACTTGTGCACATTTGACTATAATTTATTCATGTATTTATTCATTCATTTTTATCCACTTGTATCCATATTTATTATTTATTATTTATTATTTCTCTGTTTTTTATTTTTATTTTTATTTTATTTTTATTATCATTATTATTATCTTAATTTTTATTTCCCTATTTTTTTTATTCTTCTTATTTTTACTTCTACATCTCTCCCTTCATTCATCATCCTCATGGCACTGTTCATATTTCTCGTCGCATCTTGATTCTATTATATCGCCACCATTTTATCACAACGTATCTCCTCACCTTTCCACCACTGCATCTCTCGTCCGTCCTTTTGCCGTTTTCATGCTGTTGTTTTCCTTGCTTGCCTCTTCTCTTCGTCTTGTCCGTTCTTATTGTCTCTGCTTGTAGCACCAATGTCTCAGATTTGCATTTGGTCCAGACAATCCAGACAATGACAACAGACATGACACGGCTATGGACGGACATGGAATAGAGAGGGGGGATGAAAGAAGGAGGGGGGGGCACGCACAGACCAGTGACCGACCGAACGTTTTCACGAAAAGAGCATAGGGTGAGGGGGAAGGAGAGAGGAGAGAGAGGAGAGGAGAGGAGAAGAGAAGAGAAGAGAGGAGGAGAGAAGAGAGGCCGCTGCATGGTTGGTCTCCAGCGGGCTAGTGCCCTGTAGATTCAGAAGGTCTGGCTGGTGTACCTGCTGGAGTGGGTAGAGCTATGCCCTGTAACTACAGCAGGCCTATATTACAGCGAAGAGCGCCTTGTATTTACAGCGCCACACAGCGTCTGCTATCTATCTATCTATCTATCTCTGCCCTTCCACATCATCTACAAGCAACGGCACTAGGACTCCCCAAGCTTGTTTGAGAAACTCATCCTAAAGTCCGAAACATCTGTCTTGTTTCTTGCTGTCCCTGGTAACAATTTGGCTTCTTTGGCCTGTAAACCATCTTTTGCCCAGCTTGGTCTATAGCGGCTATTCCAGACAGCCAAACCGCCAACCATCTTTCGTGTTAGAGAGAGCCGTTCACTTCCCCTTCCCTTGTTTCGGATTGCCCTTGTTGTTAGAGTTGGGAGAAATGTAACTCTGTCAAAACGTAGCTGTCACGGAATAGACACAGACAACGACGAGACAAGACGAGACAAGTCATAGACGAGACAGGACGAGACAAGGCCTGCGCATGTTAAAGTTAAGGAGCGAGCGGCATGGATGGACGGAGGCTTGGTTAGATGTTCAAGGTAGTTGGGGCAGACAGACAGCTGGCTAGACAGACTGGCAGACAAACAAACAAACAAACACATCATTATAATCAGACGGGATGAAGATTGGGATAAACAAGGCCTTGCAGATGAGGAACGGACGAGTCACTGGGTGAAGAAGAGAGGCGAGAACAAGGCGAGAATGGAAGGGGGGGGAAGAGAGGGGACAGACGAGGCGACGGAGCCTGCACTGGTGCAATATAGTGTATACGTATGCCTCTGTATATACAATAGCATAGCACTTGTAAATAATCTGGTTACGAACTGGCTCTCAACTGCATACCCCTCCTCCCACTGCCCTGTTCTCTCACTTGATGCTCATATCCCAGCGGCGTTCCCCAACACACACACACTCCCGGCTTGTAGCAAGTACAAGCTCCCCGCTGTTTTACCATGATGCAAACCCCCCCCCCAAAAGACCTGAAAAGTAGGGCCTGGGCAACAGGAACTGGAACAGACTAGACGACACAAGGACAGCATCAAAGGACCCAAGGCATAATCTTCGTTACATTTCCTGATACACATGGCCATTCACAACCCACTGCCAAAAAGGAATCACAGCCTGCCACTACGGGCTGTAGGCCTATATTTCTCCTGTCTCTCTCTCTCTCTCGCTATCTCTTCCCTTATCTCCTCAGCCTGCTCCGTCTTCCGCCCTGTTCTGAAGAGGCTTTGACTGCTACACGGCCCAGGCTTAGATCACCCACTTGGAGAAAACAGAACGAATATGAAGGGCAAAGGGCGACAGGAAGAAAAAAAAAAAAGGGGGGGGGGACACCAGTGGTCGAATATAATCGATATATGCGCATCGTGATCCATTAGTTACTCCTTGCGTTGCTTGGCTTCAACAGCGATGAGACCTGCTGCTGTACTGTGCTGTGCTGTACTCTGATCTACTACTGTATGCTGTGGCACATACATGTAGTATCCGTAAATGTCTTCAATACTAGTATCAGAGTCTCTAGTTGGCAGGGTCGTCTGGGTCTCCCACTGTCACTTGTTTAGCTAGTACGATGCAGAATATTGCGGTCTGTTTCGGCGCTTGGTTGGTGCTGGATAGATATACAAGGCGGGCACGCACCCCCACAGATCCACGTGTAGGCCAAGCGATGTAAAGCATAATCACATAGCCATAACAAGCAGGATGAGGCGAGATGTGCTGCCTTGCCATGTTCATCTGCCCGGCCATCTATTCACTTGCTTGATTGTTTGGCTCTGTCCCCATTGCCTCTGTGATCGACTATCTGACTAGATTCCCGCCTGTCTGCTGTCTCTCGCTGATGTAGCCTGATTTACCGCCTGTCTCTCAGTTGTCTTGATTTCGGGACAATGTTTAGCTAAATGTAGATTGTAGTTTCACTGATACACAGATACAGCCAGAGTTCCAGCCAGGCCTATTGGTACAAATTGGTCGAGTTCCCATGTCTCATCCAGCCCTTGGTTTGTCCGTGTGATCAAGCCAAAAACGAATAGAAATAAAGCGACAGCACAGCTACGTAATTGTACCTGTGCTTGGTCTGCTCCTCGCCTCCTCCCAACTGGAATTTGCTTGCAAAAGTTGCATGATGGCTGCTGTGTGCGCGTTATAGGCATACAAGTAGACCTTGTGCTTAGCTACACCGTGATGTAGAAAGGTGGCTTTCACGCCAGCTCATCAAAGCTCAGCACAACATCAGACATACTACGTGTGTGTGCACACAAACATGTGAGAACGACAAGAAGGGAAGAGAGGAGAGGAGAGGAGAGGAGAGAAGAGAGGAGGGGGAGGTCCGTATCATGAATAAAGCGAGACATAGATTATACAGACAAGCCGTTCACGTATCTCTGGTCAGCAGTGGTGTGTGTGCGTGTGTGTTTGTGCTTGCATGTGCATGTGTATGCTGTGGTTTAGGTCTCATATATAATAGTATTTGGTAATGCTGCTTTTATTTTCTTAGAGCCCAATCTGTCCCTATCTCATTCCCCCTCCCCCTCCCATCTTCTCCCACTGAGACTTGTCTCTAAGTCATGGCTATATGCTGTACAAACTGCGAATTCCAGCGTGTCCTTAAAAGAGGTCATCGATAGCCTTTTCCGAGTCCTTTTCGATCAATTCAACCATTCCCTATTGTAAAGATGACAGAGTGTCTTTGGTTAGCCTGACCCCCCCAATAGAAACACTGTAGGTTTGCTCCGATCGATGAAGCTTCAGTGGCACAACAAAGCCTGATTCCCGTAGAGAAAAAAAAAAAGAAAATATGAAAAAAAGTCGACAGTCGAAAACTTGTGTATCCGAAAGCATAGAATAGAAAAGAAAACGAGAGAAAAAAAAAAAAAAAAAAAAAAAAGGCACAACACCAAGATATATTGCCAAGACTCAAAGGAGGCAAAATGCATTCCAGGTGGTCTGCCGGGCCGGGGCTTGCTTTGTTCTTACCTCGGGCATAATGGGGTTTCCAGCCTCGTCAGTTACGTAACGGAACGGCATTTGCGTGCTTTCGTGCTCATTGAACTTGAGTTCGGGATGGTCGACAACAGGTACCTTGTCGAGAGGAACTATACGAAAAGTAAGCCTAAAGTTAGCAGATAAGCGCCAACATACGAATGCAATAAGCAGTCCGATAGATCCTAGGCATGTGCAGGATGAAGAGGGGGGGGGAAGGGGGACTCTAGAATATGAGCGGTGAAGGAAGACGCGTTTCCTAGGACAACGGTCGCACAGTGGAAGAGAGGGGGAAGAGCGAAGGGTTGGGGATGCCAGTCGTCGAAGAGAAGCCTGCCTGCCTCTAGCACTACCATTGCCACAGCCTGCGTGCCAGCTAGCGCCCGCGATGCTTTATACGGCTTGGTTACACGACACCTATGCCCACAGCCAAAACAAGAAAACAACAGCAACAGAGACGTTGTGGCATGTTGTGAGTGGCCCCAAGCAGCTAGCCATGCCTAAATGTGCCTTTCTCTGTCCACCGCCAGCCCTCGCCTTGCAGGAGGGAAATTTTCATCCCGTCCTCGCCGCCATGTTTGTCTTTGATCAGCTTTGTTTCCTTTTCACTTCTTTTCTCCTTTTCTCCGTGTGTTGACTCTTCCTTTGTCGGCTCAGCCAAAGCCCAAGTTACGGCTGAATCATGTGCCATGGCAAATGTAGGTATATGTGCTGCATAGTGTCTCTTTGGCTAGTCTGCAGCATACCTACGCCTACACGCACACAAAAGCCTCGTAGCTTGCGGCTTGGAAAACACACCGCCTATGGCTATGTGGTATGATGGCAGAAGAAAAGAAAGCAGCCAAGCAACGCCGCTATGAAGAGAAAACACTGCCGCTACCAGACGACTGCAAGGAAAGAAGAAGCTAGTTCGCCAGAAGACGAAACTTGGGAGTGTGTGTCACAGGACCCAACGTATGGTTATAGCAGGTTTCGGTATAGCCCTGTTGTCTCTGCTGTACATGGTTGCACCGGGCCCGGAGGCTAGATGTGAGAGGCTAGACACTAGAAGATAGGGACTAAAGGCCAGGGCCGGAGGAGTCTGGTACGAGAGCCAAGGCTGGTTCTGGTGCTGGTAGGCTGCACCTTGGTAGCGAGAAAGCATAAATAGCCTGATATTTGAGTGGCTGATGATGTATACCGTGATGATGCAAGCTTTGCCTATCTTGGGGCGGTAAACTAGGAGGAGGCTAAAACAACAGTGCCATTACTGGTGCTTTAGCTCGCCCTAATGCGAGTGTGCATGCATATAGGAGGGGGGGGGGAGTGGCAAACTTACTCTTCTCCTCAACAACTTTACGAGTCACCCGCACAGCAGTGTCAGTAGTCATCTGGATCGGACCCAGCCGACGGCCTTCGAAGCCCTTTTTGCGCAATTCAGATGTGCGATCTGTTCACAGGCCTGATAAGCAACTTGTCTTTTATATGCACGTATGCAAAACAAGGAAAGGGAATAGAGAGGAAAGAAAAGGGGAGAAGCAAAACTCACCTCTTGGAGGGTCGTCACCTATAATGGCACAAAAGCATCGCGAAATTCGCAAATAATTAGTCATGTCAGCACCGCCAAGCCACAGCAGTGACAACGAACTAATCAATGGACAGACAGCCTGTTTGCTGAAAACAACCCACCTAGAATGCCGCCAAACAAAAACGCATCGAATTTCTCGCCGTCCTCTGGGCAGAGATCCTTGGTTGCCGCGGGATCCAGCAGACACACCCGTGACTGAAGGTCACCAGCATACAGCTCCTCCACCCCGCGATTCTCAGCCTTGAAGGCCTTTTGCAGACTCAATTTCTCGGGCACCACAAATGCCTGGGGCAGCGATGACAGACAAAACGTGCCGCCAGCAGCCCCCGTCTCCTTGGCAATAGCAATGTACTCCAGTTCTGACCATACGCCCAGCTCGGGGTCTAGATGCTCAACAATATAAGTCTTTGGAGACATGGCGGAGGTTGTCTTTGATAATAGCAGAATTAGTAATAGAATAAGAAAGTAAAAAGGGGTAGAAATCATATGATTATATAGACTCACAGTCGGGATTATTGTGAAAAAAAAGAAAAAAAAATTGCCCACAAATCAACGTGTCTACAAACAGCGTCAATGACGTCGCTCGATAGCCTGCCCCTCGAAAATTCAAGTTTAGGGTTATTTTCATACGTCAAATAGGGTTAGACATGTGCGCAAGCAGTGGATCCCCCCTTTGAACGAGTTTCAAGACTTAAACACCAATCGTAAGCCTTGGTGACTTCGGTTTTATGGGCCCATTACAGTTGCCAGCTTGCTGTTTAGATATTCAACACTAGTAATAACCATTTTGATAAGGGTAAGGCTGCAGCACAAGGCTGCGAATTGCGTAAGAAAGCAAGTTGATTTTCAATCCTTCGTGTCCTTGGATTGATACGGGGCTGTTTCGTCTTCAACCACTAGCATTTCTTCGTTTTCTTTTTACCTCTTTTTCTTCTCTCTTTTTAATTTGTGTTTTGTTGCTTTTATACGCGGAAGGTGATCGCCCGCCCGCCCGCCCGCCCGCCCCGAAACGATCGCATCTATAAGCCGACAGGGACCCACCACCGCGGTATTCTTACCTTGTTTTGCTAGAGCCCTTCTCCTGTCTCCCGTATTTGCCCGCTTGGTTGGACATGGCCTTCGTTAGGCTCTTGACGGCCGTTGCTTCGGCAGTGGCGCTTTTAGGTTCTGTGGCCGCTGCAGACGACTCGGGGCGTCCTGCTTCCGCCTATTATGTCAAGAATCTCCCCGGCGCACCGGCGGAACCGCAAGTGAAGATGCATGCTGGGTAAGCCGACCTTCTTTCTTGTATACACGGGTTTCATCTTGGAAGGCAAACCGATAGAAACTCGCATTGTTCTCGTGTCCTTTGTAACTGGCTCCATATCTACATGGTCAATGCGCTAACCTCAAATCCCCTTTTCTTTTCCTAATAGCCACATCGAAATCACCCCTGAACATAACGGCAACCTGTTTTTCTGGCTATTCGAGAGCCAGTACATTTCTCAACGCACACGCACTATTTTGTGGCTCAATGGAGGCCCTGGATGCTCGTCCGAAGATGGCGCACTCATGGAAATCGGCCCATACAGGGTTAAGCCCGACCAGACGTTGGAATGGAATAACGGCTCATGGAACCAGTTCGCAAACTTGTTATTTGTAGACAACCCAGTGGGTGTTGGCTATAGCTATGTGGATACCGATAGCTACCTCAAAGAGTTGAATCAGATGGCCGACAACATGGTCACATTCCTTGAAAAGTTCTTCGCCACGTTCCCCGAGCACGCAGATAGCGAGGTATGGCCCGTCTCTGAATGACATAATCGCGACTTCCACTGACTTTGTTGCTACAGTTGTATATCGCCGGAGAGTCTTACGCCGGCCAATACATCCCCTATATCAGCTCGGCCATTCTGGCTCGCAACAAGGAAAAGCCTGCGGATGCCTGGAATCTCAAGTCCCTGGTCATAGGAAACGGCTGGATCTCGCCTCCTGAACAGTACCGTTCGACATTGGACTACGCCACTAAAAAAGGGCTGCTCCCTTCTAGTGGTGAGGCACGGAACCAAGTTGAGGATGCATGGAGCAACTGTGCTAGTGCTCTTGGGGACGGCCAACCCGAGCATGTTGACTATGGCCCGTGCGAATCAGTGCTGCAGAACTTCCTTCGCTACACTAGCAAAATCGGTGATGACGGCAAGGACATGTGCTATAACATGTACGATGTGCGTCTCAGAGATACATACCCCTCGTGTGGTATGAGCTGGCCCCCGGATCTCCCTGATGTTACCAAGTATCTGCGCCGCAGTGAGGTTGTCAAGGCTTTAAATGTCAATCCCGCTAAGAGCACGAGTTGGATTGAGTGTAGCGGCGGTGTTGGTGGTGCGTTCCGGGCTCGCAAGTCTGTGCCGTCTATCCAGTTGATCCCCGACATTTTGAAAGAGGTGCCAATGGCTTTCTTTTCCGGTGCTGAAGACTTGATTTGCAACTACATGGGAACTGAGGCGTTGTTAGGCAACTTGACATGGAATGGCGGCAAAGGTTTCGAGACCACTCCTGGAAACTGGGCCCCGCGCCGCGATTGGACTTTCAATGGCCAGAAAGCCGGCTTCTGGCAAGAGGCCCGTAATGTGTCGTTTATTCTTTTCAACGAAGCCTCGCACATGGTGCCTTTTGATTGGCCCGAGCGCTCGCTCGACATGATTAACCGGCTCATGAAGGTGGACCGTACTCAAGGCCCAGCTCCCGGCTACATCAGCTATATTGATGGCGAGTCCACGACCGGATCGCCAACCACCCCTGGCAGCAAGCCTCCGGCTTCGACTTCACCCAGTGGCGGCAGCAACGGCACAGACACCGACACTGACCACCAGAAGGAGCTGGAAGAAGCACAATGGCTGGCGTACCGCAAGTCAGGAGAAATTGTGCTGATGATTGTGGCTGTGGCTGCCGTTGTATGGGGCTGGTGGGTGTGGCGCGAGCGCCGCAAGAGCGCTGGCTACAATGGTCTTCGCGGTGATAACAACAGTAGAGGTGGCACGAGCATCCGCATGGGAAGTCGTGGTATGCGTACATCTTCAGCGCGTGATGTTGAGGCAGCAGCCGCAGAATATGACGAGCGCCTACTGCAGACACCGACGGATATCAACCTGGACCGGTACAGCGTTGGCGCGCATGACTCGGATGATGATTTGGACGATGAGTCGGATAGCCAGGCATCTAAGAGCGAGCCTGGCACGAGATTGGTCGCCAGGTAAAGTCGATGCAGCGGCGTGGGACAAGCTTGGCCAGTGAATGGTAGGGCTTACATTATTTTATTTAAAGGCACTATAGAAGTGCGGTATATCAATATAAGGATAGTCTAAGCACAAAGCAAACATGGCGTAGAGAAATGTATTCTAGATATAATGCATACTAATAATGATGATGACCTTTGACGCAAGAAGACCAAAGGAAAAAGAAGGAGAAGAACAAATAAGCTCATGTCAGTCAGGTGAACCAAAGCAAAGCAGTAAAGACCACAACCTAATTGGACCAGGGCTGCCACTAGATGAATGACACGTGAATGCATGTATGTATGTGTGTATGATAGCATATTTTTGTCAACCCAGGAAACCCAAGGCTATCCGCCGTCCGTAACGCCAAATAACGCCATGAAAACAAAAGGAATAAGAGACTCACTCCTCCCTTGCCCCTAGAAGAAAGCAAGAAAAGAAAAGAGAAGCAGAAGAGGGTGACAAGAAAGGGGGAAAAGAGAGACGGGAGGGAGGAGCAAGGAAACAGCGAAAGGACGAGACAATCACAATTGGACGTCATTGCGCAGAAGTCGAACCTCCTCACCGGGTTTAAACGCCGGCATGCCAATATACGGACATCCGTCGCAACGGAAGGCGTCACCGAGGGCACAGTTGCCACATGAGCCCGTTTTTCCCGGAACAGTGAAGTCGACCTCAGCCAGATCGTCGGCCACTAGCATAACAGGAGCAGGAGCTGGGGCAGCAGCGGAAGGAAGAGAAACCTTTGCGGGCACGGGCGGTGGCTGGTTGGTGGACGACAAGGTGGCAAGGGCGGCATCGGCCGCAGAGCGGCGAGCAGCGTCTTCAGCCTCAATACGCTCGGCGAGACCGCACGTACAATCTTTGCAGGCACGACGGCGTTTGCCGGCCTTAGGGAGGCACTCAGTAGCTAGTACGGAGGTTGTTAGTAGATGATGGTGAGGAGGAGGGGGGGGGGGGGGGGAGTAATCCAGGGCATAGCAAAAAGTTACTTACGAACTTTGATCTCACGGAAGCGGTCTGCCTCGCTAAGTAGAGTATTTTCGTCAATGATTTCATCGTCGCCTTCATCATCAAGATCGTCATCCAGATCAACAAAGCCAACGCCTGCGGGCGTTGCCTGTAGTTTCTTGGGCAAGACATTATCGCTAGCAGACACGGTCGACTTGCTCTTCTTTGCGCCGAATTTCAGTTTTAGTGGCACTACAGCCTCAGCGCCGTAGTCGGGCTTTTCGAAGCCTTCATCGTTGGCCACAAGGCCGGCAAGAACGGCCTCCCGAATCACGCGGCCCTCAGCCATGCCAGCTCCACGGAAAACACCACCCTCGGTCAGAGCATCAGCTACGGCGCTAATTAGCGTGCGGCCAAGGTGTGGAAGGACGTCACTAGCTGTGCCGGCGGCATCAGGGAGGATTGTCACAGTGTGATAGGCAGCTGGTGCCAGGTGTACAGTGCCGCTGGCCACACGGTCAAGCATTTGGAGGTCGGTGATGCTTCGGTCAACAGAGGCAAGGGTCGAGGAGAGCGCGGCCGGGTTAGCAGCCAAAGAAGGCGGGGCAAGAAGTAGAGTGCGGGGCATCTTAGATGAGGCGAGGCTAGTTGTAGGGCCAGAGGTAGTCGAAGTAGGCTTGGTAGACTGCGAGAAGTCAAGATCCGGCGATAGATCAATAGTCACGGCGGGGGCCATATTGCTATGTATTTTCTTTTTTAGCTTTTTTTGTGATAGAATATTGGTAGTTTATGGCGGGGAGTGATAGACTGAATGGACGAGAGCGACTGGCCCAGAAGTAGCCGCAGAAGACAAGAACAAGAGGTAGAGAAAAACGGACGGCTTAGACGATGAAAGGGAAGTCGTTGGAGAGAAGAAAGAAAGGGGATGAGAGAGCGAAAAAAAAAAAAGAAAAAAAAAAAAAAGACAAAATAAAATTGAAAACTAGTGAAAAGCCGTTAGCCTCAAGAGCCGGCAGCAGGGTCAAGTCCATGATTATGCAATAGGCCGCTGTGATTGGCTGAGCAGCAGTATATGGAAAAAGGGAAAAATCCAGAGGCAAGAGGGCCTGTTAACCCTGTGTAAGGGTTGGTTGGCTAAATTGGTGATGACAAATGCTAAATCGGACGAGCAACATGCTGAAGATCACAAATGGAAGCGCTGCCATTTGGGGTCACAAGCAAAAAGCAACGGGGCGGAGCATAAGAACATGATAGCTGCCGATCCGAAAGCCGTATAAAGCTCTACAAATGTTAAGGCATAGCAGCAAGCAGCAAGGGACAAGGCTTGTGTATGGTAATAACACCCAAGCGACTTGTTGGAAATCACCTGTTTCCTATTGACCTGGCGATGCGGGATCTAGTATAGAGTGCGGATGTAGCCGCGATACTGTGGTCAGCGAGGCAGTCATGGTGTGTTGTAACAGTGCGCCTAACGCAAAAGCACTCTACAAAAATAGCGGGGAAGGGCCGAGTGCGGAGCGAGTATAATAAGCCCTTAGGACGTATGGTTAACCCTAGATAATGAAGGATTCACTTACGAATGTCGTCATAACGGGGGCTAAAGAGAAAATTCCCCTAGGAATGAAGAGGAAGCATTGCGCAAGCGAAGCAGGCAAATATTGACAAGGTCTCTAGAAGGTCTGTGGCGGGGTTGAATTGACAGAGGAATGCAAGTGTAAAGTCGAGACTGGCTTATAGACACAGTACGAAATTGAACTTACACAGTGAGCGCACTTGTAGCACAAACTGACAGCTAAGCTACGTAGCATACACTGTATAGCACGTACATGTCTCTATATCGACAGAGGCAGACAACAAATTGACGTGGAGGCGCCAAATTGCCAGTTGGTCGCTTGAGAAATGAACAATGACAAAGCAGCTGTATTGGCACTGGGAAAAATAAAGGCACACATATGTATGCATACGCCTAACCACGCACATGCAAGCTCATGTCAGCAAAGCTTTCATACACAGCGTGTTAGGAATATGCGGTTGTCTAAAGCGCTAAAAACACAGACTAAAAGGCACCCATATTCACTGACTTAGCACCTGACTGGCCTCAAGTGCGCCCACAATCTGGCCCGTCTCATCTAGCAAGGCAATGATAGCATCCCCAACCTGTAGATAGGCGGCACCCTCGGGCACATGCGCATGCGCACTACGCACTAGGTCTTTGGCTACCCGAACCTGCGTATCGACCGCAATTCCCAGCATCTCGTGTCGCGCAACCACAAGCCCTGGGATCTGCCCAATAGGTACCAGAAGCTGGTCATTGCGCAATGCACGGATGCGGCTGGGTGGCAGCACGCTGCCGTCGCACAAGCGCAGCCAACCGGAGCCGACACTTGCTGTATCCGCCGTATTCGCCGCATCAAAGCCTGCGCGTAGCGCATCAGCGCCTGTCAGCGCCCCCTGGCTCCCTGCACATGGCTCGAGAAGCGGCAATTCGGCAAACGATAATGTCAGCAGATCGCGCAGTATCGGAGCTGGCGGCGCAGAATTCCGGAGGGCAGCGCCAATCGCGCCTCCAGGATGGTTTCGTGCAAATACTGTGGCAAGTCCGGGCGCTCCTGGCGCGCTATGCAGTTCATGGGCGGCAGTTACAGCAAGTGCGTCACCAACAGCAAGAGCAGTGGTGGTACTTGTGGTTGGGGCGCTGACACCAAAACTCTTTTTCTCAGGCGTGGGAATAGGCGTAGGCAACAAGATAGTAGAGGGACGGGCACGAATGAAGGCGCAGTCGCTAGGGCGAGTGTGCGCGGTCAAGAGAATTGTAGGTAAATCAGGTGGGAGATGGTCTTGGAGGAGAAGTAGCTCGGGGGTTTTGCCGGAGTAGGTAATGACGAGAAGAATATCGCGAGGCTGGATGTATCCGAGGTCGCCGTGCAGGGCATCGGTAGGATGTAGAAAGATTGCACAGAGGCCCAGACTACTAAAGGTAGCTACGAGCTTGCGAGCGATTATGCCGGACTTCCCGACGCCAATAATGACCAGTTTGCCCTTTTCCCCGCAATTACGTACAATGGCTGATGTAGCGGCATTGAAGCCTGCACGGGCTACTGAATGTGTAGCATAGAGATGAGTTACGGCGGCAAGAGCAGCGGCTTCGGTGGAGAGTACGTGGTTTGCGCTGGCGAGTCGGTCGGCGAACTGCAGAGAAGAAGTAGGGGAGAGCGGTGAGGTGGAAGAAGAAGGAGAAGAAGAAGAAGTCGGAGACATTAAGGAGAAATGGGCTGCAGTCGTGACTGGTTCTATAGCTAGTGGTGCATCGGCTCCCCTTCTGCCAGGAGCTACAGACGCGCTGGCTATACTAGTTGTACTGGTAAGATTACTAGAGCTGCCATGGCCAGCTTTGAGGTTCAAGTCCAAGTCTGATACGGAGCATTCATCTAGAGTGGAGACTGAGCCATCGTGTGAAGACGCAGCGGGCGAAGGTGGCGCCGGGTAGGCACATTGGTCGGACGGTGTATTGCGGGACACAACGACGGCACTAGTTTGTAAAGGCAAAGCTGGGCCAGAAGGCGGCGGAGGTGAAGATGGCATCGTAAGGTAGGGATAGGAAGTGGGTGAGGGCGGGGAGGGGAAGATTGGTTTGTATAGAAAGACATGGAAGTTGGAGTGTACAAAGATGGGAGATATTAAAGAAGGGGGGGGGGGGGAGAGAGAGAGAGAGAGAGAGAAAGAAGCGAAGCGAGAGAAAAAAAAGGAAAGCTTAATAATTCAAGTTCGTCTCTGCCTTCTTCAGCATCGAAGCTATGCGGGGTCTCTTGGGCTTCCTGTTTCTCCTAGCGCCATTTTAACCACTGTTTGGATGTATGAAGGTCTAGACACTTGGGCTAGAAAGATTTTAAATCAAGAGAAGTAAGTCTGCATGATCCCTAAGCGGAGCTAGAGCACTACTAGCCTGGCACCTAATCTCCGGCGTTGTAATATACCCTATACTTTGCAGCTTGGAGCTGTGCAGAGTGCAGTCTCGATTGCATGGTATCATGTCTCTGTGGATTTTAGTCGATATTGTTGCCCAAGTGCTAGAATTCAGCCTCAAGCATGTCGTCATCAAAGAAGGTTGCATGGGCACTAAGAAGAATAAAGAATTCGAGAAAAAAAAAAGGTTAACATTGGGGCAGAGTATATGAACTGTCTCCCAGAAGCCGTTGTCATTGGGTGTCTTTTTGAGGCGCGCACCCACATACTGTACCAGTACTACGTAGACTCAAAAATAGAGTAGCTTGGTCAAGGAATGGATCGCTAGAATATTGCGTATAAAGATGCAGTGCACTCACAGCTCCTTCCAATGGTTATCGCATCATACTCATGGCTAAACAACAGCCCAGAGTCTCCAGGGAAGGGTTAGGTAGGTCCTAGGGCCACTATACCACGCCAGCCCATCAGCACGTTGTCGTTTGTCCAGACCTTGGAATTTATCAACCGGGATAAACAGGGGAACTGCTTTTGCAGATACAACCTAGCGAGCGCCAACCCGGCATAATCGGGCTCATATCGAGAGAGTATGGGTACCAGCCCAAGGTCTGCACACTCTCAAAGCATTTGTGGGCCAAGGCAAACACGCCTCTTGAGACGCTACCAGGAAAAGGCTAGGCGCTGTATAGTGAGAAATCAGCTTCTCAGGCAAACTTGATGATATACCGACGGAAGAAGAGTTTCTGATGGCTTATGTGCTGGTACGCTAGTACGTGAACGGCTAGCTGTCTCTTTTATCGGCGCCCCAACGCGCGGCTAGGCCGCTAGCTCTTAATCTTGAAGGAAGAAAAGAGGAGAAAACAAAGCCTCTCTTACCCATCCCGCTCTCACACTTTCTGTGCCTTTCCGCACATCGTTCTCTTGTCGCAGGAAACGGACAGCTCGGCATTTGGGAAGTCCAGCTTCGAGGTGTAGACGTAAAAGAATACAACAACAAAATCCAGCTTCGAGGTGTAGGTGTCTTGTCTAGCTTTGCAAGATGAAAGACGTTGAGAAGTTAGTCAAACTAGCCAACAAACAGGTGCATCAGATGTATTTGCCAATACACATTATCACTTACGGCTTGGAGCACCCGGTATAGCATGAGCAAGTGCAGCTCGGCTTCGGTAGCCTGGCCTGGCCTGTCGGCCACTTTTGCGCTGCGCTCGTCAATTTCTTCTTTTCCTCCCTGTCATCCCCCCTTGCATTTAAGCTTTTCTTACGTGTGTCAATATGCAGCATTGGCCCTTCTCATCTACTGCATTGATTCAGAGTTTAATCAGATGGCATCCTGGTTTGATGTCTCCATGTTAATATGGTGCGAGTGGATCGGCTTAGTCAGCATGAAAAGAGAAAAAAGCTCAGCTACGTAACCCATAGCCCCAAATGCGGAAACTACTTCTAAACCCTACTGTGAAAAAGCAAGATAAGAACCTTTATGGTTTCAGCAATCCCACAGCTTATATCAATTTATTTATGGGTAATAAGTGCTTAGCCGAGGATCTGGGCTACGCGCTTCTTCTCCCCTCTACTTTAGAATCTGGCACTTTTTACTCTTTCCATACTATTTATTTAGTCTCTCTTGCTGTCTCCAGCGTTAAAACGTCTACCGTATGTGTGCTAGTGGCGCTTACTGATCTCGTCAATGTATCGATGTATCTGATAGTCAGTCATATGGATGGCCGTAACTGTCATTTGTGAGATATGATATGCTGGCTGCTGGATTTACGTCACTGCACTTCCCCAAATCAGGATCCGGTAACTGCAAGTAATACGGCTGAGCGAGGTTTGTGATTTGTGAGAACATGAAGGTAAGTTTCGTATCTTAGGTAATAACACGGAATGTACGCACTTTCTTTCTGCTTCTTCCCGGGGAAACTTCCTGTTCATACATCGCCCACTTTTCTCCCGCCACATCCATCTTTTCTTTTCGTTTTTCATTTTTCGTTCTTCGTTCTTGCCTCTTTCTTCATTTACCTTTTAACGCGAATTTTACGGGTTATGTTGTAGATCTTCAAGCTATGGGAAACCCGAGCTCTCAGACCCTAAATCCTGCGATCTTTCCGAACCACCCGTCCTCGCAAGACGACGACTCCCTCGTCATGGCTGCTGAATATTTCACGAGTGTATCGAAAGAATCACTGACAAGACCGAAGCCGAGAATCTCCCGCCATCATGTCTCTTCCCGGGTCTTGCTTGCAGGCCTTATTTTAAGCAGCCTAACTATGCTGTCGTGGCTGCATGTTATCTCTCCGTTAATGACATCATCACTGCTCGGCTATCCGCCCGGAGACGACAGCAACAGCAGCCAGCTCCAAGGCCAGATCCAGCTCCAAACACAGCCCCAGTCCCAGCCAAAACAACAACACACCGAAAACAGCCAGACTCGCGGCCGCAACATCTTTCTTGCTGGTGCTGGAAAGGCCGATATCACTGGCCCTGTAGTTGAACTCAACATGATGGGATATGCCGACTCATCGCAGATCGGAACCGGGCTTCGCCAGCGTTTGTATAGTCGAGCCTTCATAGTTGGCGAAACACACAATCCCTCGGCACGGGTTGTATATCTTGTGCTGGATACACACAGTGGTGATACAGCAGTGCGAAACGGTATTATAGAGGGTTTGCATGCTTTGGGGAGTCCATACACCGAGCTTTATGGGAGCCAAAATATTGCGGTTACAGGCACACACTCACATTCTGGCCCTGGTGGGTGGCACAACTATCTGCTACCACAGATCACGAGCTTTGGCTTTGACAAACAGAGCTACCAAGCTATCGTTACCGGTGCTGTACTATCCATAAAACGGGCCCACGATTCTATTGAACCAGCACGACTAGGTTTTGGGTCGACAAAGCTGCAAAACGCAAGCATCAACAGAAGTATATTCTCGTACTTGGCCAATCCAGAGGAAGAACGCGCACAGTATAACAAGACTGGGAAGGGAACGGACCACAAGTTTACTAGTGGAGCCCAGGATGATGGTTCGGTAGAAACAGACCTGAAGCTGCTACGTTTCTCGCGTGTGTCGGACAACAAGACTATGGGCGTGCTGACGTGGTTTCCAACACATGGAACCTCGATGCTAGCCAATAACACACTAATATCAGGCGATAACAAAGGCGTAGCTGCAGCCCTCCTCGAGAAGAAACTTCGTCAAGATGCCCCCGATTCCATTACAGAATCTTTTGTTGCCGGATTCTCCCAGGCGCATGTTGGTGATGTTAGCCCCAATATCCTCGGTGCCTGGTGTGAAGACGGCTCAGGTAGTCGCTGCTCGCCTGTGAATTCAACGTGCTCTGATGGTCGTGCCGGCAGTTGCCATGCCCGTGGCCCCCGCTTCCGTATTGCCGATAATGGTGCAAGTAGCTGCTATGAAATCGGCCGCCGGCAATACGCCGCTGCTCGCAAGTTAACATTGGCGCCATTGGACGATGAGGCCCCTGACGCCCTTAGACCCATTACAGGTGGTGGTACTGTGCGGGCATTCCATGCGTTCCATGATATGTCGAACTTCGAATTTACCTCGCCAGACGAGCCTGAAAGGGTCAAACGGACCTGTCCAGCCGCCTTAGGATATTCTTTTGCGGCCGGCACGTCGGATGGGCCGGGCGGGCTAGATTTCACGCAGAACGACCACTCGGGTGCCGACAAGTCCGCTGCGTGGAAGGTTATTTCTAGTCTAATCAAAATCCCCGGGGCCGAGCAGGTTGCCTGCCAAGCGCCCAAGCCCTTGCTTTTAGACGTTGGCGAGGTTGTGCGGCCGTATTTATGGACACCAAACATTGTCGACATCCAAGTGCTCCGTATTGGGAATCTAATGGTTGTTGTAAGTCCCGGCGAGGCTTCAACTATGGCTGGTAGACGATGGATGCGTGCCGTTGAAAAAGAGGCGCGCCATGCACTAGAATCTACCCCCGACACAACTAACGTCGAAGTTGTGCTTGGTGGCCCGGCTAACACATACACGCACTACATAAGCACACCTGAGGAGTATGCATTACAACGCTACGAGGGTGCATCAACGTTATATGGCCCACATACGCTGGCAGCCTACGTCAACCGTACACTCGAGTACCTACCGCTACTATTCGACACGGTTAGAACACCGCTAGCGGCAGCGGCCGAAATTGGCCCTTTGCCACCGGACACACGCAATGCATCTTTACATTTCGTCGCCGGCGTCGTCTTTGACAGCCACCCGTTCTTCACAGCCTTTGGTGACGTAATCTCCGACGTAGCACCATCGTCAGTGTACTACGCCGGCGATACAGTGCAAGCGACCTTTGTTGGTGCGAACCCGCGCAATAATCTACGCCTCGAGGGTACGTTTGCCGCCGTTGAATGCATGATTAGTCCTGGAGTGTGGAAAACTGTAAGAGATGATTCAGACTGGGACCTAGTCTATAACTGGAAACGCACGTCGTCAATCAGAGGCACATCCAAGGTCACCCTACAGTGGCATCTACCAGACGATGTTGAACGTGGATGTTATCGATTGCGATATTTTGGTGATGCTAAATCATTGAGCGGCAAGATCACTTCGTTTAGTGGTACGAGCTCGGAGTTCTATGTGATGTGATGTGATGTATTGGCTAGGGTTTATCATAAACTAGGGTTATAGATCATCGGGCGTATTTAAAAACACTTTAATATCTAACATATTACGTTACATTTGCACGAAACCTAATAAGAACATCAATTGTGCTCTACACATAACACCTCAAGCGGCGGGCCATGTGAATTTATTGCCTACACTTCCTTTGCAGCTACAGCCAAATCCACTGGCCGCATACGCGGAGACACAGGCGCACTGGCTCGTACACGGGGCGCATGACGACCACAGCGAGACGGATTTTTGGGTGAGCGGCGGTAACAAACTTCGTGGGCCCCTGGCGGAGCGGGACGACCAAAACGGCACGATACGCTGCAGTATTCCATTTCGCTGCCCATCCATTGCTTTAGGTGGCTGTGTAACTCGCAGCGTGAGGTACCGCATTTGCGACAGTAAACCTGACCGTCAAGTCGAATGGCGGCAAAGTTGGCAACAGAGGGCGACTCAGGCTGGTGGGATGATTTAGATGAAGTGGAGGGGGTGGCAGATGCAGTTTGTGATCGTCTGAGCCCAGGAAAGCTAGAGCCTTGGGGTGCTTTTGCCGTTGTAGGCGTGCTGGGTACTGAGTTTCCGTGAGGCTCAGCATTGAGCAGCATAGGAGACTGGGGCGGGCTCAGCCCAGGGTGTCTAAGTGAGCCGGCACCTCGCCATGCCCATTCTAGTGTGTTAGGGCCATGGCGGCGGCTGGCTAACGAAACCCGGCCGTTGAGACGCTGGTGGATGGGATAAAAGGCTCGTGATGCTAGGCCAAAGCAAACGCTATCAATGGGATCAAGGAAGTCGAAGATGAGGTAGAGGACGTCTTTTGGGAGGTCAAGCAATGAAATACGCTCTGACGGGCGGTGAGTATGCACAATAGGCTCATCGTCCATGAGTGAAAAAGCGCGGCGAGGGGGTTTTCTGGGCTTAGGCCGTACCATGCGCAGGGCCAGAGTGGCGGCAGCAGTATCAGGCGGAGAGGGAGTAGCCTGAGCGACTAAAGAGAGTTCAGCAAGCGAAGACGCAGTTTCTTGCACAGATGATAGCTCCAGGTTCTCATCTCGCGGGATAGCCGAAGCAGAGACCGGGGCCAGAGTGGGCAGGTACAGATGGCGAACCGGAGGCTGCTCATTATCATATTCTGAGAGGGACTGCGAGCGGCGAGGCCCGCGGACACCCGCCTTGATAGCGCGTCTTTCAGCAGCGGTATGTGGAGGGACAGAACCAGACTCCTGAATACACGCAAGGTTGGATATTTGGGTATGACGGAGACCATGGCTATGGTTATGGGTAGAGTGACTCAATGAAGAGCCCCCGAGAAGCATGCGAGCAGCAGCATTGGCAGCATCGACAACATCATCAGCCGTCGATGGCAGACAAGACTGGGACACAAGAACCTGAACCATGGTAGCGGGATAGAATGTCGCGACAAGATGTTAAATAGGGAACAGATAAAACACAAAGCTAGTAGGTATATAGTCGTTTTGCTGATGATATGATCATAGGTAATGACAAAACAAACGATGTGGCTCAAAAGGCGGAGAGAAGGCCAAGTCTAGCAAATATTAGGGAATAAAAGACACGCCTTGAAGACACATTAATGATGAAAGTAAAAGAGGACGACGAGCTAGAAAATAATGATGAATAAAGAAGAAACAAAAAGAAAAAGAAAAAGAAAAAAAAAGGAGTAGCAAAAAAAAAAAGAAGAAGAAGAACAAGAAAAAAAAAATTCAACTGAAGGAGCAAGATCGAGGGGATAGAGGGGATCCAGAGCCCTTAATATAGAAACTACCCGTAGACCAAGATTTCAAATCTGCTAGCTAACCGGAGGAGCAATTGCCCTTTTTTTTTCTTCGGCTGTTCGTTCCTGCCACGCGTTAACTTGACTACTATAACTATACAATTGCTCAACCCGTAGATCCAACTACTGTTCCCAGTCAGACCAAAGGAAGCGAAGGCAAGGCCCCCTTCCTTCCAGAGCCACGAACAAGACGGTGAAACTCATCTGGCATCCCGTCTCTCAAGCCACCCACTCACTCTTTAGGGCTGGCGAGGGCAAAACCGGCACGAGAATATTTTGGAGAGCAATGGCGTCATTGTTAGGGGAAGTTTTTCGCAAATAGAAGAAGCGACTTGGTTGGCGACTAGGGGATGACTGGCTACCCCCAACAAGTTTTTAGCCTACCCTCTACGGAATCTCCCTCCCCACGATAACACACTTGCGGTCACACGACAGCCATGAATACAGCCGGGGGAATTCGCTACAAAGCTGGAGAAAAGCTTGGACCTGCCAACAGCAATGGAGGAGAGTACGAGAAAAATCAACAGTGTATGAGGCAACTAATATGAGACACTGTGTATAACGAGTAGCAGAGAATACAAGCATTGATAAATCTTCCCCTCATTCGTAGCATGGCCTTTTGTTGTCACGATACGAGCCGACGCCTGGACCGAGGGCCATCTCCACGACGAACCACCACTATTAGGTTGATCATGTCAGACTCTTTCTTTGGACGACGGTTCTAGGGCTGCTTCTATGCCCCCGGCAGCGTAATACTTAGTCAAGTTCAGATCGACAGCGGCCGTGTCTGCGTATTTTTGGAGATCGGATTCTTGGCTCCTTCGAGGCAGGGCCTGCTTGCCACACTAGAAGGAGATAGGCAACTTGAGTTTGGCAGTATTGATGGTACGACTTCTCGGCAGGACAGATTCTCTGCAATGCTCAAGCTCAGAAAGAGGGAAAAGATAAGAAGCCCCAAGAAGAGTAACAAAAAAGGAAGGAACCCTGTCTTTCCATGTGTGTCTACCGCCGAGTTCCAGCCGAGATACGCCGGCATACCTCCTTTCTCCTGCTGCGTTTCCTTTGATTTAGACTCAACCCATTCTCAATAGGAACACCACATATAGTAGTCATTACAATGCCTTTTTAGTTATCACTACTACCCCACAACCCCTCTCCTCCTCCCCTCTCTCCCCTCTCCCAAAAATCAAAAGGTCATCTGATAAAACGAAAGCAAATCTTCTGTTCCTCACCAAGAACCTCGTCCTTAGAGACTCCCAATCAACAAAGAGAAGATTGATATGGGAGGAAAACCAGGCACTACTTGTTTGACTTGACTGCTGCTGTTCCTTTTGAGCCAAGACCGACGACCTTTGCCAAAGTATTGGGTAAAACAGGAGGAGGCCAGAGTGTTTAGATTTTTGAAACATGCAGCTAGCTAGCCCCCCCCCCCCCCTTTTTTTTTTAATACAACCCCTACAAACACTTACATGGAAGAAATCTGTTCAGCCACACTTACTTACACACAAGGTTTGGCAATTCCCACGCTCAGATAAGACGTACCAATCAATGTCTTTATTTCCGTTGTATCTAGCCAGGTATATTAGCGCTTATATAGTGGATTTCTGTTATCTATCGATTATCAAACCTGAATTTCATGTTAATCCTTGAATCATGCCTACTAACCGAAAAGGCTAACAAAACACTTTCCCCAACCACGGCAAAAAGGAAAAAAAAAAGAGAATCATCTCTCAAACTCTTCACAGAACTTGAAAATGGGTGTCAGAGTGTGTATTAAGAACATATATAAATATATTCGACCACATGGAGGTAAAAAGATATGCTCACTACCAGGGTCGAACTGGCGACCTTCGCATTACTTGATATGGGACAATCCAATATTAGTACGACGCTCTAACCAACTGAGCTAAGCGAGCGAAGAGCTTTTTTGCTCTAAATCGGCTTACCGCGGCTTAACAAGGAATTTCTGATCCGGCGAGAGCCGAACTCCCGTGGAGGAGATGTCGAGGAGGGCTCCGTGAGAAGGTGTTGAGGGAGTTCTACTACCGACCGCCTGCAAAACGGAAAACATTAAAAGATGCGGCAACAGCCATGCACAGGAAAGGACAAAACCGCTGTACTCCGCCGGGGCCTACTCCCCGTGCCGAAAGCCGGCGGCCTTTTAGACTAGTTTACACGCGGTCGTCGCAGACCAAAAACACCGGGTATCCAACCCCGGAACCCCCGCAGGCACGCCCTAGGGCTATGCTGGATGGAGAGCCCTCCTGGCCTAAGCGCCGGACCCTAAAAAGTCATAGGAGACGTTCAACTTCTAAGCAAACCTGCAATTGCTGACCGCCCAGGAGGTACTGGAAGATGACATCAACCAGCAGTCCCTGTCCGGAATACGCCGTCGTATTGCTGCGAGATAACAGTAGGTAGACGTTAAAGAATACAATAACAATAACAATAATAGCCGAACTCCCGCTTTTCACGACAACTTCCGCGATCGCCAACTCCTCATCGTCGCAACACCACTACATCTCAAGCAGTTCACCTTCACGCTCAGGACTCAATTTTGAGAGTTCACAGAGTCCATTTTCCTTTCCTTTTCCTGTTTCTGACGACTACAGGTGGAAGACGACTAACAAACTTGCTTGGGACCGTACGTGCTTCTTTCGCCCAAAATCTGTTGTCAGTCCTGCAGAGGGTTAATTCTGTCCAGTAACCGATTCGGCGTCGTTTGATCTTAGTGATTCCGGTTGATGTCAAACAAATTGAAATATAAAAAAAATACAAGCCGAGATAAAACCTGCCTCTTCACGTGAATCAAGCAACACAACTCGAGTTGTTTTAACATGCATCGCATCATTGCCTTGACAGTTGACGTTGACAAGTGTTACATTAACAAGGAGGCAAAAACCCCCCGAGGCGCATAGCCTTGTTGTGTGTATATTAAAACAAAAGAAAAATCTAACAAGACGCTAAACGTAAACAAGTGACTATCCCTCATCAAACGAGAAAACAAATCCAAAAAAAAGCAACGCTAATCCAAGACGAAGGCTGTAAATCTAATCACCTTCCGACCTTCCAAATAGCCGTCCCTAGCATAGCTGAGAAATCGCTCTTCTCAAAAGCCCACACACCCTCCATCATACTCTTTTATAAGATAGAAGCATAAAGCCGCGTTGCTTGAGCGTCAGTCTTACCATTCCATCACCAACACGAGTAACATGCCGTTCAACACGCAAATTGATAAGAATGATAGCCAAAGGGAAACGTGATGCCGCAAAAGCAATCGATCCGTTCGCGTTAGTGAGATGCCTAAGCCGACACACGCCGAGAATAAACTGGTGATGATACCAACCGTCACGCCTGCCTCTACCTCTAGCCGCATTTTATGCCGGCCAGTAGTAATCAGCGCACTAGTGATTGCGATCAAGGCAAATGAAACAAGAAACGAAGCGATGGCGATCCATAAAAAGACTTGATTGTGTTTTTGCGTAGCCCGTTGTTCGGCTATGCTGGGGAACGCTGCATAGTGGGTGGCATATCCATCATTGGGAAGTTCTTCGGAGCTAGTGTAGTCATCATCAGTATCCGCAGAATAATTAGGTCTTGCAGAGCTAAAGATCCCTAAAAGAGGTGCTCTCTCTCCAGAATTTGACCTCAAACTTTGCAGCGTGAGCATGCTGCGAGCTTTCGCTAATGGGCGGGCAAAGGTTTTCTTGATAAATTCAAAGCCAGGGATTTCCATTTCCTGGTCCGGATTGATGTAAATTGCATATTCTTCCTCGTGGTCTCCGGCCTCGCTTCCATCGTCATATTCATTCCAGTAATGAATTGGCTGTTGGGGAGAAGAAAAGTGTTGCTGCGGAGTGACCGGAGATGGTAAAGAGCGGACTGCAGCAATCGACTGACTGTCAACACTCAAAGACTCTGGGGAACCGGGATGAATGTCATCTTCGGGAAGGGTTTCACGCAGCTCAGCTAGTAAGACATCGTACTGCGACTGCAGATGCGTAAGATCTCGGCGAGTAAAACTTTTGGGGTCATGAAGGATATTCTCGCGGAAACGTGTGCTCAGGCTGCAAGAGCCAGTCCATTTCTGAGAACAATTGGATTAGTATCGCTATATATAAATTAAATAGTTCAGAGTGCGCATACCTGATATTTCTTTAGGATTTTGCGGAAAGCGACCACTTGCGCATGTATAAAACGGTCGAGGGAGTGAAGATCGTCTCCACACCTCAACAACTCATGTTCGTACTTGCAGAACCTCCGCTGTCTTTTTGCAATCTTTTCAGGACTGGCGTCATGGCCATGTTTGGGGAATCGCATACACAACTGGTGAATACATGTCGTAAGATAGTCTAAACACGTGATGATCAGTCAGTATTCAGACTGAGAGGGGTGGTACAGATGCAAATAGTGCAACCTACTCAAACGGTGGCCAATTTCATCGGTCTTACTGGAGACAAAGTCACCAACTCGCTCATGTTGGGCTTGAAGCTCCTCGTAGAAGCCGTTTTCGAAGCGAGTTAAGGCAACATCTTCGCTGCCGGGAATAACAATAGCGCTTGCTTGGTTCTTGGTAGTATGGACTTTGATCTCATACTTGAGAGAGTTGTAGTCAATGTTGTCTGCCAAATAGTTAGTCGCCAGACAAAATAAGACAAGTGCGGCTTAAAGACACCGGATAAATCGATAGTATGCCAAGTATTGCTGGAGTTCAGCAGTTCCAGTGTGCAACGGCGACAGGTGATATTTGCCGGCATGACCAAGGGTCAGAAGTGCATATACGGACAACAAACGGTACATTGGATTGGAGACTGTCTTTTGGAGATAAATACCCAGTACAACTTGTGGTCAAATGTCTGAGTCCGGTGACGGTGAAGGTGACGTATCCTAGACACGGCACGGGAGCAGTGCACAAGAGAAAGGAAAAAAAAAGGATCAAGATATCATACTTACGGATGCGCCAACGAGGGACGGACTCGGATTGAAGTTTCTGTCCAAACTTCATGGTCGATTATGTATGAATTTTCACGAGACTGAATCAACAAGACAGAGTTCAAGGATCAAGGCGAGGAAAAAGAAAAAAGCCGTTGAAAAAAAAAGAAGAAAAAAAAACAAAGGAAATAGTACAGCAGTAATCAAGCCGATAAAGAGATCATGCGTGGAACAAACAAGGAGGGTAGTCGCAATTCGCAATTACAATACAGTACAGTACAGTATCACTGTGGTGAAATGAGCAAGCGGCGGATAATCGAATGAACGACAAATAAATGCAGTAGTGGTGATAACGAGCGATGTTCTAAATGAATGTATGGAGGGAAATCGACAGCCAGAGCGCGACTCGAGGAGCAGGAGTTCAGAAGGACGGGAGCTCAGCCTGGAAATGGGGGCGCCACAGCCTACAAATAGTCGAATAGTTGAGCAGAGAAAAGACGCCAATGGTGTAGGAAACAATCAACGGCGGATTGTTGTTGGCAGCTAGTAATTGGCGATTTGTTATGCGACGATGCGAATGCAGGGAGAGAGAGATTGGTGGGATTCGAAACGAGCAGCAGGAGAATGCAGGAGAACTAGGGAATCGAGACCAATTATATGGATAAGAACAGGCGGAGCCAAGTAGAGAGAGAGAGAGAGAGAGAGAGAGTAGATGAGTGAAGATCGAGATAAGGATATTGCGAGAATATGGAAAAGAGGAAAGAAGACGAAGATAAAGTAGCGGATATGGCAGTTGCTTGGCAGGAGACAAACACGCAAACGTGACCCCGTGATCGACGCACTAGCTTTCTGAGCGGTGGCGATGTCAACAAGTGATTGAATGTTGATGTTTGAGAGATAAAGCGAAATGAAGAGAAGAGCAGGACTAAATTCACAAGGAAAAAAAAAATACGCCACTAAAGTTTTAGACGGGGCGGAGCTTGGGCCTTTGGCCTCAACCTCAGCGTAAGGCAAGAAGCAGCACAAGTGATTGAGTTCTCTCTAGATGCGAAAGCGCAAGATTGGCAATCCCTGTTAAATGAAACCGGCGGACGGACGGGAGCGAAGGCAAAACTAGAGTAGTAGTGAGAAGAGCAGTGAGCAGTGAGCAATTGAGTAAGCGTGTGGAAAGAAGATAAAAATATACGAAAAGCGACTACCCCGGGGAGATTGGCGAATAAATGGCGATCACAAAGGCAAGAGAACCACACATAAACATGGACAGACAGGTAAGGTACAAAGACAGTGAGCGATATGAGTAATTACTGTCAAATAAGAGACAGGGTACCTAAGGCCTCCCTCCTCCTCCTGCCGTCCTTGCCTTCTTGCGGCTCTCCATCAAGTCCTAGCAAGGCGCAAAACGGTTGGCCAGCCAATGAGCGAGCGAAAATAATAATAATAAAAAGCAACAACCGCAAACGACCACGCCGTCTCGCCAACTAGAGAAATAGCACCTCCTAGAAACACGCTTGACTTACTCTAGGGAAGGTGCAAACCGAAAAGTGAAGTCAGTAGCAAGAAAATTTTCCTTTTTGCAAGCTAAGCTCGATATGGACTTGGCTAGACAAATATCCTAATCAAACCTTTCGTCACCAGAGCAGCAAGGCAACTATTACCTGCCCTCAAGATTGTAGCACAAAAGTCTGGGCCGCTGGCTTCGCAAAGTTTGCAGACCAAGGAAGGTTTCTTTCTCCCATTCCTTGTTCCCTTTCAGTTTAACATGGCGGGGAAAAAAAGAAAAAAAGAAAAAAAAAAGTCACCTAAAAAAAATGGAAGGAGCAAAATGAGGCAAGAGCAACTACGCGTACACAAAACATGCACTTTGTCAAGTATCGTATCTCCCAAAGACATAGCCAGTGCATTGACAGAAATGAAATGGGTTTTATAGGCCTCGAAACCCAAAATTAAGCAAAGTCTAGGGCAGTCACAAGCGAAGGGCTGAAATAAGGTCGCTATGTGGTCCGCCCCACGCTGCAACATGTGAATCTTCTGGATTCCACAAGGTCAACGTTGCCCTGCCGATCTTTGTTCTTTGATTTTTCTTTATCCAGATTGCTGGCTCATGATGCGCTTAGGAATGAGGCGGAGCAAGCAGCTTCAGTGCTGTTTCGGGTTAGATGAGGAGCCGGTATCCAAGAAAGCGCTGGTGCATTGTCCGTTCAGTGGCACTTATACATGCGAGTGTGAGAGTGCATTTGCATCGTGCAGCCTCCACAAGACACATGGAAGTTTTCTGGCTGGATGCAGCTACAACCTCAGTAGCGCAAGCTATCTGCGTCTTCATATGGCTCACGCCCAAAGCAAGAACCAACAACGGCCGATTTCATGACATGGCGAACAATGAGGAAGATGACGGATCAACACGCAACCCGGTTGCTTGTTTTGGCTTATCACGGTGCCTAACGCGCACATCTTCCATTCCCCATGCACTGCTGCCACATCATCTCAAACTGGCCAAGGCCAGTTAGGGGTCTGACAACTCCATGACAAGTTCTGCGCTACGGCCCGTTCGAAAGGCTGTGAATAACAAGCCTATGATAGCTCATTTCCACTTTTGGTCCGTGGAATGCATGTATATAGGCCTTGTTTCCTACTGAACCAGGGTTTTGTAGTCATTATCAGCATGTAACAAAGGCTACATACAGCTTGCACGCCTGGGACAGGACAGCCAACGCGGAGGCTAAATTCTGAGCCTCTTCTTCTCTAATCCTGCGCTAGCCAGGTTGGAAAACATATCAAACATAAGGTCACTGGTTGCAGTCAAACATTTATACCCTCCTATTCCCCAGCCCAAGGCATTCATGCCCCTCATGTACTACCAGCTGTACGATCTCAACAAAGCCTGCATTCTTAAACAACTGGATATATGCAAGCTCCGTCCAAGCTAGCAAACAGTCCTGTCCAGCTGGCCAGCTAATGTGTCACAGCTTAACAGGCCAAGGCCACGCCACTAAGACCACGCACTCCTCAGATCAACTGCCTGTCACAAGTCGCCACGCTGCAAAGTATAGGCTGTGATAAGAAAGCTGTACTGTAGCTTTTTTGGCCTAAGAGGGGCTAGGAGCTATTAGAGCGGCGGTGTTCATAGCCCCACTTTTAGTCTTCCGCCACAATGGTCTTATGAGGAGAAACAGACCGCCGGCTGCCATATGTATGTATTTCACTGCCTTGTGGGTTGAGATAAGCATCGATCTCATGCATTAGATGCACATTGGAGTGGTTTTAGTTAGCAGCGCAGAATTTGCTCCATTTTTACATTTCATATTTCTGTCTACATCTCTTTCTCTCCTTTGACTTTACGCTGTGACTCATAAAAGGCACCAGTACCTATTTTCTTATGAGACCGCCTGTCGTCTCCACAAAGCCCGTGTAGCTTGCTTGGTGGAGAGGCACAAAGTCCTTGTTCCATCACATGGTCTTCTGAGTGATGGCGCGAACGGCAATATGGCGTTGTTGCGGCCCGACGCTCGGCTTCTCAATCGGCCGGCTCACATTAGCTCTCAAACTCTACGCTAAGGTCATGACCAAGGTCCACAAATATAGACACACTGAATGCTTGGCTCTTCGGTTATTCTAGTGATGGAGCCAGCCAGCTGCCGTTTGCACTCTCTATCTTATCATAGATTATCACACCTTATCATATCTTATCATATCTTATCACTTTTGGCCCTTCCCTTCCTTCCCTCGAGCTTGGTATGTGCTAGGGTACGTAAATGAGGGGCAGCAACAATTGTAAGCGCTGTTTCTTGTCATGGTAATTGCTGGTTTTTGTCGCCTTTGTCATGGGCTGAAATAGCTGGTCGCCAACCCAATACCCACAAAACAGTTGCGCTAAAGCATATCATAGCGTTCTCTATGCTCCAAAGCCTAACTGGCTGATTCTTGAGCTCTTGAGCGTCCATCGTCTTCTTTTTCCTATGTTGAAACAAACTCTCTACATTCTTTTTTTTTTCTCTTGTTTGACTGCATCGCCATCTCTATTATCCACAGTGCCGTCGCCTCATTTTTTTTTCCCTTTCTCTTGACTAGCTCTCCCCTGCCTTCCCTCAAAATCTCTTCTTAGCTCACCATGAACCCTCTTCAAAAGAACAAGGTCGACATTAAGGTAAACCCTTTTCTCCAACGCCCCAATTATCACCAAGTAACCCCGCGAATGTGCACTCAACCAAACCCCCGCATTTGTTGCCTTTCGCCATCATTATATTCTTTATTTATCGTAACCTTCAAGTCTCATTTCTTTGGTTATCGGAGAATAACAAGAGAAATAAACCAGAAAAATGATGCAAACATTTTCACATGCATAAACATGGTCCGCTAACCCCTCTCCCTATCTCTTCTCATTTTAGTCCCTGTCGCCAGAAGAACAGCGCCTCTTCCGCCTCTACGGCAAATTACCCTCACGCTCCGATCATTTTGCCAAGCACCTCAAGGAACGCAAGTACTTTGACTCAGGAGACTACGCACTTAGCAAGGCTGGCAAGGCTGACAGCGTCGACGCTGGCTCCGTTGGCTCTCAGCATCCCCAGCCTGAGAACATCCCCCACCGTGAATCTGTCAACGGATCCAATGCAGCCACTACGTCTGCTAGTGGTAGTGCTGTTGCCGCCGGCATTACCGGCGCCCCTGGTGTCACTCCGCTCAAGCATGCGGGCATTAATGGAGTTACCCCTGCTGCTGCGTCGCCCGCTAAGGAGTCTAGCTTCTTGAACCGCGAGACCAAGCCCGAAACTGATGGCGAACAGCAGGAAGAGCAAGAAGCCGAAGCTTCTTCCACCACACCCAACGCTGCTGAACAAGTAGAAGACCAGTCTCAGGAACTGCCTATCCGCCCATAAACTAGTGCAGGGTGGGTGAGCTGATGAATAACATAAGGGTAGTCCGGGAAAAACAATTCATCGACACCTATTCCCGTGATGTATCACTGATGATTATTCATTTCTTGTATATCCGACCTGTAGCGAGCAAAGAACAGCGAAACTAACGGAGGATAAACCTACAACCTATCTCAACAACCCCATCTATGCTCTTCCTCAATCCTTGGCTTTGAGGATACGGCTCGACATTGTTACTTTCCCATGCTCTCTCTTTTGCCTCCCTTCTCTTTTTTGACCTTTCATTTACGGCGTTTACTTTGCTTTTGTTTTTCATCCGCTTCTTTAGTCTTGACTTTGGTCTGATATCGCATTCCTCTAAAGCTCTATTGTATCGCATCCTTATCATGTCCCAGTCGACTCTGCACTTGTTCTCCCCATCTCTCTATCTATTCTTCCGGTATGCTTTTTTCTGGAGTTCCTTTTTTTTATCTTCATAGGTTGTCGTGAGAGTCGTCTGCTGCTTTTCATTCCCACTTTTTTTTTCTCCCCTTTTCTTTGGCCCCAAGTTCGTCTTTACGACCAAGATGCCCACTTGATTCATGTACCAGTTTCTCACCGTACGATGTTGGTATACTTCTCTTACTTTTGTTAGCTTGTAAAGCATTGGATGGATTCATTGCATATAGTTCAGCTCACATCGTGCTTCGTATCGGATCTGTTTGGAACTAAGTAAAAAAAAAAAAAGAAAAAAAAATGGCTAAACATGACCATCCCCTAGCCTATACCTAGACATGGAGCTATACGTGAATCTACTTGTCCAGTGACGTCTCTCGTGTCTGTCCTCTGGAATCTTTTCTTGTCCGCGATAACACCTGTAGCCCCAGTCAACATTACCCATTTTGGTAATGTGAGTGTCCAAAATTGTGGAATAAGAACCAGTCAGAGAACTCCCAAAACGCCAATTGATTGATAACCCAGTCCCAGTCCCAATCCTATAACCACTTTTATTATTTTGGCGCGCCTGACTTACAGACAAAATCTAGTTTGCTAAACTATAGACAGACTTCCTAGTAGAAACTGCCATCGAGGATATAGAGAAGGGGCTAACCCACCTCTTCCACTGCGGTAGCTTACATGTCCAGGGCCTTGAGAGCCATGGCCTTGGCGCCTTCAAAGGTGAGGTTTCCGCCGATAAAGCCAGCAGCATGAACGAAGACGCCACCTTCGATACCAGTGATCTTCGACAGCTCCTCATCGCGGAAGCCACGCCACTCAGCAGGCAGAGGTTTGCGGCTTTGGAACGAGTCGGCACTTTCAGGCACGCACTGCACACGCCACTTAGCACCCTGGATGGGCTTCTCGGGATACAACACGTAGAGGACCGAAGGCTTGCCGTCCTCCAGCTGGTAGAGATGGTCCTTCCAAGGGGCCGATGTTCCTTCAAAGACTAGCACACGACCCTGAGGATCAAACTCCTTACGCTTTTCAAATGCGGCCTGGACCACATCACGGGCAGGCAACCAAGCGGTGGTGTAGTACTTGAGCTCGTGCTCAAATTCCTCGCCAATACGCTGGCTGGCACGCAGGAAGTGACTGTCCTCAAGAGCCTGGGCCTCGGTGGGGTCATCGGGGGTAGGATCGTTCCAGTTGCGATTTAGGCGGCCAACCATGGCACCCAAGGTAAAGCCGCCATTAGAGAAACGCTTCTCAATTTTGTGGGCGGCAATCAGAGCGGGATCGTAGAGTGAGATTCCGTTGTCATGAGCGTCCAGGGCCTCAATGAAGCTCTCGTAGATGCGACGCCACATCATTTCGACCTTGGGGTCGTCGACAGTAATGTTCTCGTTGCCGTTGTTGCGTAGCGACTGGGCAACCAGGGCACGGCCGAAGTGCAGAAAGACAAGGCCAGCACTGGACAACTTGGTGTCGCGGCCGGGGAAGGTGGTGGTGAAGCCACGCTGGTGATGATCGAAACGCTTGGCAGCCGCATCGTACTCTCCACCGACATCGACAACCGTATCGCAAGTAGCCAGAACTGCAGGATCACGGGTGCGCACCAGCGAGGATGAAGCGTACTCGGGCAGCATTCGCAGCATGTGGACAGCTAGTGCCTCATCAGCATGGAAGTGGCCGTTGTGGGTGCCAATCAGAGGACCGTCCAGCTTAACTCTCTTAGCAGCAGTTTCGACAGACATTTTGAGAAAGCGAGCAAACATATAGTAGTAGTAATTGGTGATGATGGGGATTGTGCAGAGGGGAAAACTTTCCAAATGGGACAGAGCCCCCAACTCTGGTGTTCAAGAAGCCTTGTATTTATTTGTGCTGCAGCAGGGATTATTTGAATAACCCACTGATGATAGGCTGGAGCTTTAAGGTGGGGTCCCTCCTCCCTTTCTACTAAAAGACATGGACATGATCGTAAAAGTAAAACGGCTCACGTGACCAATCACATGAGTCCGCTTCTTACTGCACCAAAGTTGCAGGGGCGGGTCTTGGGGGCGCGATATTCGCGATGGATCAGCCTCGCGATTCGAAAGCTTCAATAAAACACACACGCTAAATGCCAGACAATTAACACTGCGCCCTGATTCCATCGCTTCTCACAACAAGTTTCAGCACCAGCGACTGGCCCACCAACTTGCGTCTATCATTCTATCGAATCTTGATCGGTCTTGGATGCCGACTCTATCACTGAATTTTTTCTAACCTCTACTCGCCAAGTGCGTCAAGCTATTTTCACACATTGTGAAAAGATCGAGTTACACAACGACACTTCTCGTTGTCGATTCAGCCTTGCGTGAGGCGCATCTTAATCGGCGAACTATCGCTTTCTCTTCTCCTTCACTGCACACGCGGTTTTCCATCAACAATGGCATCCAATGAAACTAGGCGCAAAGCTGTTGATGCACAGCATAAGGATGACGCTCAGAAGACGGATTCCGAAAGCAAACAAACGTATCGCTCGTGGAAAAAAAAGTACCGCAAGATGATGGCGCGCTTTGACAACGCATCTCGTGATAACCGTGAAATATACAAAAACGAGATGTTCGCACAGTCCATCATCAACCGGATATCTGTCGAGAATGAGTGAGTCTGCCTTCTACTTCTATTCCCACACCCAGCAGCCGTCGTTTTCACAGCAACACTTAGGACTAATCATCTCAATTTACAGTCGGCTGCTCGAGATACTGCTGTCAATCAACGAGACCCCGCAAATCCCCGCAAATAAACGCTTCGATTTGAGTCTTGACCTCCCCAATGATGTTAATACCCCTGTGCCAGATGTCGACCTTACCCCCGAGGATGAAAAGCTCGTGTATGGCAAGGCTCTAAAGCAATTAGACCGCAGCATCATCCGTGCCAACTATGAAGCTGCCAAGCGGGACTCACCGGAAACAGTCCAAGACCTAGTTCCAACTGAAGGCAAAACCCATCCACCGACCTTCCTAACCATGGACGATATTAACGCCTATATATATGACATTGATCAGCGCCTTGGCATCGAATCCAAACCGCCTATTGTCGCTCCAGATGCCGAGATGTACAGGGTACCATCTTCGCGTGACTCTATCCTCAACAATCCTGTGAGTGAGTATAACTGGCTGCGCAAACATGCGCCCAAGACCTTTCTCCAGGATGGTATACAGAACCCCCCGTTGCTGGCCATGGCAAAGAGGCTAAGGATAAGGATTTACCGTCTCGTGCTGCGCCCGGCACGGCAGGCACAGGGGGAGGCAGTGCTTCGGCATCAGGCGCAGCCAACGGAACCAGTGCATCAGCGTCTCGCGGCCGCGGCTCCAAGCGTGGGGCGCGTGGTGTCGAGACAGATCATTCGGATGATGAAGATGCTGGGAGCCGACCGGTCAAGAAGCGCCGAGTTGCGGCTGCCTCAGCTTCAGCTGGCGCAGATAAAGAGACGGGCACACCGGTGCGCTCCAAGCCAACGGCTAGCGGTATCAAACATGTGAAGAAGAAGGCCAAACGGCAGTCATCCGCTCCGGACGCAGCTGGCGTTGCTGCCATCGAAGGGGAGGATTAGAGTTCTGTGACAGTGACTGTGTAAAGCGATCCTATGGTCCTTTCTTGCCGCTGGCTCGGACTATGATGGAGGTTTCTAGGATGGAAATCATTCTCATGGCTTCGCTGTTTTCTTCTTTTTTTTTGGTATAGAGACTATGAATACGGTGGGTTTTTGTCATTACGGCGTTCCAAGGGCTCCCTCTTTTTCCTTTTTTTTTTTTTTTCTTTCACCATTATTCTTTTTGTGCTACTAGGGTGTCAGTTATTCCTTTTTTTTTTGCTTTTTTGGTTCGTCATTTATCTTGATGGTATATTTCTTTTATGTTGCATCTTGCAGTCAATATCCAAAACTTCCAAGCACCGTCTCCCATGCCCAACTCTCCGGGTATCGTACAACAAACTCCAGTCATAATTACAGGGTTTCAAGCCGCAAGTGTTAGCCCTGTGTGTTCATCTCTCTCTCTCTTTCTCTCTCTGTGCGTGTATGGTGGGTAGATTTGCATGATGAAATGTTGAGCTCAACAGAAGGAAAAAAAATATAAAAAAAAGGAAGAAAACAAGAAAATCAACGGTACTTAAAGGCAAATAGGACCCCAAAAAAAGGCTTTTGACAAGTAGATGGTCCCTCCGGATTTTAAAATACCAAGACTTTTGTAGCGCGCTTGTACAGCTAGATATCTTCCCGTTGCACATAGCATGCTTAAGCCAGAATAGCCTTGAGCTTGCTTTCGACAGCATCCATGTACTCATTGGTAGTGACGTAGTCCTTGCGGTCGGTCTTGCCACAGGCCAGGGCCAGATCCTTGGTCATGATACCATCAGCATCGACGGTCTCGATGCAGGCACGCTCCAGGGCATCGGCAAAGGAGACCAGGTCGGGGGTCTCATCAAGACGGCCACGCTGGGCCAGACCACGGGTCCAAGCGAAGATGGAGGCAATGGGGTTGGTTGAGGTCTCCTTGCCCTTCTGATGTTCGCGGTAGTGGCGCGTGACGGTGCCGTGTGCAGCCTCCGACTCAAAAGACTTGCCGTCAGGGGTGATCAGCACAGATGTCATCAAGCCAAGAGAGCCGAAACCTTGGGCGACGATATCAGACTGGACATCACCGTCGTAATCTGGGGGAGAAAAAAAGGGTTAAACACACATACTACGAGCAGCAAGTAGGAGCAGGAAATACCGGGGAAGCTTACTCTTGAGAGCCATGATGTATCCACCCGAGCTCTTGATCATCTGGGCAACCATATCGTCAATCAGACGATGCTCATACCAGATTCCCTTGGCCTCAAACTCGGCCTTGTACTGGGACTCGTACAGTTCCTGGAAAATGTCCTTGAAGCGACCGTCATACTTTTTGAGAATGGTGTTCTTGGTGCTCATGTAAAGCGGCAGTTTTTTGGTCAGAGCCAGCTTGAAGGACGAGTGGGCAAATCCGGTGATGGACTCGTCGGTGTTGTATTGGGTCTGGGCTACACCGCCGCCATTCTTGAAGCTGAAGACGTCAATGGAAGTGGGGGCGGAGCCATCGGCGGGGGTGAAAGTCATGGTCAACTTGCCGTTGCCGGTAACGACTAGATCTTTGGCGCGGTACTGGTCACCAAAGGCATGGCGGCCGATGATGATAGGCTTCTTCCAGCCCTGCACGAGACGAGGAATGCGAGGGATGACAATGGGCTCGCGGAAGACGGTGCCACCGAGGTGGTTGCGGATGGTGCCGTTAGGGGACAGCCACACTGTTGGATTCAGAGGATGAGTCAGCTATGGTGCGCAGCTATGTGCTACGGGCTGGCAATGGGACAATAAGGTAGAACATGATAGACGAAGCCAGAGCCAGACCCAGCAGCCAAAAAAAAAACAGCGTGAGACACTTACTCTGCTTGAGCTTAAACTCCTTGACGCGCTCCTCATCGGGGGTAATGGTAGCGCACTTGATACCAACCTGATGCTGCTTAATAGCCTCTGCAGCATCAAGGGTGACCTTGTCGCTAGTAGCATCACGATGGGGCAGGCCCAGGTCGTAGTACTTGAGGTCGATGTCCAGGTAAGGGTGGATGAAACGGTCCTTGATGCTCTGCCAAATAATGCGAGTCATCTCATCGCCATCGAGCTCGACAACGGGGTTTTTAACCTTGATCTTCTGCACAGCAGTAGCCATAGTACGACGACTGCCAGCAATCATAGTAGCCTGCAGAGCACGCTGACGGATAGCGTTGGAAAAGGCGGGGTTCATGGTGTGATTTTGGTGATTAGAGAAGGGCGATTGGGGACAATAATTGGTGAAGAGCAGACAATGCAAGACAATCTGCAGGTCTGAAAGATGAGTGGAAAGAGAGGCAACAGGAGGGCGATGACGATGAAGTTGTCAATTCGGTGCGCGATCCAACACGAGCAACTCAAGAGCCTAGAATCATATTGGGGAAAGGAAAAAAAGAAAAAGAAAAAAACACGACCGAAAATCGGAGCCGACAGGGGGGTGAGATACCACCAATTAAAGTGGGGCCACGCCAACCGGTGGGAGGGGGGGAGGAGCGTTAAGTCGAAGTCCGAATCACACCTTTTTTTTTGTATTTGTATTTATTTATTTTTGTTCTAAAACTCTTTGACTATCTCCCTTTCCTGCCAATTATGCTGGTTTTTTTTCATTTTTTAATATTATTTTATTATCTTTACAGACCTATGCTTAGCATCAAGGCACGGGAGCGGGGTTAGAAGGTAGTTGGTAGCTTGGCTGGTCTTATCGCGAAGCCAAGGAGACGTTGTCATCTATGTGTTCCGTTTTTTTTTGTCAGGCTTGCCGTGATCCACCCTATATATCAGAGCTTGAGTCCGCTTTGATACATTGTTTATTAGCACCTGCTAAAAAAAAAAGAAAAAAAGAAAAAAAAAAAAAAAAGAAAAAAAAAAGAAAAAAAAAGAAAAAAAGAGAGAGAGAAGCATACGCGCTCACGCCCAGACATGTGCTGAACACGTATATTTTACTAACATTCATGGCCAGTTTTCCCCGGAGCTTGTCCTGTTGATCGGGTGACTACAAAGCTTTCCGGGCCGTATGCCCCACTTTTACTTTCCTACTCTATCCGCAACAGAAAAGCGGGACCAAATGCGCTGTGGATGGCTCTGGTACCCACATATTGCTCCGCCCAACCAGCGCAGTTTTCCTAGCTTTGAATTTGATGATTGCTCGGCGTTCGGCTTAGCAAAAAAAGAAGAAAAAAAAAGAAATAATAATAAAATTATTAAGATTGCAAAACAAGATGAGGTCCATGCTGTGAAGCTGTTAACTAACCAAGTGTCATTTTACTGCGCCTCTTTGAATGAGACCAGGCTTGCAGATCTGCTCCACAGCGGAACTTGAATCAGACAAAGAAAAGCAAAATTCCAACAGAAAATAATCAACACGGGAGCCCTTGTCTTGGCTTGGTCAATGCGGATTACCAGCTAACAGCAATCTCAACTCTCCTGCCCCAGACCAAGTCTATGGGAATGTATCATAAACACAGCTTGGAGTATGAAGCAGGCTATATTATCGCAGTTTGAAAGGATTGAAGCGGACTAGTAGTTCATGTCACTGCTACGCTAAGCCTCCCTCCCCGTTGACTGATGAGGAGGAGGAGGAGGAGGAGGAGGAGTCACAACAGCGCTGCGCCAGAGTCGTTCAAGAAAACAATGAAGCACTGACTGCCTTGATGTCAGTTGATGCACAAGTAGAGAGCACAGCACGAAAACATAGGCTTATTTCCTGAGCTGCACGCCAGCCAAGCCCCTTTGTACCATGCTTGGTGCAGCTTATCTTTCAGCCTTGGCCGGCTCCATCCACTACGACGTGTTTCCTGTAGTAATCATGCTGGCTTGAAGAGCCACTTACCAGCTAGTCAGCTGTTGTTGGACCCGGGTTGTTACTTTCTTTTGCCAATAAAAGCCATCGTTCGAGTTCGTGGCACTCATCGCAGTGCAGCAGTCTTGGGCCTTACTTGTCCGCCTTGCCTCTCCCTCTCATTTTTGCACGTAGCCCCCCCCCCCTCCCCTCGGCTTCTCCCAGCCTATGCTTTGCAGGATTTGGCGATCCTTGTTAGTCGCCGACCATTTGTTGGGGGCTTGGTAGGCCAAAAGACAGTGACTACATGTGCGCTCTTTTGCTGCTGTTATTTCCTGTTGCCTCTTGTCTTACACTCGGCCCATACCCGATTTGTTATCACCAAGTAAGGAGGTAATTTCCCAGCTACCAATCTTGCTACGTTTCTCAATGTACTCTGCTGTCAAGCGAAACTACTAGTGCCCGGCCTAGCTCTGGGCATCAGCTTGAAGGGAAGCCATGGCACTAATAGAGTTCCGATGGACAATATCACATACATGCGCCGAAACGTCTGGTTCAGGTACGATTTTGGGACAGAGAGAATGGAGAAGTGACGCTCCAGCAAGCTGCCTCCCCCAACTGCCTCTGCTTCTCCGTGTGTGGATTGCATGTGCTCAAATCTTGTGGTAGCAAGCATGTTAAATTAGCGCGCAACATAGCACACGCCCCATCTGTTCGCCTAGCCTAACCTGGCCTGACTCTTAAATGAGTGACAGATCAATTACGCTCGAGAAGGGACGATAAGCCGTGCATTCGTGTGAGGGAGGGGGCTAGAACGGGAATCAGTGTACACCAGCATCAGAAGCAAAAGCAATATCAGAAATACGTGTACAACAATGAGGAAGAAAGTGCGGTGAAACCAGCCTACGTGAAAGAAACACGAAGGAGAAAGGAGCAAGATGAATAGGTGGTGTGGTAAGGGTATGATCTTGTCGAAGAGAAGGTGTGAAATCATACGAGGACTGCCCTTCTTCCCTCTAAACTCCAAAATCGAATCAAAATAAGAGCAAGTTAGAGCGAGGCAGTGGGAGAGCTAAAGACGGGGCCTATGTCTATGTCGATTAGCGCAGTCATAGGAGCCGACAGAGGGGGAGTAGGGATAGAAATCGAAGATCTTAAGCTCTAAAAGTCCTCCCGGAAACTTTTGCAGAAGAAGCTAATCTTGAAGCTCAACTCAGCCTCTCTTCCGAGCCACCTCGCTGCTTCTCACTCCAAGGCTTCCCTGCGCAGGCGGACGGAGAAGGAGAGACAATACAGAGGGGGATCTGATCTCTGTGTGCCTAGGCCTTCCTCCCGTTCTCTGCCACTCTCCCTTTCGCTTCGCTGGAGAGACAGAGAAAAGCATGCCCGCCTAGGCCAAGCGTGTGCAAAACAAGCGTTATGATTCCTTATTCATACTTATCTTGCGACAGACGAAGGAGGGGAGAGCAGAGAACAACAATGAGACGTGGAAAGATCCACCAGCCGTCTTCTATAGCTGCCATTAGGCCTCAGATAAGAGACATTGCTGTGAATTCAGATTCTATCATCAAGAGAACTGATGTGTTCACGCTAATCATACGTAAACCATGTGATTATCTGACGTTCTACCGAATATGGGTAGATTCTCTACAACATTCCCCCGTACATCAATATGTTGTTCTATTGAGCTTCGGTTGTTGAGGTGGCCACACTTTGCAGGTTCGCATAGTCTGCGTCGTAATATATCACCAAGAGCTCGTTCATTCCCCAAGAGCGCGGCGGTGTGACCTCAATGGCATATATCTATTGGTATCAAGTAGATATCTCGCTACCCAGTTGACTGCGTCAAAATGTCTCTCAGCTGAATCAGAGGTATGCTGTGATAGAGATGATGTGGCAAATACGATGCCTGGTCCAAGACCACCCCCAACAAACTGTGATGGGGTCTATTTTTTTTGGAGATTGGGGTTTCGTCCATCAGACTCTTGTTCGCTGTGATGTTTCTGCACTCCCATGTCATCTTCGTTCTACATTCGCGTTCACGATGTCCAAGCTTTGTGCAAAAGAAGCATCTGTTTTTTCTTGGCCGTTTCTGGCCTTGGTAAAGTCGTGTTTGGTTCGAACTAATATTTGGAGTTGTCTTTTGGTGATTCTTGGGCAAGGACTCAGTTTCGTCATCAATTTTTACCATCACGTCTGTCTATTTCTCTGGGGATGTTTCAGATGTCGTTCCAGAATTCGGAGGAAGACGGCTTGCCCAAAGATGAATGGCGAGCCTGGTTAGCATGCAGGCGGTTGTTGTCCCATCCAGAAGATGCTCAAAGTTTGAAATTTCTCCAAAACTATCTTGAACCTTCAGCCACTACGAAAATATTTCATCTTCGTCTTGTTCTCCATATCCTGGCATACTTTGTTCATCAACTCGGCTTGCTATTAATCGGTGGGGATTCTATATATCATTCGTAGCATCTTCCAGCATCTTTTGGCGCCCGGTGCACCGTCAATGAGCTCTAGGGTTTGTTTGTCCAGGCTTGCACGGATTAAGCCCAGAACTTCTGTCTCATCTTCAGCCTTGTGCTGTCCGATTTCTGAACGTCCAAGATGTTTAGGAACTCGAATTTTTCGAGTCTCTTGAAAATGTACGGGATCCCTAGAATTTTGAAGTTCCTGATTATTAGTCGGCTAGTTATTCTAATTCAAGTCTGTGAGGTTTGTACTTTTGATTATTGTCGAGTCACGAAGTTTTGGTGTTGTTTTGGCTGGATGGTCGGGATTGGTTGACACGTTGGATGATGAGATCACCGGGCTTAGCGACACTATCAGTGCCGCAAGGTCTGCCGGCATCTCCTACTCCGGAGTTGATGGCGTTCCGGAGCTCATGCTATCGTATAACCAGTTGTAAATTAAGATTGTATCACGAGAACTAAAATTTTCACACTAATCTTGACAAGTGGCCATATATACCCACAATGGATATATCCGAAGTTCTACCGAAAGTGGATAGATTCCCTACTGCAAGAAATCTTGTTCAAGTGACCTGACTAGAACGAGTGCCAATATGGCAGCATTCTTGGACGCTTTCGCGATGGGCATATGCAATGCAGCACATAGGAGCGCATTAATCAGGAGATGACGATCATAACAATAATACCATAGACAGGGATAGGGGTGTGGGGAGGCAGGGGGAGGGGTGTGAGAGTTTCTTACTAGAGTGATGGTGACAAAATGAACCTTGATTGTGGTATCACATTTTCTCGTTCAAATACTTTGCAGATGAAGAGAGCGACTCCATCCCGTAGCCGCTACATGTATATAGCTGAAAGAGAAAAGAGAAGCAAGGGAAATTAAAAAAAAAGTTTAACTAGCATGGTAGCAAAGGAATATCATACCGCCATGGCCAATATTGGTTTGTGCAGGAGGGATAGAATACCATACCGCTACGACTACGACCATTCGCCCGCACCAAGAGTCACTCTCCACTCTGTCTGAGATTTTGACGTAAAAGAACGGCCACTGATTGTGTTTTGGTTTTTGTTGTTTTTTTTTTTTTTTTTTTCTTCCTTGTCGAGTAAAAGCTGGAGACAATGTCTGATGTGATCCGCAGGTCATCCTGAACCTTGGCGAATGGGCGCCAGTCACAATATAGCATAGCGAGTGTACAGACACTTACTTACTGGCTGGCAAACTAGGCACAGCAGCGAGCGATAGTGTCAAGGGAGGAGAAGGAGGAGAAGGAGACGAATAACAAGGTTCGCACATATACGCTTTGAACCCAGCGGAGAAAAAAAAACAAGATGGAACAACAGCCTGTCCGCACCGCCGCCCTCCTAGCACCAATCCCAGCGCCAAGGCAAGCAGCAGGCTCATGGAACCAGGGAAGAAAAGAAGCGGAAGAAACGAAAGCTATGGAGTGGTTTTGACAAAGGAGTAAAGGAGCAAAAAGAGTGTTTGTGTTTAGCACGCGCACAAGCAAGGGCTTCCTAGCCAGACAGCGGAAATAGAGAGGAGAAATAAAACAAAGATTGACGCTTACGCCAAGCCAAGTAAGCTAACACTTACAAGCTCGCTTAGAGCAATTGAGGAAAAGAAAATAAAAAAATAAAAAGAAAGAAAGAAGCTTCTTGGCCTTGGGGCCAAGGCGTTGTATGTCTCAGAAAGCCAAGAGCTTCCAAGGAACAGACAAACAGGCACAAAGAGTTTGGCAAAAGGGAAGCGACGAGGAAAAGAAGATGAGGGAAAATAAGAAAATAAAAATAAAAATAAAAATAAAAATGAAAATAAAACAAAAGACATGTTGAAAGAGTATGTTCTTATGTAAGCAGCTATGACGCTGCCCTCTTTCCTTTTTCGTTTTTTTTTCTCTGTATTTCTGACCATTCCTAGTAATAACCTAAAAGGAAAAAGAAAATTGGAAGAATAGAAAAAATAATAAGAAATAAAAAATAAAAAATAAAAAAATAAAAAGACTCGAAATGGAAATCAAAGGAGAGTGAGACCGACCGGCCGGCCTGGGGTTGATCGAGAGACAAGAGACAAGAGACAAAATTGTATTGGTGAGAAGACGAACAAAGTCCACAGTATGAAAAGCGACGCAAGACAAAACCTCCCGGACGGCCAATCAGCACCAGGGGCAGCGTCAGTTGGGTAGTCGGATGCATTAGCTTGTCTTACACAGATATGGAGCTGAAGAGTTGGTGAGTTAGTGAGTTGTAAGCTTCCCAAGTCCCAAGTTAGACAAAGCAGAGCAGCACGTACGTACGTACGTAAGTACGTAGACGTATGTATATGGACGCAGGCAGATAAATAGATCCAAGCAGTCTCGAGGGTTTGAGATAAGCAGGTTAGCAAGAGACATGGCACATACAGGTTAGGCAGACCTAGGCAGATCTAGGCAGACCTAGGCACACCAGGCACACCAGGCAGATATGTAGACGGTTCGTATAAAAGAAAGAGTTTATATTCAAAAAATGCACGCACACAAGCTGTAGAAGTTCCACATGTATAAACTGTACTGTCTCCCCCGAGAATAACCGCAACTATAGAGCAAAGAAGGAGTGAGACGAAATGACAATTTCATCTGCATGAGAAACACAGGCTGAACCTGTATCCAGAAGAAGATGCGCAGCGCAGACCACCTGAGCAGGAGGAAACGCAGGGCAGAAAGAGAGAAAAGCCACCAGGGAAATAGACCGACGCAAAAAGAAAAAAAAGGGAAAAAGGGAAAAAGGGAAAAAGGAAATACAAAACAGAGAAGAGAAGAGAAGAGGAAGGCAAGACAAGACAAGACAAAGTAATGAACATAAGCAACCACAAAAATGCAAAGACACACTGTATATAAAGATAACGCCAAGCCAGATGGTCACAGAAAAGAAGCCAGAGAGAACAAGAGAGAAGAGAGAAGAAGGAAGAAAGAAGAGAATCGTAAGGTCATGGAGGTGGTCGTAGAGGCGGGAGAGACTACACCGGGGCCTCACTTCTTTGAAATCGCTTTGCCAGCCACACTGCTGCGCTTGCCCTTGGGCTTTGCCTCATTGCACTTCTGGCAGTTTGCCAGCTTGTTTTTCAGTCTGCCTAGACACTTGGCGCAGCGCCACCAGTCGCGGCGGACATCTACCAGGTCAGGCAAGTCTGGGGGAGATGGACAGGAAGAACTAACAGCAGCAGTCTTTCTTCTCTGCGCAGCAGCTGGCAAGAAGCCCTGCTTGACAACCTCGTCCTTGTGGTAGTCCCGGTAGTGATCACGAAGATGGTCACGGCGGTGGAAAGGTGATTCTGCCTTGGCACGGTTGCAACGGGGATAGTCGCAGAAAAAGTTCTTCTTCTGGTCCTTTGACAGGTGAATGTGATGGATGTGGCGTTGAAGGTCGGCCTTGCGCTTAAACATGCGCTGATTGCATTCAGGCTTGTGGCAGATGAAACCTGGCGATCTAGGAGCTTGGTCCGGGAGTCTATAGAGAGCAAGCAGGGAACAGTCAGTAATACAACTCGAGAAGCGGAGCCCAGGCAGGACTAGAACGGGAAGGGGGGAGTATCTCACCCTTTTGGAGACAAGACAGGCGTATGTACTGGCTGAGAGCTGGGTGCCGCTAGAAAGCTGGCCACCGAGTTGGAGACTTCGGGCTCAGTACGCGGGTGATTGCGAAAGTTAGCAGTGGCCAGCGAATCTCCGTCCCAGGGGAAATCCAAGTGATGCAAGGAATCCATGGGCATAGCTATGCTTGAGAAGCCTGCACTGTAGTGTGGTCCATTCCCAATTACAGAGGGGTCGTCAAACATGATATTGCCAACCATGTTCCCGATGCCACTCTCCGTGAGAGCGGGATCGATACACTGCGCATGGCCGCTGATTTGCGGCGAAAAGGTGGAATAGTTCTGGTGAGCAGGCGAGCTTGGGTTTGAGCTAGCGTATGGGCTGGTGCAGTAGGAGCTATTGTTGCTGTTGTCGGCCCAAGGGCTAGAACCGCCGGGTGGTTGAAGCCCGCTGTTGCTCCATAGCCCGTCGCTGTTCCATACCTCGCCGTTACTCCATGGGTAGGAATTGCCGGTCTGGCTGATGGGAGTACCCGAGTAGAAGAAACTATTTGTGAGTGACATTGTGAGGAGGGGAGAGGAGAGGAGAGGAGAGAGAAATGGGAGGAGAATGTCTCTGTTCTGTTCTGTTCTTGTGTAAGTGTGACAGATGAGCTGGAATAGAAGAGGCAGAGGAAGTTCAAAGATCAAACTAGTAGACAGAGTGCTTGAGGTAGGAGATTGATGAATGAGTAGTTGAGTGAGGGCCAGAGAGAAAAGCGAAACAAGACGTGGTGTATGGTGTAGAGAGACAGATTGTGATGCCTTGATGGGGATGGGATAGAGCTACGATATATATATATATATATATATATATATATATATATATACATATCAACGACTTGCACTAGCTTGAGAGTCTTGTGCAATCCATATGATAAATGTACCCCCTTCTTTCAATAGACACTACCAAGTACCACCCCTCCATTCTCTTCCTCAGGATTAGAGCCCCTGTTACCGGCTTACTCCCATATACATTCACCCATACACACACACTATACAATGATTCTTCTGCCCCCTCCCCTCAAGAGAAAACCAGTCAAGTGGTTTCAAGTAAGCAAGCCTGTGGGGCTCAGTTCCACGCTCATGAGTTCTCAGCAATAAAATTCTTTCCTTTTTATAGCTTAGCCCTCATCGCGCACGCTTCAAATGTCTTGGATTTATGTTATGCTGTTTTTGAGTGGGAGGAGGAGGGGTTTCCTTTTTCTTTGGCAAAGGAATAGAGCTAGGAATAAGAAGGAAAGAAAAGGAGTGAATATTACGCCGATCCCTTCTGGCTGGCCCAGAGGAAAGTCTACGGGTGCAAAGGAGAACAAAACGAGCCAAAAGATCCCGTTCTAGTAGGTTTCTCTGGCGTTCTTGGTTCTGCTCGCCTAGCCTTGGTTGAAGTGGAAGGGAGAGACGGTGTTTTGTTTGCAAGTGAGTTGGGTGGGCGAGACAGAAGGGAAGGGAGAGAGGACCTCAGGGTGTAATTGTCTTGCTGCTGTCGTCTCTGTTTCTCCCTGTCGTTTTCTGGGGAGGCAGGCTGTAAGTTTGTGTATTGCTTGCATGAATGGAGGTGGTAGTGGTGGTGGTGGTGAGCCAGCGTAAAGCGTAAACGATATCTCCCCAAACGCAGTGCTGAAAGAGCGAAGTGGGAAAGTTTGTTTAGAACAGAATCCTCTTTAATATCGGTTAAGCTCTTCTTTTCTCTGATGGCAACTTTCCAAACGGCAACATTGCAGGGGGAGGAAGAGGAGGAGGAGGAGGAGGAGGAGGAGAGAAAGTATGCCTTGTCACCTTCTTGTCCTGTCTTCTTGAAGCACACACACACACTCTGAATACAAGCTTAGGCGTAGGATACTACCGTTTCTTCTCATACGCCGCGGCTTTGCTTATAAACTACGCCTAAAACGCTCCGAGCTCTAAATCTTTTTTTTTTTTTGCTGCTCCAATGCCGCAAGGAAAACAAAGAGAAAGAAAAAAAAAAGTAAATAAACAAGCAAATAAACACATAAACACATGGTTAAATAAATATAAAGGACCCAGCTGTGAGACGAAGAAATCAATATCTCGACTGCGAACACAGGGCCTATGCGAGCTGTCTGACAGACATACAGTGGGCCTATCCCCTGTATCACGGCCAGAATACAGCGGTGCTGCCCCTTCCCCCCCCGCTTTCCCCCTCCTCCCCACAGCTATAGCCGCTCCAAGCAACCTAAACCCCAAGGCCAAGGCACTAAGGGTCATGGCACCAGCTAAGACAACGAACGACAAGCTGTTTCTCGGGGGTTTTTATTTTTTTATTTTTTTATTTTTTTATTTTTTTATTTTATTTTTCTTTATTTTTCGTCCTTTCGTCTGTCGCATTGGCTGTGATGTGGTGTACTGTCTTGGATGCACCGTCTCTTTCAACACCTCGGGCTGTACTACGTTCTTCACTTCGTGCATGTCTAGCCTCTATATTTAACGTTCGATGATGATGGCTTCTCAAAGCTATTCTTGGAAGTGGTACTTTGCACAATGATAGAAACACGGGATAATAGAAAAAGAAAAAGAAAAAGAAAAAAGAAAATTATAAAATAATGTATGCACTATGAGTAATAACTTACTAGACCGCGCTTACTCATCAGGGCTAACCACGAACAGAGCCCCACCGGCCCACTTCCATCCTTCCATCCTCTAAGAGAAAAAAAAAAAAAAGAAAAAAAAAAAAAAACACACAAAATACAAATATAAACAATAAAAAATAAAACCGTGTCATCCGCCACGCCTCCTCATCCTCTCCCTCCATCCTTTGATAATTGTACGAGACCAACCTGTGTCGCTTGGCTGGGCCTGGCCCCAGTCCCCCCAGTCCCCAGTCTCCCCCCCCAGTCAATCCTCATGCGCGCTCATGACGCTTTCCTCGATTCCCTGCACAACTCATCTCTATCCCAGCATCTTCCAATCCCTCTCTCTTATTTCTGTCGTTTTGGGACACTTTTGAGGTCTTTGCGCTGCGGCCTAGTTCCGCCATGCTATCAAGCACCAAAAGCAAACAACAACAAGGCGGACGGACGGACGAGGCCAGTATCAGGGAGGCTGGGGTCAGACTGGGCCAAAATCCCGCTAGAACTGATCCGCCTTTCACTATCACTCTAGCCTAGGCTGATTTGACTCTCTGCCTTTGTTTTTCCATCATAGCCTCCCGCCTACTTGCGGCTAGCTGGAAATAGTGCGCCTACACCCGCCGCTGAATGCAAGGAGAAGATACGTCCAGTAATGTATTTTGAGATCTGACCCCCCCCCCCCCCAATACAGCACATAGTGCGCAATGTCCACTTTTGTCAAGCCACTTGGAGTGTTCGTGGGAAAGTGTAATAGTCAAAGTCTCCGATGCTGCTTCTCTCTTCCTCCTCTCCCCCTTTGGCTGTCCCATTCTGAGTGAGACCCCTGCCAACTGAGCCCTCCCCCCCTCATATTCCCAGACGGAAATCCGCTAGCCAGAACCAGTCACGAAGAAGCCTAGGCTTTGCGCTCTGGCAACACGTGCTCCAATCACAGCAACTCTCTTTGCAGCCGCCACTCTTCCTCTCTGCTCCCAGAGACCCATCTATCCAGGGCTAGGCTGTAGAGGCGCAAACAACCGTTTCGAGGTCCGCAGAGAACAAGTTGCTTGTTTGTTTGTTTGTTTGTTGCCACAAGTCCCAGTTCCAAGAAGTAACAAGTGAAGCAATGGTTCCCTGGTTCGTCTGTCTATCCATCTGCTCACCATGTGTAGCTTGTAGTATTGCAAGGCCCCCAAGAGCACCCACTCGCCTATGCAATACAACTTGGCTCTTGTCTGGCAGGGCCAGAGACACTTTTTCTAAATGCGGACCTGAGCCAGCAGCTTGCACTTGGGCTTGGGCTTGGGCTCGGGCTCGGCCTCGGGCTTGGATGCTACTTGCTCTTTTATTATTCACTATTTGACGTCATTAACCTGGCTTGCCTCTTAGCAAGACCTAGCGCCGATGTAGCATCACAAACCTAAAAGTCAGCCGTTGTCTTGCTGAGCAGCCGGTGTTAGCCCGATGACCAGTTCAAATCTGCCCTGCCCTTCTTTTTTTAGCAGAGTTAACACAAAGTGAGGCTTCGTGCGTTGTGAATGAATCCACGAGACGCTACTACACATTGGCTGCCGCGCTAGACTCGAACTGACCGCAGGGCTACATCCTCGGGTTGTCTTTGATTTGAAGGGCTTAGTTAGCGTCTTAGACAATTCCTTTTTCCTCTTGTTCCTTTCGCTCCTTTCGTTCCTCTTCCCTTCGCCCTCTTCTCACTAGGCTTTGCGGCCGGTCTAGTGACGACACACGCACATACATAAACACATATGCACACATGCATACAGATATGTACACACACACACTCTCTCTCTCACACACACTCACACACACATGCACTGATTCTAATTTGAGTACCTGCATCGTGTGCCGTCCTATTTGTCCTCCATCTGATTGTGTCCCAGCATTGGGTTAGAACTCTGCTCGAACCCCCCCCCCCCATGGATTCCGGTACAATATCCCGTCTTTTTGGACACATTGTTTTTGATCATTGATCAATGCGCTTCCTCCCCCCTCCCTCCCCAAAGGAATATGAGACAGACATGCAGACAAAAGAGATAAGAGGCTGTACATGATAGTGGAACTGCACACTTTGTACAGACATAGTTTCTAAAAACGCAACTGTACGTCCAACTTACCGTACCGCACATATAGGCTGCGAGCATGCAAGCCTTTCTAGCGCTTATATGATCTCTTGTGTCTTGGAACCCCATAGCCCCTTGGCCGTTACAGCAGAACAAGGCAGGGCAGAGGTGCTACCAGCAAAAACGGCTACCCGCATTTCCATTTCCTCACCTGGAAACCGGCAAACCGATCAGTCAGCCTTCGGTGAGCTGAGAGGGCCTGGCCTGTTTGTTTGTGTCCTTCTGCTCGGAGTCATCTGCAAAGTAAAGGGATAACAGACAAAAATTGCCTGCCACAAGAACCCATTAAGAAAGCTTGGCTTACCTTTTCTTGTGTGACCAGTTGCACTGCTATTCGCCAGACTTGCCAAGCCCCTACTTTTCTTATCTTGCCAACCTATTATGCCTAAGCTAAGCTTGAAGCTTGATTATGTCATGGATCATAGATGGGCATATAGTATAATACAGCACGGTTTGTTAATGCAGGGCATGATAAGAGAGGATTAAACAAATAGCAAGATCTCAGATCTCAGCTTCTCTCAACTTCTCACGTCCTGGCCTCAACGCCTTTTGTCGTCCTCGTTTCACAAATGAAAGAACACATTGTACTCTAGGACTGACTGCCCTGTGTACTGGCATCCCGGCGGAGAAGGAAAAAGCTGGAGAGAAAACATAGTGCTGAAAATGGCCGAAGCTACAACATGAAGATATATTGAAAGAAGTAGAAAGCTCCGAAGGGGGCGCACATACTTGAGATGGAGGGCTTAGCCTGCGTACATGGTACCACTTGACCATTACCTCTGACCGCAAATATAGTTCCTATCGTTGGTAGTACATTACGGAGCGGGGTCGAGTAAGAGAGTGACCACCTTGTCCGTTGCTCCCCGAGCTATCTCTTTTTCGTCCAACTCTTCTCTCACTTTTCCTTCCTCTTGTCTCCTTTCCTCCATCTTACTTTTACTCTGGGCTCTCATAGGGACGATATTATGACTTGCTTCCTCCTAAGTCGCCTCATTCATAGCTAATGCATGACCGATACTGTAAGAGTCCGCCTAATTGTAGCCAAATTACAAATATAGGATGCCTGTCCTTCAGTAATCCTTCCTGTGCAGAAGCACGCACCCAAATTGGTCAATAGCATTTTATAGATGCTCTTTATAGCCTCTCTTCGCTCACCGGCTGCAACTGCCAAGCAAATGTAAGACCTCGTACCAAACCTAGAGTCACTGATCGAACCAGCGCACACCAAAAAACGATAGACAGCAAGAAGTAAAATGAGACTCTCCGAACTTTGCCTCCATGTGACCTGGTCACTATCTATTCCATATCACCAATGGATCTTCCTTGGACAACTAGGCTCTAGGCCTACTGCGGAACCTACTTCAGCCGAGCAACACGAGCAAGCGTCAGACATAATGGCGAATCATCGAGACGTCGATAAAAGCCAGAATTAAGGTTGTTTCCAACTCCATACTTGTAAAATAAGCTATCGTTTAGCGGCTACACTATGGTTGGGGATAGCCCTATTGTCCCCTCCTCTACTGCAAGCCATGGTTCCATCGTCATCGCCCTGCTCGTTGCGCAGCTAGTGCATCAACCCGTTCCCGAACCTTCATCAGCGCAGAGTTATCGTGTTGACTGAGTTTCGCGCGAAGGTTATACAGGGCTTTGAGTGTGGCAGCACGGCCTGTCTCTTGTTCCTGTAGCAAAAAAGGAAAATCAAGAAAGACTATTAGCAAAAGGGGGGGGGGAGAGAAGAAGATAAAAACGCACGCACGTTGGGGGGGGGGGGGGGGATAGAAAGAGAGAAGCCAAGACGGATGAGGGAAACGTACTGTGCCAGGCGTTGGGCTTGGTGATGGCTGGCCCCGAATAGGCGACTCGGCCGATTTGTTCGCATTTACGAGCGCTGAAGCAGCTGATGGGCTCTTCAATCACACCATGCAGGTAAGTGGTCAGGGAGCGGTTAGCTTTTAGCTTGTCGAACTGGAAATACAAAGAAAGAAAGAGCTGGATGGACTTGGGACTGTACCGTAGCCTTGAGCGAGCTCAGGTCTGCGAGCATCTGAGCCAGCAGCATTTCCTTTGCTTCTTGTTTATAATGAACGGTGGACATGGGGATAGTACGGAAATATGTGTTTCAAGATTTGTAATTGTTGCGGTTCGAGGTTCGCTGGGACCAAGCGTTACCGAAAGCGCCCCTCCCCAAGCCTTGGGAGCTAGGCCTCTCAGCTCTCAGTTGGCGAGGACAGCTGGTCGCAGGCGCTGGCAGCTGCCAGCTAGTATGCCTGATGCTTATGGTTATTAACCCTTATGTATCTGCATGTCGGCAGCTCGGCTCAACGCCAGAGTTTTGGCTCACAGTCGCTGTTCCGGGATCAATACAATGGATAGGACAGGCAAGTGCAAGCCATGAACCTCGAGGGACACATAGAAAATAAACAATAGAAACTCTGTCTCATACCGTGCTTTGACTCGCTCAGGCCCTCCCTCACGCCTATTTTGACAAATCTCTTGATGGGGGTTCGTGACGTTTTAAGCGGGTCCCTTACCAAAAGCCTCGTCCGAATTCATCCACAGTCAATCTCCCGCTACGCCCTTCTCAGCCCTTAACCGGTGATCTTATCGTCGCTTCGCAGGAGCACGTCCTCATTGTACTCTATTTTATACTGTCAATTCTTCTTTTCGTCTCTTTCGTGCCCGATTCACCATGTTTGCTCTTCGCAGAGGTTTCGCTACAACGGCTGCCAGATCGCTTCAAGCCCCAAGCAAAGTTGTCTGTGTTGGCCGCAACTACGCGTATATCTTCCCTCTCCCCCATCTGCCATAAGCACTACCTCGCTTCTGAGCAATCACACATCTTACTGGGGCCGAGCAAGCCATACTGACGCCTTCTGCAGCGACCATATCTCCGAGCTAAGCAGTGCTCGCCCCAAGCAGCCCTTCTTCTTCCTAAAACCCCCTCCTCGGTGCTGCTCCCCGGCGCTGGCCCGGTCGTCCGTCCCAATGGCGTTGACCTGCACTACGAGGTGGAGCTTGCCCTAGTCATTGGCAAAACTCTCAAGAATCTCGAGGCAAGCGAGGAGACTGCGGCCCTAGCAGCCATTGAGTGTGAGTACTTGACATGTTGATAGCAGAGAGCCACCGCTCCCTCCGCTAACACTCACGCACGCACGCCTTGTAGCCTACCTCCTCACCATTGACCTGACAGCCCGCAACATTCAGGGCGAAGCCAAGAAAAAGGGCCTTCCGTGGGACATTGCAAAGGGATTCGACACGTTTTTGCCCATCAGTCGGACTATTGCCAAGTCTGCCATCCCCGACCCGCATAACGTCGAGTTGTTCCTACAGGTCAACGGCCAGACTAAACAGGCTGCCAGCACCAACCTGATGCTATTCCAAATCCCGCGCTTGCTGAGCGATATTTCCAAGGTCATGACGTTGACGCCCGGTGACATCGTTTTGACAGGCACACCGGCCGGTGTCGGCCCTGTGGTTGGCGGTGACGTCATGCGCTGTGGACTAAAGGTCGACGGTCGCGAGTTGGAGGCGGCAAAAATTGAGGTTAGCGTGGAGGATTCGACATCGACGTATGTTTACGCCGAGACTTGAGAGATTTCCGCCTACGGGCGTCGCCATCGTCATAGTCATCGCAGCGGTCCGCAGTATGGCACTTGTTAGCAATATTGGGCACTAGGCATTGTAGTCACCAGGATTGCACTGCACACTAGCTTCATAGTAGCAAACCATTTGTATTCACTCAATACATACTCCAAACTCCATTTCCTATACCCCCCCCCCCCGATTGCCGCGCTTCTCCTCAGTCCTTGTCCTCCACGTTGGGATCCGGAATCGACCCTGGCTTTGGTGCCCAATCGGCGACCGTGCCACACTGAATGCACGTTCTATCTTGCATATTAGCCTTGAATTCCTCGACCCCCTTCTTTACCTGAGTGCCGAGATCGGTGCAGTAGAACTGCTTCTCCTTGACAATGGTGTTGCAGGTCGGACTGGAACAGTACCAACGCATGCGGTCCAGGATTCCGGTCGGCCGTTTCTGCTCTATCACGATGCCGACGGTGTTGGCAAAGCGAATGGGGTTGTGCGGTACGTTAGGGGGCAGTAAGAACATGTCGCCCTCGCGGATGACAATGTCCCGGAATACAGGCCCGTCTTCAACCACCTTAAGCACCATGGCGCCCTTGTACTGGTAGAAGTACTCGGGCGTGCCGTTGATGTGGTAATCGGTGCGAGCATTGGGACCGCCAACAATCTGCAGTGGAGCGGGGCCGGGCCGGGCGGGGAAACAGGTTAGTCAGAAAAGACGGAGCATGGAAGAGGGGGAGGGAGGGACCCGCCACTTATCGTAAGAAAGGAGAAAGCGTACCATGACAATGACATCCTTGTCGTACACGCAATAGTTGTTTACGGGTGGCTGCAGCAGATGCGAGTTCTTTTCTAGCCTGCAACGAGTATGTTGGATTCTGGGCTATATACATATAGATATATATATATACATATACATGGGAAGGTTGTCTTACCACTTTGGCAGGTTGATGGGCGCTGGAAGAGCCATTCTTAGCAAAGGTCTGGCGAGGTTTTATCTTTGCTTGTACTGCCGAATCTTTGCTGTTGTTTGTTGTTTGTTGTTTGGCGTCTGGTGTTTAGTTTCTTGTGTCTTGAAGCAAAGTGAAGGATGGAGTGACAGTTGAAACATTGAAGTCGGGCTTGGTATCGCCATCCCGTAGCAAAGATTTGAAGCGGGGCTAGGCTAGGCAGGTGGAGATTAGAGATAATGGGCCGTTGGTTCTAGTGGGTTAGGCGCTGTAGCCAGTCGGGCTCTAGCGGGTAGGCTGAGTGCTACAGTGCATCAAAGTGAGCATGTTTTAGCGGAGTGGGCGCTGTACGACGGTGGGGTGGTATTTACCACTGGCTGAGCAAGATCTACAACACCTAGATGCGCGAATTTGAGCAAAATTCTCGACTCATCATGGCAATGGCCTGATACTTGGATTCATTCAAAAAGCGATCAGAGCTCATTACCTTCGCGTTCCCGTCGTCTCACATTTCCTTTCGTTATTTCCTGTAGCTGGCACTTTTGTTGTTCGCCGTACTCACAAATCTCTGGCCGGATTGTCCTCCCACCCTTTGGCCAACCCTAACCCTAGCAGCTTGAAGCCCGATCAGGTATTCTTATTTTAGTTCTGTTCCAACCGCCAAGAGCGTCTCTCCCTGTTTCTCTCTTCATCAAGCATCTTTTTTTTTTGTTTTGTTTTTTCGACTTGGCGTATATATATTTTTGCTGCAAGTTGCGCGCTATTTGTCTGCAAAACTACCGATCCGATATCGATTCACTTTCACGCCGGCCTCCAATTCCGTCTTTGACCCTCCCCGCCCCGCTCCCCCAACTCCACGTCGCATCCCGCTCCTATTGCCCACAATGGACCACTCGCACATGGACCACTCGCATATGGACCATTCTCACATGGACCATGGTGACGCGTCTGGCGGCCATATGCCCATGTGCAGCATGAACGTACGAGTCTCTTGTCGCCCCCCCCGTCATGGCTCTACTTACTGACATATTATGCTTGCACAGATGCTCTTCACCTGGGACACCAACAACCTCTGTATCGTCTTCCGCCAATGGCGTATCACGTCGTCCTTAAGTCTGGCGATTTCGCTGCTCACCATTGTAGCCATCGCCGCTGGCTACGAAGCCTTCCGTTCTGCCCTGAGAGGCTACGAGGCTGCCGTAGCTAAGAGAATCGAGACTGCCCCGAGTACGCTCCCCCCTTCCTAATCCCTCTCCCTACAGCTGAGCAGCTACCGACTAACGCGATGTCCCCTCTCCTCCCCCCCGCTCTTCATTACCGCAGGACAAACCCAAGAACAAGTGGCTAGACGCGCCCATCTTATCAAGGCTGTCATGTACGGCGTGCAGTCATTCTACGCCTTCATGCTGATGCTAGTCTTTATGACCTACAACGGCTGGGTCATGCTGGCTGTTTCGGTAGGGGCCTTTGTGGGATACCTCATGTTTGCTGAGAATGCGCCCCTCGCCAATGAGGGAGTGTGCCATTAGACAGGGCACAAGACAACAGACAGAGAGATACAGGGGCTACAAGCGCCACAGGAGCCACAGGACTGGCTTGAGATATGTCTAGACTCGGAAGACAGAGGGTATGGCGCGCGGTGGCTTGAGCTCTGGAAACACTGCCTATACTGAGTCGGGATACATTGGCTGCTGCGACAAGGTTCTCTGCGAACACTAGCTCTACTTGCTTTTAGTATGTCTCTCAACACCTAACATGTTATTATCACCGTATTTTCCTTTTCCATTAGTATTACTATTATTGTCATTATTTTGTTCTTGATGCTTCTACATTTTGGCTTCTTGTCCGCCTGTCCTGTCTCTCCAGTCTTGAAGCATATGTAGACTCCCTCTTAGCCCAGGCTGTGCCCCCACTAAGCTTTCACTCTGCCGTTTGCGGTCATAGAATCGCCCCATACTCGCTGCGTCTAGCACTAACGCCTCGTCGCCCAAATGATCTGCTGCCTCTAAATGTTGCTGTGGGCTTTCGTCATATGCTACACGCGCTGCCTCAACCAGGATCTTCGCCGTAAACCCCCAGACCTTGTATCGGCCCCAGTACTCTTCCAGCACATCCGGCCGCCGCACCGTCTCACGCCACTTTTGCATGGACGGCACGGGCACAGGAGCCGGCTTGGTCACGCGTTGATTGGTAATTGGCACATAGAAATTGTGTATACGCCACGGGGCGCCTGATACGTGTTCACCCCAGCCACCCTCGTACCATGGGCCCGGCGGTAACCGCGCACGCGTTGATAGGGCTGGGGAGGACGTCTCGTCGTGCGACAGGAGAAAGTTGTGGAAGGGGCCGGAGAACACCGCGGCTACCTCGCCTGCTGAGGGGGTTGGTCGTAGCGTATCGGACACAGTGGCCTGTGACGCACTGGAGAGACTGCGGGCCACAGCTTCGGTGCTGCTGCTTGCTGGCGGCGGTGGACGGTGGCTTAAAAGCGCTACACATGGACGTACCACCACATCGGTCCGTGCTAGTGAATGGGGGAGATGGCAGAGGAACTCAATATCATAGTTCTTGGGCAGAAGGTTGTTTGTTTCCGGCAAGCCAATTTCCTCCCAGGCTTCGCGGCGGGCAATTTCATCTAGCAGAGGAGAAAGTTAGAACATTCGGCTGACATTATTTCGCCATGGACTATCCTATTCCCATTCATGAACCTTGCGTCGAAATGCCATAGGAAAGGATAGAAGCGGGGCTGTAATAAGGGCGAGCCACAGTACATACATGGGCTCTCTGATGTGGTATCGGCTTTGCCTCCGGGAAACGCTGCGTGGCCACCAAAGTTGCGCATTCCCGAAGCTCGCATTGTAAGGACCACGCGTAGGTCGCCGAAACGGTCAGGATACAGCAGAATGAGCACAGCAGCACGGCGACTGGCGGGAAGCTGGTTCCATAATGGAAAGGCAGGAGGTCTGTACTGACGGAGGCGCGCAACGGCGGCCTGGTTAGGGGGTGTTAGCAATGGAGGAAAGAAATGGGAGAATCAGACATAACAAGAACTGAGGCTTGTCGTATCCATATCAATAAAGCGAATAGTTGGAACTGAAGCAACTTACCAGTGACTTGGTGCTCAATGAAGACATGCTGTGTGGATCCCAATATTCCGATGACTCTGATGATCCCTCTGGGCCTGCAGTATCTTCTAAACCAACTTGATGTTGGTAGCTTTCTCTTTCCTCGTCGTCTTCCTTTTCTGCATCGACTTGCTCTTTTTTGTCCAACTCTTGAGCATGGCTGGAGGAAGCTCCCGTAAATAAATATTTCTGGCTCTTGCCATAGGATTTGTCGCTGGACGGTGCCAAGACATCACTCGCGCCTTGGTGTTTAGGGCTTTCTTTTGATGTGAACGGAGATGCGACCACTTCTGCTTCTGATGCTGCCACTTCTGCTGTTGCCAGTGGTGCTGGTACAGTGGTCTGACCCATGGCGTTGTCGATCAAGGCGGTGAGGCTTCAAGTTGTTCAACCCAAGCTCGGATATGTAACGTCGATAAGGATAAGGATGAGGAAAACAGCGCGTCCACAAGCACAGAAAGTACTTTGACCTAGCCAGATACCCTTCCCCTAAAAGGCGAGGCGAAGCGAAGGCGTTGAGCTAGAAAAGTCTGGTTAGTATGAGCCCCCCCCCCCAAGGAGCGCATTCCCTGCCCTTTCTTTCTTTCTTTGTCTTTCTGCAAGCAAAACTAACGTAAGCACAAGTGGCAAGCAGAAATCCTCAAGCCAAAGAACGAGCTTCACCTCCCCAAAAAAAGAAATGTTGAATGAAACACTGCGCCTATGCTTGCTTTGTAACCAGTCCTTGGTGTTGTGCGGCTTTGACGGGATATTTCCTTGGCTAGCCCATCTTTAACCCTTCTTAGTCCATGCAGCCCCCCCCCCCCCTCTAAATAGACAAGGATTTTTATCCCCATGATGCCTTATCTGTTTGAGACTTGCCTCGTCGTTGCCGCTGGCGTAGGTGTTCAATGGGCTCGGAATAAACAAGGAAAGAGCCCTCGGACCCGAGTATCGCTCTTTCCCTATTTCCTTCGTAAGGCTAGATAGCCAAATTAATGCACCAGGTACTTGCCAGTTGGATTGTATATAAATATCTCATGTTCATCGACCGAAGGTGTCAATGTTGGAGTAGTTACCTTTGGGTTCTCTCTAGCGATACATTCTAGGGTAACTGCGGCATTTGTCTTCACCGACTACGTCGGCCATGATGAATGGGAGAGCCGAACCCTTATCGGTCGAGCCATTGGAGAGAGTAAGCAATACGGCATGGCATGTATATATGCATAGACAAAAGAGAGATATTCATTATATTCAAAGGGGGAGAGATAAAAGAAGGCTGGATGAAAGCTCCGATTAACCAAATAATTCATCTAAAAAGAGAAAAAGAAAAAGAAAAAAAAAAAACAAAAAAACAAAGGGGGGTAAAAAGGTGTAAAAAGAAAGCAACAACAGTACAATGCATGTCATTCATAAATGACTGGTACGTAAATAAGCAAAAAGAACCAATTCAATCGCCTGTCCATGTGAAGAGATGAATGAAGCCATGAACAAAAAAAAACCCAAAAAAAAACAATCCCGGCCAGGTTAGTAAGGTCATAGTCATAGTCTCGTTACGGCGTTTCTAGTAATAATATCAGACGATGTTTCCACCTATCTGTATCCGTGTATCCGCTTGTTTGTTTTTGTTTTTTTACCTTTTTTTTTTCACATTTTTTTGTTTCTTTTTTTTTTCCTTTGGCGTGTTTGGTTGAGAAGACCAAATGGGAGGGGAGAGGGGAGGGAGAGAGGGGAGGAGCAAGAAGAAGAGTAGGAGGCTTTTACGCTATTGTTGCTGATGCTCCTAAATCAGAACCTGTTTCGTGTAGTACGCGAATATGCTTTTTAATGTTTTGCTTTCGCCGCTCATTCTTCTGCTTCTTACTCATAAAGCCCGAAGATAAGCGCATATGCGTGAACATGCCAAGCATCTGCTCGTTTGTCCGTTGAAGGAAGCTGTTTCTATCGCCTGCAGTGGCAAGGCCAAGCGAAGTGCCAGGCTCGGAATCAGAGTGCTGCTCGCTATCGCTCTTGTCACTCTTGGCATCCTTACTCTTGCGTTTTTCAGCCTTCCCTCCGCGTGTCTTCGCTTCTTTTTCTCTGGTGCGACTGCTTTCCGTGGCCGACATGCGACTGCCAGGAGCGGTAGAGCTAATGCTTCCGCTTGTAGTGGCATAATGCATGGACTTTCTCTTGGGCCCGAACAAACGGGAAATAGCCCTGGCGCGGTCTCGAGCATCCTGCGAGTCTGCCTCTTCTTCGTCTTCCTCCTCCGTGTCTGTGTCAAAGTAGCTGACCTGTGGCTCGGCGACAGTCATAGACCTCGGCGTGGCTTTGTTGCTAGGACTCCAAGGAAGTAGACTGCACTGGTAGGCCGGCGGTGGCGGTGGAGGTGGCGACAAATGCGATAATGGGGTTAGGGGCAGGGATTTGGTATTGGCGGTAAGTTCCGTTGCGGGAGCATTGGAAGAAGATAGAAGATTAGACGGGACAACCGACGAGTTTGAATATGGCCTCACTGGTTGCCTCACTGGTGTATGGGCCGTCTCAACTGGTTGACTGAGATGTTTGGGATGCGGTGGACTGCGGTATGGTTGGAAAGGGGACATGTGAACGTGCAGATTAGACTGGGATCCCGAAAATAGACTGTTGCGTGGAGTGAACGGAGGGGAACATGTAGTGGCTGTCGATGAGGCATGACCTTCAGTATCAGATGAGGAAAATGAAGAAAACGGGGCAGAAGAGACGGAAGAAGTAGTGCTGCCTGCTGAAACCTTTCGGGAGGAAAGCATAGCAGGCGAGGGTGATTGAGTGGTGAAATCCATGGCGTTGGGTGATTTGGGCATTGTGATGGTGCATGAACAGGTGTTGAGAAGAGCAGCAGAGCGTGGGCTTTTAGGCGTCCCCCATGGGGTCGAGAATCCGGATCCCATTTCGTTGAGTGAGTCTGGAATGCACAAAGATGTCATTCTTGAGCCAGCTGCCAAACTTGGAGAGGGATGCGTTGATGGAACAGAGGAGGCAGCAGATAAAGGCCGAAGACTTAGATTTTCAGAACAGAAACTAAAAGCCGGGCTGGGTGGCTCAATGTCTGATATATGGGCCGGAATTGCAGCAGCAAGAGTAGGCGGCTGTGTGGGCACAAATGGTAGCGTCAGTGGTAGTGACAAGCTAACAGTATGGCAGTCGTTCTGGGGCTGCACAGATTGGATCGAAGTCTCACTGTGACTGCTGTCACAACGGCAGGAGGGGTCACGTTCAGTGGGACGTTTATACAGAAAGACGCTGTGACTGTAGCCAATGAGTTGTGTTTGTGCTTGTGCCTGTGTCTCGGTCTGTGTGAAGGTTGATGTTTGCAGGGAGAGAGGAGTAGGGTTTGACTGAGCCGATGGGCGAGATTGAGGGGAAGAAGAAGAAGAAGAAGAAGAAGAAGGAGAAAAAGAAGATGGTAAAGAAGGAGAAGAGACGAAGGGAGTGTGCACTACTTCTGCATTTTCGTTTTCTGCTGCTGCTTGCATCTGCTCTGCACCGGGGACAAGCTTTGTTTCATATTGCCTGCTGAGCTGGTGGCTGACAGTGGCTTCTAATTCTTGCTGCTCCTCTCCCACCAGATGCAAGCCTAAATTTACGGTGGTTTCTTTTTCTTCCCCGCCTTGTTCTGGGCATGTAGCATGGGACAAAGACCAAGCAGAGAAACGAGAAGAAGTAGAAGCCCAGGCAAAACGCGATGACTGGTGCGACTGTAGCTGCAGGCGCGTCGTTGTTGCAGAAGCTGCTGCTCTAGCGTAAGGCAAGCTGCAGCCTCCTTTTAGCAAAGGCCCTGCAGGTAGCCGGGCCTCATCGCAGGCGTTAATTCTAGCCGTAGTAGCAAAAGGGGATGGAGGGGATGGAGGGGATGGAGAGAAAGAGGAGAGACCAGCATCTGTGCCAGTTGCAGTGCTAGGAGAGCCCGTCGTTTCCGAGAATGCCCGGGCTGTCGGAGATAACCACGACGGTGGCAAAGGAACAGACATATATGGTGAGCAATCAAACCCTGTGCCATCAAAGACAAGAGCCTGTGGCCGCGGTAGCGTTGTGCGTGGTTGCAGGACAGAATATCGAGACACAGGAGAAGAAGTAGGCCTCTGCGGCAAAGACGACAATAGAAACGACGGAGATGGCAGAGGCGGTAAAGATGACGGACTCAGCGTAGGGAGAGGCTGGTTTAGGGCTGCTCGGTCTGCATCATCTGCGCTAGAGCTGGCTGAGTTGGATTTGCCTTGCTGACGATTGTCCTGCTGGTTCCCGCTCGGCGACAGAAGAATCACCTTGTTTTCATGCTCGTACAGCGGAAATTCCGCGGGTAATGCGGTAGGCGGTGAACACAGCTGAGTTATGCCTCTATTGTCTTCGCCATTGTTCTGATAGCGTATCTGTTTTAAACACGCCTGGCTCTGGTCGAGAATGGCAGGAACAGCCTGTGCGACAGAGATAGGGTCTTGTGGAACCATGGAAGAGAGGTGGGGCAAAGAAGTGGGAGGTGCGGAAGAAGAGCGGGGGAAGGCTGGAAATACAGGGGGGCGTCCACTAAATACAGGGGTATAGCTACTAGATATAGAGGCCTGGCCGCTGGTGTCGGCGTTATATCCTGCTACTACAGAGCCTCCTTGGCCAGACCCCTGAGTATCAGCGCCTATCTTGTGGTTGTCCAGCACATTACCCGACGATGCCAAGCACGCATACTGCCTGCAGCCGTCGGCGATACCACTCTTTTTACCGCCTTTCTCACTGGTATTTGCGGTGTCTGTTGTGTCTGTAGTGCTGGCGGCCACAGAGAGCAAACTTGCCCTCCTAGCCAACGTGACAGCAATGTCGCGCGAATGACGCACTGCACTGCGAAGGGTTGGTCTTGGTGTGCCAGAAGAAGAGCCTGAAGCCAAAGACTTGGCGGTTTGGGAGGTGACTGGGTCGAGTTTCTGTGCCTGTGCCTGTGCCTGTGCCTGTGTCTGTACCTGTGAGCGCGGGAGGTTGGACGTTTGTGGAAGAGGCTGGTGGACGTAGCTATTTGAGGACTGGTCAAACGAAGGCCCGGCAAGTAATAGTGATCTTGGCTGGGGGCTGGCCGGTGTTGAAGAGACCATAGTTGGCTAGTACTATATGCCAGTGGCTGAAAGTTTACAGGAAACTTAATTAAAGCAGGTCTCACGAATAACACGGGGGAGAGATAATGAAAAGCCACAAAAAGAAAAAAAAAAGGAAGCAAGAAACGAGATGAAAAAGAAAGCCTTCGCTTAGGCCCAAGGAGAAGCGAGTACAGCCAGTTCAAATACAAATACATTCTCAAAGAAGGATTTGGCGTCGGTGTTGTGTGTTGCACATTCACATCTTGGTATCCTCTGCTCGCCCGTGAAATGAATACAAGTATACGAGCCAGCGTCGTAAACTCGTCATCAACCAGGAGCGGCAGCTCACATGCTGATTTGTAAGTCCTAGGTCACCACGCCTTGCGTGATAGTTGAATATCATATCACATCAAAAGACAATGAGAGAACTTGTAAGAAGAGGAAGGGGGGGGGGGGGATGAGGAGGTCACAAGCTCGAGTCCATGACGGGGCACAGCGGGCGCGGGCGAAGGACCCAGTGGTGCCTGTTCTTCCCCTGCGGTCAAAGTCAGTGCAGTGCTAGTCAGTTCCGTGGGCCAGAAGTCGCAATCTTTCTTTGTTCTTCTCATGGCCGTTGTCGCCTGAGCCATTCTCCCATTGGCGGCCTTTTTTGAGACCTGAGTTTGTCCGTCCTGGCTCTTCCGCGTCCTCTTCATCCTCCTCGTCCTCTTAGTCTCCAAGCTCAATGCAACCTCTTTTTCTAGGTCATGTATTCAAATGTTAGACAGATGCCTCTGGTCCTCAGGCAAATTAGCCGAAGATTTGGACTCGAGACTTGAGATAGCCAAGCCGCCTAGTCTGCAATTCTAGGGCACGGCATTTGGATAAAGCCAAGGAAGGGAAAGTGACTCCAAGGTCAAAGAAGATCCTGGGAAGCAAACAAGATTCAAAGACAGTCAGTGGAAAAAGAACAAGATCTAGCCTGCACAGAAGCGGCATGAGAAGAAACGAAAGGAAAAGGAAAAAAGACCATCAAACAGGCAAGGGTAGGGCTGCCAGTGCCCTACTGACCTGGCTTCTGCCGTGCCTTTGTCTCTGGACATGGCTCTGCCATTGGCTAGAGCAGCAAGAAACAAGCGAGAGCAAGGACCGGGGAGAGAAAATATTTCCTATTTAGTCTTGGTATTGGTCCTGGTCCTGGCTGACTGTTGTCTCTTTTGGCCTATGGCGTGTTTTTCTTTATCAAGCGCACAGAATAAGACGACAGGAGACAGACTGACGATCGAGGACTCAGACTCATCAAAGACCCGGAAACATACCAGACTCAAAGGCAGGCCAAAGTCCTAACAAGAGGCAATGGACACGAGCCGTCCAGAGGCTAACCTAGCCGCCTTCCAAATAGATGTGACACTTTGCGGGTCTCTTCCTTGTCCAGCCTGTCTTTGCATGTCTTTCATGCTTTAACATCTTAGTGTTCTCCCGTCCTTTTGTCCTTCATGTCTTGCCTGTACTTTGTGTCCGCAAGACGATACTGGTTCTTTTGCTGCCGACAAGCCTCTGCTTAGCCTTTTCTTGTGCCATGCTGTCAGCTCATGTGCAACTCTGGACGTAGTAGTGTAAAAAGGGCTTTTGGAAAATAGAAAGAAGAAAGAAAAAAAAAAAAAGATAAAGAAAACACCCGGACAAACTCTCTATGAAGTGCGAATAAATCACCCCGCTCCTAACATTCTACCTCGTCGCTTCTCTTAGCTATCATCATCCCGCTTGATTGGTAGCTCTCGTGCACCCAGATCGGGGGAATTCAGCGTCCGGATCCATTCTGTCTCAACACGCACAAAAATCCAGGCAAACCGCCGGAACACCTCTGCCAACTGTAGTGCATATATAGTGACCTCATAGTCACTTACATGACTCAAATGTGGACTCAGCTTGACAGACCATGTCAGCCTCAGCACGAGGTCCATCCCAATCACCACATAGTAAACCCCCACTGGTTGAAAGAATCGCCGCGAGCGGAGTCCCCACGGATACTCCTTGGAAACTCGACGGTCATCATCCAGTAGCGTTAAATCCCAATCCTTGGTCACATCCCACCAGAAAGAGTACAATGAGTTGAACAGTGCAGCCATGGCCCATAGCTTATAGTGCCAATAGCTTGGCTCTGCCTTTTGTAGTGAGCTAAAGAGGATCACTGGAAACGCACTGGCATACTTGGCTGCGTTCGCCAAATGCTGGCCGCCCCACCCCGTCGCCTCACGCCGTGGACCATTTCGCACACGTACATACTCAATCAAACATTGTCGTAGACGGATACAGCTGGGGAATGCCAGTACAATAGGACCAAACCAGTCACCACCACATGCGCGATTGGGCACGGCTGTTGCTGACGGCCATGCACTAAACATGCACGCGCACACCCATACGTCAGCCAGTACTTTAGCATATGATGTCAGGACATCGGCCAACAGCACATCGCCAAACTTGCCGTGCTGCGGTTGTGCAAGACCGCCGACAGCAACACGACGGAGCATTTGCAGAAACCGGCGACGGCCCGAATTGGCTAGCCTTGATCCCTGTGGCACGGGGATTACAAAGGCTGCTGCAAGCAACCCCAGATACGATACGGCAATCCAGTCAGCAATGAGCACACGCTCTGGATCGCCTCGAGATACAGCCCAGAACAAAAGCAGGGACATCAACGTCATAATTGACAAGGCAGTGGCAAATCGATATGTCGAGGCATGATGTGGTAGATCGGTCGACAATGAGCGAGAGGGTCGTGGGGGATAGTGTATTAAGCGGGGGACGTCGATATTGAGGAGACTTAGGTAGTGCAAGTTAGCACCCCATGCCCACGCGCCTAGAGAAGGGACATAAATGTTAGCGGGATTTAGCAATGTATCAAAACTTAGAAGGTCTATTGTTGAGGCCGAACGGTTGGCCAAGGCAGAAGTCAAGCCTCGTGAACCATTGGGAAGGACTTACCCAATACCACAATCAACCCAATTCGGTACGGTAGTGGAAGAACAATATTGATCCATCCAAAAGCGGCTGTTTCTAAAGCCACGGCTTCCGCTTCAATTTCCTGGCTCAAATCGTCGGCCATCGTTTATCGTCGAAGCGTGCGTGCTTGTTTTGTTGTCTCGTGGCTTTCTTGTCGCCAGCAGCCTACTATATTGTAGTGTATATCAGGTGAGCCCCCTTCCAACTGTCAATCAGCACCGCCTGAAAATATAGTCTCGATTCTTAGAAAGGGGCTGTAGATTGTATGCTGGTTAAGGTGTTGAGAGCTTCCATAACCGATCAAGGCGCTTTGAGCTTCTACTTCTACGTGCGCCAAAGTAGCTGTAACAGGTTCCTGCGCCACGCTGGCTTTCTATAAGTGTGGCGCTGATAATGTGGCGTTGACTAATCGCAGCAAGGGGCCGAGGCTAACTCACAGGCAAAGACTAACACAATATCCATCAACTGCCATCGCGACATAATCTATATACACTTAATATTAATACTGCTGTCATCATAGTCACGCTTGTTTCTTATCTATTAAATATACCCGCTATTCAACTGCGCCTCTAAAGCCTTGCTGCAAAATGCCTCTCGATATTGAATCCGCCACCGCTCCAGCGTCTTCCTCCCCACCAGCTGCACAAACGTCGCTCACATCACTCACATCACTCACATCACCCAGTGCCGAAGCACCACTATCAGCTTCAGCTTCTTCTCTTGGATCACAATCTAGCTCCGATCCAGTCTCAGCCATTCTGTCAAATGCGCGCTCCAGGGCTTCTTCGCCCGCCACTTCTCCCTTCCCCTTTGCCGCAGCCCCAGATGTCATCCGTGCCCATCAAAAAGATGCCTATTTCCAAGGCCACCTCGCGAGCCAGATCTCCGGCTTACACCGCCTTCTCCTTGGCGCGCGGTCAGCCCACAAATGGACCACCGAGATTGAGACCGCCGCTTCGCTTCTCTACCTATCTCTGACCACGCTTCTCGGCAACCGCACCCTCGGTGAAGAATACTGTGATGTCGTCTCTCTCCACGCCCCCACCGGAACCTTGCCTACTCTACGTCGCCGCGCCGTCTATATCGCCTCCTCCGTACTCCTCCCATATGCTGTGACCAAGGCTCTACCCTCAATGCGCGCCCGCGCTCGCGCTTTCATTGTTAACAAACTTGCGCGTCTCCCCCCATACAATTTCGAAGCCCGTGTATGGCGCTACCTCGGCACACATCTCTCGACAATTCTTAGTTCTGCTCCAGCGCATGCTGTTGCTCTGGCGCTTTTCTACTTTAGCGGCACGTATTACGAGACAGCCAAACGCGTTTTCGGCCTACGCCATGTCTTCACACATAAGGTTGCCCAAACGCCTGACCGTGCCGGCTATGAGGTTCTTGGCGTTCTGCTAGTCATACAACTTGCTGTGTCCGGCTGGATTCATGCTCGCCAATTGATTACTGGGTCAAGCGATGACGCCGATGCCGAGGCCGCGCTAGCAGCTGAGGTGCGCGCGGCTCAGGCTCGAAATGGGCTTGGCTCTGTGTCCATGTCTCTAGGCGCAGGAGATGGTAGCAGCACGACGCTGGCTAACGCTCCCGCAGATCTAGCCGATATTCTTCTCGGCACTGCATCCAATTCGTCGGCCTCGGCCAGCACGACGCTAGCTCTACAAACACCAGCCGCTCTCACACCGATCACTGCAAATAGCTCATCAGCGAAGCTCGATATCTCGACTATCACACACACGCCTCTGCTCAACACACCGCACTATTCTCTTGACGACGATAAAACCATGGCATATATCTCGGGCATACAACAGCGCAAATGCACACTGTGTCTCGAGGCATTACGTGATCCGGCAGCGACACAGTGCGGCCATGTGTTCTGCTGGACTTGCATTTCAGATTGGGTCAAGGAAAAGCCTGAATGTCCCTTGTGCAGACGAGCGGCCTTGGTACAACATGTGCTGCCGTTGCGCGCAGCAACAATCGAGACCTAATGAAGAAAGAGCATGCTATTTATCGTAGGGTTAGTGTTTTGCTTTGGGTTATTGGATCTGTATTCTGAATTTCTCATCCGTTTTTTTTTTCTTCTGTCAAACCATACATTCTTACTACTGAACTTATTCAGACTACTTACCATTCACAACATTGATCTGAAGCAATACAATACCTACTACACATCGCCCCTCCCCTCTTCCTTCAGCTCCCTTCAAACGGGTGCCAATTTTCTGAGAGCTACCAAGAAAACAGTAAAAAAGCAACAAGACTTACATGCGTAACGATCCTGAAATCCGCCAAGGATCCAGCGCTAAGAGAAAAAGAAGCACGAACGGTTTCCAACACCAGCTTTCCCAGATTATTATCTTTGTTGATTGGATTTCATATTCTGGCTTGTGCAACTCTATTTACTCTTTCTTTCGTTTTCGCCTCATTTATCGGCGCTAAAAGCTGCGAGGCAAAGTAACGAAAGAAAGAGTAAGGTGAGGTAAGGCAAACACAACAAAAACAACATTTGATTTGATGTAAATCGAAGAGAGGACAGGCGTTGGAATGGTCCACAAGGAAATGAATCAACGTACAAGTAATGTGTACTAAAGGGGGGGGAGGGGGGCATGTGATAGCACCATATAACTTGCATCGTGTAATAGGATACTTTAGCACATCAGGTTATCCTATCCGCCTTCCAATATTTCGTCTGTCACCTGTCTATCACTCCATAGTACACAGTCTCGTGATAGTGTAGCAAAAATGTGCAATTCAATATTGAATAACTATGAAGAACCAAATATAGCAAAATCGTCACATAGCAGCAAATACAGCTCCCTTTCCTTGACAAGTTTCAACCCCCAACTATGATCCTGTCGACCGCCGCCGCTCTCGGGTTCACCGTCCAAAAATACAAAGGAAAAAAAAGAAAAGAAAAGAAAAAAAAAGAGAATTGCGACCAATGAAGATTGTCATATAAATCTAATGCACCTTCTCTCTACCCCTCTCTGGTGTGCGCCTGTTGACAAACAGACGCTCCAGGTGAAAGGGGAGACAGAGGCACCTATAGGAAAACTAACCCAGGGAGAGAAGAGCAGTGGATGAGAACCCATTCCCAACACGAAAAGAAAACACTTTACCTAGTTTGAAGAGGAACAAAGACAACGGGGACAGGATAGGAAGACAAGGGAAAGAAGAGAAGAAAGAAACATAAGAAAAAGAAAGGCAGACTGCCTCAGCTGTAGATCCAATCCAAATAACGAATAAATTACAGGGAAACCAAAAGAAAAAGAAAAGAAAAAGTCGAAGAAACAGCAGTTTCACAAACACCGCAGCGAAGCAGAACGCCCATGATCCATCCATCCATCCATCCAATGAAGTGTGAAATCAAATCCCAGGAAGTCCAAGAAAAAAGGGAGAAAGAAATGGAACAAAGAAAAAACGTAACAGAGGTATCGCAAGGTATTAGGTGTGTTGGTGGCAGGGAAGAAAGATATAATGTCAATCAGGTAGAGAAAAAAAAAAAGAGAAAAGAAAATTGAGGAATAAAGCCCGTCACTTAGGCTGCTTGGAGCCGTAGCCGTAGAGAACAGAATGAAGTGGCGAAAAGATAATAAAAAGAAAAAAAGATCGAGTCATAAAATTTCAATGACTATGTCAATCATGATGCATATGATGATGTTGATATGATGCGTTGTAGACGTAAATGTCAGGATGGAGAGCGTGAACCAAGGTTGTGCGTGTATGCGACCAAGGTGAATATGCTAGTGCCATACATGTATGCAAATAGCATATGCCAGCGCTGAAGACAACTATATTATGAAGCAGAATAACAAGAAAAAATAGTCTCTCCGCTTAAGCTGTCTCGTACGTTGGAGTTGTGTCATGCCCTGTCCTGCATTGGCCAAAGTTTTTTTTTTGTTGTTTTGGTTCGAGATTTTTTTGTTTTGTTTCATGCGAAATCATTATGCGTGAAGTACCATCTTCAGGGCGTAGTGAATGCAATCCAGAGATTTGGATCCAAGGCTCGGTGGCACCTTTACTACTCATCGGGAACAAACACAACAATTTCACCCCGGTCGTTGCGTCTGAGTCGCAGCATCTTGAAAAGCTCCTTGTCTTCCAAGACCCTGTTAGAGCTCCTCTTTTCTTTATTGAACTCACGGTGGTACCGCTTCAGAGCCTTGTGAATACTGTACCCATGCTGACTCTCGCTATCTTCGACAATCCCAAGAAAGCATTTAGCACGACTGTTGTTGTATAGTACGACCTGGCCTTCGCCGCCCGGGCCCTTGTCGGACTTCTTTTCAAGGTCCTTGTTGTACTCAATGAGCTTGGCAGCAGTCTTCTGATGGTGCCTATGGCGGTGGCTGCTGCTGCTGGTCTTCTTGGGGGAAGACTCCTTGGGCTTGGATTTTGACGAAGAGCGAGTCTTCTTGGCCTTTGGTGAGCTGGACGCAGACTTGGACTTGGACTTCGATTTCGATGTGCCCCAAATGGCCTCGAGGATTCCAATATGCTGCTTGGACTTCTTGAGAGGGCTAGAAGGAGAATGGCCATTGGTGTCACCACCAGAGTACTCAGGCGAAGGCGGCATGGCAGATCGCATGAGACGTCCCATGTTGACACTCAAGCCAGTGTGTAGAGTAGGGGTATTGGCCATGCCAGTGTCGATGCTATCCACATGAGGTCGCTTGCGCTTCTTGTCCGTCTTACTGCCTGGATCCCTATGCTTTGAGGGCTTGTATGGTTTGGGCGCGGGGGTTTCAAAAGATTCGGCGGGAGGCACCGGAGCAGGAGGGGGAACTCTTAGGGGGGCCGCGGCATCATTGCGCTCGGCAAGAAGGGTATCATTCTCGTCATCATGATCCGGGTCTCGGAAGCGGACTAGTTCGTTATCTTTGCTAACAGTTGAGGCTGTCGGGGTGGCTTGACCAACAAAGTAGTCAAAAACATTGACTGGCGCATTAGCAGACACGGCGCGAGGAACGGGAGCTGAGGGAGTGCATTGGAGAGATTCAGAAGCCTGATACTGGCGCAGATGTTCGGGGACAGGAAGGGATTGAACAGCGGCCATTTCGGTGTTTTGGGTGTTGCGCGAAGGTGTGGCAATGTCTTGGGAGTTGTTCAAGCGCTGCTTTTTGTTCTTGTTTTTGTACAGAGAGCCTTGGTATTTCTGGGCTTCACTAATACAACTCTGTTGAAAAAAACGGGCAAGTCAATACGAGTGAGCGTGAGTGGTTGACGTGAGTAGAGTGAGTGAAGGAGAGTTTGGCTACTACCAGCGACCAGCAACTTGTAGTAGTAGTAGTAGTAGTAGGAGAAGAATGAATGATTTGGATTGTGGGTGTTTTGTCTGGGACAGTGGGGTCTAACACAAACAAGAAAGGGAACAAACAGGGAAGGACAAGGAGACCAAGATGCAAGATGCGATGGACATGGGAAGGGTTAAGAAGGAAACTTACAGTGTGGGTTCGATATTCAAAGCCGTTGAAAGTAGTCATGCAATCAATGCAAGTAAAATAAGCCCCACGGCATTGGTTTCGATGCGGGTCAAGCTTCTTCTTGGTCAAGATGTCACCGCAGTTCTGTGGATTTGGATGGCTCGGAGCTTTAGTGTTAGAGAGTTGAGATTTGAAACGAGGATGAGTGCGAAATGAGGTAGTAGTGGAATGCAAGAAGCAAACGCTTTAAGGGTTAGGTGGGTACGACTTTGGTCAAGGAAACGAATGATAAGAGAATGGGTTGAAGAAAAGGAGGAAGAATAAGAACTTTTGGGGGTCAGGAGAGGAGATGATGATAGAGGAAGAAGGGGGGAGAATGGATATGTTATGTGGTCGTGTAGAATGCTGTAAAAAGAAATGATGATATTGAAATAGAAGGGGGAAGGGGTGGGGGAGTATTTGAGTCAAGCACAACGCCAATGCACTGGTAGCATAAAAGAAGAATAAATCTTGGAGAAGAGGAATAGTGAAGCAGGGAAGAGAAACGGGGAGGGAAGTTGAGGATGAGGCGTAGAATGGCAAAGAGCGGGATCCCGTGCACGATATATAAAACAGAAAACGGCAGCACAAGCACATGTGACAGAGCTAGCAACTGCAAGAACAAGACTTTAGTCTGGGGCAGAGAGACAGTGCTAGAAAGAAAACAGAAGAGAGTGAGAGAGAGAGAGAGACAAAGCTGCAGAAGAGAAAAAAGGAGGAAAAGGCATGGTGAGGTAGATAGAGGAGGGGAAATTGGCACCTAGTTACCTCTGCAGTAGGGGCATGGCCAAGAAAGGAAGAAAGAGGACGAAGGAAAGAATAAGGGCGTATGTGCTTTAGGGAGGGGTGGTTCCTAGGATATTCTAAGGCCGCCCCTCTTCGGACCCAAGGCAGCTGGCTAGCTAGCTCGCAGCTCGCTCTCAGAGAGCGGGTAGTGCAGGCTTCTTGGGTCAAGGTCCTCCCTCACCTTGTGAGCCCTTTAGGCCTATTTCAAGCCCTTTGGAGCTTGAGACCTGCCTATACTTGCAGTCATGGGCACAGCTGGTTAGAAAGGCCACCCGCCCTCTCAGCACATAGCTCCGCGCGTATAGCCCCGCGAATGCTGTTCTTTTTTCGATTTCACAAAGTGCAAGACAATGAATACGTGATATGGTACAGGTGACTCTGCACGTCTGGGCATACGGCCAATGCTGACTGACATACAAGAATAACCTGCATTAATGGCGGGAAGAGAAACCATGGCCAATGGGTAAGGGAACAGGATGAGATAAGCCCAAAAAGGGCCAAGAAAACAGCTGATACCAGGCGCAAACTATTATCGCCAGGGGCTCATATTGGGGAGTTGGTGACAAGGGAGGGGAGGGGAGGGGCATGAGGGCAGGGTGGGAAAAGAGACAGATAGCCTGAGGGTTCGTCAGTCAAGCAAGCAAGCAAGCCTAGTCATACCCGGCATTGCCCTCCTGCTGCCATGACACAAAGACTGTCACGACATCTGAGGTGGGTGAGCACATCAAGGTAATGTAGGGTTGAAATCAAAGAATGGTATGCGGGATACGGGATACGGGCGGATGCAGACTATGAAGAAGGCGAGACCAGGGCTGAGTGAAGAACAAGCAGGTGGGGGGGGGGGGGGAAGAGATAGGAAGATTGAGGTTTGCAGCAGTGTTTCGAATAGAACAAGCAGCCAAGAATGAAGGCTTCAGTGCATCCCACGCAAACAACAACAAACAGCGAGCTTGGAGTGATGCAGGATGGACTTTGGGAAGTTGTTGTGTGCTGTGATATAAGCTGTACCTATCTTATGTTTCTGGGCAGGCAGATGCATGTGCAAGTAGTGGCAGTGGTAGATGGTTGGGAGCAGTGACAATAGCTGTGGTGATAGTGCAGGAATGTGATAGGGCAGTGGTGGAAAAGACCAAGGAACGGACCGGAATATAGGGCATGACAAGACATGGCAAGGCAAGGCAAGGCAAGGCACAGCAAGACTTGGACTGAGCTGAGCCGTACTGAGGGAAAGACAGCCATACAAGCAAGCGATGTCAAGCTGCGAATGGCTTCACTCACACGTGTCGTCTTCTAGATGAGGGAAAACTTACCTCGCAGGAAAAAGATACCATGGTGGCGACAAGGCTGAGGGAGATTCAGCAGTAGCAGCAGCAACAAGACGAAAGTTGAAGAATAAAAAGCGTGTACGATTAGGTCAGTCAGGCCCTGACACGGATCCGTAGATTGGGCTGCAAAAAGAAAAGAAGATTTTTATGGAGGAGTCTCGGACTTGACTTGGGAGAGAAGCTGTCCCTGTTCCGCCAAAGTTGTTGAGGCCTAATAATGGACCGGGGTCAGATAAATCAGGGAACGCCTTGACCGAGCGAAAGCAGAAAAGAGCGACAGAGTGAGAGAGAACGACAAAGAGGACGACCAACTGAGGCCAGGGTTTGTTTGTTGCTGCTGGGTTAAGAGTTATTATTCTCTTTCAGTGTGCCTTAGCTGCGATGAAAGAGATGGGTTTGAGGACAGCTGAGGCGATGGTGATGTTGACCCTCTTACGGTGTATCGAATACTCTAACGACTGGAGATCTGCGATTCAAGACTTTGACAGATAAGAAAAGAAGCAGCAGCCTGGATACAAAACGCAGGCGAGACCGCTGGAAACAAAGAGGTAGGGAAACCCGATTTACTCTACTGTTTGGGGGTGGGCGGGAGACAAGACGGTGAGGAAACAGCAAGGAGAACAGCTAGCGAGGAGAAAGAAGACGGTGGGGGGTGGCCGGGGGGGCGAGTTGGGGGAGAGGGGAATGAGGCCTAGAAGAAAGAACAGCAATCGGGCTTCAAACGAGATGAGAAAAGAATGCTGCCGGTGATGAAGATTGATGACGATGATGAGGATTTTGATTTTCCTTTTTTTTTTTTTTTGCTTCCTTGCAGCGACACGAGAAAAAAAATATATATTAAAAAATATGGCAAAGTAAACAAAAACAGAAGGAGGGAAAATTTTCAACAACACACCCCCATAAAAACAAAGGCCTGGACGACGCGCTTTTTTGTGGGTACAGGTAAAAGGCTGAATAGAAAAAAAAAATAGAAATAAAAGATAAAAAAATAGAATAAAGTCCCTTTCCACCTTCTACCTGTGAAGACTCTGGCAAGGCTGCGCAGAATTTTTAGAATCACGATCAGGGGAAACCCAAGCTGTCACTTTTCCCTCTGCTCATTCCTTCTTTCCTGCTTGCTCTGCCAGTGGCAAAATCTCTAAACTGACAGCCGCTTTAGTGGGTTTCGCAGCTAACTCTAGTGGGCTACAATGGACTGATGGACTGCAGTGGTATTGAACCCCCATCCCACTCCATTACTGGACCCAATGCTGCGTAGTGCCAATTTTGACAGCCTACAGAGTACAGAACCTCTTGCTTGGACTGAAGCAGGTCTGGAAGCCCAGAGACATTAGGCTATGCTTTATTAGGACCTTCTTCATTAGCATCCTCCATCGCCTAATATTTCTTGTCATACAAGCAAACTCGCTCTAAGGATTGTTGGTACGTCATTGCAGCTTGCTTGTCTATGTTCGCATTATCATTTGCGTCACCATCCTAGGCCTAGGGTACGACCAACTACATATCTCGCTTTCTACACGTCGAGTCCGCTATAGACGAGACGACAAGCAATATAGAGCTGATGACGCTATCATCTAGTCACTCATTGATGCCCCGCGTATGTCTGCATACAGGCCCTTCTGCTTCGCCTCTTCTCCCCTCTCCTTTTTCCTCTCTTCTTCCCTTTCCCTTCTCCTCCGCTCCTCTCATTCTCCCTCTCAAGGCCTTCCCCCCCCACCCCTTGCATCAGCCCAAAACCCACCCCTAGTCGTAAGACATGGCATCTAAATTGATACTGATAACAAGGCCGTTCGCCGTTGGAAAAATTTTAGCAGCAACTCAGGGCAAGCCAAGCCTCCCACAGCCCAAGATCTCAGTGCTTTCGTCCTCCCGACAAATGGCTTATCGACACACCTCTGTAATCTCGTGTATGTACGAAAACCTCATTGTGTCCAAGCTTTATCTTGTCACCCTTTTCCTCCCGATATATCTGCCCTGCTCACACACACACACACACACACTTGGGCGCATCACAGGGATAGTTGAAGGTGTAGTAGATGTGCCTAACCCTGGTACCTCCGCGCCTCTCAGCGTCATAAACCCTAAACTGCATCCTGTTGACAGCAAAGCCCCTCCTCCTCTTATCATCCCCGGTACTGTCCAATTTCCGAAGGACAGCCTGGGATCTATGCTCCTCTGCATCCTCTTTTTTTTTTCTCTTCTTTTCTTGTCGTCGCATGTATAGTCGTGAGCGAAATATAGGAGGACAAAATACAGCCGACGAGAAGTTCTCAAGGCCAAGAGCTTCTTCTCCTTCTCCTGGTCCCCTCCTACATAGAGGCTATAACACCCACGATAAGTAGCACTAGTACTTGCATACGATTTCGGACTCGTTTTCGTGCATCCACTAATGATATCTGCTCATTATGCATCTTGCAGCAGTGTGCAGGAAAGCGCCCCTGCGTCCCCATGTATGTCTGTTTTCCAGTCAGTGGTGACCATGCAACGTGATTATTTATATCTATCCTGCTTCTTGCTTCATACTAGCTTAAGGGCTTGCATCGGCCATCTTTCCCGGAAGTTTTCTGTCTTCTCCAGACGAAAATAGCAGTGAAGCCAGTCTGCTTTGGGGATAACATGTACATACTTGCAAAGCTAATCGTCTTCCCATTGCATCCTATGATCACCAATGGACCCGTCCACCACCATCTAACTCTGTTTGGCTTGGATTGGGCTCTTGCACCTGGTACAAAGTGCTAGATAGTCCTATTCTTTCCCCACCTACACTTATCTCGCTGGTCGCCAGCTGGCGTTTTGGTGTCCAGGTGCCCCGGGCCAGATGCTACTATCATCTAGACTACGAAGCCATGGCGGGGGAGGTGGGGCTTGTGGAAGGGGACGGGCGGGCCTTGCTCTCAATATTCACAACATACCCATAAGCATCTTCTGGGTCTTTACCTTTGGTGTGAAGTAATCTTGCTGAGTGAGAACTAGGGCTTGGGTCTCACCTTGGCCTTTCTCTGCATTACATCATGGAGCCATCTACTTGGCTCTACTCAGTTCCTGGACCTCCGATATACTCTCCTACTCTCATTCTCGTTCTCTCGTGACAAAGACAACCCACCCCATGTTGAGCCGAGATTACAAACGCCACATTACCGTCCTATGGTGAGGATTTCATTTGTTACAGGAGGCAAGAAGAATGAAGAACCCTCCCCCCTCCCCTCTCCAAAAAAATAGGTCATGTTACCCTCCAAATCCTTTTGGGCTGTAAATCATGAGATGAAGGAAACCCACTGCGTCGTTCCTCATTTCTTGACTTTGCAGCCCATTCTTGCCCGCTGCACGCTCGGACAAAAGAACGAAATGGAACTCCAAAAACAAAACCCTATTCTCCTCTCTCTCTCTTTCTTCGTCTGTGGCTATCCATATTTGGTCTCAGGAAGATCCTGCTGCATGCATTCAATTTAACCAAAGCTCAGGTTGCAGTGCATTCGCTCTGTCCTCTCTGCCCCTCTCGGCTTTCTCTTGCTTACCTTAGTTTTAAATCTCTTGACTTTAGACTTCTCTCTCCCCTGCTCCCTGTTCGACGGAGGTATCTTGCTCACACACCCAAATATTCCAGTTTCAGGCCAATGAGGTGGGCTTATTCTTGATCCTGGCTTTTGTTTACCATCACCCGATAGCTAACACACCATGTTTAGCCCCGGCTCTTATTAGCAAGGTCATTCGTGATCCTCGCCCCTGTTGGACATGCCCTGGTTTTGTTGCATTCAACAACAGGGCACCCATTGCACAGCCAGCATCGCCTTCCTCCACAAACGGGGTTTCTAAAATAGGAGGAGAATTGTTGTTGTGTCTGCCCCCTTGTCGTGTTCTTCCCCTCCCCTTCTCGGCTCCACTTGTTGTAGAGCCTGCTTCCATCCTGGGCCATGAAGTACCAGAAGTGTCCGTCATGTCCAAGGAGCATACATATAGACATGTACTCTGCGGTTCGGTATGCTGCTGCATCTGCACTGTACATCATCGAAGCATATGCACTAGCATGTACATATGTACACACCCCAAGGCTTGGTGCAGCTATTTTATTTGACATCTAGAACTGATTATTAAATAAACTTGGCGTCCGACGGTAATGAATCAAGAGATTGTTGCTCTTTTCATATAATCGCACCGCTGCTTCGGATTCGGACATGATAACTGCATGACAGTAGTAGGTATTTTCAGCTTGGCATGCATAGACGCATGCCGGATGTTGAATTCATGTCATGTGTATATAAGTGTAGGCTATTTCAGTCCACTTGTACTACATCCAAGTCTCTCATTCAACGCAGCCTACCGTATATAATCGTAGTGTGGTAAGCAAGTGTATGAGCAACCCTAAGAGAGATGCAGTTCTCTAATATTTGATGTCGTCATTCTCTCATGCCTCATCCCTAGTGTGCTGTATATCCCTTCCACGTATCCTATTTTGAAGTTGTACAAATAAATGTTTTAGTCTTCACGCTTACTTTTCACATACCTAGAGGTCTTTCCCCAAATCCTCACATGTCTCTGTTGTTGGGCACCGAAGCAGCACTTGAGCGCGCTGAACTTGCACCATATGGGAGGGGGGATGTGTGTGTGTCTGTGTGTATGTGCATATGTGTGATACATAAGCTGGCTCTTGAAAGTGCCATTCTGCATATGCGGTGTCTCATCCCACTCATTTCTTATCACAGTCCGGCACAGGATACCGCTCCCCGCCAAAGGAAAAAGATGCCTTATCCGCTTCTTCTTCGTTGCAAACCGAAAGAAACTTGGACGGTGAGATGCCGAGCAGGTTAATATAAAAGGTGGGTGGGTATTTTGTCAAGCATGGTGGGAATATGCATAGAGGGTCACATTCCTGTTGGCTGCATGTCTGGCTAGTTGAGAGTATGTACATGGACATGCAAATATGCAGATATGCGGCGAAATTCTAGGTCAGTGCCATGTGAATATTTCTTAGTGACGGTGAGGAAAGATAAGGCGGGAGCTTCAAAATGAATAGAGAGAACGATGCTATGAAGAAAGCTGATCGCTACCACCTAACTCATACGTGTATGCATCAGAGACCTTTTCTCTAGAGATGTCTGGCGGACGTGATACAAGCTGCTTTCTCCCTGTCCGCTCTCCCTGTCCGCTACCCCATACTTCTAACCATGAGAGGCCGCAGTTTACACAATGCGCGGCCTCATATTCCTGCATGTGTTGAGTTCTTGAGTGGCCTTTGCCACGGGGGTGTGGATAGGCCGACAGGACAAAGATGATGTGGCCTCTGGTTCTACAGGGATACCGTGTCCCAATAAATGCTTTTGGGAGAACCTCAGGCTGCTGTATATTGGCATATACTCTCATGATGTCTTATCCGATCTACATCGTTTGGCAAGTATCATATGTTTCTCCCGTGTCTTTCATCAGCCAGCCTTTTCTGAGATGCTTTACTGAATAGGGCTGTGACTCAATGCGTGGAACACAGAATTCCAAGTGGTTCTAGCCAGGCTATATTGCGAGATACAGCCGTTTTGTGTGATAATGAGAGAGTGACAGGACATGTCGTTGGGGACGGAGGGGATTCGCGCCATCAATATTTGGTGTAACCCTAAAATACCCTATGGCCACCTTGTAGCAGAGATGGCAGCTGGCGGAGCTCGCCTTTGAGTTCTGACAGTTGGCAAGTTACCGCGACAAGATTTCTCAGGGGAGCAAACGGTTTTGGCGTCCGCTGCCACGGCCTGCGGCATCTTGTTGGGGCCGTTTTGTCATTAGTTTGGGCTTGCAAGGTGGGCCCCTCTTCTCTGAAACAACAAGTTTCTCAGGGTCTTCTAGTGGATGGTGGAAGGGTCTTAACTCGCTAGTGGCTATCGGGCATCTGGGACCGTGCATAGAGGGGTTTGTTCGCACATTGCATGACTATCAGCATATGGTGATGTTTATACGGTGCAGGAAACAGAAGCACGCACTAATTTATGGACCTTGCATGGAGCGCCCTAGGCTGGGCCGGGCCATGAATTGGAGCCAATGAGAAGCTTGCTGGTCTATGGCTTTTAGCTCGTCGATCGCTGTTTCGCAGGACTCTTTTAGAAGAGTTTCCCTTTTTCTTTTTGTTTGCAGTCTCATACTGCCAAGAGATTGGCCGGGATTCAGATTATAGCGTCAAGGCGTTTGGGGTCAAGCTATAGGGGAGAATGTATGTGTGTGCATTGCGTATGTGCTGTGTGTGTTGTGAATGTGCGCGGGTAGCCTGGAGAATGCGCTGTTGCATGGGACGAAATTCGTCTGTGCTTTTCTTGCCATTCTGGAAGAGCAATGCAAAGAAGCCTAGCTGGATTGATTGGTGGGTGGTAGGTATAAGTTGGGATGGGATCATGATATCTCGTAGCCTCGTCCAACAGAACAAAAGTAAGCAGGATGGCGATTTTCTTCGCTAGGCCACCTTTCAGCCGCCCCAGTTTATCCGGTATTCTGCCGACCAGAACGTCGTCGCTTTTTTGCCGCCAAATTAAAGATATTCCAAATACCCTCCCTGGCTTCCATATCGCCTTAGCCCTTCACATGGCATAGCACGCATTCAAAGGGTTCTTCTCCTCACTTTGCCTTGTTTTTTGTTACCAGTCAAGTGTTCCTATCCTCTTTGATCACAAATTCACACTAATGAGCCCTAACCAGCTGGGGCTTAACTTGTTCCAGCTATAGCTTTAGCCTTTCTCGGACCGCCTGCTTGCTTGCTTCAATCTGTCTTCCTGTCTCGCTCTGGCCCTCCCCCTGCTCTGCTTGCAAGCGAAAGCCCTTCCAAGGCTTGCAAAGCACAAACAACAAGCCGTCAGAAAACCCTCAGGCCCTTGCTGCAAGCTAACAAGACAGAAAGACAAGTCGGCAGGCAGGCCAGTAGTAAGCGGCACTTTGGGCGTCTCTGTTTTCCTGTGCTCAGTTTCTGTGCTCTTCCTTTGGTTTCATTTATTTTTCTTCCTTCTGTTTCTGCATTTCTTTTCCTCTTTTTCTTCTTTTTCTTCTTGATCGCTCACCGCCATCGCCATGTCGTCGTCGTCTCCTACTGTTACCGACCAAACTGTGTCTCTTGCGCGGTCTGTTGCCAGTTACTTGCGGTTGCCGGCTTTGGCGTCCACGGTATGTTTGTGTACTTTCTAAAGCCACCTTAAGTCTGCCCATTTTCCTTTGATTTCTTTTCTTCTGTTTCTTTTCGCTTTTTATTTCTTCTCTTTATGTTCATTCTATCTCTCTCTCTCTCTCTCTCGCGCGCTACTCTCTTGCTACTCTCTCGCTTCCTTCTATCCGTTGTGTCTCCTAAGCCCTCCCTGCTCTCTCTATTGCGGCTTACCGTAGCAGCAGAGAGCGGGTAGTACAGAGAGTCTCTAGAGGCACGGACAAACAGATAACCAATCACCACCATTGCCATCACTACTGCTACTACCACCACCACTACTATTACTATTACAACTACTGCCATTACCATCACGACTCTACATTCTCAATTTCACAACGTCGCCGACCCACTCTCTCGAGTCGTGCGATCGCCCCTTGCGCTAAACACTTATGCTTCCTACCAGCAACAAAAGGGTAATTTCACCAGAATTCACTGTTTCTGTTCCCGCCTTGCCTTGCCTTTGCTCGTGTTTCTTTCTTTTGCCTGGACTTTGCTGCGAAATCTGGCTGGTGAACTTGGTAGCGGTCGGTAAGGACGGACTAAAAGGCCAATTGCTTGATTCCTAATAGCGCTGGTATACGTGGAGACTCACTTGGTGCTCGACTCCTCACTTCCGATTTCCAACGGATCCTCCTGCCTTATCCCCTGGCTGGACTTGCTATCTTGTGTCCCTCGTATTTGTCTTCCCTCTCACTGCATGCGTACAAACAAACACACACACACATACACAAAAACCGATCCTGTTGAACACCCACTGACTCTTATACTGCTCTCTTTTTAGGGCGTTGCTGCCGTCTTCACGGGCCTCCTCTACTTCAAGCAAAAGGCTTTTATCTACCCCTCGCATATGCCGCCAAATGCCCGAACCGATGTTCCACGCCCGTCTCAGTTTGGTATCAAGGACTTTGAAGAGCTCGTCATCCCCACTAATGACGGCGAGAAGCTCTCGGCCTTCTTCATTCGTGCCCCAAAAAATGCGCGCAATTCCCAATGTACCGTTATCATGTTCCATGGCAATGCGGGCAACATTGGCCACCGTCTACCCATTGCCCGAATGCTAATCAACTATGTCGGCTGTAATGTCTTCATGCTTGAATACCGCGGCTATGGCCTGTCGACTGGTGAGCCTGATGAGGCTGGCCTCAACGTCGATGCTCAGACTGCCCTTGACTATCTGCGCGATCGCCATGAGACGAGCACCCACCGCTTCATCATATACGGCCAGAGCCTCGGCGGTGCCGTTAGCGTAAAGCTGGCTGCACAGAACCAAAACGTTGGCGATATTGCCGGCTTGATTTTAGAGAACACTTTTTTGTCTATGCGCAAGCTGATTCCCTCAGTGATTCCCATGGCAAAGTACATCAGCGTTCTATGCCACCAGGTGTGGCCGAGTGACACCCTGATCCCCAACATTACCATTCCCATTCTATTCCTTAGCGGCGAACAAGATGAAATTGTTCCGTAAGTCTTGCATCTCAGTTTTTATGCACCCAAATGCAGCGCGAAGTCCAACTGTGCCAATTGACTAGCTAGCTGACATATTTCCTATCCAATAATTCTAGACCCGTCCACATGCGCAAGCTGCACGAGCTGGCTAGAACCCGCAAGCGTGTATGGAAATCTTTCCCCGGTGGCGACCATAACTCCAGCGTTCTTGAGGAGGGATACTTTGAGTCGATTTCCACCTTTGTAAATGAGATATCCGACGATCTGCCTATCCAGGGTACCGATGAGGAAGATAAAAACGACTTTCGCGACGAGTAGAACTTGTCGTGGCTCTGCGCTGCATCGTGATCCTTGGTAGACTGAAGACTAGTGGCGTGGCCCTTTGCCCTGCTATTGGCTAGGGAGAGATAACAGTATCAAAACCAGTACCGCCTAGATGACAACAACTGAATCAACAAGACAGATCTCCTATGAGTTTACCGTATTCATGCCTAAATATTGACCCAGCCAAACTATACATCACATCTTACACGGGCTGGCCTCACACACAGACCCATGTGTGGCTAGTCGATCTTCACGATATATATATTCTTTTCTTTTCTTTCTTTTCTTTCTTTTCCCATTTACGCTGCTTTCATGGCCATTGCTTGGAATCACCTTTCATTACTTTCATCTTTGTTTTATTTTTATTTCTGGTTATCCGGCAGGCAAATCACTGAAGCTGATTTTTGAAATATACTGTTCGTAAATAAAACTACAATCTTGCACTTATCCTTCCTTGTCTTGCTTTAATCATTCTATTTGTGTTTAATTTTGTGGCGATTTTGCCAAAGCTCTTTGCACAGGTCGAGCAATGCAATTGGATTTTATGGGAGCGATGAGACCATGGCTGATGGCAGGTTGAACGAATGATAAAGTCTCCACGTAAACCATTAGACTACCCTACCAATCATCGATAGATGACGAGAAGCGACGGATATTTTCGTATGGTGATGGTTCTAGGCGACGGAGGGGGGGCTGCTCAGTCTCGATGTTATTGTCGGTGGAGCGTAGGCTTTCGCCAGAACTGCGGCGTTCATCATATTCTCCTAGTTGTCCCACAATAGTTCGCCCCTCGTTGTGATCTTCTGCCTGTAACCTAGCGGTTTGCTCTTCGGGAATGGTGGAATTAGGAGTGGCATCGTGGCCTGCCTCGTTGTCTCCGTCATCTTCATTGATGATAAACCTATTGGCGAATCTATTGGGGGGAGCCACTTTTCGGCGCAGGACAAGGGTTTTAGATGATCGACTACTGCTCCCTGCTGTTGCATCGGCCTGGTTTTTGTTGTTCATGACAGCCGCTGCAGCTACGGCAGCCATGCTTTGGTCTCTGGCACTTCTATTGCCTAGAGGCCTTTGCCGGCCGCCAACATGCTCCCAGCCATCAATGGACGTCTCTTTGTCCCAGTGGGTCACTACAAAGTTTTCATCAGAGGTACACATGCAGACGGTTGCGGTTGGATCATGGCGATCCATGACTCGTGCAGCAACGTTTTTAATACGTGTAACGAGATGCTGCAGCGAAGATGGCGCCATCCCGGAACGGTGCGTGGCGCGGAAGTAGGCACTACTATTTTCTGAAAAGTGTGACGTGAAAATAAGATCTGGGTTAGAGGTAAGCGCCTCAGTAAGATGGTTTTCAAGCTCATCAAGTGTCATGCCAAATGGAACGTTCTTCACAACAATGGTGTTGAAGAACTTGGGTAGTTTTGAGGGCTGTGGGGTTCCTTTGGAATGTGAGCCAGTAACTGTAAGGGCCTCGGACTGCTTTTCAGCAAGCTGCGCCCGGAATTTTTCAGCCCGGGCCCGCGAGGCTTCCAATAGAGTTAATTTGGGGAGGATTGGTAATCGGCCGTCACGTTTGTAGACCATAACAGCTCGGTTAGGTTCAGGATCTTGGCTTTCGGACTTCAAACCAAGGTCAGCAGCTAGCATGTGAATAAAGGTGCGACTCGGCCTGCCCATGGGCTTGAAAAGTAGCCGGGACTCTTGAGAAACGGCAAAAGTGCGTATCTCATTCTCCTGAGATCCACACCAGCCAGTTCGCTGTTCAAACATGTCGAGTGTAGTGTCGCTATACACATAATCATCTTTACCTGCATCTGACCGTTCGGGGTCAACACCAAGCGCTTCTGCGATGGACTGGAGACGAAGGAAACGCAGACACTCGTTATCGCACTCTAAGGGCTCACGATTAGGTATAGAATCGGAAAACTTTGCTAGGCACTTGATTTCACGCTTGCGATGGCCACAGGCGCAGGCTTGCTGAATCTTCTCTTGACAAGATCTTTCTTGTGGGCAATCTGTTGTTGTGTTAGTACATAGCAACTTGAGCGGTTAAAACAGATCAAAAGAAATTGCCTACCGCGTGTTCCATGACATTTGCTCGTACAGGCATGACCGCATATATTGCGGAAGCCTCCACAAAGTTGATCACATGAAGGGTCTCCGTCATTCATGACTTCACACTCGCCCTGATGACACAACTTTTTGCAAAAGTGTTTGCTATCAACTTATTAGCACTCCAATAACAAAACGTGGCGATACTAGACTTTAGCTTACCCGCATGCAAGCATTTTGCCACATGGGAGTCCACAAGACGGCGTCCGCCCTCCACATGGGACATTTTTCATAATCTCCTTGCCGCACATGCACTCTTTTTGTACCAAATAAGGACACTTAATGCAGCTTGAATCATCGCCATGGCAAGGGTGAGCAACATACGGATGCCCACAAGTCGGTGTCCGGTGGCAAGGGCGTTCACACCGAATCTTATAGCCACAAGGAACAGGGGCATATCGAGTGGTGAATCCACATGGACAAGAAATATCATCATTTGTGAATTCTTGACAGGTATTGCAGGGTCCCGAGTGACAACCCTCTTGGCAATCATGAATTCCGCAGTTTTTCTTTTTCCCACACACGCGCAGACATATATGGGCCGCGTCAAAAAACTGGTTGTTCAGATGCATTCTGTTGATGCTTCGAGTTTGGTTGAGCCAGATTGGATTCAATGCGGCACAGCACTGTAGTTGGCATGTATGCCTGACACAGCTCATCCGTGCTTTACAAACCCGTTCGCAGGTGTGTTCGCCTTGCGACTCAGGGCATGGGAGAGTGTAACGTTGGCGTTTACAGCGACATTTAACGTCTACTAAGACAGAACATTCGTTGCAAGACCCCTCGTGGCAATCTTTCATACAGCGGTGGCCACAAGAAAGTGATTTCCCACATACGTTACCGCATGTTGAAATAGGTTCCTGACAGCTTTGGCGGACCGTTGTGGTTAGGTTTGATAGATTGACCTTCCCGCATGGACAAGTCTTCACTACATCGGGAGATAGAGGGCAGTGGGGGATTGGACAGTTGCCAGAATGGCAAGTGGCCTCACAGACATGCAAACCGCAGTCCAGAAGCTGGTTGCAAACCTTACCACAATCCCAAGCTCCTAAAAATTCAGCTCCCTTTTCAACCTCAATAAGTCCACCAACGGAAACTTGCCCGTAGTTGATGTTGGCACTCACTTTGACCTGGGAGCCACAAATGATCTCTTTTTGAGCCTTACCACAGAAGCAAATAGCTGGAATTAATTTGTCACACGGCTGGCATTGCCCTTCTTTGTGGCAGATATCTTCACATTTGTGTTCTCCGCAATTGAGAAGTTTCTCACAAATGGCCTCACAACGGAAGGAATTTGGGCGTTTTTCACCACAGCGAAGCATCTTGTGTTCTCGACCGCAGTCACACGTGAGGGTATAGCCCATGTGGGGACAAGGAGGGCATTGTGCAGCATGACAGATTTCGGTGCAGCGATGCTGACAGTTCTCTCTTTCGCGAAGGCATTGCTCTCCGCAGGAGTGTGGAGGCATACCGGGGATCTGTCTGGGATTGTTGGTTTTCCCGCACCAGCAGACAGGGAGTTCAACGTTGTGATCCATATGGGTATTGCAAGAGGCACATTTCCAGCCCTCGTCTGCATGCATGGGATCGACGAGCTTGCTGTCTTGCCATTCTTTGATACAACGGTGATGAAAAGCGGTGCGGCAAGCATGACATTGAGACCAAATTGGGGTCTTTGGGGTGATGGGGTCTAGGCAAATTACACATTGATATATGCCATTGGTGATATCCTGGTGCATTTGCTCTGTCCTGTTTTCCGAGATGGATGGGAGTGGAGTAGTGCGTTTGATTCTATAATTTTGTTAGTCAACAACTTTAATTTGGCCATTCCCTACTATTTCTCACCTGCTACGACGAGACTTTGCTTTGCGTGGATTAGAACGTTTGGATATAGGAGGTGCTTCGGAAGAGCTAGAGCTGGGGCCAGCAATAGAAGGAGAAACAAAGTCGGAACCAGGAACAAACTCGGGAGAACAAGCATTCAGAGTATTTACACGACTGCCCAAAGGCATGTTATTCCCTTGGCTCTGTTGTATATTTTTTCCTTTACGCTGATGCTGTGGTGGTTGTTCGACATCAACTTGTACGTTCTCTCGGTGGTTGTTTTTCTTCCTGCTCCGACGTCTGGGAAACTGTCGATTTTGGTGGCTGTTTGATAGGCTAGTGGCATTAGTATTGGAGGTAGTTTGAGCTTCAGGCAATGCATCGATAGAGCTTTCACCAGAACTATTTCTTGAGGGTTGCGTAGTTTTAGACGGGGCCTTGCTCTCGCTTCCTTTAGAATCAGTATTGAAGGTAGTTTGAGCTTCAGGCAATGCGTCGATAGAGCTTTCACCAGCCCTATTTCTTGAGGGCTGCGCAGATTTAGACGGGGTCTTGCTCTCGCTTCCTTTGGAATCAGTATTGGGATTGTTGGTATCTCTGCCAGAGCCGCGCCTCCTCCTGTAGCGACCGCGGGTGTTCCTCGGTTTTGGCTGAGTTTGGGGCTGGGGCGACTGGTCCGCCATATTATGTCGATGACCAGAAGACAATATATAGAGGTGATGTTGAAAACGCAAGGTTTGGATATTGGTGATTGACTTGGCTGTTACACGAGAGACAACTCCTAGAGTTTCGTTTGCCTTCGAGGATGAGACTCAAGTCTAGACTCTGAGCTACTGTAACATAGACCAAGAGGCAAATGAAGTAGTGGTTGTTATGCTAGACTTTTGCGATAACTGTAGACACAAAGCAACAATGCAAATTTTCAAACGGGAAAATGGTGAATATAATAAGCCAAATGAAGGTTGTGGAAAAAAAACCTCATAAACGGAGGTTGTATCGGTTTTTTCTTTTGAAGAGAGGAATGATGTGAGCGGGGTGGTCAGATTTCAGGGTTTGGATATGGAAAGCACGAAAATTTTGGAGATTAGAAAGATGACGATATTGGGATGAATTGAGTAGTTGCACAAGCCTTTTCAAGAGCCGTTAGTCATCAAATTAGCCCAGAATGAGCCGGAACTAACACTAAAGGATATAGAATGGGAAGTCAATAACATGAGATACCTCTCGTCTGGGTTATATAACCCTATCTGATGTAGACATTTCATGGATGGTTTTGCCTTTCGTATTGCAACCCTAAGACAAGTCTAAGGTGGAAAGCTCGTGATTATTTAGGTCTAGTTCTGCATTCATTTTGATAATGATGTAAATGCAACTGTGGTGGACTGTCTATCATGGGTAGTACACGTCTGCTATTCCCTTTTTTTAGCAAATAGCTTAGTCAGGCTTGCATTACTAACTAAACTTTGGGATGAAGATGTCACTGCTCTGCAAAGTGGTACAGTTCATCAGAAGACGACACGTCTATTGACACCAATGAACATTGGTTGGTAGTAGGTATATTACTTCAATAACTACAAGGTCCATAACAATAGCGGTTTCATCTCATGGGAAGTTTGGTACTGTACTGGCCTTACAAGCTGGGACGGCGCTTGCAACTTAATGTCTATTTGCTGTATACCTTTCTACGCGCGGGAAAAATGCGTTTGCAAATGGCGTCTTTTATGATTTCTCTATAATGCTTCCCAACAAGGCTGCTTGCCGGCCGAGAACGATAATTGGTCTGGCAACTCTTATGTATGGCGGCCCGAGCCAAAGTGGACTTGCTACCGGTCCGTACTATGCGACCTGGGCATATGCATACTGTTCCCGACTGTCCTGTATACTGGTTTGATGTGTGCTACCGAGGCCTCTCTCTGCGCCGAAAATACGTCGCTGGTGTGGCCCTGGTTCTTTGTTCTGGATGGCCTTGCTTATGCTGTTAAATAGAGTCTATGCTTGCATTGGCAGTGATCTGGTTAGTTCGGGAAATTGGCCTAGATACGATGATTACTATTCCTGCAATGTAAAGGGCTTTTTCCCGCATACTTTTTGCTCTTGTAATCTTTTTTATCTATTTCTTTCGCCTGTAACTAGCATGACGTAGTTATATTGAATCGATTTAGCTATTTATATAGTTACGTGATTTTCTAGCAAGTCTTGTGTCTCTCCAATAACCTATTTTGATCGATCTCAAACCGCTTAAATTAATACTACGCTGTTGTGATTTTGTGTTGCTTGTTATCTAAGACTCAAAAAAGGGAAACAATAGTGGAAAACGAAATGATATTGTCGTCGCAAGTGCTCAAAGGCCGAAAACAGAATGAGCCCACAATCTTGACCTCACGCTTGAAAATGTTGGCGAAATCCATAACATAGACATTCCACAATAGAAATCGGTCTTCTCAGTTCAAAAGGCACGCTATCTCCAATAAGATGTAACCCTTAGCGATAGAGGACAAGGACATTGATAAACATGCTAGCTAGCTTCACATAGTAGACTCAGTTGAAGCAAATTTGACTGGAGCCCGGCTAGAGGTGCGGGTGCGCCAAATTTTGCTTGCAATACGATTCCAAAACTTTGGCTTTCCTCCGCTGTGTGTGGTGGCTTGTGGCGTCTTTTGAGTCGAGTCCATGAGAGTTGCGCGAGTGTCTGCTTCTTTCAGCTGATTCAAGGGCCTATGAGTAGAAAGAGAAGATTTGCTTCTTAGTCGAGTCGGTGGTCGTGGCGTAGCGTTTCCGTTATCTCGCAAAGCCAAGGCGGCGGCGTCATAACCTCTAGATGGTGGCCGAGGAGTCTCAGAGACAACATTGGATTTCAATCCTTCTTCAGTCGAATCTACACTCGAAGCTGTTGTATTGTCCGTCTCTGTGGCTGATTTTAAGATTGAACTGTCACCATCATTGCTCATGGAGTTTGATTCGGCAGAACTCAAGTAAGATTCATCTGCAGAGATAGTAGAAACGCTCGTTTCTTGATGGCTATGTTGATTGATAGGTCTCAAGTCTTTTTCCATTTGTGATGGTGGGGGCTCGCCAGAGTGATGACAGCCCGGGGGACCGTGCTGATCAGGGCGACGAGCCCGACGATGCATTGGGTCATGTCGCCTGGGGTAATCTGCTGGGTAGCCATAAGGGGAAGGTCCTTGATGTATTTCAGGATACCTATACATCGGAAGCTGAGGCATAGGTGGGTGCTGTGACATAGGCGTATAGTCCCCCATGGCCATGGGATTATGGTGTTCTTGGGACTGGCGGTTTCTTCGGCGAGGTAGAACAATTGGCTCTGGAGGCGGCATATCAATAGAATCATCTTCATCAAACTGTGACGTCTCTCGTGAAAGCCTAGATTGAATAGAATTGGAAGTGGGATCTTCGTCATGGTGGCTATACGAGGCTGTCGACTTTCGCGTAGCCTGGGTAGAAGTTTGCGACATATGTTTCCGCCGAGAAGGGGAAGGGCCAAAAGGCGTACCGCCTCTACTGGGTGGCATTGGAGGGGGCATATCAGGGAAATAGCCCGGTCCTGGGCTATAGGGTGGTGGGTACATTGGCATATGAAAGCCCCCATACCAAGAGCCGTCACCACCCGGTCTTCTATAGGGGCTTGCCATGCTCATTGGATCATTGTGGTAGGGGTATGGATATTGGGGATGCTGCATGTGCTGCATAAAAGATATTTGGGGAGCTGACATATGACGCCTACTGGGAATAGAACGCATGGAGGGTGGTTGATTAGGACGAGGCGAATATGGACGGAATGGAGAAGAGGTACTGCGGACACGTGATTCCGAAGCTAGAGAAGATTGGTATCCGTCGTCCTGTATTGATTTCATTGTTAATAGGGGAAAGACAAAACCTGGGAATAGCATAGCTTACATGAGGCGGTGGAATTGCATTTGAGGGATCGTGGTTGACCCCATAGCCTATGGAAGTCTCTGACGGATGATTCGAGTAGGGCGGCATGCGGGGCCGCATATGAGAACGTCTTGGGAGCGATCCATAGGGTCCAATAAATTGTGGCGTTCCTGATCCTCGAGCACGGAGTTGACTTGGAGCAGGGGAAAACCCCCTCTCATGGGCCATGGTGTAGTTGTGACCCAGAGGAACAGAGCTAGAAGAGCGACTCTGGGTCCGTTGGGAGCTGGAAGCAGTGGATTTTGGACGCGTTGGTGAGTTATCACAAGTACCATCTACGGTGAGGAGAGGATGATTTGCTTCGCCTATAGCATCGATCAGTGACATCTCCCGGTGATCATGCTTGAGAGTTGGAGGGCGGTAGTTGCGGGGAGTGATAGAGAATAAGCCTATATCACCCGTTTCCATGGTGGTTTTAAGCATGCTTTCCAGAGAGCCCGGAGAAGGGAGAACGCCGGAGCCATTGATACCAATCTTTTGGCGACGGGGAGTGAGAGGAAGCAAGGCATCGACTTCAAGTGCATTAGAATCAATGAGAACCGAAGATGCTGCAGCCCTGCTTGGTGCTGGGCTTGAGGCCGAGGGCGCACTAAGCATGATAAGAGGGGGAAGCCGAGTCTAGCAAACACTAGAGCCCGACCAGCCCGTCATGCGCTTGGAGCAAGATTACGCACGGCCAAGCTTAGAGGGAGAAGAAAGGAAAGGGCAGCAATGGAATGCCGCTGGCAAGTGAGCGAGGATAGCGATACTTGCTAGAGCGTATAGATGGAACAGCGGTTGTAATCCTAAGTAAAAGAGATACAAGAAAATGGGTGATGAAAAGTTGCCGGCACGTAAAGATATGATTAAACAGGTGCTATGATACAAGGCACATCACATCAATCATGATGGCGTCAATAGCAGGGGAAGTAGGCGTAGCCGAGGCATCACAAGCAAGCAAGAAAAAAGAGGAGGGGAGAGGAAAGGAGGGGAGGAAAACTTGCAGCAGCCCTCAACAAAAGAGGCCAACATAGTCTCGGAAGAGCAAAAGAAGTAGTTTCTGTATTATGTGGTTGTTGATCATGATCGAATAGTAGGCTCTGGCCAATGAGCGCGTGACGGATATCTAGATTTAGCAGTTACTCTTGCGAAGCTGGGCTCGGGACACAACCAACAGACTGCAGGATGGTAAGTAAATAGGGAAAACAACAAATATAGCGCGGGAATGTATAGATACAGACACAGCAGGAAAGACACAGCAACAGCAATACGGTAAATAGTACAAGAATAGGTACAGGTACAACAGCATGAGTGCATGTGTTTACGTCTGTTCAAGCTCCAGTCTGGCCGGAACGGGGCTAAAAAGGCTAGGCAACAGGAAACCCGAAGTGATACAGACAAGGAGATGCCGAAGCACACAAACACAGAGTAAAATGATAGAGTAGAGGCATGCAGTAAAGGCATAGATATAATGAGGACGGCAAGGATGCATGGAATTTTGTATAGAAGCGTGCAACAAAGAAATATGTGAAAAGTCACGAAAGCCGTAAGAGAGAGGCTGTCCGTGTGTTTCAGTAAGACTAGTTGGTGATACTGCGGAGCAACGTAACGCAATACTCAACCGGCCTAAAAAGGCTACGAGAAAAAAGCATGTGTGGCTACGATCTCTTGTTTTGTCCTTTTCAGAGTCGATGAGATCTGTAGCCTCCTACCTTTGCAAAATTAATGGAGGAGGGGGAAGAGGGACTTGTAGAGGAAGCATTGAGAAAGCCTTGTTTCCGTCAGGACACTACATACAGCCGGATCCCGTATTTCTCGATCAAAACACACCGCCTCCAATGATAAAAAGGCGCTCTTTTTCGCGCGCAACCCATTGTATGATTTTGTTAGCGCTCTGTGTAATAGCTGCTCGAGATATATTTGGCCCAGCCACGCAATAAAACTCAAAGGTCGATGTGATCCAAGCCAATGCAGTAGCCTCTGAGCTAACTGCATGGAAAACCTTCATGTGGGCATGCTTGGCATGCACTGCCGTATGCAACTGGTGATATGTGGTCATTAGACGCCGTCTCGTTAAAGGTTCGGCGAAGGCTGGAATGAGTGAGGACATAGTAAACTGGACGTTTGGTTTGGACTTGTAGAGAAAATGGCTGACTTGGCAGGCCGGCGCAATATTGGCAACTGTCGGCCGTCCGGCTCGCGCGGCTTCCTTGATGATGGCAAGGCTGCCGTTCTTGGAAAGCTGGTCAACTACGTCGTTACGCATCGTCTGCAGCTCAAAAAAGCTCTCTTTGTCGGGACTAATAAGAATAATGGCAATCTCTTCTTCGGCCGTTGTTGGTGTCGAGGACTGGAGTGGGATTGGGTTCGGAGCAAGAGGATCTCCAGCGCCATCTGATTCGCCGTCAAAAAAGCTGACATACATGTAGAGGTAACCTTTGTTATTGAAGGCCGGGAGACAGAGTGGGATCCAGTTCTCGCCTTCGCCAGCCCTAACACCTCCAGACTGGAAAAGCATGTTAAATATTAGATGTAGGTCACTTGGATGAAGCGAGTGTCTTCGTGGGCGGATGACGCTGACAAGACGACCGCCGGCTACAATGAGACCATATAGTAACTTGTCGGACCGCATTTTAAGAAAGGCGTTATTGATGGCTAGCCGATGAGACTTGCGAATTTTTAGACACTCTAAAGACCCAAGAAGTGCCGAGGGGGAGCCACGGGTGAAGTTATCGGCTAATGATGACAGCAGTGGATCAGTCCCTTGCAAAGGTTTGCGTAAATCGGTCGAGGGACGATTGGCGAAGATATTGATGAGGGCCGGAAGGGTAAGAGTTGAAAGAATCTGCATATACAAAGCCTCCAACTGAGCGCGGAGTTGAGAATCGCTTTCTCCAAGGCGACTGATGGCTACAAAGTACAGCGGACCCTGAATGGAAATAACAAACCGGGCGTCACCGGCGGTAAATCCCTGTAGAGGGTCCTTGGATCCCTCGTAGAACGATATGATAGTTTGGACAACGCCCATGAAGCCATTAACTAAGCTAAGATCGCCATGACGACTATAGATCGGCTTCCCGGCGGACGAAAGAACCATGTAGTGCTTGAGCTTTGACTTCCAAAGCTTCATTCGAAATTCATCGGAACTATTCTCGCCAAGGCTTTGGGGTTGAGTTCGGGGACTTCATCGAATTCAGTGTCAAAGCCAGCTAAAGCGTTGTTATCATCTATATTGATTGTTTCAAAGGGTTGCACAGAGCTTGACTGAGAGCGCAGAAGGTTCCATGCTGGACTTTTCTTATTAAAGTCGCCAATCATGAGGCTGGCAATATCACCAACAGGCTTGTGAGTTGGTGCATAGCTTGCAACACTGGCAGAGTCATCAAAGTCTGATACACCTTTGGGTGTCACTGAGGCCATGACAGGCGAGGCTGTGCCACTGCGGGATCCTTCTATCGGCGTAACAGCTCCAGAGGACCGCATGGTAGAGAATGTCCCCCGAGACCCATCGGGAAAAGAAAGGGTTTGGATGTCGATGGACGAAACAGCTGTGGTTGGCTTTGGTCGCAGGTGACTTTCAGGTCTAGTAGAAGAACTTGCTGGCAGCCTTACGCAGCTTGCTGAAGAAGAAGATGAAGAGGAAGAAATAGATGGTCGTTTGCTTTTGCTCTTGGAAGAGCTGGAAGGGTCTGACGTAGAGCTCATGGCTAAGGATAGGAGTAAATACGAAGAACTCTTGACAAGGGTTAGACGAAATAGCTACGGAGGGTGGTTTGCTGCTCGAAATAAAGTAGCGTTTTTTAGCGCTTGGAATTTATGAATTAGGTCGGAGAGGGATCGGGACGACGGCGAAGCAACAGAGGTGGCCTGGAGCTATCAATCGGATGCACAAGTATGAAGGTATTCATAGTAAGCGTGGCAAGCGCATAGCCGGGTGAAGAAAGGGAAGCAAGATACTAAAGGTGCGCTTAATATAATATAGTTGCTGCGAAAAAAAAAAAAAAAAAGGAAAAAAAAGTACGCTGATGATAGTCAAATGTATGCACCGATCAAAGGCCGGCGATGACGAGAACTGTTACTAGAACAGAGGGGTAGCAGCTCCAATATTTCAAGACGTCGCCGAAAGTGGATCAAATATTGAAGCTTGGGGCCTTGTCTTGAAGCTAGAATAGTGGGCCAGTAGCTAGACGGCCGCCCTGAAACGGAGACAAAATGCGCTGTAGACTTAGGGTTAGCTAGTATGGCGATGGTCTCTCGTGATGACGATAGCAGGCCGCAATAGAATTGGGAACAAAGATCAAAACTCGACATCTGATCGTGAGCGAGACAATCTAACAAGGCTACTCTCATTTTATGCATGCTTTGAAAAGCGAAGCCCGTGGCTGGGTCCTGCAACTTTTGATATACAACTCTTAGTCACGTGACCTGCGCATTGTCTACCTATCCATAATCAAATTCCAGCAAGACGCTCACTTCCAACGCGGCGCACGCCCATCAAGCAAAAACCACTGATGAACTACGACGACTTGCGAATCCATGAGCTATAGCCAAAGGTGAAGCACAAGAGATAGTGGCGGTTACATAAATAATGAAGACAGTCTGTCAACTCCATCCATTGTCATCATAAAGTGTCTCCACGAACCTTTCTGTGATCCCATAGCTTGAAGAGCTACGCCACAGTTAATATCGATCGACTTCATTCCATATTCTACCGAATACACACTTGCACGCACAAGGCCTTGGCATCTTGTTCTTTATATAACACCTCCCAATATGGTAACCCTGGAGCCCGGCTCCGCTGCCCACTCCCCCACTCCAGATAGCTCTGGGCGAGCTTCTCCCATCCCGCGACAATGGCGCAACCAGCTAAGCTCAGGTAAGCCGTAGGCCATACTATCTTCGCTACATATCGGACTCTACTTCTAACATGGCTTCAACACTTCCTACATATTCTAGGCGACCACCCCTCCAAGGCCGACAAAGCCTTCCGCCGCTATGCCGTTGTTGTCGATAAAGCCCTTGCCCTCTTTGAAACATCGCTGGATGAATGGGCCGACTATATTTCCTTTCTCAACCGTCTTCTCAAGGCTCTTCAAGCCCGTACAGCCAACATGAATGCCGTACCATCCCGAACTATGGTGGCCAAGCGCCTTGCTCAGTGCTTGAATCCACAGCTGCCGTCAGGTGTGCATCAAAAGGCACTCGAAGTTTATGGCTATATCTTCGATATGATTGGACCTGAGGGCTTATCCCGCGATCTGCCCTTATACCTTCCTGGCTTGGCGACAACTCTATCCTTTGCGTCACTCTCCGTACGCGAGCCGTATCTGGATTTGCTCGAACGTTATTTTCTCAATCTATCACCTACCGCTCTTCGACCAGCAATGAAATCCATAATACTTGGTCTACTTCCTGGCCTAGAAGACGAAAGTAGCGAGGACTTTGAACGCACTTTAAAGCTAATAGGTCGGTTCAAGGCTGCTATTCGGCCACCGACTGCTCAGGATATCGTGTTAGGCCATTCTACTGGTGATGATTTTTTTTGGCAAGTATTTTTCCTGGCGTCCATCACTGGCCAAAGCCGACGTCCTGGTGCCCTTGCTTACATGGTTCGTAATCTCCCACGACTTGGCCATCCATTGACTGCTTTGCCGGGCTCAAATGGCGCTAGTATCAAGCATATTGCGGTGTCGGAGAAAGATCGCCAAGTCATAGAAAAGTTACCGGAACTGGCTGCTATGGTAACGTCACCTGAGCCTGGGCTTCTTTTGCGCTCGTTTGCTGCTGGTCTTCAAGATGATCAAATGCTAATACAGCGTGGGTTTTTGGATATGCTGGTCACCCATTTACCCCTGCATTCCAGTATCCTACAGTCAGTGAAGCCAGGAGACCTAGAACTCCTGCTGCGGGCAGCTGTTGGTGTGGTTATTCGCCGCGATATGAGTCTTAATCGTCGTCTATGGGCATGGTTCCTAGGTCCCGATCCAACATCGGAGGCCGAACCCGAAGCTGAAGTCGATGGGACTTCATCATATTCTCCTCCCCAATCTGCTTCAGACCCACGCAGTTTTGCCGCCAAGACGGCCTACTTTCAAACATATGGCCTTTCACACCTTATCTCAGCGCTGCTTGGAATGATTAACAATTCCGGTCAAGAGCTGACTGCTACTGAGCGTGCACGCCCATTCAGAATATGCCTCTCTCTTATGGATCGGTGGGAAATTGGTGGCTTGATAGACAGAGATGTGTTCTTGCCTATAATTGACAGCGTACGAAAGTTTAAGAGCACTGCCAAAACTAGAGCAGAGTTCTTGGAGGTACTGCGCAGTGCTAGTGTCTTCTTTGACGGGGCTGAAACCGGCTTGATTTTCAAATCTCTACACGATCTCGTTGTTCAGACAATCACAGACGATAAGAAGCCGCGTACTGATGACGAAAGGCTGAGTGACATTCGCCTAGCGGCCTTCATATTAGCAAACTTTAATGTGCGAGAGGAAGAAATGGTTACGCTACACGCGCCCATGCTTGCTGCCTCGATTCTTTGTCGTGCCAAGGCTATAAAATACGGCCGTTCTAATACATCTATCGGTTGGACTGTTGTCAAGGAAGCCCTCGGTGTTGTCTTAACCCTTTTGGAGTTAGCACCCTCCCGAGCGTTTGTTTCAACAGAAGACGAAAAGGCAGTAACAGTAGCCGATTCGGACGCAATAGTTTCAAAGGCTATTGGGGATTGGTACGAGGAACATCACGGGAATATCGAAGAGGCTGAGCCTCCGTATAGCGCGGCCAAGATCAAGTCGATCCTACTTGATCAGGCCTGTGCTGCTTTTAGTGCTAGCTTGCAGAGTCCGCAGCATGCTACCATAGTAGTACAAAGCTACGATATTCTGGCCCAGTTACTGAGCAAAGTACCCATGAACCAACACACGACTGCCCCATTACATGACGTCATTAGCTCTATTCGCATGGGGCTGCTCAAGTACACCACTATCCCTTTTCCCACCTTTGCTGCCATGCTGGCCACGGCGACACAGATTTTCACCGTGGGCCAGATTACTGCCCATGAACTTAGTACTCATGTGCCAGCCCTGGTAAAGCATGCATGGTCATATCTTGCAGCTGGTGACCCCAAGTATCACGTTGAAGTCGTGCGTGCATTATGGCTACTACAGTCATCCCTATCAGCTAACAATCATGATATTGAGGCTGCGCTATGTAGCTTGATTGTGCAAGACGACCAGAACGGAAGCTTTGCTGCTCGCTCTTCAGATTCCGGTCGTACATTTAGCGTACTGTGGTCGCATACACTTCAAGACCATGCCCCCGAGAAGCGAGGCTCTAAAGCCTCTACTGGCATAGGCCTAGTAGACCTTAACAAAATGGTTACCAGTGAGCCTCGTCTCGCAGGTGCTGACGCCTTCCATGTAATGCTAACACAGCCACTAATGCTCATGCTGGATGCTCTATTAGATGAGCGTACACAGCTTTATATGACTGTCAAGATGTGGTTAAATACCACGATCGGCCTGGACCGCTTACTCTTTGTATTCATACTCAAGTTCTCTGAGCTGCCGTTTCTGAGCAAGAACGGCCCGGTTCTGACCGACTTTGGCTTTCAAGATCCTGCAATATCAGAAGAGGATGATGTCGACATGTGTCTGTATCTTATTCGTACATTGTCTAATGTCCTTGATGTAGCCCCTGACCTTCTGTGGTCTCTTATGGCTTCCAACAATATTTCGGATCAACATTTCTATAACCGCATTTCCAAGATTACTGGCAAGGAGGAAGTCACCATGCAGGAGTTTTTGGTTCATGTCTGTATGCACTGCATTGCCCGCAACTACGTACCAAAAGATAGCATCCTCAAGGAGCGGGAATCGCAGTTGTGTCGTTCGGCTCTCGCTCTACTGGCCCAACTTCTTGGCAGCAGCTATGCAGACTCATTGGCCCAGCTTAACCTCCAAGATGCCCTGATCTCGCGACTTCACCAGTCCCTTTCAGGTCCTGAGCCGTATGTGCAAGTCCTCCTCCTAGAGGTTGTTCTAGTTTCCCTAAAGCTCAGTGTCAAAGCCGACCCACCTGCTCTGGAGCCTACACCTGAAGATAAATGGTCATTGAATCCTGATGCTGCTGCTAAGAGACCGCCTATTCCTATGTCAGCATCGACGACATCGCTAGCTACTTCGGCGCCTTCTCTTAAGATCCCTGTCGCTCCTACGAAGCCTGCTCCTCCGCCTGCTCTGCTTAAGTGTCTCCAGGCTGGTCTCGTTTCACAGAGCACGCGGCCTGTTCTTGATAGTTGGATCACATTCCTTTCTGCGTGCTTGCCATTGTACGAGGATTCAATATTCCAGGTACTGATCCCTCTAGTTGAGACTTTTTGTACTCAAATCAGTGAGAACTTCCAGTCTCTTCAAGCCTTGTTTGGTCGAGGCCTTGCAAAAGTTCCGGCCATTTCTAATGGGCCTGAACTAACCCTTGTAGCCCTCATCAACGGTTTAGAAGATATACTTATCACAGCTCACTTACAGCTTCTCATAGAAGAGAAGCAAGCTGTAACAACGAAGAGCCCTGATCAGCCACAGGGCTTTTTTGGTAATATGGTCTCAGGGGTCTTTGCGACTGATGCTCAGCAAGCTCGCAGTGCTACGGCCAATGACCGCCTGACGGTTTATCTGGCATTTCAGGATGCTGTACGCGTTTGCTTCAGCATCTGGTCATGGGGCCAAGGTAGCGATGCCGCTGCCCTGGACCTGTCTTCTAGTGCTTCTTTTGCCTACACATCTTTGCGGATAAGAAACCGGGCTCGCCGTCTACTTGAGCGTTTGTTCACGGTTGAGACACTAGAGTGTCTCGAGACTGTGATTGAGATATGGCGCAAGGCCTATGGAACTGGCAGTATTGTTTCTGGAAACGAGGGCTCTTCCTTCTGGGACAGACACCAGAAGGGAATACACAGCGGCGCTGGAGTCATTAAGCTTTTTCCGGCTCTTGATGGCTCTCGGCCTAAGAACACAATGCCGGCACTGTTTGATGCTATTTACAGCCGAACTAACCCTTCAGCACTCGAGCCTTCTCACAAGTCTACGTTGACCATTTCTCTGCAAGATGCAGACTTGGCCATCTTCCTTAACGAATACGCGCGCTCTCTAGAGGACGATGCCATGGACGAGATTTGGACAGATTGCATGACCTTCCTCAAAGATATTTTAGCCAACCCATTCCCCCACCGCCAGATTCTACCTCTCCTCCTAGACTTTGCCGCTACACTTGGTGCCAAGGTTGAAAAGACTAACTTTGGCGAGTTGCGTAAAATGCGGCGTGAGCTTGGTGATATATTCCTACGGCTTCTGACAGCCATATTCACTACCCGGCCTCTGACCTATTCAGAGCCAAGTCCTCCAGTACCTTCTGAGAAGGCCAGTGCTGTTGCTTTGACCCCTTCTGAAAAGGCCGATGACGTCATTGGTATACTAGCTGACATTGTCCCCAACTTGGCTAAGATCCTTGTTGAAAACGATCGTGTCTTGTCTGCTGCTACCACTATATCAACCAATGTCTTGCAGCCACTGCTCAAATCCAAGTATTTTCCCGAAAGTGTTTCTCCGAGTACTGTCCGGCTCTTCTCTGAGCTTGCCCGTGTCCCGCAAAACCAAAAGAACTGGCGTAAAGATATCAGCGATGCCTTCAACGACTCACGTTTCTTTGCAAGCGATTTCACCCGCGTGGAAAAGGACTGGCTGCCTCTTCTTCGCCAGTGGATCAATACCGATAAGGACAGGATGACCGAACTTCTATCACGTATTACGCCTCCGACGACAGCCGGAATTGTTTTTGGTGTTGGTGCCACCAGTGCTCGTCTCGAAGCCGATCGTCGAACGCAGCTAAATCTCCGCCGTATCGCGACCCTGATTCTTGCGTCATCTGAAGACGCCTTTGTCTCGGATCTAGAAAGCATCGCTGCTAAACTGACCGAGCTGCTGACAGCCTCTGCTAGGTCTTCGCCCTCGTCGGCCACTCGCGCCGAGATTTACATGGTCCTTCGTGCACTTGTCCTGCGCACTAGTGCTATTAATCTGGCTATGCTCTGGCCTGTGGTAAACTCCGAGTTACATGCAGCTCTAGCATCGATCGTTGCTTCTGAAGGAACCTCTGCGTATGAAACATACCCCGTGTCAGCGATCCTACAAGCCTGCAAGCTGCTTGACGTACTCCTCTGCGTTGCGCCTGATGACTTCCAGCTACACCAATGGCTCTTCGTAACTGACACTATTGATGCTGTCTACCGCCCCGAGTCCTACCATCCGGTTGCGTTAGCTGACGAACTATCGGAGGAGCTAGGACAGACAGCTTCCAAGAGCATCCCAGCCCCAGGCATTGAATCGGTTGTGCATCTGCTTGCTGGTGGTTCTCACAAGCGGCCGTTAATTGGCGAAAGTGGCGATTCGGTGGAGAGGAGAGACGAATTGGTTGCGCATGTGCTGCAGCCGTTCTTCAGTCAGCTCAGCATATTTGCATTTGAGAGCACGTACTCGATGGGTACGCTGGACAAGGAGTTTTGTGTACGTGGGTTATTGAAAGATTTATTTGACGAGCGGACGATAGTCAAAGGGCTGTAGTCAAGGTCATCTAGTTTAGGGTTAGTGCTACCAATGTGTCGCGTCCCTCACTATTAATCAAAATGCTGCCTGTATTACTACTATTAGATACGTCAATGGGTGTCTAGTTGACCTAGAAAATTGCCTATTACACTGGCCTTATCTCCCCCGTACGCGTTTCTACTTCTACTTCCTCGCCAGCTTGGCCTGGAATATAGGCTACCAGCGCTTTAGATGCACCGTTCATACAGTACTGCACGACATCAATTTTATCGTTTCCATCAGGAACCAAGTCAGCAATCTGACGCAGGTCACTTGTACGTGGTAAGAATAGTGCATGGTCGAAGCACTTATACGCCCCATGGAGATCTGCTAGACTATATGGCTGCATGCCGCTCAAATCAAACACACTATCGGAGACATATCCGGGGCCACCCCAAGGCGGACTAGCGAAGATTACCGTGTTATCAGGGCCAAGGCGTAATTTTTTGGGTAGTTTCTTAGGGCGTTTAGCAGCTAGCTCGAGCAACTTGAACGAGTCTCCGTGAACAAAGGAGATAATCCCGGGCGGTACATCGTAAAGTTTAGCGTTGCGCTGGGCACAAGCGAGAGTGGAGGCATCACGCTCAACACAGACAACATGCTCCCAACGGCCAGACAGTGCGAAGGCAATGGAGTTACCGCCAATACCACCAAAGCAGTCGATTATGACAGTTTTGGATGTGTGTATTGGGGACATGTCGTAGGCGATCTGGCTGGGTGGGGTTAGTATAGGGAGGGAAAGGGGAAGTGGAAGAATAGAAAAAGGGAAGAGCATGGATGAAACCTAGCCACATAAGAGTGCCTTTAACAGCTATACAGCATTTCATATCTCGAAAGATCGAGGTAGAGAAAGAGAAAACCTACTTTGCGATTGGCTCAGGTGTCACACCAAACCAGGCATCATCAGTGAAGAGGATGCCCTCGTCATATAGAGAAAAGATAGAATATCTTTGCGCCCAGTATCTAAGATACGCCGTTAGTAGTCATGTAAGAATCGCCGCGTGGGTTACAATTAGCTTACTTCGCAATGTTATGTGGCACATCTTCTTTCTTCTCAAAGTGCACGCACTGAGGCGTTAGAGGAAGATCCTCAGCTAAGAGCTTGACCATTGCACTGTTTTGAGGCAAGACCAATACAAGACCTCTTAAAGCTTGATGCTAACCGTAATTACTGACTGATAGCGGAAAAGAGATCAAAGATAGTTCTACGCTGTTACAAAAATAAAATAAAATAAAAAGAAAGACTAGAGCGACCAACAAAGAAAGAGTCACAACGAAGCATGTAGACTTGGGCTATGAGGTCGCGATTAGCTTCGCATGTTGTGTTTTGCGACAGCTTCGTGATTGGATGATGAAGAATCTGTGTAGTGTGGCGCTGGGTGTGGCGCATATTCCTTGACGCCACAATAGCTCAATGCCAAAGCAATACCGTATGCATCATCATCAAAGCTCTATCGTTGATGGTTTGCCTTCTATTTAATTTTCCAGAGTCTTCCCATTCGCTTTTCCCCAGCTGCGATAGCGCTTCAGATTGCCTGTTTCTTTTTTTCTCTTTCTTATCTTTTTTTTTCTACTATTTTGTCGGATCAGCAGCATCCAATGTTCAACGCCTTAAACCGGTTCATTTCTAAGCTCGACGGCGAGTCGCCGCAACAAGCGGCTGCCCGCCAGGCTTCATTGTATGGCTTTCAAGTGCTGCGCAATACGAATCTGGAACTAGCTGTTGAGCCATGGTTTGATTTCATAATCGGCATCAATGGTCGACCCATTGACAACCCCGACCCTAGTCTATTTGCGAAAGAAGTGCGCAACTGTGGTGGTGCATCTGTCATGTTTACTATGTGGAACGCAAAGGTATACCCCCAAAGTTGCTTCTCTATCAAACAAAGTACTCTACAGCATTCATTCAACTTGCTAACGTTGCTCTGAATAGGGCGAACGTACCCGTGACCTTCACATCCCCGTCTCCCGTGAAACCCCATCTCTCGGCATATCCTTGCAATGGACACCCCTCGCCGTCGCTGCCAACGTCTGGCATGTCCTTGATGTTGCCGCCAACTCTCCTGCTGATCTGGGTGGCTTGCTACCCTACGGTGACTACATTCTCGGCTCACCAGACGGCATGCTATATGGCGAGAGTGGGCTTAGCGAGCTCGTTGAGGCCCACCTCGGCATGCCCCTACGCTTGTTCGTTTACAACAATGAGTACAATGTCTCACGTATTGTAACTATCCAGCCTGCGCGAGACTGGGGCGGCGAGGGTATTCTCGGCTGTGTTTTGGGCTATGGCGCACTGCATCGTATCCCCGCACCATTGAGTGAGCCAGCCACGGCCCCCGGTGAGACCATGTTCGACAGCAACAACGGGAATGGCTTTGCTGCCAGCTCAACAGCAGACGGCTTTACACCTGTCAGTGCCGCAGTACAGGGCACTCCGAGCACTAGCTTCATCCCGGCCATGACATCAGAAAACAACTCACCACTCAGCCCTGGAAGCGCACCGCACATTATCCTTCCAGCACAGACGGGGCCACCGCCAATGGGGGGCGCAATACCCGCCCGCAAAAAGAAGGACAAATCGGCTCACAGCAAGGCGGATTTCATGGACGATTATTTCAAAGAGGAGGAGAAAAAGAGCAGGGAAGCCGATGGCGCGCCGAGTCGAAGTGCTACTCCACTACCACCTCCGCCCAAAGCCGGAGCTGTCAACTTGCCCCCGCCTCCAAAAGCTCCAACACCACAGCCTTCTAGTCCAACAAAAGCTACAGAGGAGCAATAAAGCTAATGCAGTGACACACAGTATGTTTGATAGAAACGGAGGTTGGTCGAGGAGATTACGTCAGATAGAAGCCGGGCACAAATGAGTTACGTAGTAGGTTCAAAGCATGTTCGTATGTATATCCATTTCTATCTGGTTGTGTCATTTCTTTTGCGCTACACTATCCCCATTGTGTGTGTGTGTGTGTGTGCGCTAGGCGAGTTTTCATGACTATTTGAGAGCTTGTTGTGTAGTTATCATATGTGAGATCTTAGTTGATAAAGTTTATGCAGAAAAAGTGCAGAATAAGACTGCAGCCCACAAAGTCGGCGAATGCTCTACAGACAGAATGTTAGGACTAGTTCAGGGTAAGGCAGAGAAGAGATGGGTAGACACTTACCGCTCAGGCGACACTTCAGGGAATTCGGACTTGTTGCTAGTAGTAGTCTGGACACGAAGAGAAGCTACGAGGGGACCCGGTTAGCACATCAAACATAGCCTTCAATTGATAGTGAAAAGACTCACCAGTGAGGACAAATTGGCCAACAGTAGCACTGAAGCCGGAGAGGAAGGCGTTGAATGGCTGACAGCGAAGTTAGTACCCAAAAAAACATCAATATTTGCACGCGAAGGACCGTCTTAGCTTACATAGTTTCCAGCAAGCACGCAGTATAGGAACTGCATTGCGCCTACGGCCACAAGGAAGGCCATAAACACATCTAGTAGCTTCGTCCGTTGTGGTGTCGTCTTGAGATAGTGCGCGCAAATGTTTCCAACCACCTTGTTCCACTGCTGTTTCGACTCGGTAGACGAAGAAGAGGTCTTGGATGGAGCAGCCACGGGTGATGCGGCAATGCTAGTGTCGGGGGTCTGAAAAGTAGCCGCCGCTGCAACAGCCGGAGAGGCATCGCGGTTAGCACTCTTCTTAGCCATCGTAGCTAGCTAGTGTAGTTTATATGCGGTATAGGTAGACAGTAAAGTACGACTGATTGGAAGTCGGTTTCGAGCAGGGAAAATGTCAAGTCAAGTCAGTTAATGTAATGCGCTGGCGCTGTTATGAATAAGTCTTGTCGTCGCTATGTTTGCGTATCTGGTGCCTTTCCATCGTTATAGAAATCAAAATGCCTAGTTATTCAGTGAACACGCAGCTTTACGCCACACATGTCAGATGTTGCGCTTGGATGGAGCTTGTTACGGAAAGTCCTGGGATCCCTGAGCTATCTTAAAGTGTGGCGCATGTGGCGCTCGTGAAGCTTCAGGCCATACTGGGTCGATAAGTCTCCAAGCTGCAGCGGTGAAAATATATATTTTGCCTACCATATTGATTTGTTCTTTTTGTTTTTGAAAAAAAAGAACGAAAGAAAGAAACTTGAATAAGTTGCACATCTGTTTGAATACCTTCAAAATGGTTCGTGTTGGCCTGATGGTTCTGCTTCCCGCTTACTAACATCATAATATCTAGTCCCTTGTCGTCACCTCCTACGTTCTCTCCGTCTTCACGGCCGCCGGTGGCATTGCTGGCTATGCCCGCACCAAGTCGATCCCTTCCATTGCAGCCGGCTGCACCGTCGGTGCCTTGTGTAAGTATACTCTTCCCTTCTGCGTTCTCCAGCAACCCCATATTCCCTATGTCCTCTATTTTCAAGACTAACTTTCACGTGCTTTAAAGATGGCTTTGGCGCCTACCGCCAACAACACAATGCCCCCGGCGGTGTGGAGCTGAGTCTCATTGCCTCAGTCGTTCTCGGCGGTGCATCGATCCCTCGTGCTTTGCGTCTGCGCAAGCCCGTGCCCATGATGCTGAGCGTGCTTGCCACCATTGGTATGATAACCTTTGGCAAGGCCTACTCCGAGAAGGCGTAAATTCAAGTAATAGTTTCAGAGTAGCAAATGGAGAAATTAATATCTGTGTATATTGTACAAGTTTGCGTAGCCCGGATTGTGCAAATAGGAATATCAGACTAGTAATGCTGCCCCTAATTGTCTTCCGTAGTATATGTGCCTCCTCCGTCAAACTCCCAGAACGCCCGTAATTTATAAAAACTCAACACTAAGCCACGGCTTGAGCAGAGCAGGCCAGTATAGGACAAGAGTCCCTTCCTTCTCCTCTCCAATCTTCACTCATAGGCCTAGCTCACGCTCCTTCTCCTTGATTCTCTCCCGACGAGCCAACGCTGTCTCCCTGTTCTTAGAAGCACGGAGAGCGCGCTGCTCACCAAGGCATTTGTTGACGTCAGCCTTGAAAGCATTGCATTGGCCTAGAGATTTCCATAGAAAGCCGCGGGCATGGCACTCTTCCAGCGCGTGGATGACGTCCCAGCAAGCTGAAGAAATTTTAAGGATTAGCAATATAGAACAATAGACCACAAGAGCCTCTGGATTATACTTGCGGATGTTGGCAGGTTTATGGAGATGGGAATGCATAACTAGGGCGGCTCTGCAGTGTCCAACTTGAAGTATTGATGTAGTGATCAACACTAGGCGCTGAGATATCTGTTAGGACGAACCTGTGCGAAACTTCAATCTCTCTGCGCTAGATTACGGTAAGAAAACCCCACAGGATAGATTTAACCCTAATATGCTACTAAACCCCAACACCCCCACTATTAGCTTCTGATTCATCACGTCCTGAATCAGTCAGCCTTGCAACACAGCTTGGAGTTCATTATTATCTCTATATCATAGCCAAGCTGGTATTCCAAGTTTTAGCCATGTCAGTCCAGACGAACAAAAAGCAAGGCGGTGAGTGCAGTCGTGGCTCATTCCATGAAAACTAACAGCCTTTTATGTGTGAAAAACGTACTAACTGGTTTCTATGTAGACCTTCAGGCGCAGTACAGCAACTACAAGAATGCTCTGCAGCAGCTGGCTAGCAAAATCGGCGAAATTGAGCAGGACACAGAGGAGCACAAGTATGTTGCTATGTTCATATGGAATATCTAGGCTAGCTCTTTGGTATCCCGCCAAGGAAGAGGAGGGGCTAGGTCCTTGGATGGGACGCCTTGAGCTGAGGGTATTGGATGGGAGATGATCGAGACTGACTTTTTGTATAGGCTCGTTTTGGATACCTTGGAGCCTCTCCCTGGTGATCGTAAGTGTTTCCGTCTGATTAATGGCGTGCTTGTTGAGAGAACAGTAGAAGATGTCAAGCCACTACTGAAGACCAACGCCGAGGGGCTGGCCAAGGTTCTGGAAGATCTTGTGAAGCAGTACAAGCTCAAGGAGGACGAGCTGCAGAAGTGGAAGGTTTGTAAATCCAGAAAGAGGCCTTGTGGTGTGTTGATGGGTGATGATCGTATGCTAACCTGGTTTCGGATCACAGAAGAAGAACAATGTTCAGGTTGTTCAGTCGTAATCGAAAAGAGGGGATACGTTGGTTATTAATGCTAAATTCTTTTCTTTGAGGGCATTTCTTTCGTTAACGTTCATGGACCTCGAACGGATTGGATGGGTCCTGACTGTAGGTGTAGGCTCTTTTTCTCAGTATTAGACATTAGAAGCAGCTAGTACTTTTAGTGTGGTGTTCTATGGTCGCTTGAGGTAGGTATGCTGCGTCCTGGCCTCATTTGATGAAATGATGTCCGATATTTGCGCATCCGTTGAGACTCAGATCGGGGGGGAGGGAAGGGGGAGGGAAGGGGGAGAGGGAAGGCTGTATTGCTCTCTGTATCTCTCTGTATAAAAGGAGATAGGAAGAGAAAGACCTTGCAGGAAATGCAGCAAAATGCATCAGAAAGCGCTTCTGCCATCCATGAGATGTGTTCGGCTCAAGTGATAGCATGGCGGTTCAGCCCTAACATAGCATTCAAGGCTGGCCTCAATTTAATTGGCCGCTACGTGAGCTTTCTAGGTTGAAGAGAGAAAGAAAGCTTGCTTTCATGATGCCTCTTTCTTCTGGTTATCATTGTTTCTAGCTGAGCAACGAGTTCTAACAAGGACAAGGACAAGGTCAAGGTCAAGGTCAAGGTCAAGGACAAAGACAAGTGACAAGTTGACGGGCGACTTTTAGCCAGGTACAGCCAAAGGTATTTCACTAATGGCCAGAGCCAGAAAATACACGAGCTCATATGCTAAAGCCTGCTATGGCGCATGTACCCACTGTTAGCACAAGACTAGGCGACTGGCTCGACACTTTTGCAGACGTCACTATTTTTTGTTTCGACTACAGCCATTTCCAACCAACACACACAATTCGACCCACGCCATTTTCTCTCATATTTTTTTTTTCTCTCCTCGCCATTTTCACCCTGGATGCATTGTTGCCCATTTCCCGAGCCTCTCGCCTAACAGACATACCGTATCTCTGCTCCGTATTTGCTGGAGCGCCGACACTTTTCATTGGCTGTAAGTCTGCGATTCCCCATACAAACCTGCCTTGTTGGATGCTAGCGATGGCTCAAGTCGCGTCTTCTTGATGCGATGCGATCCATCGTGGAATAGGAACTGGAAACTACTGGATACGCACACACCCTTTCATGTCATCTCAAGGCTATGGGGAACATGCTTTCAACGTGCATCAAGCAATAAGGCGACAGGCATCGCAGCCTTGTCAATCCGGCGGCCTTTGGTTCGCGCCAATGAGCGATGCGATGGGAAGTAGTTAGCATGGCCTTGATTGAACATGGTGACAAGGTGACAAGAGCCTCCTCTTGGATAATGACCGGGTTTATCTGTTGTCTGTGTGTCTATGTGTCGCGCCTGCATGCTTCTCGGATGACGCTACGACCTGGGACTGCGTTATGCCATCTGGTTCACATCCGCAGCCCTTTTTTTTTTTCTTTTTTTTTTTTGTTTTCTTCCAATTTTCTTTTCCATTCTTCGCCTTTCACTGGATTGGACACTGTGTTTCCGCTCTGTGGTGTGGTGGCGACTGGCAACTTGGACTGGTGTAACCGGCGTGGCTCACTTAAACAGCCAACCTAGATGGGGCGAGACAGGTCTAAACACTTCTGGCTACCCTTCTATGCGCCTGGCCTTACCCTGTCATCCATCATGAACTTTGTCAACAGGGCATAACTTCGTTTTGCTGCTTGGACTAATAGCCCTTTACTCTAGACCATTTACCCGCCCGCTGTCTACACTCACAGACCTCATAGCCTCATCAGCGAATGACGTCTTTTTGAGCCTCTCCTCTGCCTCTTTCACCACGGGTCACCATCATCATCATCACATTTGATTGTAACTGTGTGTACATTGGTTATTCTTTGCTATCCGCTAGTAGAGAAATTGCAGAGCTTATCCATTCCAGACTTCATCCTCTAATTTGCTACGTCAACATCATCGCCTCGACAGACTCCTGGCTCACATTACAGAAGCGCAGTGTGACGATATACACGCCCCTCTCTACATCATTATTAGGCATTCCCACCACTTTGATTCACGAGGGTTGACTAGTACAACTGCGTCATTTGTCTCCTTTACTTCCAAACCGACGATAGGCCCGGTCTTTTGCCTCATGCACACTACCAATCAAAAATCGGCAATCACAATCTGACTGGTGCAGTGCAATTTACTGTGTGTTTTTACGATATTTGTCGTATTCATACTTCTCCCTGTCTGAACCACAACCTAGCCTTGCTTTTACCTCTTCCGGTCGGAATTTTGAGGTCTCACGAGACAAAACTGACAAAGACATCGAGTACCAAAACTAGTGCCAGTAATATCACCAGCACTAACACGAGCGCCAGCACTCATTTGCCGGGGCTGCCCTCCATAACGTGTCTTTAGTGACACATACTTGCCAACCCTTTTTTCACGCGCCTATAGCAAGGTTATTTGCTGTCTACGTACCGCGTCTCGCCAATCTCATCATGTCGGATTCTCCTCAGAGCCAGACTCAAAATCAAAACCAGTCGCTACCTCCTCCCGAGGCTGAGCACGCTGTGCATGATGCTGAAGTTGATGAGCAAATGAACGAGGGCCAAGAACATACTGGTGCCGGCTTGGGCTTTGACTTCGAAGTCAAGGAACAGGATCGGTGGTTACCTATTGCCAACGGTAAGCGCAGTCACTATATCTATTTTTCTTTTATCTCTCCCTCCACTCTCTCTCCCCTTCCTGCAGCCTCGCTTTTCTGTTTCTCTGTTTCATTGCTTGCATCTTCTCTTGTCGTTTCTCTATTTCCAGACCGTCATTTTTTTCTTCGTTCCCTTTGACTGAGGCGCTTTGTGCGCCTTCGCTTTCTGCTCCGCTAGTGCCGTGCAGCATGTGTGTCTCTTGCTGCTCTGAACCAACATGGCTACCCTCCGTATAGAACCCAACCTCTGTACTGTTTATTTCCGTGTCAAGGATGCGAGTATTATGCAGTGTCTGGCACTCGCTGTTAGTACTCCCAAAGTACTCTTAATCTTGCGTATGTATCTGCGTCGCAGTATATTGATCTCGCTGTCTCTCGTCACGTTTTCTCCACACTGAGCCCCACGACGATTTATCAACCAGACCAGCACAACGCGTTTCTCGCACAGCAGCTCGAATACTTGGAAGAGCTGTACTACGTCTGCCGTGCGGACTGGACGTGCGAGAGACAACGAAACAAGATGCCTAGGCCCTGGCACATGACAACGTACAGCATATTATAAGAGGGTACTGCAGCAGCAAAATCTGCATCCAAGAGCCTTTACGCGACACCGCTTTGTATTTAGATTCTGCCTGTCTTTCTTAGACCTTGTTGGGTGTTCCCGAATGACCACCACGTCTGGGTATTCGGGCACAGTACAAATATCCCTCCCCCTTCGACTCGAGCCACTGCACACTTGAGCATAATTCCTCGTTTAAGCTCTAAGCACCCATAAACTACTAAGACAACACTCCTTTTTTTTCATTTGTCACTTTAAATAGCCCTGCTACATGTTAGCCATGCCCGACAATTCATTTCCTATGAATGCAGCGTGTCAGAAGCCAGCAGACGCTGTCAGTCAAGATCAAATCCCTGACAACAACGACAACAACAACAATAATGATAATAACAACGGCAACAAGCGGGAGCAAGTGCTACACAAAGCATCAACATCCAAAATACCGCAAAAAGCGCCACCGGCAAAACCACAGGCCAAGAGCCCCAGGCACTCGGTCAAGATGGACGAAGTAGATGCTAACATTCGGAACTTTGCTCCAGTTGCCCGTATCATGAAAAACGCCTTGCCTGAAAACGCCAAAATTGCTAAAGAGGCAAAAGAATGCATGCAAGAATGCGTCAGCGAATTTATTTCTTTTATCACAAGCGAAGGTGAGCAGTGAAAATAGAGACAACGGAAAGACTATCTGTTGCTAATCTCCCTTGGCAGCCTCTGAAAAGTGTCATCAGGAAAAGCGCAAGACTGTCAATGGCGAGGACATTATCTTCGCCATGACGTCTCTTGGGTTTGAGAATTACGCCGAGGCCCTCAAAATCTACCTGGCGAAATACCGTGATGTAAGTTGCTTTGTCCTGACTAAACTCTCGAAATGAGTGTGTCTAAAGTCGCCCGTCATTTGCCTAATACGGAATCTCTTCAGACCCAAACTCCTCGTGATCCCCCGCCTCGTACAGCCAGCCAGGAATTCGCCAACAGCTCAACTGCAAACCTACCCGAATTTGATTCAGCAGCGGGTAATGCGCAGCCTGCTTTTTCAACAGCGGAAAACGCTGAGAGTTCGACGGACCCAAGCTTTCCTTATCCCACAAGTGCCTCTGGAACTACCGGCGAGCCAAGCTTCTAGGATGTTGTCGATGGACGTTAATGGGTCTAGGGAAGCGGGAACATGGAAAGAAGAGTTGCTGAGCTTGTTTAATACGACCTTGGTTAGAAGAGAAGATTCGCCTGTCTAATTGTTAATGAATGAAGCAAGCAACGGAAAAGGAAAATGCAGGCTAATTGCTTGAGTTATACACAGAGGTTATACTAAGCTCTTCTAATATGTCTCCCGACGTTTGTGCTATCAGTTGTTGATTGGAACATCCGTTGCTAGTATGGTGGAGCTGGAAGCTATGTCTTTATTCTGCCCTCCTATAATATAGGATAGTCCAATCAAGTGCCCGCGTCGTGGACCTTCACTCAGCATAAGGCAGAGAAGCGGATTCAGGAGGTGTACAAATGTTGTTTCTTACTATGATACATAGTCTGATATTTGTGCATGTTGTCTATGAAGATGCAATATGAAACTTTGTTGTAATCACTCTCATACGCTATCAGCTGTAGTAGCAGGCAAGACATTGATCGTAGTCTCGCAGAAAAAAGAAAAAAAAGAAAAAAAAAAAAGACAAGGCTAGCAGTTAGTGCCAGCTGCCACCAGCTCTATCTGTCCCCGCAGAAAAAATCTGTTGGCCCGCCACCTGTCTAGCCCCAGTTTTCTGCCCGGCAGCCGAAATCCCATGGCTTCTCATATTTTCAGTACATTTCCTTCCTTCCCAAACTAATCCTTACTCCTCAGGCGTTCGCATGCAGAGTTTTTTTTTTATTTATTTTATTTTTATTTTAATTTTTTTTTCTTCCTCTTAACGTTGGATTTTCTTTCTTTCAGCAAACAAGCGAACCGACTCTTTGTCTGTCCTATTAACTGATCGTTTAACTCCCTAGATGCACTTCTAGAGATTAGTCGTGCTGATATTGATCACCGATTGGCTTTTTGGGCCTTGTTGTCTTCTCCCTTGACTGCTGTCTCTACTCCTAACCCGACCCATGATCTAGCTGATACTGCTTGCTTGTATCTGTGGTTGGCCTCTCCCTCCCCCCAAGGACAATCTTGAACTCATCTCCGCTTTCTCTCGGCCTCCATCATCATTTCCCTTTCGATATGTTTGCCACAATGTCGACACCCATCTCTGGGGCTAGAATACCCAATCCCAAATCTACGCCTTCCCGCTCCATTCTGCGACAAACCCACTCGACCCTTCCTACTCTGAAACGCCCTCGGTCTGGCAGTGACTTGTCCAAGCCCGACGAGCCAGCTGCAGTCTCCAGCCCAACAAAACGCCGTAAGGTCGAGTTCAGCGATGCCCCTAACGAGGTCCATAGCATTGGAAAACGCACGCTTATGGAGTTCAAGCTCGAGGTTCAGCGCTCTCTTGAACAGCATTCTCGTGGCGACAGTGAAGGCTATCTCGTCCTAAAAGAATACTTTGCCAATGACCGCCTCTACGCCGATAGTGACAACGATAATGCTTTGAAACCCCACGAGCTGCGCGGCTACGTCATTGCCTTGGCTAGCTTTACTCCGGTACTGAAACAAAATGCCTACGAGAGTCTGGTCACAGCCATTCTCAGATGTACGTGGGTTGGCCGCGATGAAAGCTTTATCAATGCCTTCATTGACTTTCTCGCAGCCCTCATTACCGTCAAGGGATCGTATATGATAGAGGTTCTAGACATGATTGTCTCCAAGTTTTCTGATGTGCGGCGCTCAAGCTGGTCAGTTCCCGGCTTCCCGAAAATCGACTGTGCCACTATGCATGGTCGTCTCCATACCGCTCTACAGCGCCTTCTCAAGATGTTTCCAGGAGCGCAAGTTGCTTTGCGCGGCATCATCAAGAGCTGCTTCCCGTCGGTAGACGAAACGAAGCGAGCCTATTCGACTTATCTGCAAAACATACTACGCATTAAGGAGTATGCGCCCGCACTGGGGCCATACGTTTTAGATTTGATTGTCAAGCAAATGGTTGACATTGACGTTGAAATGCAGGCTGATCTAGATGACTTGGACGGCCCTATGGCCGTTGCTTTGCAAGGAGTGTTTAGCGAACCACGTGATGAAGAAGATCTTGATGATGATAGCGATGCAGAGTCTGTAGCCAGTGATGACTCGGATGTCAATGAAGACATTGCTAAAGCGCGTGCCGTTCGTGACCAAGTTGAGAAGCTGGACACGGCCATGGAGACCATGTTCCTCTTTTACGACGAGATATTGTCCATTTCCGACGTTAAGACTGCGGAACAAATTACAAATGATTACATGAAGACGCTTCTCAGCGAGTTTAGTGGCATTATTCTGCAGACTCGGAAATCCCGACACACGCAGTTTTTGCTATTCCATTTTGTACAACAGTCAGAAAACACCATGATACAGTTCATAGACACTTGTGAGGCCATTGCCTTCCGCTCCAATTCGCCAGCTGCTCTAAAAGACTATGCTGTCTGCTATCTTGCCAGCTTTGTGGCCCGTGCCGGCCGCCTCCCTGATGAAGTGATCCGTGGCGCTTTCCACCGCCTACTTTCTCAACTTGAACGCCTACGTCTGGCGTACCAGCCGACATGTCGCTCGCCCGACCTACGACGCTACTATTCGTACTATGCTGTCTGCCAGGCCGTCCTGTATGTGTGGTGCTTCCGGTGGCAAAGTCTTATTGAAGCGGTGCCGGACTTTGTCGATCCAGAAGACCCATCGTCATACGTTGGCCAGGCACTGGATTGGGGCCATGAGCTACGCTCAATAATGCAGAACAACTTGTTCGGCCCACTGAACCCACTCAAAGTATGCGCACCGGGCATTGTCGAGGAGTTTGCCAAGCTAGCACACAAGCTTAACCTAGCGTATGTCTACCCGCTGCTGGAGACTAACAAGCGCATCCACCTTGGCCAGTACATGCAGCGGTCATATTCGGCAGGTGGCGGTGCTCTACGCGACACCAAGGCCGAGACGATTGGGGACGAGAGCATGTTGCAGCTTGAGCAGTATTTCCCTTTTGACCCGTACCAGTTGCCGCAGAGCAAGCGGTGGATCGAGGGCGAGTATCTTTCGTGGCGGACGATTCCGGGGATCAACGGCGACGATAGTGACGATGATAGCAGCGAGGACGATGATGACGACGATGTGGTGATTGAAGAAGAGGACGAGACAGACAGTGACGAAGACGACAAATAGTGGCTCTCTTCATGACCATCGCGTTTATCTTTTTTTTTCTTTTTTTTCATTCCATTTTCTCTGCCATTCCTCTATATTTCTTTCTTTTTTCTTTTTTTTTCTTTTCCAATGTGCCTAGGCCACACCAAAAATCAGGCGTCTCTTTTGCATCTTTTCGGGTGTTATTTTTTGGTTTTGCTTTCCTGTCCCAGACGTTTCTGTCCTTTTCTAGCATATATTGAGGGAGACAAGGGGAATAGGGAATCCCCCGTCGGCTCGGATCTTTCATGGGAGACGACTTTTTTTTTTCTCTTTTTCTTTTTTTTCGTTATTTTTTTCTTTGTCCTTTTGTTTCTTTCTTGTGCTGGGGCTCCAGCGTTGTCTCGCGGGTTTATTTTGGTGTTGGTGTTTCGTACTGTATGATTCTGCGTTTGTTATCTTTTGCCTGGCCCATGGAATACAACTATCACATCTTGGCATTTGCATCTATTTAGCCTAACAAACCTCTCCTAGTAAGCAAGCAAGTACATGGTTGTGTTGGCACCATACCGAACATATTGGAGAGCGCGATTCCAGCCTGATGCATGGCTGCGATTCTCTGTGGTGGCGAAGAAGCTAGCCGCCCTGGGGTCCATGGTAGGGAGCTGTATGTATATATGTATAATGAGGATACGGGTAAACATCGGCTATGAGGTTGGTTGCTCACTAACACCCTATTGTCTGGCGAATTCTCGTGCAACCCCCCTGCAGCAAAGGTACATGCTAATATACGTTGATGATTCTCGAATTTCAGACGAAGCTTCTTGCTGCGAGAGTAAGAAACGAAAGAGAAACACAGCCTATACACACGCTTTTAGCAGTGGCTGTCTTTGGCGGTGATGCGATGCAGCGCAGTCCCATGTAGACTCTGAAACGACAGTGCTGTAGGCACATCCTCCTCTTTCCAGAGCACGAACAGGACTGACTGACTACCCTGCCCTGCCTAGTCAGGGAGGGAGGGGCTTTTGTGAGTAATCAAGATGTAATAAGGAAGCTTGGTTCGTGAGGGGAGGGAGCATCATGCTCAGTTGATTATGTGTTGGCCTTTTTAGTATCCATTTGGAAGCAAAGTTAGGACGATGCGTGTTTCTCCCCTCCCTCTTTGACGTGCTTATTGTACGCAACCAGCACAGTAGAACACATCTCTGCACCTCGGTCCCCAGGAGTTGTCTGGAAGGCTGGCCGTGGTTTGGCCATAGTTCATTCAACCCAATGTGATGAGCATAATAGGCGAAACCCCTCTACCCCTTCCACCCCCCGAAAAGGGGCCTAAACCAACAGCCAAACAGCAGCCAACCAAAACAAGTTCCTGTAGCACAAGCACAAGATGCCGTATTAGACGGTAGTAGATGTAGATGTATCGCGGTTCTGGCTATCATTGGCTCTAGCTCGTCATGCATCGTGACTAAAAAAGAAAAAGACCAACTCACCCACCCACCAAACACCCACATGGCAGCCAGACGCGCTCCTTCTGTTTCTTCTCAATAACGCCACCTTTCACGCACAAGCCATTCAATCTGACGCCACACCAGCGCCGCACCACCACGCTTGGGGAGGCTTCAGGTTGGCTCCACATAGGACCTTTTAGACTTTGTGGATCTTATCTTTGTCCCCTTTGTAGTATTTGTAACTATACATCACCAACAGCGCTCACATCCACCACCAACACAGAGCCTACGGTTGCTTCAATCAATCTTGCACCCGCTCATCTCCCATCATCCATCTTTCGTTTTTTTGATTCTCGATTTCCAATCTTTGATTTTCGGCTGTCGATTTGCAATTCTCCGTCTTTACTTACACATCAACCAGCCCACATCTCGATATGCCTCCTCTTCGTCACCTTGATTGGCTTCTCCTCACATTCTTACCGTCCAATAATATCTGCGCCCTCGTCTTTTCCAACCAACCGGTGTGTCAGTCAATCCAAATGCCAACTTATTCTAGAACGGCTTTGCCTTCCCGGCTTTGCCTGCTCTATTTACTCCCCGTTGCATGTCGCTGATTCGCTGCCGGCCCCTGGTTCCCAAGCTCTATACCCCAGTGTGCCATACCAGGGTGGGGGTGCTATTAGTCCTCTATAGCACAATAAATTGCCTGGATCCACGAGACAATTGATCTCTTATGCAACACAACACGCTGTAGGATGTGCCAGCTGAAATCACGAGAGCTCAGCTACAGGCCGTGGACTAGCACGTCTGCCGGCCCCATCGCTTCTCTTTGTCCTGCCCGGCCAAAAATAGTGTTGGTGTTAGCCTATTTATATTTATGTCAAGGCAGCCAGCTAAAGCTAAAACTACCTGGCGTCTGGCGTCTGGCGTCTGGCAGCTGGCAGTAGGTGCTCTAGACACTCCACGTGCGTCTCATTCGTCCTACATTTGACAGGCCGCACCGCACCGCGTCGTACCGCACCGCTTGCCACATTTGCACCCTATCTCGGGCTTTGGTCACACCCCTCAGTCGGCAACCGCATATTTACAGCTCTTATTTTTTTTTTTTTTTTTTTTTTTTTTTTTTTTCCTTTTTTCATTTTTTTCCTTTTTTCTTGATGTTCCTTTTTGCCAACCTGGCCCGATCCATAAGCAAAGCGTTCCTACTCCCATCCCAGGATCCTGTCCGTAGAAGATCACACATACACGCACATTCACTGCTCTCAGAATTCTAACCTGACTGCTGGGAGGACCTGGTCTATTGTAATGTCACCTCTCCAACTTCAGACCAGGAATTAAACCATCATGTCCAACACTCAGCCAGGCTTCAACAGGCCCTTCCGTTGTGCTCCAAGTGGCCCAGATACTGCAATGCACTGCACTGCACTGCAGTGCATATGTACGTGGTGATGGTGGTGGTGGTGGACAGGGGACAAGGGGCCTCCAAGTAATCAAGTCTTTTTGAGTCGCCTGTTTCTATCAATGCTCACGCACTCTGCTTCCTTGAGGCCTTTGCGGCAAAGTGACAAGACCGCTTTCTAAGACCTGATTCCAAAACCGCCCCGACTCAATCATCCGTCATCCTGTTGAAGAGCATCTATTCAAAATAGTGCCCAAGGCAGAAAAAAATAAGACAGCCAATCCCATCAGCGAACTCGCTCTCAGAGGAAAGACTTAGTATATGTCTAATTCCTTCCAGTACAATCTTATTCCAAGTATAGCAAAGTTAGCACATCTAAGATTCCAAGACGTGCATACTGTCTATCTACATACAAATGCTTATACACCCGTACAAAGATGTACCGGCAGGGCTATTCAAAGCGGCCAATGCCCTGTCACACACACCCCTCCCCCCCCCTCCCCTTCCTGTTCTTCCCCCCGGCTGTGCTCACCGTCTACCCTCAAGACTTACTCAGCAGTTAACTCAACCAATTTGTTGCCACGATGTTGGTGTTGTGGATTTTATCGTTGGTTCTGTTCACCCCTTATTCGGCAAATGATTGGAGCGAAATATATCGGGCCCTCAATCTAGTGCCTGGCTGCACCATCTCCAGCGATGTCTACACAGCATGATTCACGCTCCGCAGCCATGCTCCGGCTGTCTGGATACCCGGGATCTTGATAATTGGTCCTTGGATGTGCACTGCGTGACTGAGTTCTATGCAGGCATGTGCAATTGGCAAATAGGTAGATATCTACCTACGGGCAGCGCCCGTATATAATCCTCGCTGTCTTCCGGCTTAGACTACATCGAGAAGACTCTTTTGTATCGCATCTCTCAGAGCCTTCTTCTCTGCCTCTCCCTCGCTCCCACAGCTTAACAAGTCTTCCTGCTTGCTGTTGCTCCTTCCATCTCTGCTTCTACCGACATCCTCATCGGCTTTCTTTTATATTCTCTGCTTGCTACTGGCATCTTGAAGGTCTTCTCTCTAGACTCTGTTGTAGTCTATTCTCCTCCATTTCCTCTTTGCTTCTTTTGTATACGCACGCACTCAGCCGTCCAATCCCACACGCCTACATCGGCCAAGATCTTTGTTCTTCTAATCAGCCAGTACAATACCAGCCCATTCCCTGCTCTGATTTGGAATTACCGTCATCCATCATGCCTAGACCTCGGAAGCACGCCAGCAAAGATGCCCAAAGCTCCGAGAGCTATCAACGCCGCCGTGAGCAGATTCGTGCTGCCCAGACTCGCCACCGCCGCCGCGCCACTGAGCTTCGGGAGCAGCTTGAGAAATGGCGCTCTACCATGCAGAACCGCCTCATTATGGATGGCTCAGCTCAGTCAGACATCCGTGGTCAGAACGAGCTTATGTGGGAAATTCTGACCGAGTCGATTATGGCCGATGGCTGGGATCGTGTCAACATTAGCTCGCTCCCGCCTGATCAACGTGAATACCTTCTCCAGCGTGTCAACCACCGTTCGCAGGAGACCGGTTACTACCCTCCCTGTCCGAACTTTGACGCCTACAGCCATCAGCCTAGCACTAGCTCCGCACTGTCTTTGGAATCTCTTTTATATTCGTTCCATCCGCAGCAGAACCAGAGCCAAGCTAGCCAGTTTCAGCTGCTTCAGCCTAATTCTTCGTACCAGATGCCGTATATAGACTCTGATCACCAGCTAGCCAATGACCTTCTACCTGCTATGGGACATGGTGAAATGGGCCCTGCCTATCATTCGAGTGGTATTCTGGGTGCTGCAGGAAGACTCTGCTACCATGTTTCGCAGGGCATGACAGGTTGTCCGCTAGATAATCTAGGCCATGAGCAGCTTGCCTCTGCTCACCGGTTTGTTGAACTGTAAGTCATGTCTATCGTCTGCATTGTCCTAGCCTGTTTGGGATTATTGATTCCACATTACCTCCCTCACTCCTCTTGTCTCAGATCTCGCTATTCTTAAGGCTTTCGGGTTTCTTTTCGGGCCTACGCCTACCAGCTTTGCTTTAAGAACTGTTACATGGAGATTTTCTTGTTTCCCATCATACCAGCTATTGTCACATAAATTTATTATTTTTAACGCTTCATTTGTCTAACCATAACACAACCGGTCTAGTCTTTGTGGAATGTGCCCCAGGAGCGCCTCTTTCCACCCTTCTATGGCCATATCGTCGTATGGCGGACCGTCCAGCTACCAGGACCACTACGGTTCTCTGTCTTCCATGGACTATAGACACCACGCCATATCTGCTGTCACTGGAGAAATCGATCTATGCAATGAGCACTGCATCGATGATACCGCTAACACGAACCCCGATACTCTTACGCCCGTCCAGGCTCTCTTCTTTCTGCTCCGTCGTGCTCACCCCAACTACTATCTCGTGTCAGAAGCCAACCTCGATTCCCTCGGTGCCATCTGTTCTCGTCTCGTTTCGTGCGTCCCTGGCCTGGGCGCCGTGGTATCTAGACTAGACTTTGACAACGCAGTGAACAGTCTACTATAACAGAAGACAGAAAGGCCAGCAGGTGTTTACGTGCGGGGGCTAGGGCCACGCAATACACACACACCCCCACACTGGCTTAGCTCTAAGACTGCTGTAGGCTGCCGTGTACTGCTTTTTTTTCTTTATGGTTTTGTTTTTCTTGTCCTGGTGCATTGTACGGTACCATTTTGCAGGTTGATTCCACATCACTTGCAGCACTGATTTCCCTTGTATTTCTTTGTTGTTTTATGCAACGTTGATAGTTTTGATAGTAGCACAATTTGACCTTTCCAAGCAACCTGCAAGAATGACCGGACACTCTGACTTTGTACTCTACACATATATATTTTCTTTTATATTTGTTTGTTTTTCTTCTTCTTCTTTTTCTCTTGTGCTTGTTGGCAGCAAGACATAACATTTGCTATGCATGCTGGCATGTTTTCTAACCGCTTGATAATCCTTGGTCCAGCTAACAGAGCTTTAGACAGACACATTTAATGGTTTCTGTTGACAGGGGGGGGGAGGAAGATCAGAAAGCCTGGTATGGTATCCTTGTTCTAACAAGCGCCATCTTCCTTATGCCACCCCAAACCCCTCTATTTCACTTGAAGTTAGCAGGGGCCAAGGCATGTTGGAGGGGAGTGAGAGCTGGTGGCCATACAAACAGGTCCAAGATGATGGCCAACGCCGAGTGGCAGCATGACCATTTTGATTTATAGACGAGCCCCCCCCCCCTCTGAGATACCAGCGAAGTTAGTATCTTGGTGTCCGTCCACTTACTCAGTATCTATTGAGAATGCCACCAATACTCACGAGTGTGACGGTGTTGTATGCATGCCTCTCTATCCAACAGCAGCATATATCACCAATAACACGTGATCGAGTAGCCACACGACCCTGCTATAAATCCTGTTGTGACGTAGATATTGCTCTGCGTAGTTTCGGCGGCTTTCAATCATGTCCCATAAAATGATTGGTATTATACAACAAGCTTCCAGCTTATCCTTCAGATCCAGCATTATTTGATGCTGCTTATAGCAACAAGCAACAGTAATGTCATCGTATCACTCCAATTCGGCATGGAACTGTAGACGCGAAAGCATCATGGCTTATCTCTCCAAGTACTTCAACTATATTGCGATGGGCTGACTACCCATTGCCGGTTTCCTTAACCTACATACTCCATATCCGCTTGACCAGCTTGCATTGCTTTCAAATGAAGCATCATCCCCATGTCAGTGACAGTCAAGAACTGTGATCTAACCACAGTATTTGCACCAAGGATCCAGCCCGGTTGGTAAGGATATAAGTGCTGTCAAAGTCCAAATAGAAGGTTAGCCAACATGCATCAGCATATCCCCATTACCACTTGCACTCAGAGATGTATTCACGGTGTACAAGGTTGAAACCGCGGCTACGCCATTTGAGGACGGACGCTTCCTTGCTAGCCGTTCCAATGTAGGCATGTCTCTTCAAGCATCATTCTATATCGGCAGCAACGATACATTGCTTCTTGAGTTGTCTCCGTCCTGGTTACTTCTCTGGCTTGCGTGTAGCCTGTGGAGAACGTATGCCTGGCGCCAACCATGCTTATGGAACAAACAGGAAGACGGGGAAGGATACAGGCGCAAGCACAGGAACCCAAGAATAAAGACTACCACAGATGACACATTCAAGCTGGTGGTCCAGCCAGTCTTTGTAGGAAACACATTTCAGAGTGACAACGGGGCTCTTTTCGTAGTAACATACTTTTGATCTATTTGTACTGCAATCTTTGCTACCTAGTCAACATCAACTTCACCATTTGCTTATATATCATGGATCTAGATTCGTAATGCGACCTTCTAATATTGGGTAGGGCTGGGTTTGGTGTTGGTGTTAGGGCCGGCGTTGAAACCAGAATAGTTAGGGGGTGGAGGGGGCTGGCTGTAGCCCTCCGCAACAGTGGGAATAGTTTCGTAAAACTTGTTGAACTTCAGGATCTGCTCAACGAGATTCTTGCCAGGAAAGTCCATAGAGATAACTCCAAGACGAATTCTCTTAAATCCAAAGAAGAAATCATTAGAATCGCCTCTCTTGGCCGCTTTCAGGAAGTTGCCAAGCCGGCCGTTCATGCCAGGATCAGCCTTATCGCCAACGGCAATGCTAATGGGCTTGGAACCAACACTAACAGTCATGTCAGTGATGTAGAGCGTCTCGGCGCTCTTTCCGGCAAGACCTTCAATATGGGTTTTGACGGTGTGCCATTTAGCTCCCACCAACAGACTGCCAACTCCAAACTTGAAGTGGTGGTTAGAGATAAGAGGAGAGCTCCAGGGGAAGCCAAAAACGCCGCTGGGCTTACTGTCAAAGTCCTGCAAGATAAAAAGCTTGCCGCGGATATCGCCAAGAACTGGGAGAGCAGTGCTTTCAGGAGTGCCTCTATTGTAGACGTACTTGGCAGCACGCTCGCCAATAGGAGTTCCGGGGCTCAAGTATTCGCGAAGCAGCTCTGTGAAGGACCGGGACCTGTTGAGCAAGGTGCTCTTCTGGATGCGTATAATGACAGCTTCACGACAGTGTTGATCTAGGAAGTCATAAATGGTGGACAAGACCTCCTCGAAGTTGTAGCCAGTGTTGGTGTTTCCGTGGTATACCAACAGGTTGTTATCGGTGTTCTGTAGGGTGATGTCGATGTATCTGATGCCACCAGTAAGCTGCTGAGCCAGAGGCGTGTTCTGGCCCTTTAGGAAGCTATTCTCCAGTTTGTCTGTCATGGAATTATGAGTGCCGGGGATAGACAGACTTGACAGTGGTGTGTCGTCCTTGATGGTGCCCATCCAGTCAGCGTACTGGCCGGAACCGACGTCAAACGACCAAGGATCAGCATTTTCAAAGTCCCCGGCATGGGTGAAGGCTAGAGAAGCCAGAGTTGCTAAGAGAGAAAAGCGCATATTGACAACAGAGTGAAGGTAAGTGCTAGTACTATACAGGCTGAAAGATGGGTAGCAGGCAAAAGAAAAGAAGGAAGACGACAAGAAATAGGGCTAGAAAGAAGAGAAGAAAGAAGAGAAGAAGACAACAAAGAAGACAACAGAGAAGAAAAGAAAGAAGCTAACAAAGAAGAGGATTGGTGAAGATGTGCTGATGATGGAAAAAGGAATTGTACGGCTTCAGACAGCGGGCACGCCATCATATTAATAGTCGGGATCTGGCCCGGTTTAGCCAACTTCAGCACGCTGAAGATCAAGATCCAGTGACAGCCACCCCATCATGAGGATCCAGCGGTATACCCAAGAAACGGAGCCAGAAAGATGCTGCTGCCGCTCCTCTCTTACTATCTGCGAGCGAGGATGAACGAAGCGTCTATGTTTATCTGGCATGAATCCTTGGAATATCTCAAAAACTCTAAAAACATGGTGTAGCTGTCATTATTAGTGCATGTTTTTTCTAGTTTGTATTTTCATACTACGGCACATGCATATCCCAGAACGAAACCACTCGGCTAGCTAGCCCCTCCCCGGTTGTTTATTTATGCCTCCATCCTTCAAAGCTACGCCCGTCCTGGGACCTCTCATAAAAACGTCATGGTAGTCATACATGGAGACTTGGTAACGGTCGTCTGTCTATTCATACACAGCATGGAACTACGCCCTGGCCATAGCTTGTGGTGATATTCATGTATGTGGCTTTTTATTTCTTGTTTTCAATTTTCAGTCTTAGCTTTCTGCATGTTCGCTTGCTGACTGACCCCTTGACTTGTACCCTTTGTGCCTTTTTGTCTTCCATTCTGCCACATTATAACACAGCAGTTGTTGGACTTGGACATACAGCGCACATAGGCCCTTCTAGACAAGAGACTATCCAAAGCTAACGCAGCTCGGGGTCCAGTCGAACAGTTTTGTGGCCCTTGCTACTTTGAGTATTTAAACTGGTAACTGCTCGCTGAAACATCTCAAGTACATAGAAGGAACCTTCCGAGTAGTTTAGTTTATTCATTTCTTCGGCCTGTGAACAGATTGCCGTGTTGTAGGCAGTCTTGTGACATATGCCAATACTTGAACTTTGGGGAGGTTCGGATCATGTTAATCTTGAGAAAAGTGGGGCCTTGATTTGTAAGAGGAGACATTATTTTTAGAAACACCTAGTAGCAGTAGTTACCCTGACCTGGGATGATGCTATTTTTAGTCACCTTGTACTGGGGGCCCAGTAGAACATGACATCCATTCACTTGGTGTTTAGCACGTTCTAGCATGCGAGCCTCCTAACTCTTAACAACAGAAGCAGAAGACAGTGCTCTAGCAAAAGCCATCCATGGCTTAGTGATACTGTCAGAGAATTGTCCTGTCTGTCCAATATGCCGCAAATGTTCCGGCTAGGCCCTTGATGACATGCCTGGTATTTCACCATGATCTCTTCGTTTCGGATGCGGGTGGTCTCCCACGCACGGTAGTGAGTATATCTGTCCTTCAACGAGAACGACAAGCTCAAAGTACTGTGTCCACCCACATCAAGGTGCGCCTTGTTAATTCTAACCCTTTTGGGGCAGTATGTATGCCTCTCCCAGTCTAAAAGCTCTGCTTTGATCAAGACAACCTAAACACACAGCAGGTGCCCGCCCAATTTGATGATAGGAAGCTCAGGCGGTCGAATGCCACTGTATCTTCACACAGTAATGCATGTCTTACTAGAGTTAGTCATATAGGTGTTTAGAAGAACTTTTCCTGTTGTAGCTAATGCTCAAAAGAATGTTGATACACTGTGATGCAGGAGGCCGGCCACCATGATGTGTCCAGGAACCAACCGGAATATCTGTCAGTTCTATCAATGCCTGTAATCTAGCACCTTCTAATTAAGTAGTAGATGACTCACGGCGTGCCTATTCACTATATGATAGAGCCAGCCCCGATCCAAATTCTGATATATGGCTTTGTGGATGGCCTTAGATTAACCACCACTGCCTTCTTCATAAACCAGGAAGATCTCTGAACAATACTCAAACTTCTTAGCCTACCTCTTTCTGGGCATACCAAAATGACTCGCTTTCGTGCTGAAGACTTGCAAGCCCACATGGAGTTACTCCGCCTTGGAGAACACTCCGAGGAGGTCCATGATGTGGTCTCCGCCCCCCTTTTCACTGAACAGGTTGGGAAATCTCTTCTCGATTTCCACAAAGAAAAGCCTGACCCTGAGGGGAAAACACTTCCCCAGTATGGGCTTCTAGGCTGCGACATCTCGACCGAGAGAGAATCCAAAGAATCTACTCGGTTATTCTACAATGTTGCGGCTCCTTCCAGCGTTTTTATATGCGGAAGCCAGGGCTCTGGAAAAAGCCACACCTTGGCGACGCTTTTAGAGAACTGCCTTGTTCAATCTCCGGCAAACGTTTTGACTAAGCCTTTGTCGGGCCTAGTGTTTCACTATGACCCCTTCGTATCGGATGCGGGCGGTCTGCCATGTGAGGCCGCGTACCTGTCCTCTAATGAAAATGTCAAGGTCAGAGTACTCTGTCCGCCTACAAACACAGTAGCTATTAAGGTAACTCACCTCTATCCTTCTTGTGGCAAAGAATATCGCTAATACCCCTCAAGAAGATATATGCCTCTCTTCCTAGGGTCTCCGTGCAGGAGCTTTGTTTTGGTCAGGATAGCCTAAACACAAAGCGGATGCTCAATTTGATGGTAGCAAGCTCAGGTGGCCGAATGCCCCTGTATCTTCACACTGTCATGCGCATCTTGCGAGAACAAAGAATCAGACAACAGCAACGGGGAGGGACTTTTAACTACCAAGAATTCAAGAGCGCAATAAAAGCTGAACCGCTTACTAAAGAGCAATCCGCTCCTCTCCAGCAGCGGTTGGAAACCCTGGAAAGCTTTATGGTGCGGCAAAGTAAACGCAATACATGGATATCAAGTACAGCCGAAATGGAAAATTCAACATACCACTCAGTCAAGAACCAGGAGGCTATTGATTGGACGCCTGTTGTAAGTCTTTTCAAACTCATGTTCTGCTTCCAGCTAACCTGACCATCTGTCTTCTAGAGCGGCCAGCTGACTATTGTCGACCTGTCCTGTCCATGCGTGACAGCTGAACAGGCATGCTCTTTGTTCGATATATGTCTAAGTCTCTTCCTAGAGCAAAATACCGACTTGGGACGAGTGATTGCACTTGATGAATCTCACAAGTACATGAACGAGACAGAAGAAAGTAAAGTCTTTACTGAATCTCTTCTATCCGCGATCCGCTTGCAGCGCCACAATGGCACCCGCATTATAATATCCACACAGGAGCCCACTATATCACCCAATCTATTGGACCTTTCCTCCATCACCATTGTCCATCGCTTCACATCTCCAGTTTGGTTTCAGGTTCTCCGTCGCCATTTAGCTGGTGCTTTTGAAACTGGCAGTTATCATGAACCAAAGGAAAGTGACAGCAAACTGTCAGCGTCAGAGGAAGGCCAACAGGTTTTGTCAGTCTCGAAGCGATATCAGGCAGCACCAAGTCCTGAGTTCTTCTCGAATATTGTGCAGCTCCGTGCAGGTGAAGCGTTCCTATTCGCTCCAAGTGGCATGGTAAATGCTACAGCAAAGGACCAGTCAGAGACTCCAGCAGTCGCGAGCCAAGCTGATTGGCAGCCGGTATTCCTCGGTCATGGAATTATGAAGGTACGAATTCGTAACCGCGTCACTGTCGACGGAGGAAAGAGTGTCTTAGCCCAATGAGTCAAATAGGTCAAAGCATTTCTAGGGACAACACAGGGTGATTATAGCCTCTTACTTGACAAAAGGTGTTTATTGTAACAGCTTGCTGGGCGAGGCCCAACTGTGGGCAATGTGACAACCCATTTTTCATGTACCTCAAATAGCCAACACCTTAGTGTAACATAGCATTGTTTGACGACGCTCGAGGGCTTAGATTGTCATACATGTATCTGCTGCTTCACCCGCCCGCCGGTCCTTCTCTTTTGTGAACCTGAAAGGAGGAAATTCTATCCGGTGTCGAAATGTCCCCTTCACAAATCGGTGGGTCAATGACGAAGACTCGATTCATTCAGGGCATATTCTATAAATAATTGGACAGTTTTAAACCCTCTAACTCGGTCTCTGATGTGGATAACAGCATTTCGACGTGATTATTAAAGTCACATTCGTGGCATACCAGTTCTCTTGGTTCATCAGACGAATATGCAAAATTCCCTCTCCAGCATGGTTTATGAGACTTCCCGGAAGGACTATCTTCCACTGGGCAATAGTACTTGGGCCATTCGAAATCTTTTAACTGTTCAATGGCTGAGCCCAGAGTCAAAAGGGAAGACTGCTCAGATTTCTGAGATGAGTGTAAGTTATATGCCCTCAACCCTTGGGCCAATGCGCCAATCAGCATGGATCTGCAATTGAAGTTGCACCCCAGCTGTCCATCCAGCAATTGTCTTTCAAGGTCGGATAAACCATCGATCAAATTCTCAAGGATATTCTTTCTCCTCTCTTGCATTTCATCTAGTTCTGTTAGTTTTCATCTTTTGCAGGGAAGTTATGACGTACCAACAACTTTCGGGCGTAGTGGAAGGTCATGTGTCAGTATGGGATACGGACTCCATTTTATCATTGTCTTCGTTGAGAACTGAAATATTTCTGGTTCCTCGAAAACAAACGAAATGAAAACCCATTTTGTAAGGTTTTGACACAACGTCGTCGGAATATTACCCATTAAATAAGAAATCCAGCCTTTGGTAAAGAACCAGACGGCATCGTGACATTCCAAGTCATCAACTACAACGGCAACTTCGGCTAGTAACTCTATTGTTACCCTCCTGGGTATATTTCGTGTCTTTCCGTGAATCATTCTGATCACAAACTCAAAGGCTGTTGTGTCGAATATAGGGTCAAACTTCCAATGATAAAGACCATCGGTATCGTTTGGAACAGCTTCGCTATAGTCTCCGGCAAACATCTTCTGAGCACGGCGCGATGCTAATGCAAGGTGGTTTTTGGAAACGAGGAAATGGATTTCAGGCAGGATGTTATAGTTGTCTGACGTTGTATTTATGGCGAAAATTGAGTTCTGGTCAGATTCCGCGCCTCTTTGCTGAAGAATGATGAGCGTATCACCGCCAGGGTCAATCTCAATGCGTTTGTACGGCTTCCATTCTGATGGGGTAACGAGGACTAACAAGATTTAGCGTGCTGCGTGTGTAGGGTGGAAGTTGGAAGTTGGAGGTTGGATATCTGTATACCTTGCTGCTCCTCCATTGCCATCGTAGACGACGTAGAGTTCGGGAATGAAGGGACTACTCAAGGTTGTCTATAATGAATGATATGATTATGCTTAGGCGTTGTTTGAGCTGTGATTCTAGTATTCATTGGGTGTATTCAAATCAAATCAGTTGGTTACTGTTGCACTGTCGACAGCGGGTGACTTCTTGTGATTAAGCTCATTATGATTGTGTGTACTACGTATAACCCTACATCACGTGATGATTGTGCACATGAGATCTCATCCAGGCCTCCAAGTCTCATCTCATATACGGATCATTCATAGACATACCCTTCCACTGGATATGCTATAGGATTGTACTTGCTTCCGGGATACCTTGACACTATTTGCGTCTTTGTTGAACTTGACTTCAGGTGGCAGATCAAGTCTAGGAGGTGGCAGAGTACAACAATGGGCCTTGTCCGCTCTGAAGCAGCTATGAAAGTAGAACAACTTGGTGAGAAAACAAGACTTTTAGCATCCAAACAGTACAACGATATACGATCACAATAGTTGAAGTTCCAGAGAGACTCCCCAATGATAACATAGAGTCATATGGCATCGGCCAACAGCATTGGACGAGAGGGTTCATTCTGCTTAGGTATCCTCATCCTCCATTCTACGTCAGCACAATATATGCTACACTCTAAAATGCTCATAACCAATTGCTCAAGTAGGAACATTCACACAACATTACCCAAGCAGAATTAGGTCTGCAAAATACAAGTTCCGTCAAAGCAGAAAATCCCATTCTATTGCTTAGACCATGGTTACACAACTATTCCGATACAACCATCCCAACCCCATCCAAAGTTAGTCTTGCTGCTGATGTGGTGGCACCTACGATACGCGAAGCCTCTTCTGTAGATAGACTTGCAGTCTTGACAGCCTCAGATGCCGTTGTGGCTGTGGTTTCCGCGATCTTCTTGGCCTTGCTTGCTCCAGAGATATTTATATCGAGGCGGCCAGACTGCCCGAGTATAGCTGGATGAGAGGAGTTCTAGCTCCAAACGATGTAGGACAGGCGTTGCCTCTTGGTAAATATCTGCCACACGCTGAGAAGAGACAGAAACTGGAGTCTTGTTCGCTCTCGTTTTGGGCTCCGAAGCTTCAAGCTCTTTCCCGCCGTCCCAGTGATAAACTCTGTCTAAATCTAAATCGCTTAAACCAAGCTTTCTAGCCGCAGTATGCAGTTCTAAACAGTCACATTAGCACGACAAGCGCCGGTCGAAAAAGAAGCAACAGAATGAAAGGGGGGAGATGCTTGGTAAATGCATGTCTCCGGCTAGAATCCTCTTCATAGAGAGGTACAAAGCGGCGAGGGTGTCAAGTGGGGAATGATAAATGCCGCCGAGCCCGGCAGGAACACCTCCACACCGAGATAGCATATATTCACCCGAGGTTATTCCAGATCATATCAACCCTTAACCCTAGTATCAATGCGGACCCACACTCCTTACCCTTCACATTGTTCTTAGTGGCATGAAAAAATCAAGCTTCAAGCCACTCGAACAACCGCGGGGCAACCAAATTGTGATCACCCTTCGTAAATGCCTCCAAGATGGGCAAAAAAGACAAGAAGGACAAGGCTGACAGTAAAAAGGCTAAACTAGTAAGTCTGTTGAAACGCCAAAACACTTGATCTCCTTGCTACCCCCAACTCATGTACACCCGGGGGCTACAACGTATGTCTTGTTCGTCCTCCTATAACCATCTACAAAGACCCGGCCTACCACTGCAGCTCTTAGAGTTATGGCTATTTGTTCAACCCGGCTGCAGGATACGGAACAGTCACTTGCAGTGCAGGAGCAAGTTTAGTCTCAAATCCCTGTCTGGTACTAACACACCTGTATCATAGGCCGAAAAGAAAGCCAAGCAGGCCAACAAGGCCGAGAAAAAGGCTAAGAATAAGGCCGCCAAAGATGACAGCGATGCCGAGGACATTGACCTAGACGAGGTGCTCAACGAGTACAAGCGCCAGCAAGAGCAGTTCCTCAAGGTGACGGAAACCGTATGCGAAGCGCCTCCACGTGCCCGCTCAGCGTCGACGTTAATGGCGTCGCCATGCAACCGCAACAACTTGCTGTTATTTGGTGGCGAGTACTTCAACGGTGCCATGGCCCATTTTTTCAATGACTTGCACATTTACAATATAGACCGCGACGAGTGGCGTTGTGTGACTTCACCCAACACGCCACTGCCGCGATCTGGTCACGCGTGGACTCGTGCTAGCAACCCCAACTATGTCTATCTCTTTGGCGGCGAGTTCTCGTCGCCCAAACAGGGCACCTTCCACCATTATAGCGACTTCTGGCGCCTAGAGCCGGCCACACGTGAGTGGACCAAGATCGAGTGCAAGGGAAAAACGCCGCCCGCCCGCTCAGGCCACCGCATGACATACTGGAAACACTACATTGTGCTTTTTGGCGGCTTTCAAGACACCTCATCGCAGACCAAGTACCTAGCTGACATATGGCTGTTTGATACACAAAACTACATATGGCACTCACCAAGCTTGCCCACGGCACAGCTAAAACCCGACGCCCGCTCGTCATTCACTTTGTTACCCCACGAGGGTGGTGCCGTGTTATTTGGCGGCTATTCGCGAGTCAAGACAGCAGTAGCAGCAAACAAGCAGTCCAAAGGCCATGCACAAGGCTCGCGTAATATCCTCAAGCCCATGATTCATCAGGACTGCTTCCTATTGCGCATGACGCTGCCGGCCGAAAACAGCCCTGCCAACACACCGCCAGGAGTCCGCTGGGAACGCCGTAAGAAGCCGGCCAATACGCCAATGCCATCACGTGCAGGCGCTACCATGACCTTCCACCAAGGCCGTGGAATAATGTTTGGCGGTGTACACGATGTCGAGTTGACAGAAGAGGGCATGGACAGTGAGTTCTTCAATCAAATGTTTGCCTGGAACATTGAGCGCAACCGATTCTTCCCTCTCACGCTACGCAAGCCACGAGCCAACGCTGGCAAAAAGTCAAATATGCCAGCAGAGCCACGGGTCAACCGCAGAGGCCGCGCGCAGGCAGCCGAGGATGAGCTTTTGCGGAATTTGGCTGCGTTGGAAAACGGCGTCTCGCTTGAGAACGCCGACCAACTAACATTGGACAAACGTGAGGAGGATAAGGAAGAGGACATTAAGCCAATGCGCGAGATGGTGGTAACAAATGAGTTCCCCCACGCTAGATTCAACGCCCAGCTTGCCGTCCAGGATGATGTGCTGTACATCTACGGCGGGACTTTTGAAAAGGGTGATCGGGAGTATACTCTAGACGACCTCTATGCCATTGACCTTGGCAAGATGGATGGCTGCAAAGAAATCTTCAGACGTGAGAACGAAGACTGGGTGCAGTCCGAAGACGAAGATGATGACGATGACGACGAGGACGACGAGGACGACGATGAAGAAGAGGAAGAGGAAGACGATGACGACAACGAACAGCCAGCTGTGCCTCTCATCACACCCAGCAAGCGCGGTAAAAAGCCTCGAGTCGCCGATGACGCCAAGGCCGAAGAAGCGTCTACTTCCGTGGCTGAAGAGGAGGAGACTGAGGCCACCACCATCATTGACGATGGCCTACCATATCCTAGGCCATTTGAAAGCCGCCGCGACTTCTTCGCCCGCACGACCAACGAATGGCAGGATATACTCATTGCTAAGCTCCAAGCCAAGGGAGGTGAAGGTGCAGCAGCATTGACCGTCAAAGAGCTCAAAACAAGCGCCTTTGAGCTAAGCGAGAGTAAGTGGTGGGGCTGTAGAGAGGAGATTGCGGCGCTAGAGGAGGAACAAGAGGCTGCGGGTATCACAGAAGTTGTATCGCTAGCGGATCGAGGAGATGCTGGGACGCACCGTCGCAGATAGTAGAAAAATACAACACAGCCAGATAGATCCCTTACAACTTGAATAAGCGTCACTTCACCAACCCTAATACTAACCCCAGTCTCATATATTGACCCTAATTCGGTGCTAACCCTAACCACCATCCACGCCAACCTATCCCCAAGCTTGTGAAAGTGGAGCGAGAGGAGAGCTTCAATTTTGCTGTGCGAAGTGGACTGGAGGAGGTCTAATTTCCTAGAAAACCTACGTCACCAAGAGCCACCGACCAACACAAAGCCGTCTAAACTACGCATCTCTCGCTGCGAACGAATCTCTACAATCCTGGCTAGGAATTCCTCCGCTCTTCCGCCTCTTTGTCCCACTGCCTTGCGCCCAACTAGTTTTGACAATACTCCCACTATGATTCCCAGACTGCTCACTACCATTGCGGCAAAGCCCATGCTTGCACGAAGCTTCCAGACCTCGGCGGCTTTCATGACAGCTGGCTCTACAGCTTTACCGGCGCGCAAGCCCGTAGGCGCCTTCAGGGGCGGGTGAGTCGCTCTTTCTCTTGTGTTCTTTCTAGTGAGCCGCTTCTGGACAAAGGAGAGCGATTTGCTAACTGCTTTTCACTACACTAGACTATTCGGTTTTCTGCTAGGCACGACTCTAGCTGGTGCTTCAGTCTATGGCTACCTAGTGCAGGAGTACACGGCATCCAATGCGGTACTATCCGCTGATATCTACGTATGTGGGAGTCTATGGAACAGAGAGAGGAATTGAGTTTTTGGCAGGGGTTACAATTGGAATCCGGCGGAGACTGAGCATGATGCAATTGATATGAAACGGGGATGGTATCTCAGATATTTACCGCATCGCATGTCCCGTTCCCGGCCTCCTGAACCTTTGCCAAACACTCCGACCCCGCCCTTGGTTGTCTGATTATTGAATCTGTAAATATGGTGATATACTAACGTAGCGCTTTCTTACCAACAGGCCTTGCAGCAGACAATGACCCGTGTGGACACTCTTTTGAAGACGCTGGATGGCAAGGTTGGCGCTCTGGAGAAGAAGAAGAACTGAACCCGACCAGTCTCTGACAAAGACGAAAGACTATATTGAAGATCGAGGGTTCGTTACCCCCTTGTTTGGAATACTTTAAATATGGATTCTATTTTTTTTCGGGATTCCCGATATTCCCGATATTGCGGAATTAAGACACGACGACGACGGAGAGTTATACCTATAGTTGTCACAAGTGGATTCGGGCGCACATGATGATGATATACGAATTATTTGGAGGGCTTTGCCACCAGGCTTTTTACCCATGAATTAAAGACTTGTAAGCAAAGCAGTGCTACAGAAGTCCCCAGTGTCTCGAATCTTCCTAGTAGGAATAGAACCAGCCGCCTTTGATTCACCCAGTAGTTGTTGGCAGTCGAAGCCGGGCGCCGTCTGATATCAGACGCCTCGCACCCAGAAACTACGAGAGTAGAGAGAATTGATGAGAGGGGATTAAATTGCAATTACACATGGAAATCCGGAAATCTGGCTTTTTGTTCTCTTTCTAGCCAAGTGAAAGAGGGCAGGCACACTATGACCATGGTCTGGGTTTCAGATTGTGCATGGACGGCAGATGGGATGAATAACAAGCCGTGAGGCAAAAAGAGAGAGCTTTGTAAGCAACAGATACAAGGGGCACTGCACTCTCTGGATGCTAAGAGGCCAAATAGCTGAGATGATTCTGGTGCCTGGTGCCTGGGAATCGCTGGTTCGAGTTCCAAAGTGCTACTAGCCTAGTAATAGTATGATAGTATATCAGTAGTACGTTAACATATTTCGTATGACAGGACAAGGGCTAGGCAATGCACGCTTGCGTTTCCTTAGCTTCTTTGAAGCCATGATTATTATCCTGAGGTTTCCATCACGAGAGCTGCTGAAAAACCTTCCAAGGCATTTATTTCTTAGCATAGACGGCTGCAGTCACAAAGCTAACGGCTTCAGGACTTTCATGACCGCAGCCAACAATCAGCAGCCATGTGTATCAGAAGCCCTGAGGGATTGTTGCTCAAATAGGAGAAGTCGAGGATACTTGGCTAAGAGCGGGGCCGCCACCCCCAGCCGGAGGTAGACGGTACTTGGCCCTTGGCTTGGACCTGGTCTAAGCCTACAACTGGATAATGGACAGGTGTTCTTTTACGCGGGCGGTGGCCGTACTAGCTCTGCAGCGTCTTTGTTATAGGCCAATTATAGCGGGGGTGGACTTACAAAATACAGGCAGTTGTAAGCCTATTGTCCACTGGAACCGCCGAAAACAATGTCTACATGGCCACTAACCCCCACTAACGCTTACTATGACAAATCCAGCCCATCTCGACAACCCCTTCTTGGCAGTTCACGCTCACTTCTCTTAATTATGGACAGACCAGATAGACCAGAACTTGAATAACCGCCACCTTGCATATATTTGTCTAGCTTTGGTACTTTACGTCGCTCTCAGCCTATTTTTTTTTTTCCTTCTCTTTTTTTATTTTTTCCCCCTTCTCTTGAACTCTCCATCTCATCATCGCGGTCGCATTTTCTAGTTTCCTTTTACTTCTTCCTGCTTACCTAGATCCGCTACACCATACATATTCTTCCGCCTTACCTTCTTTTCTATCTCGCACATATACATCCAATATGCGCTGCAAGTCTATCGCCTTCGGTCTGTTGACTGCTGCCCTGCAGCTCACTGCTGCGAAGTCAGATGTTGTTGACCTGACTTCTGAAAACTTCCACGACTTCATTAATAGCAACGACCTAGTTTTGGCCAAGTGTATGTTTATGCATCCCACATCTACAATCTTGGGCGGCGTGGCTGGTTTTGGTGTTTCTGTCTATCCTGGCCCTTGAACCAACCAACTATTTCAATTTGTTCATTTGTGTTCGCATCTACTAATACTACCGTGTCCACAGTCTTTGCCCCATGGTGCGGCCACTGCAAGGCCCTGGCCCCTGAGTACGAGATCGCTGCCAGCGCCCTCAAGGACAAGAACATCAAGCTTGCCAAGATTGACTGCACCGAAGAGACTACTCTGTGCTCCGACTTTGGTGTTGAGGGCTACCCTACCCTCAAGGTGTTCCGTGGCCATGACGATGTCACTCCCTACACCCAGGCGCGCAAGGCCCCTGCGTAAGTTTCTGTTCCAGACCCATCAAGCCCTCTCCCTCTCCTCCCCCTCCCTAGAAATGAATACCAGCTTACTAACAACTCGTTCTTCTCTACAGTATCCAGTCGTACATGATCAAGAGATCCCTCCCCGCCGTTTCCGAGCTTGTTCCCGATGCCATCGAGGAGTTCAAAGAGTCGGACAACGTCGTTATGGTCGCTTACTATGATGCCAACGACACCGAGTCTGACAAGGCCTTCCGGGCTGCTGCCGAAAAGCTGCGCGACTCTTACATGTTTGGTGCCGTTACTGACGCCGAACACATCAAGGCTGAGGGCATCAAGACCCCCACCATTGTCCTCCACAAGAAGTTTGACGAGAAGCGCAACGACTTCACCGAAAAGTTCGACGTCGACGCCATTGTGTCCTTTGCCAAGGTCGCTGCCAGTCCTCTTATTGGTGAGGTTGGCCCTGAGACCTACTCCGACTACATGTCCGCCGGCATTCCTCTGGCTTACATCTTTGCCGACACCCCCGAGGAGCGCCAGGCTTTGGCTGAGACCATGCGGCCCATTGCCAAGCAGTACAAGGGCGAGATCAACTTTGCCACCATTGACTCCAAATCTTTCGGCGCCCATGCTGGTAACCTTAACCTCAAGCCCGACTCCTTCCCTGCCTTTGCCATCCACGACATTGAGAAGAACAAGAAGTTCCCCTATGAACAGGGCAAGGAACTCGTCCACGACGACATTGCCGCATTTGTCAAGGCTTTTAAGGATGGCTCTATCCAGCCCAGCATCAAGTCCGAGCCTATCCCCGAGACCCAGGAGGGCCCTGTTACCGTCGTTGTCGCCAAGTCGTACAAAGACATCATCATGGACGACACCAAGGACGTGCTTATCGAGTTCTACGCTCCTTGGTGCGGACACTGCAAGGCTCTGGCCCCCAAGTACGAGGAGCTGGCCGAGATGTACGCTTCATCCGAGTTCAAGGACCAGGTCGTCATTGCCAAGCTGGATGCCACCCTCAACGACGTCCCCGACGAGATCTCTGGCTTCCCCACTATCAAGATGTACCCTGCTGGCAGCAAACACTCGCCGGTTACCTACTCTGGCTCGCGCAGCGTCGAGGATCTCGTTCGCTTCATCCGTGAAAGCGGCAAGTACAGCGCTGATCCCTCTAAGAAGGAGGATGCCGTCGAGGAGTCTAGCTCTGCCGATGCCGAGTCCAGCACTTCCTCCACTGAGTCTGAGGCTGCCGAATCTACCGAGTCCGCTACTTCATCGGCTACCGAGACCGAGGCCGAGGAGACCAAGGTACCTGCTGGCGAGGCCGACAGCCACGACGAACTGTAAACGGCGCAACCACTATATTTGGCATGCTTTCTTTATGGGGGTTCTTGCTTTCGCTTGTTAAACGCTTTTTGTGATTCTTTTTGCCTTTTGACTTGGCTATGCTCTATTTTCTTGTTTACACGTTGCGTTTTTTTTTTTTTTATGATACTCGGCCGGGCTTCAGATGTGATGAGCCGTGGCCTTTTGAGTTGCTTTTTTGTATGAAGTCTAGGAGAAAATTAAATGACAATTTCTTTTTTTACAACTAGGTACAACTGGGATCAGGTCTTGCATGGTGAATGTGAACGTGAACGTGAATGTGAATGTGAGCATGTTTGGTGCTTGCTTTGCTAATGGCTGACATAATCTAATCTAATCTAATCGTAGCTCCAGTGCTCTTCACCGCCTTTTGTTTTCTGCCAGTCTACCCACCAAGCGTGGCTTTTTGGTGGAGTTACTCAAAGATGCATCTTTCCCGTCTGGCCTTTCTGTTCTACTCCACGACGTCATTGAATGCACCCTAGAAAGACATTACTGCACAAATTCTTTTTTCGTAGCTACAGCTCTACCGATCAGAAGATCTACGCGACTAACGCCAGTTTAAAAACGTGCGACCGACAAGTTACAGAATCCTCTCCCCTCCCCCTCCCCCCGCCCCCCCGCCGTAACAATACCTCCTTCGATACCCGCATACGCACACATACGCGCACAATGAGCAGCGGCAACTTTGGCGTTGTTGAAATCGCTAGTAAACGCACAACCTCTGCGCCTGGCTGGGCCTACGTCCCTGACCTTGGGCCAACAGCTGCGGCCGCCGCAGCGTCTGCGGCCGCCAGAGGCACGGGCGGTCGTAAGCGTGCAGCACGCAACCTACCAGGGCTTAGTGCACATGATCAGAGTGCTCGTGAGGAGGCGCGCGTGCTGAAGGAAGTCCTGGCGCTGGACCGAGAGGGAAATCGCGATGCCGGCATTGCGGTGCCTACGGCGACAGTGAAAGGTGAGTTTGTTTTCAGAGATGCAAAAAAAAAGAAAGGAAAAAAAGAGTTTTTTCTTTTTTAAAAAAGAAGCTGGGAAGTGAGAACGGAAAGAAAAGGAAGCGGCCTGACTAACATATCTGTATTTTATCTACAGCCTCCGCAAAACACACACCGAACGTGCGCAAGATTCTACAGTCGCAAAAGACCTTTGCAAACCATTTGAACGACTTTGAAGCCCAGTTTGCGCAGGAATCAGATGCTAGTGCAGGTAGCGGCTCTGCTAGCGGTGGCAGTGGTCACGGCAGCGGTGGCGCGGTTGCTGCATCTAGTGGCTCGTCAAAACGTTCGAAACGCGCATCGTTGGCCGCAGCAGCGGCTGTGAGAGCATCAGTGGAGGCGGCCGAAGCACTGAGACGACGAGCGAGTCGCGATGGACTCCATGGGGCAACAGTGGAAGGTGCGCTGTTGGTGCGCAGTACTGAGGAGGGTAATGAGAACGGGGACGAAAGTGCCGGTGCAGGCGGGAACAGGGACGGGGATGGGGACACGGATATGGACTCTGAAATACCCACAGCTACTACTGGCTCACACCCAGTTGCAACGCGCAAACACCCCCGGGATACCGACCCGCTTCTCGAGTCATGGGTCCCTCCCGTTCCGAGTACCGACGAGCTAAGCCGGCTGCTGGCGATGCCGCCACGGAACTACCTAGAAATGCGAGCGGTTTGGACAGCAGACGATTCGCAGCTGGTCCGGTATCCCATTCGAGTGTTTTGTGGGATTTGCGGGTATTGGGGCAAGGTGCGCTGCGTCAAGTGTGGGATCAGAGTATGTGCACTAGATTGCCTGAATGTACATCGCGAGGAGTGCATCACGCGGTATGGACTATAGGGTCAGGGGAGGGCGCAAATAACAACAGGGCTTGGGAAACAGGACATTCAGAGAGCCAAAATAGATGCGCGAGCGGGCGTTTCGAAACAAACAACAGCCCGCTGTACGAGCGAAGGGTATGTGATGTGTGGCTACATGGTTGGATATTGCATGTTTCTAGGGGTGAAATGACAGGACATAGCTATGGTCGATACCACGGACAGCATGGTGGGCCATAGCAAGGCAAGTATAATAATGCATATAATACGGGCTTCTAAGGACTCACCGTACAACGACACCTTTAGCGGCACAGCAAATGAGGGGACGGGGGGGGTGGAAGATAATAGGTGGATACGTGACAAGTAAAAGGAGAGAGAAGTAAGGATGAAACAAAAACCTGGGAAGGCCCAAAGGACATGTACAGGCGGAGGAGGGGTCTGGATATGAGGGGGGGGAAACAAAGTTGAAGTGGAGCCTTGGTGGCATGAGGCCGTTTTGATCATCTCGGAAGAAAATTACCGTGGTGTTTCAGCGGCATAAGGGAGTCAAGTTATTGCAGGGCAAGTTTGGTAGGATAGATTTGGTTGTTTGGCCGTTTGGGGCTGATGGATGGCGGTGAAGGGGGATTGATGGGCGATCATAGAAGTTCGGGGTGTTTGAGAAGGAGAAGCGGTAAGTTTATTACGGCCACGATAGGTAGGTTAGTTAGCTCCTCGAGTAGGTAGCGCTTCTGCCGCTTTCTGTGCATAGTCAGAGTTTTACGTATATTATATTAGTTGGTGTGTCTAGGACAAGGGAGGATGACATCACCAAAGCCCTGCTGCAAAACACGACAAGACAAAGGACATTAACACTTAACAGAGATGGCATATAGAATACGAGGCACGCACGCACACACAGCGGGACTTTTTTGCTTCTTCAAGACATGAATGCTTAGGACTAGGTTTGTTCATGGTTAATGAGCAGAATTGTCGAAGAAGGCATGAAGCTTTGAACAGAAAGATAGAATAAGATTGAGAGAATATCAAGTAGAAGAAGAGTCAAGGAAAGAAAATAAAAGAAAAATAAAATCAAAGGCATCTTACTTGGGAATCATGAGTAAGCCAGAAACACGGACAAACAAGGACAGCACAGAACAAACACATGCGAGGACATTCTAGAAGGACAAAAGGATGGGAGGAGGAGAGGCGAAAGGAGAGGTAGGGGGGGGGATATGTACAGATGACGGCGAGGGGCAAGGGAACGCTACCTCGAACACTTCGATGGTGGTTCATGAGATCTCGAATGAAGGGGAGGGGAGGGGAGGAGCGGGAGCGGGAGCGGGAGCGTGAAGAAAGCACAAGACAAAACAAAGGAAATAAAAGCAAGTAAAATAGCCAACATCATAAAAGCCAAATAACCACACGCCCGCTCTCGGTCCTCTTTCTCCGTTTTTGCGGTGATCGTAAGGAGGGGGGCCAACGGGCCTTTTACTTTTGCGTTCTGGGTCTAGTTGTTGTCCAGGCGGAAGGAGATGTTACCCTTGGATGCGCCACCGTAGCATACGGCCGTCAAGCTACCGGTCGGGCAGACCTCACGGGCGGCACGTACGCACTGCTCCCAGCCGAGGCGGGTGATGGTGATGGTAGCGCCGGGAGTATCAGCCTTGACGTTGAAGCTGGCAGAAAGCTTCTCGCCCTTGGTAAAAGCGATAGTGCCGTCGCATTTGTCACCATTTTGGAAGTTGTCGCAGATGGCCATTTCGGCAGCATTTTCGTCATGGAAGACAATGTGACTGTAGGAGCATGTTAGCAGAGGTTTGGATACGGGAGGCAAGAAAAGGGAGACTCACGCGTTACGGTCAAGGCATGTAGCTTCGACAAGGGCCTTGCGGTTTAGTGATGTGGATTGGCGCAAGCTGAGGATCTCGAAGTGGACCTGGGGGACAGTGAATCTGGGCCATTGGCGGTAGTCGATAGGACCAGCAGCGACGCCTTCAAAGGCGGCGAGGGCAGCAACGAGGACGGTAGTGAAGGAGACCATTTTGTTTTTTTATTTGTTGGAGGAGAGGATGTGATGTGTTGTGTTTGTGTAACTTGTGTTGTAAGTGAGTTGCTTGGACAAGACTGGACAAGAGATGCTGGAGTAACGAAGGTAGACTTTGAGTGTGGGAGTTGATTGACAAGAACGATAGTGAAGGGTCGGAACGGGGGAATGCAAGACGAAGGGTGGGATAAGAGAACGAATGAAAAGAAACAAAGACGACTTCACGATAATAGTAGGAAATCGAAGAAGCAGAAAGAAGAAAAGAGGCGCTCACAGAGCTTATAATAAAGCGAACACTGGTGAACGAAGAACAGAAAAAAAAAAAAAAAAAAAAAAAGAGAAAAAAGAAAAAAGAAAAGTCAGGAACAGAAGCGCACGAGGCAAGAGAAGACAGCGCGAGATCAGGAACAGCGAGAGAGAGGAAGAAGCCGTGCTTAGTCTTGATGATGCAGTGAAGTGCCGAAGCTTTGGAAGACTGGGTTGATATGCAGAGGTTATTCACAGAATGTCGTCAGAACCAAGCGAGTCAAGGGCCCAAGATGGCTTAGGCGCAAGAGAAAGGTCTTTTCTTTTCTTTTTTTTTAGTAGTAAAAAGCCTTGACGGGAAAAAAAAAAGAAGGCAGGGAAGAGCGAGAGCACGAGAGACAGAGAGAGAGAGAGAGAAGAGAGAAAAGAAGAAGCACTGTGAAGAACTAGGTCAAAGTGTTTGCTGTTGTTTTGTTTTGGGAAGCGAATAAGACGAAGAGAACGAGGTATAAAAGCAGATGAAGAAGATGAGGAAACAGTGCTGGACTTAAAGCTGGCAACCAGGCGCAACGCAAAAGGCCGAAAGCAACGAAGAGCCGCCGCAGAGACAAGACAGAGCGGATGACGGGGGGGAGAGGGAGAGGGAGAGTCTGGAAACAGTCAAGCGTAGGAACTTGACACGAGAAAGCGGAAGAAGAAGAGGAAGAAGAACACGAGCGCAAGCGTAGTGTGATGTGAGTGTCGATCAAAAGATAGAAGAAGAAGAAGAAGAAGAAGAAGAAAAAAGAAGGAGAATAAAAAGAATAAAATAAAAATATAAAAATATAAAAAAGCAAAGAATAAAGACTAAGATCGGCCGGTTTTAGAGGGAAAGAATAGGCAGACCAAATTGACGAAAACGGACAGCAAAGAAGGGCTTGGATCGTAGGCGAGTCTAACTCCCGTATTGGCGATTTAGAGCGGGCCGTATGAAATAAGCGGAAGACAGAAGAGAGGGAGGATAGAGACAAGGGAGAGGAGAGAGAGAGAGCGTGGGTGTTGAAGTGAGTGAGTGAGTGAGTGTGTGTGTGTGTGTATGCACGCAAAGACCAGCTGCGGGACAAGGCAAAAGTTATCGTTGCAAAGTGACTGGGCACAAAAATAAAACAATAACAAAATAGAAAGAAGCGAAATATATCCAGAATTAAAATATGCCCGTTGTTGTTGTTGCTCAAATCTCGCAGAGACGAACAGATGGATATAGAAGAACAGCAAAGGAGCCGGGTTTTCGTGACAAGAGAATGGAAATAAATGGAAGAGAATCAGAGGTCGCTCATACGCATCGATGAAGACGAAAGCGACCGCTTCTTATCAGAGCCAGCAAGCAGCAAGCAGCAAGCAGCAAGCAAGCAACCAACCAACCAACCAAGCAAGTAAACAAGTCGTTGATATACATAGCTACAATACACAACAAAGGACCAATTTGACACAACACACAGCTGTTAATTTCAGCGGCGCCCCTCCCCAAATTTCCAGCCATGTCGAAACTTCAAACACCAAGACCCGACAAACAGGATTGCAATGTAACAGAAAAGGGCCATTACAAGGCATGCGTGTGCCGTGGTTGTATGGGGAGGAGGACGGGGGAGGGTGAAGGGAGTGGGAAGAGGACTTGGTGGTGAGCGGGAGAGAACCACGTAAATTTAAAAAAAAAAATTAAAAAAAATAAAAGAATAAAAGAAATAGGACAGCTGCTAGGGACACTCCAGGGCTGCAAGCCTGTAAGAGAAGCCTGTGGCCAAAGGGCGTCTTGGGCCTTTCCAGCGCTATCCGTGACCGGCGCAGAGCCACAGGCCACTGAACTTACAGAAGGCCTTCCTCCCCCTTCAGCGGCTGTTGCATCATCATTATCATTGCTTCATTGCTGCACACCCACACCCACACTCACACCCATCGCTACCCTGTGCCCTATTTTCTTTTCATTCCGCCGGGTTTTGTTTGAGCCTCAAACAAATAGCGACAAGCAATAATAGTCAAGACCGTCTCTCTCCAATTTTGTACCTTTATTCAGCCTGCCTCTAAGAAAATCACACGTCTCGAGCCAAGAAGAGAGAGCGTTGGCGGCGCAGGTAGAGAGAGAGAGAGAGAGACAGGGACAGAGACAGAGACAGAGATACAGACAGAGATACAGACAGAGACCCAGAGACAGCCCAGAGCGCCACCATGGTTTGGCCACAGGGCAGCCAAAGACACGCCAGCCAGACAAATAGAGGCCCAAATTGCAAACAGGAGAGCAGAAGAAGAGCACAGACGAGGCCCATCTACAAACAGGATGCGGACACAGACGTCCGGCCCCAGTCGCTTTGTGCTTTGCTTTGTCTTCCTCTCTCTCTCTCTCTCTCTCTCTCCCTCTCTACCCTTACATCTGCTGCTGCTGCTGCTGCTGCTGCTGCTCCCATGTCTCCTGCCCGCCTCACAAAAATAGAGCAAAGGAGCGGAAGAAAAAACCCCCCCCCCCAGACATCAGAAAACAGGCCGCTGGCTTTCTCGCCCGCTATTCATCCGCCTCTGTCTGTCTGTCTCGGGCTTTCTTGTTCCATTTTCCCGTTCTGTCGTGTGGTCCTTCGCCCTTCGCTCTTCGTCCTTCGTCCTTCGTCCTTCGCCCTTCCCCTTCCCCTCTCCTTCTGAGACAGAACATGCCAGCCACCAGACACATGCTGCACATCATCGTCATCATCACATCACATCACTCTAACAAGCTTATCGCCATCGGCCACTCTGTCTTGTCTGTCTCTCGTACCCGTATCACAGGCAAAAATAAAATATAAAAAATACATAAATAAAAAAAATTCATACATGGATTCAACAAGGCTGCACTCAGGGCACGCTAGACCTACTCAGGCTCCCCCCTCCGTCCCCCTCCATCCTCCTCACGACTCTCGCTCGGCTTGAGGATACGGCCCAAGAGAGCTTACTTACACTCACTAGCATAAAGCCCTTCCCCTTCCCGTAGACAAGCCAACTAGCACAAAGGCCCCATCCAGCTAACCCCAGCCTATACCACCCGAGGAATCCATTTCATCCGCCATACATATACAAGCTTAACACGCAAAGTCCGCCTTTCCACTAGTCTTATCTCTTCACGTCTTCCTGCATCTTCATTTGCCACGGATACTAGCGTCTCTTATTGTTTGAGACCGCCTTCTCGTAGTCCACATCCCACCACTCAGACTTCAGCTTCAGGCTTCAGGCTCCCACAGCGCCAACCAGCCAGCCAGTAAGTCATCTCATCTTCCCATCCCCACTTCCCGTATCTCCTCCTCCTCCTCCTCCTCCTCCTCCTTACCTCGCCTCTTCGTCTCTTCTTCTCCCTCTGTTCTTTTCGCTCGCCACAAGCCATCATCCGCAGCTATAACACTCTCGCTATTGATCTGCAACTAACTGATCCACCTTCTCTTCTCGCCCACCCTTAATCTTGCTGAATCCATGTTCCTGTTCCAACGTAACATATGTACTTGCATAACTCAACATGAGCCTGCATGCGCTCCTCCGTGTTCCTTTTGGTGCTCCTTTGATATAGCCTGTCTGTGTGTTCTTGTGTGTATGCCCCTGTCTGCTGCTTCTCCCTTTTCATCACTTTGCCTTACATGGTATCGTACACCGAAACCAATAATAGGTAGGCGGCCCCAGCCAGCTCAGGTCAGGCCACCCAAGGAAACAAGAGCGCGCGATCAGGCAATGTTTCCATACACGATTCACGCAGCACCCACACCCAAGTATACCACACAAGCACGGCCACAACCACAATGATGACGCATAGCATATACGTGTGTACGTACATGTGTGTGTGTGTGTGTGTGTGTGTGTGTAAGTAAATAAGTATGTTTGTGTGTATGCATGCACAGATATATATGTACACACATAGGTATAGACAGACACATCACACACACACACACACACACACACACACACACACACACACACACACATATTCTCGCCTTCTCACACAGACTCCATCCCCAGCCTTGCTGTTCTATCTATAACCCACCCTCTCCTAGAAATCATCGAATCTTGAAACATCATATTCGCCTTCCTAACCGGCCGGCCACAAGACGGTCCCTGTCCTATTCAGGCACACCTAATTTGTTCTTTCTCCCTTCTGCCTTCTCCCTTCTCTCTCTCTCTCCCTCAACCCTGCTGATATCCCCGCTACATCTCGTGCTTCTCAGCACACAGACACAGAAACAGACACCCAAACTCAGCCCTGTTTGTGCTTTTCCTTCCTCGTCCTTTTGTCTTGATTCTTCACGTATATTCCGCTTCTTGCTAATAACACATCGCTCTCGGTCCTACTGCGTTGTATGCACTCTCTTGCTCTCCACACCTACGCCCCCTCCTTTGTATAGCTCCCCTTCTCCGAAAAAAAACAAAACATTCCCAAACAAATTTATTCCGTCCCAAAACACATGTGCATCATCCATCCGGCTTTGCCTTATCCATCTCCTCCTGCCTTACGTCTGTGTCTCTCTGGTCTGCATAAACATAGTCGGTAGTCGGCTTTAATCTTCAACATCTCTCGCTCCACACCCCGGAAACACGAATAGAACGGAACGAAGAGGGAAGAAAACAGATATCAACATGGGACTTGTAGTCATACAAATCCGGCATCAAAAACACAGTAGGCCATGTTCGTCCAACAATAATAACAATACGTCTCGCCTCAGGAATTGTCTGATTCTGAAACCTCCATTGTACTAGAATTCCGCTTCTCAAGGAGAACGAGCAATTCCACATGCCTGTCCTGCTTCCCTTCCACTTATGACGTTAACGCGAGAAAAGAAAGCCGCAAAGGGAACACACCATTAGGAATGCATGCAGGTAAGGGACACAACAGGGGAAAATGCCATGTCTTCTTCATCTTGAGGTTCGGCGATAGAAGATCACGTGGTGTCAAGATTTCAAGCCCACTAGGGTTACAACACCTGTCAGCACCATAACCCTAACTATATACAAATAACAAACCCTGTGACGCACAACCCATACGCGCGCATTAAGTTCCTGTGCACTGTTGTTTTATGCAGCAATGCACAGTGCAATTTAGAAGACTTCTAGGCCTGGTCAAACCATCAAAAAACAATGGCATCAAGCTCGACGTTATCATCGTATCCTTTAGAGTTATCCAGGAACACGCTTCGATAGGGCTGGCCGAAGAAAGTTTTTCCTGGCATTGAGAATATTCTGTGCTTATTTTTTTTTTTTTGCTTACAGTCAATCTTATTAGCAGAGACTTCTAGCTACATTATAACCAAACTTTAGAGAAAAAAAAAAAACAAAAACAAAAAAAACAAAAACAAAAATGTCGTTAGGCTTCACGCGCCTCAATGTCAAGAAATCTCCGCCGAATGCGAACATCACCTTCATTAAGCCGTTAGCCGGCCCAAACGAGGCTATAGCCCAAGACTTCCTCGAGCGCATCGCTGCACAATGCTGTAAGTGTTGGTCCGCGCCCTGCCCCTATGATTTGTCCTCTCATCACTTCCGTCACTGTCCCTCCCCTCAAAAAAAAAAAAAAAAAAAAAAAAAAAAAAGCAGAGCAACCTACAGACCACCTATGTGGTCTACTTTGCCACTGATCTCTTAAAGTAACACCTTCCGGATCACTTGACCAGACCCCGTAATGAAGACAAATCACATCCACGTCCGCTCGCTTGAAGAGTATGAGCCAAATCGCGAATTCGTTGGCCGTAACTTCAACGCCGGCGAAGTCGTTCAGCTGGTGCTCCGGAGTCAGTCCTCCGGCCGCTGGCTACCATTTGAGTACGTTCAGATGGTCATGATGCATGAGCTAGCCCACTGCAAGCAGATGAACCATTCACGCGCCTTCTGGACCGTGCGAAACCACTATGCCGCCCATATGGAGCGCCTCTGGGCAACCGGGTATACCGGCGAGGGTATCTGGGGCGTCGGTCGTGCCCTAGCCTCCGGAACTACTGAACGGCCCACCATTCTGGCTGGCGAGCGTGTCCCCGAGCACCTATGCGGCGGTACATACCGCACCAACACTAGTAGGTCGGGCCGAGGCCAGGCTCGTAAGCGGCGCGCGCCGAAGCTATCATCTAAAGAACAGAAGGAACGCCGCGTATTAAGAAAGTTTGGCGCAAATGGGATTGCTGTTGGTGCCGACGATGCAGTCAAGATTGAGTTGGAGAAGGGAGTAGGCGGCGGCACGGCACGTCAAAAAGCTCCTGCGCGACCACGTGTTGCGGGAAGCATGCGGGGTAGGGAACTACGCGCGGCAGCAGCGCTGGCGCGCTTCGAACAGTGTCAGGGCCAGATTCAGAAGAAAGCGGAGCACACGCCCGAGGTCAAGCCCGAGGTCATCGAGTTGTCAGACTCAGATGACGGGTCGGATGACTCTGATGTAGTGGTAGTTCCTGATGCCTTGGACATTGACGGTAAGCGAATGACGGATAAGGATGGTGTGGGTCTAGTCAGGATCTGCGATGACGATGAGGGCAGCAGTGCCGCAGACGATATCAAGGTCTTGGTGTCAGATGAGTTGCAAGAGCTGTCCAAGCGGTTTTGGGGTATTCCTGGGCCTCGCCATGCATCAGAGCCAGTTAAACTGGAGGAACAGAATAGCAACGAAGCCGGGAAACTGCCTCATAGACCAAGAGCTCCAGCCACAAACCTACCCAAGCCGGAATCAAAAGCACCCAAGCTCCAGCTATCCAAGGCTCCAGTTTGTGCAAAGCCAGTAGCGGCGCCGAGGCCACGCGCTGCTTCAAAGCCGCCATCTCTCCGCCGACCGCCGCTGTCCTCCTCATCCCAACCCAAAAAAGCGTCAAGTCGTGCTGCGGATCTCAGTTTTACGAGGACACTCGGATCATCTACGCCAGAATCCGCATCTACTCGCGCTACGCTATCTTCAGGCGGACATGTGTTGGGTCGCTCCAAAGCTCGCGATCCGCGGCAGCGGTCGGTAGCGGACATGTTTCGGACAGGGCGCGACAATAGCCGAGGTGGACAAGGGAAAGAAGGAGACTGAGTTGGGATACTCTGGTCCATGACAGACTACCCAAGTGAATGATTGCTCAGCTATTGTTATTGTATTGCTTTACGTCTATCTACTGTTATTTTAATGTTTTTCTTTTTACAGCGATACGACGAAAACAATGACTGGCTACACTTCTAGCTCTATGGTCTATAGGCCTACGGAGGGCCGCCCTTTTCTTTTCTTTTTCAGCGAAAGGCAGGCGGGCGGAAGAGTACATTCACATCATAGGTAAATCCACAGGAATCCTTTATTCTTTCCCATGGCTGAGACTGGAACGATCAAGCCTTTGCCGGAATTGGTACTCTTGTGTTTTAAAAAGTTTCCGCACATGCGTCGGCTATCGAAAGTCTGTAACGTGTGTGTTCCCGTGGAAAGCCGGATAGATAAGCGGAATAGCCACTGGGAGCCAATCATCATGCTGGACTACTGCATGTTGCTGTGATTGCCGGAAGAGCCTGCGAGGAGCGAGACTGTGTATTGGGGAAAGTCAATTAGCCTAATCTTTACACGTAATTAAAGCTGTGGAGATGCGGCTTTTCATTGTAGTGGACTGTTGCCATCATGATCCGACGTTTAGACCAGCCACACCGACATAAACCCCGGGAAAACAAAATCGGAACCAGCCACAATGGCCCCACAAAATGTGGCGCAACAATCGGGTGTTTTCTTCCATCAGTTTCTCTCGCTGTCTTTCTTTCTTGTATTTCTTTTTTTTTTTTTTTTTTTTTTTTCTTCCTACGCTTTATTTTTCGCCGCTTGCTGGAAAGGATTTACCTGGAAAGCCAGGGGACTTAGTCTGCCATAGTCAGTCTGCCCATCTGGCCAGGCGGTGCGTGTGCATTGATGCTCTGATGGGCTGGCCAATAGTATGTCGTAACCCGGCCATTTATTCGGCGAAGGCAGAGGGCGTGCGAGAGAGGGCAAGAGAGAGAGTTGTATGTGTGTGATGCGCATGTATGTATGTATGTATGCATGCCGACTACTCGTGCGTGCTGTTCCCATGAGCATGCTTAGTGTATATTATGCTCTACCTTCCATATCAATGAGAGAACAAAGCCAGACAGAACAGCGAGGCGAGTCGAGATGAGATAGGGTGAGGTATGTCATATGGAAGCATGAATTTCAACTCCCTCTTTTCCATGGCTTTCCCCTCTTCTTTCGTGATGGGGACTTGAATGGAAAAGGCGGGATGAGATTTTGTTTGAAGGATTGAGGGGCTTGTGCAGGAACTTGCTTGATTGGCGTGAATGGAATGTTGAAGCGCCTTTTTTTTGTGTTTAGTCAGCAAGGCAAAGTAAGCACAACAAAAAAAATGAAAGCTATTTCTTTTCCTGTGCTACAAAACATGACTTCCTCCGAATCGCCTGCCTTCTTCGGCAATGCTTGCCGTGGTTGTTATAGCTGTTTTTTTTTTTTTTTTTTTTTTTTTTTTTTCTTCAGCTTCTTCTGCTGCTGGTTTTGCTACTGCTATCAATGCCCATGAATAGAACTTGTTGTACCTTGTTATAGCTCACAAGTGCTCTGGGCTGTGGACATTGGTTAGAAAGAACCCCAGTCCCAAGCATCGATAAAACCCACACACAACCCTGTTGGCTCATAACAACGCACCGCTCCGAGAATCCCAGGACCACCACTAGGAAGAGTAGCACGGCTGCACTGTGGTGCGGATGACGCGTATGATGAATGGGTAGCCTTTCATATTGCTCTGATATAACCCTGGTCAGCCTCTCGTCATGGTGTCATATGTTGTTATGCGAGCATTGTCAAGGGCCGATCTAACAAGCCGAGTTGTGGTGTGATCTTTTTTGGGGGGGTTTTTTTTTTCCTTTTTCCCTCTTATCTACATAGATAGTCAGATGCCATCATGATTATTTACAACACTAAGGGAGGTCATTGTGTGGATGCAAAGAAGACACATAAAGTAGACACTCTTATCGGGCCTCGATGTCCCTCAGCATGGCCAGTGCCAAGCTAAACTTGGCGAGACAGCCCCGAAGCTCGAGCATTGCGTCAAGTGCTTGTTGGTAGTGAGCCGAGGGGAGAGCCTTACCAAGAGAAAATAGCACGAGGCTGACGCTATGTTGAAACGTGCAAAGAAAGAAAGAAAGAAAGAAAGAAAAAAAATAGAAAATCAAAAGGTTTGCATTGGCAAGAGCTCTGACCAAGATAGGGAGTAACTTAGCCATGGCCAGTATAAGCGCGAGATTTGCTACTGTTTTGTTTAGGTCCGAATGTATCAGGCTAACCAACTCCGTCAGACTGCGAAGCCGGAACCTTGGAAGCTAGGAGCTATCGATTACAAGGGGAGGGGAAGAGGGGAGAGGAGGGAGCTCTCTCGGTATATACCACGGAGGGTAAAAAATGACAGCAAAGTAATTGCCATAGAGACACAATGTGATAGTTACCCAAGTCGTATGAATTGTATACCAATAAGTAGATGGATGATGTAATTGGTTCTCCAAGTGGAAAGAAAAAATAAAGAAGCAAAACAAAATAACCCGTGAGAAGTTGCACCTAGATGAGAGAGAAGCATCGGCCTCTTCAGACTGGGACGGGACAACAAGTGGGAATAGAGCAGTTAAAACCCTCGAATCAGGGCCCAGGAACACGGCAAATGGGCAGAGGTGCCCCGGTGAATTTAATGGACTGCCATAGAAACGTGAGGTCAATGTGGATAGTGGTGGGAAGCGAGCACAAGATGAGAGGGTAAAAGCAGGACGACAGGAATGCAGGAGCGCAAGTGAGGGGCACAAGCAAGAAGAAGTGCCCATAATTCTTTTTTGGCACCCCCCCCCCGCTATGTTGTGCTGCGCTTGCCATAGCAGGTCTCTCGACTTGCATGGGGGAAGAGACATGGGGGACGGACGGGTACCAGTTACGAGAACAGAAGGGAAAGAAGGGAAGCAAAGGGTAAGAGACGAGCCCCTCCTCCCCTCCTCCCCTCCTGCCCTCCACCATAGCAGGCAGGAACAGGTGCAGGTTGCAGGTAGTTTCCATATTTAAGCCCATAAGCCAGGCCGCCAGCAAATAAATAATATTGCCTTTCCCTCTTTCCCTCCTCTTTTCTTTTCCTTCTCTTCTTCTTTTCTTCTCTTCGTTCTTCATCCACCTCTGCTATTTGTTTTCTTTTGATCCCCAGGTCTAGGATCATTTACACTTTATGTAAGTTGTCACTAGCTCTCTCTATTTTAGCCATATCATCACCACTACCACTACCACTACCACTACCACTACCACTACCACTACCACCACCACCATCACCATCACCAGCCAATTCACTCTGAATTTCTTCCTCCTGCTTCACCGCAAGCATTCCTTCTCCTGCCATCCATAGTACCCCGAGCCTGCTGCCAAGAAAGTAGAACTCAACTTCATCTAAATGCTGGCTTTCCATCCCGATTCCAACCCCGCTATTTTCCGTCTCGTCTTTTTTCCCCTCCCACATTGCCTTATATAAACTGTTTCCAACGCGGCGTTCTCATTTTCATTTGCAACCTAATCTACCGACTGAGAGGCTCATAGCACTAACCCATTGACTCTGCACTCCTTAAGAACCTAAAAATCTTTTCAAAAGGCATCGATAATCCATCAAAATGGCTATCACTAAGATTCACGCCCGCCAGGTCTACGACTCCCGCGGTAACCCTACCGTCGAGGTTGATGTTCACACTGAGACTGGCCTGCACCGTGCCATTGTCCCCTCCGGTGCCTCCACCGGTATGTTAATTCTCTTCATTCGTCCCTCCACATACCTTACATTTACACACGCAAAGACATTGCTGTACTGACACTTTGTTTCTTCTAGGCCAGCACGAGGCTTGCGAGCTCCGTGACGGTGACAAGTCTGCCTGGGGCGGCAAGGGTGTCCTGAAAGCTATTGCCAACGTCAACGACACCATTGCTCCGGCCCTGATCAAGGAGAACTTCGATGTCAAGGACCAGTCCAAGATTGACGAGTTCCTCATCAAGCTGGATGGTACCACCAACAAGACCAACCTGGGCGCCAACGCTATCCTGGGTGTCTCTCTGGCCGTCGCCAAGGCCGGTGCTGCTGAGAAGAAGGTTCCTCTCTACGCTCACATCTCCGACCTGGCTGGCACCAAGAAGCCCTACGTCCTCCCCGTTCCCTTCATGAACGTCCTGAACGGCGGGTGAGTGTTCCCTCTATTTTCTTTTCCTTCACTTTTCCATGATCCTTTGCCCTCATACCTTAGAGCCCAAACAAGCTAACGTTTTACCTAGTTCCCATGCTGGTGGTCGCCTGGCTTTCCAGGAGTTCATGATCGTCCCCTGTGAGGCTGCCTCTTTCACTGAGGCCATGAAGCAGGGTGCCGAGGTCTACCAGATCCTCAAGTCTTTGGCCAAGAAGACCTACGGCCAGTCTGCCGGCAACGTCGGTGACGAGGGTGGTGTTGCCCCCGATATCCAGTCGGCCACCGAGGCTCTGGACCTGATTGTCGCCGCCATCGAGAAGGCTGGCTACACCGGCAAGATGAAGATCGCCATGGACGTTGCCTCCAGCGAGTTCTACAAGGTTGAGGAGAAGAAGTACGACCTGGACTTCAAGAACCCCGAGTCCGACCCCAGCAAGTGGCTCACCTACGAGCAACTGGCTGCTCTGTACAAGGAGCTCGCTGAGAAGTACCCCATTGTTTCGATCGAGGACCCCTTCGCTGAGGACGACTGGGAGGCCTGGAGCTACTTCTACAAGACCAACGACATCCAGATTGTTGCTGACGATCTGACCGTCACCAACCCCCTGCGCATCAAGAAGGCCATTGAGCTCAAGTCTGCCAACGCCCTTCTGCTGAAGGTCAACCAGATCGGTACCCTGACCGAGTCTATCCAGGCCGCCAAGGACTCGTACGCTGACAACTGGGGTGTCATGGTTTCTCACCGCTCTGGTGAGACCGAGGACGTCACCATTGCCGACGTCGTTGTTGGTATTCGCTCTGGTCAGATCAAGACTGGTGCCCCCTGCCGCTCCGAGCGTCTGGCCAAGCTGAACCAGCTGCTCCGCATTGAGGAGGAGCTTGGAGAGGAGGCCGTCTACGCCGGCAGCTCTTTCCGCACCTCTGTCAACATGTAAATTGCATGACGATCGATGTATTCTGCGCTGAAACAAGACTGGAGAAAGATGAGCTTGGAAGCGTTTTCCGCAACAAACAAAACCTTGATGGTTTATTTTCCTGACGAAAAAAATAGAAGCAGCGCCTTTCTCGGCTCGCTCAACAAGAACATGAGTGAGCGAAACTAACAATTGGGACTTGGCGTTAATTTGATACTCGGGAATGGCTCTTATGAAATGAATTAAAGTATATTAATTGTTAACCAGCGGTAAAAAAAAAAGCGCCAAATAAATATGAAGCGACTTGTCTTGTTTTGTTGCTAAACTTATGCATTCGATTACTTATTGTACTAAATCAACAAATATAGCTAGGGTGCTGTAGACCTGATGCCCCGCACTTTATACTGACTAAATATGTTACTAGGGCAACTTCTGAATTTGGCATAGCATAAAATAAACAAAGGATGACTGACTATTGACCATTGAACAACAGGGCATACAGAACGTTGAGCTTTGATATATCAGGGTTATTTTTTTTTCTTTACCTTGGCCTTTCTCCTTTCGAAGCCCTTCCCCCACCTTCGTCATTGATGTGAAAACCTAAATACTCACACCGACCACCTCCAAAGCCCAAAGAACCAGAGGGGAGAGGGGCATCACATAACAAGTCTCAGAATCAAGGCTATTCATTCTTTTCCTTCTATCACTTTGTTGCTACCGTGTTCTATACGCATACTTGTAAACTCCACCTCACGTGGCTTCAGAATTTCCTTTTATCCAAGTTTAGTTGGAAACCAGTCCTTTTTTTTTTCATTCTATTTACAACATCATCCTACTAGACTATCCGCCATCGACATAACATCAAATCGATCAAACATGAGTGATTCTCAAGATCCTGTGGATTTCGAAATCCTAGAGGGCCAGAAAGAGAACATTCAATCTCTGCCTGGCGGTCGCTCTGCTCGCAAACTGGCTCAGCTATACTCGCCGAACCCCCTTAAGCCCCTCTCGACACCGAACCCCGCTGATACACAGGATGCCCACTCTGCCAAGCGGGCCGAATTTGAGCAGGAAGTAGCTGCCATTGATGAGTCGGATGATCCGCTAGATGTATACGATCGCTACGTGCGCTGGACTCTCGAGGCTTACCCCTCGGCGCAGGCCACACCGCAATCACAGTTAGATCAATTATTGGAGCGTGCTACCAAGTCATTTGTTAGCTCAGCGCAGTATCGTAATGACCCACGCTACCTTAAGATGTGGGTGTACTACATCCAGTTTTTCAGCGATGCACCGCGTGAGACGTTCCTGTTTCTTTCACGCCATGGTATAGGTGAATCGCTAGCCCTGTTCTACGAAGAATACGCAGCTTGGCTCGAGGGACAGGGTCGCTGGGCTCAGGCTGAAGAAGTGTATAAGCTTGGAATTGAGTGTGAGGCGCGGCCCCAGGCCCGCCTGCTACGAAAGTTCAAGGAGTTTGAACACCGCATGAGCGAACAACCAGCCGAGAGTGTGCGACCGACATCGCCAGCCATTCCGCCCGTCCGTGCAGCGCTGGCTGCCAAGATTGACCCATTCGCCATCGCCATGCTCCCTGATGACCCCCAGGCGCCTCGGCCCTCGGCGGGATTGCCTGGCTATGCCTCGCCTAAAGCTAATAAGACCAAGGGCAAGATGGCTATTTTCTCAGACTCGAATGCAAAGGAACCGGCAATGGGTGAACGTGCAACTGCAGGCTCACGGGGCTGGGACTCCATTGGGTCATTGTCGGAACGTAAGAAGGAAAATGTCATTGAGCCAAAACCGTGGGCTGGCGAGACGCTGAAGGCGGGCGGTAAGAAGCCATCCGGCCCCAAGATGGCTATTTTCAAGGATACGGTAAGTTAAATAATCCCCTTCTCTCTTCCTTTTGTTCGTCTCAGATTCAAATGAGTGTTTGCTGTCCCTTTTTCTCTCCCAGACTGGGAAATAGACTCGGGGCCTGGGGTTAGGCAATTGCCTCGAATGTTGGGTCTCCTTGTTTACTTGACCTCACCGGGATGATGGCTAGGCTTGTGTTTAACTGAGGTGATATCCATCTCCTCAGATATCCTGTCACATACATACACTGTTTTCCCTTCTTGCCCACCATCATATTTTATAAGCCCAAATGTTGATGATCATAGGACTAATTTACGGCATCACCGCCGCCGTGGCGTGTTCTGGTTTATTTTGCTTCAGTCTCAGAAATCAAAAATTCATTCTTCTCAACCCTCACAAACTGTGTTTGACCAACTTTCCCAGTATAAGATTTCGTCGGCGTCGGATCAGGTGGTAGTGAATCCGCGCACTGGCAAGATGGAACGCATCTTGGTTGACCTGGAAGTTATTTACCCTCAACCAGATGTTCGTGGTGCGGAGCTCAGTTTTGAAGAGGTCTGGGCACGGAACCGGGGCTGGTTGGACAGATCGTGGGAGGAAGAAGAAGGGGAAGAGAGGGAAATGACAATGGTTGATGTCGACGAGTCCGTTTCACAGTATGACGAAAGCTTTATATTGCAACAGCAGCGACGACAGCACGAGGAGGAGCAATGGCGGCAGCAAAAACAGGAACAACAAAAAAAACCAATGCAAGGGCAAAAGAAACTCGAAATGTACCGCGATGACACCAGCATCAGCAGAGATGAAAACTCACCTATACAAGAAACACCACGGCAAGAACATCGGAATATGGCTGTTCGCCGGGACAGCCCCGAAGGGCGACCCCATAAAATGCTAATTCACCGCGACGGTGTTGTACCACAAAAGCAAAAGTTATCAATACACCGCGATGATGAGCCAGTTGTGCCTAAAAAGCAAAAGATGACCATCCATCGTGACGAGTTTGTAGACGAAGAAAACAGATTGGCATCGTCTCTATCCTCCCAAGTGGCACGACCGCCGGCGCAAAAGATCCCCATTCACCGCGACGAGCCAGTGGATGAGAATGGAATGGTTATTCAACAGCAGCAGAAGCCAGCTAAAAGCAAGAAAAAGATTATGGACTACAATGAAACCCAGATCAGTAGGATATCCCGCCCTTTTTCTTTCTTCCCCAATAACAACTGCTAACCCTATGGTCTCTCTAGTCAAAGCCAAGTTAGACTCACCCTCTCGGCCCAAGATGTCGAAACGTAAGAGCATAGCTGCAGAACCCACTATGACTATCCATACTAAGTCTGCCACGGATGACATCTATGATATTTTCAATGCGCCTCTCCCATCCAAGGCCGGCGACAAAAGCGGGTCAGATGACGATGAAGAGTACGACTCGGACGAATATGAGAGCGATGGCGAAAGTATGGGGACAACACGCAACGTCGATCTCGAAGATAGTGACGATGACGATGCCAAGAGCGACTGGTCAGACTATACGGCTAAGAAGAAAGCATCTGGCTTGGATGACTTGACGTGTAAAACAAATCCCGACTTTACTGTTCGCGGTGTTATTGACGACGACGAAGAGGAAGAGGTGGAGGAGGAGGAGGAGGAGGACGATGACGATGACGAGAGTGATGAAGAAGAGGAGGGAGAGACAGAGGCGGAAGAACAATCGGAAATCTCAGAGATGAGGGTTCTGGATGAGAGTAACCAGTCCAGTCAATTCTCTGAGCAAGAACCGTCCCTTCAGTCGGTAGAAAACGATCTTGTGGCCCAGATTGGCCAACAGGCTCAACAACAGCAATCACGCACTATCACACATACGAAGTTTATACCAGTACCGCCCGAGGATTACGTGCCACCGACTCGGCCGTACCGCGACCCAGCCGAGGTTGCCAACAATAGATTGCCATTTATGACACCAATCACCGAACGTACAGAGATGTCCCTTGACTTTCAACAAACACAAGGCAAGACTCCTAGTCGGAGCCGGGGCATGATGCACCCTATGGCGGAGGAAGATGAGGACGAGGAGGAAGTCTACAATCCAACCACTGGTCTTAACCAGGTCACGAGCAGTCCATTGATTGACATGGGAAAGTCTCCTATCAGCTACAACACCAAAATTGCCCAACCTGCGTTTCCCAAGCCAACAACCAAGGCTCTTGCGCCCAAGGGTCCAATCATCAGGGACCTGCAGATCAACCCTATGGATGAAGGAATCCGTTCTCAGATTCTCGACAAGACACGGCCGTCACTCGTGACTTACGTAGGCTTCTTTGACCACCGCGACCAGAATTACGAGAAGGGCAACGAAATCCGCCGTTTTGCCAGAGCTATGTCCAAGGCCAAGTCCAGTGGAGACCATCATGCCGGGCCTGTCATCCGCCTTCCAGATAGCCAGGGCATGTATACCGTAAAAAAAGAGCTTGGTGCTGGTGCCTTCGCCCCAGTGTATCTAGTAGAGAACTCGGCTCCCTATTCAAGCCAGGCTGATGAGGCTATTGTTCTACTCGGTCCGAAGGCGCCGCTTTCTCGGCATCGTAACCGTCTCGAGGCACTTAAAATGGAGACCCCGCCCAGCCTATGGGAGTTTTTTATGATGCGGCTTATCCATAACCGGCTTGGGCCCCAAGACCGAGCTGCAGCGTCACTGTCATATGCGCACGAGCTACATTTATACAGAGATGAAGGCTTCTTAGTGTTGCCCTACCACCCCCACGGTACTCTGTTGGATGTTGTCAATCACTTCCGCGCCGAGCCGTCAGGCGTCATGGACGAACAGCTGGCTATGTTCTTCTCAATTGAATTACTACGGACTGTCGAAGCACTGCACTCCAAGGCAATAATGCACGGCGATCTCAAACCCGACAACTGCCTTCTACGTATTGATGCGGTGTCATCTGCCTCCGGGCCCGCATCAGCACTAGCTTCTTTCGGTTCCACGGGCTCGTCCGATGCTGAAACTACTGTTTTAACATCACAATATCATGTAGACGGCAGCGGCGGTTGGGCCTCACGTGGCGTCACGCTGATTGACTTTGGCCGTGGCATCGACATGCGGGCGTTTGTTGCTGACCAGGTGCAGTTTATCGCCGACTGGAAGACAACCAGTCAGGACTGCGCAGAGATGCGCGAGGGGCGGTCGTGGACGTGGCATATCGATTACCATGGGTTAGCGGGCATTATCCACACCCTACTATTCGGCAAGTACATTGAGACGGTCCGGGTGGACCAAGGGCCCGGTACTACTAATGGCATCTCTAGCACTGCAGTTGGTGGACCACTAAACATTGGTGTCGGCAGTCGCAAGTATCGCATCAGAGAGAGTCTGAAGCGGTACTGGCAGACAGACATCTGGGCCGAGTGTTTCGACTTGCTCCTGAACCCGGGCCACTTTGTTGAGCGCGACGGCGAGGGTGCCAGGATGCCGGTCACACGAGGCCTGAGGCGCGTTAGGGAATCTATGGAAGAGTGGTTAAGCGCAAACTGCGAAAGGGGTGCTGGGTTGAAGACACTAGTAAACAAGGTGGAAGCGTTTGTGAAGGGGAGACGGTAATTGGGACAAGCACATGTAATTATGTGACCCTTAGGGTTAACGCACATACAGTCAATACTAGCTACTATTTTTGCATATCAACCCACGATCACCACAACTCGAAAGCGGCGACAAAACATGACAATGATGGCCTACTGAAACAGGTACATTGCAATGTAGCACGAAGGGGTGGAGGGGGGGGGGACAGAGGAGGGGAGGAGGTGGCTGTGATATGTGACAACGAAATCGAACCAGATTTTGGTGTGGCTTGAAATAAAGGCTAAAATGGTGAAGATGTCATTGGACAACGAAGCGCTGCTCGCCGTTGATTGGATAAGCGGTCAACTGGCGATGGGGTTTGATGGATCAAGTTAACGCCACAATACGAGATATTTCCAGCCACAGCTGTAGTATGTGTGCCACGAGGAGATGAGGGGGCTGAGGAGAGATCGCGACTTGAGTTGGACTGGTAGACAGGCTGGAGTCTTGCACTCAGAGTACGGGGTCTGCAGGGGCGTGGCACGCAGCACCAAATCCATAGATCTTACGCACACGGCCAGAGCTAGATATCGCTTTAAAATTGGTTACACTCTCACCTCTTCGGCTCTGGATGATGCTTTTTTTGATGTTTGCTTCGCTTTGTCCCGCTTCGATATCGTGGTGTATCCGCTTCCCCGCTTTTTGCTACCCTGCCATTGGCCAGGTTACCATATATTCACGTTGCCACTCTTTGAGCGCCACAGCCAATCACAGCGCGCCTTAAGCCACTACAAAACGCCCTTTTTCTATCGGTTCCTGCTATTTTTGATTTTGCCACGCTCAAATTTTCACATGGCGGCCTGTCCCCGCCTCTTTCTTTCCCCCCCCCCCTTTGTCGCTCTTTTTAATTTTTAATCCTTTTTTTTTTTTTTTTTTTTTTTTTTTTTTTCCAACCCATCTCCATATATAGTTCGCCGTCACGCCTTCCTCTTCATTCCCTAGCTCAAGCCACTTTTGTCCAGCCACTTTGTCCACGCCTCGTTAAGCCTCAAAGCCTCAAAGCCTCATCTCGAAAGCCTCACCAAGCACCCCCCATCGCTTTTCAGACTTACAAGCCTTTGCCTTACTATTAAATCCATTAATCCATAACCCGTTAAAGCTCCAGGAGCTACTGAGGTGCAGTGATCCCGAGCCCTTTTTGGTCGGACTGCTGAAGCTGGGTGACAAGCTCCACTCCACGCGAGGCCCTTTCCTCACTTCGCGATACCCGTTCTCTGTGTGCGTGTATTCTTGTATGTCCTATTGTTTATTTTGGCTCCAATTACGACGAAATATCGGTAAAGAGGAAGAAAAGCCTTGACTGACCTAAAATAAGAGGCGTCGCGTATTAGAGGCTCTCATCCGCCCGGTAAAAGTGAATATAGGCTCCTCGAGTGCGACAGTCCTTTCTTATACACAATCCACCAACTACCTATCATCACGACCTTGGCCGCGTTATTGACGCGCCTTGGTTTTTGTTGTCACGCGCTGTCGTTGGCTAAATATTGAACGAGCTGTTGCACATACTTTCCTTTTGCTCCTTGCCAACGTCGGATTTCATCAAGTCCTTTTGTTTTCTTGTCCTTCTTAGTTTCTTCGTCTTGCATCCGACTATTCTACGCGCATTCTTCTCCTTACACTGTCTTATCCCTCCTCACTCCCTACCGCGATGTCCACTGAAGCAAATGGTAGCAGTCTCTTGCTGCCCCCGCCACCGCAACCCATAGCCGATCACGTATCGGTCCCGGTTCCTAGTCCATCGCCTGTTCCCCCGGTCGCTTCCACTGTTCATTCGCCCTCCGCCGAGGCTGCTGCTGCCGCTGTTGCTGCTATCCATGCCGACGCATTGGCTGCTCAGGCTCACGCTCACGCAAAAGCCCAGGCCGAAGCAGCAATGGAGGCTCAAAGTCATATCCAAAATGACATCCACCAACAACAGCAAAATCACCACGAAAGCGCATCCGCAAGTCCCAACCCGTTGAAACGCTCGCTTGAGCTGAACCAAGATGAAAATTCTACTAGGCTAAAGGTTGCGCGCTTGGAAAGCGAACACTTTGATGTGTCGCATAGTAACTCGCCGACAGCTACTCCCGCCGAAGTTAATGGGACACACTCTGCGGGTCCCCCAACAAACGTTCAAGCACACCAGCAAGAACAACAGCAAACACATCAACACGCCACCGAATCTCATTTTCAGGCCCAGCCACAACCACAGTCTGTAGAGAATCAACAATCTATCCACCCTCATGTTCCTTCTCATACCTCCACTCCTGTCCCCACAAACGATTCAATGGCCCACGAGATCTCCCACGGCCCAAACCAACACCAACAAGCCCAGCAGCAGCAGCAGCAGCAGCAGCAACTGCCTCAATCACAGGCTCAGCATGAACATGCGCGCAATCTGACGCCGGATGAGCAGCAAGAAGTCATGCGCCTCATCGACACAGATGTGGCTGCTCGCGCCATTGAGGCTTCTGCTGCTAATGCTGTAGCTGCTGTTGCTGTTACTTCTGCTGCCCCTATGGCTTCTACAGACACCCAAGCAGCACAGATTAACGTGCCATCGACACCAACCCAGGCTGCCGAGACGGCTAATGCCATCAGCCAGTCTCAGGCACAACAAGCAATGGCCAGCGTCCCGGTCAATGGAAACTCGGCATCTTTGGATGTCAACGTCGATAATGTCCACGCTGGCGTCGCTATTCATGAGGCGGACAAGCCACAACCCAACATGTCCTATCCTGGCCCTCAATTACAGCCTGGGCCTGGGCCCTTGTCCCTGCCACATACACCTTCACGGCCTATGAACTTCCCGCTTGCTTCTCCACAGGTTGGCACTGGTTAGTTTATCCTGTTCTTATAAAAGAAATAGTGACGTGTACATTTACTAACACACAAAATAGAAAAGCCATACGGCTGCGTTCATTGTGAAATGAGCTTTCGCAGACTCCACGACCTCAAGCGTCACAGCAAGCTGCACACAGGCGAAAAACCCCATGTCTGTCCGAAATGTGAGCGCAAGTTTGCTCGTGGCGATGCTTTGGCGCGTCACAGCAAAGGCGTAGGCGGTTGCGCTGCACGTCGCACGAGCATGAACACTTTTGTCGATACTAATGACCTTGATAATCATGGCCTGTTGACGGGTGAGGCTCCTGCCATGGGAAACATGGTCTACGGTCAGCCTGATGACCGCTCGGCTATCGCGCCACCCGATGCTCGCTTTCATCCTACTCCTGAAAGCCAATTCTCTGATACGCGCATTTCCTCAATACAGTTGCAACCCTCGCGCGATTCTAGTGCTGCTGCTGCTGCTGGTGCCGCCGCCACCTCCACTGCCACCACTGCCCCAGTATACTCCACTGTTGGTATTTCTACCAACACCAAGGACCTAGATGAGGCCAATGCCAGCGTGCAGTCTACGGCGGAGGTACAGCGCACTTCGGATCTAGGGCTTGCGCGGCCTGCGGAGGATGCCGGAGCGGAAGACAAGACGCGCGCAGGCTCGGCCGTCTCGCTGGCATCGCCGGCTGCGAACTCCACGGCAGCAGCAGCACCAGCGCCGACCCTTGCGTCGCCAGCTGCCACCACCACTACTGCCACAGCCACAACAACTACTACGACGGCGGCTGACCCTAGTTTGAATATGTTCACATCGGGCAACGCGGCTATTTGGACGTATATAATCAGCCTAGAAGCACGGCTGGCCACGTTGGAGAAGACTGATCGCGAGAAGTCAGATCAGATCACGGCGATGGAAAAACATATCAGCATTATTGCAGCACAGTTGTCGGCACCAAAGGAGTGAGTAGATAGTAGATATGGCAGTGTGTTTAAGGATAACTCTCTCTCTTTTTTTTTCTTTTTCTTTTTCTGTTTGTTTTTTTTTTTTTTTTCTTTTCGTCTTCAAAACTTCGCTTTTCCATCACATCTTGGCACGTCATCACCATTCATTATCCCCTCCTTCGTTTCTCTTTCTCTTGGTCTCCCTCCTGAGGCTTATGTGTTTTTCCGTTTCTGTTTTTGTGCTTGCTGCCGCTGCCCATCCATGATCTTTGCGTCTTCCTCGTCTTACTCTTACTCCCTCCCATCTTATGCTTAAGGCTCTGTATTTTGTGTCTTTTTCTTTTTTTTTTTTTTTTTTTTTTTGTTCTGTCTGTTTTTTTCCTCGATTACTTCAAAGCCTTGCATCCGCAGTATTTCTTGGTTTCTTCGTTTTATTTTATATATATATATATATATATGTTTATATATATTTCAACGTCCTGCCCAAGTATAAATACATATTTCTTTTTCAACTCTTGGAACAACGTCCTCAAGTTCATCAAGTTGCAGAACACTGAGAAAGAAGAAAAAAAAAAAAAAAAAAAAAGGTCGGTTCGGTGAATGCACAAAAGAAAAGGCTCAAGTATCGTCAAAGTCCGACCAAAAAGGAAAAAAAGGTCTTGGTGTTGTTGCTACCTCTTGAACATCACCAAGCATTAGAAAAAAAAAAGAAAGAAAATCAGAAAAAAAAAAAGAAAAAAGAAGAAGCAAATCCCCAAAAACGCCGTGCACCATCTTCAGCATAACACCTTCAAAAGAGGAAAAAAGAATCTGATGACAAGCCTTTTCCATCAGCAGATTCTCACAAGCAATATAACAAAACAAACCTCATCCGTCGATTCTCTTTTGCCTTGCGCGGAGGGAATAGAAGTTGCGGGATCTCTCTCCTCGTTTCCTTTTTCTCGCTCTCCACTTTCTTGTTGCTTCTCGTCCTCTACTCGCCCTTGCGCCGCTTCTCATTCTCGCGCTGAAGCGACTTAAAGAAGCCCGCATGGGTCTTTTTCTTCTTCATCAACGCTTTGTTAGCGCTCTTGTTTTGCTCGATATATGCCATGTCGTTTCCGCCACTCAGGCCCTTCAGTGAGCCTGCCGTACGACGAGCGCCTCTCCGCAGTGGCTTGCCGTCTGGGCCATAGAACATGTTCCCATCGGCAGCGAGACCCGCTGCCTCCTTTTCTTCATCCTTCCAGCTCTTGCTCTCCTGGTCGACAAGAAGCTTCTGGAGCAGCTCGCGGCGAGACTCGGGCGTAGCAAAGGCAAGGTCGGGTGTGTTCTCAATGTTCTTGAGTTGCGTGATGACCTTGAAGGCATAGCCTTGATCAACAAGGAAAGCCTGACGCTTGGAAGAAAAGGACATCTCAACCGTGTCCTTAGAGACAAGCGAATAAAAAAAGGCGTTAAAGCCCTCTTCGTTACGACGCTTAGCTCGTAGTACACGACCAAGACGTTGGGCCTCTTGTCGACGCGATCCGTACTGTGCCGAAATCTGAATCAGGCATGTTGCTTCAGGCAGATCCAGAGATGTGTCACCGATCTTGGACAAGAACAGCGTGCTGCAATTAGGCGATGAACGGAAAAACTCAAGAATTTCCTGGCGTTCGGCGTTGCTGGTACCGCCATACAAAAAGGGCTTCATAAGCTTCTTGGCATAGACCTCGAGAGCGTATACGTTATCAGAAAAGACAATAATTTTGTCGCCACGACTCTCGTGGTACTTGATTAGATACTGGCAAGCTTGGAACTTGGACGGATTCATGACGCAGAAAAGCGAGCGACTTCGAGCACTAGCTTTGAGGTACTGCTCATAGAACTCGGTAGGCATAGGACACCAAACCACAGCACACTGGACCTTGGCAATGAAGCCCTTTTGAGACAGCTCCATCCAGTTGGCCTCGTATAGTTTGGGACCAATAAGGAAGTTTAGATCTTCAATCTTGTCGTCTTCTCTCAGCAGGGTGGCTGTCAGGCCCAGCTTAGAGTGTGACTTAATAGAACCGACGACGCGGCGGAACATTTGCGCAGGCACGACATGCACTTCGTCAAGTAGCATAAGACCCCACTCGCGACTCTGCAGAAACTTCATCATCTTGGCCGACTCATGGGCACGCTCTCGCGTGTTTGTTACCATGGAGTATGTAGTCACGATAATTCCCGTGTTCCCTGTGAAGACAGACTTGCTGTCGGATGAGAACACGGCAATACTGTCTGGGTCAATATTAGACCACTTCAAAAACTCGTTTCTCCATTGGATGGCAGACATGTTGCTAGTGGCGAGAACTACGACTCCCTTTCGGATAGTACAGGCTGCCGTCACACCAACTAACGTTTTACCAGCACCACAGGGCAAAACAATGATTCCAGATTTGGCACGCCCATTGCCAAACATCTTACTAAGACTCTTTTCCTGATAAGGACGAATCTGGGTGCCCGGTCTAAGATCGATTTCAAGGTTTGGGTTGATGTGGTCATTGCGGAAGTCGTATTCTTCCAGCGCAGGATAATGCAAGGCCAAACAGCGCTGGGCTGTCGCGCCGACCTTCTCGTCTTTAATTTGAAAAGCATGAATGACTTCTTGAGAGTCCACGTCGTCGTCATCCTCCTCCTCGGCCGCGTGGGACTGTATCTGTTGGGGTTGTTGTTGCTGCTGCTCGCCATTTGCCTTGGCTTCTTTAAGACCCTCGGCTTCGCGCACGCCGGCAGCATCCTTGGTTCCAGCAATGACCAAGCCAGCCATTGTCGGTGCCACTGTTGTAGTCTCCTCAGCGCCCTGCACTCTGAAGGATCCAATTTCCCAGTCCTTAAGCAAGATCTGGAGCACGTTGGCATCTGTAGTCTCAACATAGTATTTGTTATTACGCAAAACCAGCTTGACCTTGCCATAACTTCTACCGCAGTAAGTAATGTATTCCTTGACATTGGGGGGCATATCCGTTTTCAGGAAGCGGTCCAGTGTGTTTATTATGTCCATGGGGTTCAGGCCAACAGACACAGCAGCGTACAGGCTGTGGGTTGTAAGACGATACTCGTGTATAAAATGTGGTCGGGATGTGGGCTCGGCGATTGTGATGAGAAAATCCTGCACTCGGGGGGCAAGTGGATGGAAGCTCTCAAGCACAAGCTTTCCCCAGCCATCAATGCGGAGAGGCAGTGTTTGGTGGTTGGGCTTGAGTCGTAGGCCGGTAAAGTCGCGTTTATGTGTAGGCTCGAAGAAGCCAGTAGCCATGTCCTTGACGCCCGAGTTGAGGTCGTAAGGGAAGGCGCTTATATCGAACTTCTGTATGTTGCGGGCGATGGCCTTGTTGAGATCTTCGGGAATATCTTTAGCCTCCACCCCTTCGACGTCGTCATCACCAACGTTGCTTCTGGGAGTTGCAGCCCCAGGCGTCGAGCCCTTAGACAGTCGGCCAGCTTTGAGAGCGCCTTCAGCACCACTGGGAGCCTTACGCTTAGCTGCTAGAGACATGGTGATCCGAGAGGAAGGACTGATATGGCGAACAAGGCTGGGAGGGATTAGAAAACGACGTTTCGTGGAACGAAGTCGCAATGCGACGTTTGCTCGAGGAAGCAGAAACAGCGGTTAAATACAAGTTAAAGTAGACGGAATAAACAGCAATTATACTAGAAAATAGCGAGACTCGAGAGACTCGAAGCTATTTTTTTTTAAATATTTGATGGCTATAATATGGAATAAAGAAAAAGTTGAGTGCAATGATGAGATGAAAAGGACGATAAGCAAACGGCCATGACGTCTCACAAGCGTTATTACTAAGCAAAAATCACGTTGAAACTCTATGCTAACAGTTTTGGCCGTAGTTTATATGGCAGTTTGTTAGTAGAGCTTGCTATCAGATCACGTGTAAAGGTCACGTGAAGCCGTGTAGAGTGCTGTGCTTTTTCTACGCGAAGTTAGTTTTGGTCTAGGCGCGTTGAGAGTGCGGGAGACGGACCATTTTGACACGCCTGAGCAAACCAACTAACAAACTTACATAATAATCTTCTTGCTAAGCCGCAAACATTATTTGTCTAGATTCATAGTTCTCACTGTTATCTCAGCAAGTCGCCCCGCCCAGAAAAATGGCCCCTCGAAAATCAACGCGAGCCGCTACCATCAAATCTGCCAAACGCAAGGCCGAAAGCTTCGCCGATTCCGAGATCAAAAGCGAGTCAGAGTCCGAATTGAAGTCAAATCCTCCCAAGAAACTCAGGGCCGCACCAACACAGGCTCCAGTAAAGGCGGAGCTACTTTCTCTGCCAGTCAAATCACGCTCCAAGCCCAAGGCTCAAGCAAAGACTAAGAACACGGACGACATGACGCCCTTGATAGAGCGAACGGCCGTGTCGACATTGAAGAAGGCCATGTACATTGGCGCTCATATCAGCGCTGCTGGAGGTTAGCCGCTCAACTTTGTCTACAAACATGTTTCGTTCTATATCCTAATATACCTTTCTACCAGGTGTCCAAAACGCGCCACCCAATGCTGTCCACATTGGCGCAAACTCATTTGCCCTCTTCCTCAAATCGCAGCGCAAATGGAACAATCCGCCACTTGACCCTGCCGCCCGCGACGGCTACATCTCAGCGACGAAGCACAGCCACTACAACTCATGCAAACATGTCCTCCCACACGGCTCGTATCTCGTCAACCTCGCACAAACGGACAAGGCCAAGGGCGATCAGGCGTACGCCAGCTTTGTTGATGATCTAAAGCGCTGCGACCAGCTCGGCATCCTGCTGTATAACTTCCACCCTGGGAGCACGGGTGGAGAGAGCATGGACTCGGCTTGCAAGCGCATTGCAGACCGCATCAATGCTGCTCACAAGGAGACCAAAACAGTCATCCCCGTCCTGGAAAACATGGCCGGTGCAGGCAACGTTGTAGGTGGGCGTTTTGAAGATCTCAAGATGATTATCGACGGCGTGGAGGACAAGAGTCGTGTAGCGGTGTGTATTGATACATGTCATGCATTTGCCGCTGGTTACGATATTCGCACAGCCGAAGCCTGCAAAAAAACATTTGACGAATTTGACCGTGTTGTAGGCATGAAGTATCTGCGCGCATTCCACCGTAAGTCTCAAACTACACCACTGTGTGCGTCTATCTATGTCTACATCGACTAACTATATCATCTCTTTCATATCCAGTCAACGACAGCAAGGCGCCATTCAACTCCAACCGCGATTTGCATGCCAACATTGGCACTGGATTCATTGGACTACGAGCCTTCCACGCCATAATGAACAATGAGGCATTCTGTGACATGCCCATGATTCTTGAGACTCCCATTGACTCCAAAGACGCCAACGGCAAGTCTGTTGAGAACAAGCAGATTTGGGCCGACGAAATCAAACTACTTGAGAGTTTGATCGGGGCAGATACTGAGACTGATGAGTTCAGGAAACTCGAGGAAGAGCTCCAAGCTCGTGGCGAGAGCGAGCGGGCAAAGATCCAAGACCAGGTCGACCGCAAGACGAGCAAGAGCGGAGTGAAAAAGGCACCAGCTACGAAGACATCCCGAGGCAAGAAAAAGAAGGCAGAGTCTGATGATGACAGTGGGTAAAGATACATCCTTCACTCTCACCTCTTTTCTGTGATTAATGCATTACAACGATTACGTTGTATTTTGACCGAAGGTTGGGGGAAGGGGGAGGACGGGGTCATATATATCACGCCCCCTAGTTTCATCTTATGCCACCAACTTGGAGATTTACATGACAGTTTGCATGTACATCATAATAACAACATAGATTGCGAGGATGTCTGTTTTCTTCTCCCTTCCGGGGGGGGGAGAAGAACAGATTTGGAAGCCTCCAAAAAAAAAAGACCATTACGCGGTCAGCTTAAATTAAGGTGACGTATAGCACTTAGCGCACGGTAGCGAACAACCGTAATAAGGAGGATTCGCCGCGGATAAATTGACGGACATTCTACAGAAAAGTAAACAAAGCAAAAACGGCTCATTTCTGTTTTGTTGAGTATCGGCATGCCACTTGCAATGGTGTCCTCCGTTGCCGGGGCGCTCAACTCAAGGCCTAGAAGATCTGTTCTCGAGCATCATTAGGTCCCAAAGTTACTCTATTCGGTGTAATTTAAGCCACAGCAACAATATGCATGGAGCAACCCATTCAACTATGAAGGCCGGGGGCTTGACTGGTTACCTTAGGTCCTCTCCCCTTTTCATTTCCCCTGTTCATTTGTCCCGTTTACTCCCAGTTGCTCTTGATCACATCAACAATGACGCTGTGGTCTTCGTGTTGCTGTAGCCCACTCACCACAACAACGGCAACTAGACCATCAACACCATGGACGCGGATTGGGATAGCCCCTCCATGGATAGCATAATCGCTTCTTTGCACATCGGCAATGGCATATTTGGCGGCAAAAGCAGTCTCATCACCATCGAACTTGCGGCGCATGAACCACGAGCTACAGCCAAAACGTAGCACCGTATTGCGTTTGCGGCGCACCCAGCACTCGTTGTCTGGCGTGGTCCCCGGCCCGGTAACAGTTTGATAAACCACCTGCGAGCTGTTGGCAAGTGCAATAGAGATGAGTGTCGGTTGGCCGTTTTGAGCATATGGTAGGAGGCGTGCGTAAAGCAGTGTGCCTAGCACAAAGGCATCTTCGCTAGTAAACGAGGAGAACGTGAAGGAGTCTCCATCGGCCTTGATTGCAGCCAGCTTCAGGTCGGATGCATCTAGTTAGTTGGGAGAGAAACCAGGTCCTGTCCGGTCCGGTCCGGTCCGAGGGCTACTTACCTCGCTGTGGGGTCTGAGAATAGGCTCCGGGGCCTGCGGGCTCTGGATTGCAGTCTGCACTTTCTCTAGAGCGGCACCAGCCTGTCTCCGGCGAGTCCATACTTTAGTGGCCATGATATACTTGATGAAAAACTGGAAAGGGGCTGAGATTGTTGCAAGCTGTTGGATAAAGCTTCCAGCATGGACAGATGTTGGCAGCCTTGTTCCTCCAATCTGACCACAATTGCAACAACATACTAGCCATATCTAGCGCCTAACCCCGCTCTTGCCTACAGCACGCTTATAAAACGGAGGGCTGCGCCTAGCATGCCTTGGCTCACACAGCACGTCATCCTCGAAAGCCGGACAGCATATTAGTCAGGGCTCGCAAATACGCGTCTGACACGAAGCCGCTATAATAGTTCAGGTACAAGTTCTGACTTTATTGTGTGGTGAGTATCTACGTCATAATTTCCAGGGGCTTTTGTATCCGGGCAGCACGCATAGGGGAAGCACAGCAACAAGCTTTCTATTAGCAATGGTCCTAGGCCGCATAGTGACTTATTGGCGACTTGTGCTCAGGACCATCATCACCTTCGGACCTTGTTTCATCAATGTCCAGCAGTCTCCTCCGTGTAAGCTCTTACAACCAAAGCTCGAGTCTCTATTGAACAGAGCGTCAGTAATGCATAAATTCAAACTGTATGCTTGGAATTGTGGCTTATAAAGATGCCCATATCACACGCCATATTGGGGACGGTAAGAAGACTCTAGAACGGCCGGGGAGCGGAGTTTTCTATCTGTCTGCCATGCGCCCTATTTCCAAGACCCTTCCTAACTGCTCCACGACATGGAAGTGGACAAGTTGGTATATGGCCTGACCGAGATTGAGGTCAGCCCTACCAGGGTGGCAAATAACGAAAAAGAAAAAGGAAAAAACCTCTTACCGCCATGTCCTATAGGTGAAAAGGCGGAAAGAAAGACCAGATAAGAAGAGGACGACCTCTTCTCTGTATCTATACTTAGGGTCATTTAAACCCTCTATTTTCTCGGCTTTACACAAGAGCCATTCTAAGTCTATACATTCCATGTCTTAGTAGGCCTAACTAAGACTAAGGGAGAGCCCAGAGCAACAAGAGGAACATGCGTCTTAATTGTAGGTGCGTGCTCAAGTTGGAGGCTTTTGCCTTTGTTTCGCCTCCATGTTCTCTCGTCTTTCTTACTTTGGACACTTTGTTTTGTTGCTCTTTTCTTTCTTATTTGTGATCCTCAGAGATCCAAGGGGAACACCGAGAAACAAAAGACCAAGAAGCCAGGTCCAGAGCCAGGTCCAGAGCCGGGTCCAGGCCTTGGTCAAGTGGTGTCGAAGGTGGCTGCCAAGCCAGGGAGGGAAGAGGTCTTTCGAGCGTGGCTGGCGGGACGGGAAAGAGGAAAAAGAAGAGAGGGCACAGCTGCCAAGTCTTTTGTCGTCGGGGGGATTTTGAAGCTAGACCGACCTGCTAATGCGTATGCGTCTCCTTCAGTGCAGATCACAAGCGGGCAAGAGGGGTGATGTACGTACCTACATACATGTATATAACGTGCTCAGTATGTAGTGTGCTGGTGACAGGGCTCAGGGCTCAGAGGTCAGGGGGAGACGGTTAACTGGTCAAGTGCCTGTTGCTAGGGAGCTCAGTTGTGGTTGAAAGAGAGACGAGGGAAACATTAGCCAAGGACAGAAACGAGACGAACTTGATGTAGGAGAGAAAGGAGGAGATAGGGTTAATGATATATATTAGGGTTTGTGATGATGTGATATTTTTAGACACGCTTTGATTTTGCCACTGAACGCATATTCATGGCCTGTTGGTTGGTATTTTCCCCTTTCTTTTCTTTTTTTTTTTCCCCTTTTTCTTTGTTCTTTTTTTCTCTCTCTCTTTGTACACTTCATCGTAATCAAATATTGGCCTCAAAGTCTAATTTCTTAGAGGCTGAGGGATAAGGAAAAATCCAGGGACAATCTGATCTCCTGTTCCTGTAACTTGTCTACAGGATGGAAAATGAGAGGCACAAAAGGGGAGGTGAGGGAGCTCGTCAATACGGAAAAGGCCCTGGGATCTGTTGATTTACGAGGTGACACAGCCACGGAATTGGAAGCCGAAGAGGGGCTTGAGTAGGGGAGGCTGAAGCCCAGGCTGTCCTTATCCTAAACAGACCTGGACCGCAGTATATACTGAACTACAGAGCGGAATGCCTCGTACTCGTGAACAGTCAGTCATGCAAGCCACTATTCCCGAAAATTAGCTCTATAGGTTTCTCGGTTGCTTCTTTGTTGTATTCACCGAGGAAGCAAACCATACTGGGTCGAGATGGATGCATGCCGCACAATATACACCATGCGTGTCTCGTATAGCGGGTGGGTTCTTCACAGTGCTGTCTAGTGCCGGGAAGATCAAGCGCATTGGCCACTACTATGATCTTGCTAGGTGAAGAAGGTTTCCACAGGTAAATTATAGCCCAGGGCCAAGCCTACGGCTTCCCGTGTCGACTAATAGAACCAGGAGAGAAGAAAGAGGGGCCAGGAAGCTGGGGGGAGGGGGGGGGGGGGCTGTTTAGTCGTGAACGTGAACGACAACAACACTGCACGATGACTGACGGCAGACTGGGCGATGTAGCAATATTGGAACCAAGAGACAAACCATCGCTGCATGGTCGGTCATCTGACTACTCTACTTGGCTTAATATTAACTTGATGAGAGAATGCCTGTAGTGCTCCCTAAGAAGTGGCCCTTTGTAGAGAGTGTGCTTTAGGGCTCCCTTGCAGAAAAAGGGCAAAGGGGGTTGAGTAGAGCATAGGCTTACGAAGTGTCACTACCGGCTCCAATGTTTATTTGTTTATGCAAATAGCTTCCATTCCAGTTGGCCGCCGTAGGCGAGGCCTTGGTTTAGCGAGTATGAGCATGTGGTTGACCATGTGTTTTGTTGTGGGTGCTTGTCTTGTGCTCACTGGTACACGTGTGTGCTGCAGAAGCTCTCCAACATCATTGCTATCGTTATCCCCGTTGTTGTTTTCACAGGATTAAGACTTGAAGAAGCTGGGTCAACTGTCGGTCTGTCTATAGTTTGAATCTGCTGTCCTTTACGTACATGTCTTGCAGGAGGCAAACGAGCAATAAACAACAGGCCAACAAGTAGCCGAGCAAAGGGCAGTTCCACTTTAGCTCAAGTCTTCTTTCTCCATGGTTGTCTATACGGAATACACAAAACTCAAAAACGCTGCCTGCTGGGACAGGCGGCAGGGAAGGGTACAAACAAGGAGAACGAGGAGCTAAGACGGGGGACTTGGGAAAGAGGGGGAGGCTTTTGCTGCGAGGGAAGGGAGGATTGAACAGGAAGGGGAGTTGGAGGAAGTTGAAAGGTGGACTGAGTAGAAGGAGATAGACAGCAGAAGGGAAAGGGGCAGATCAGTCAGTGGGTTGATGACATTGAGATCCGAAGTGACAAGAATGACAGCATGCACGACAAAATAGACACAAATAACAGCAAACAACTAAAGAAGTAAAGGAGGGAGGGAGGGGAATTAAGACCTCTGCCACCAACGCCGGATGGCCATGCCACCACACCATTTATTCCTTAGCTTATGGTTCTTTTTCTGGAAAAGAGAAGTAATGCAAACAAAACATGACATGAGAAAAGAGGCAAAAGCAGGGCAATTTCATAAAAAGAATTGCAAGTCTCTTAATATGAGGGAGGAAAGAGAGAAGAAGGAGTGAAGGGGGAGTGGGCTCACGGGCGTGTATATATGGCCAAGGGGGGGGGGCGGGCAGCTTAGACTGAACGTGATGGAAGCGGACTGCTGCCAAGAGTCAAAGCCGCCCTTTCTTGCGGTCTTGATATTGTGCCGTTTAGGTCATATTTGGGTAGCTTTAAATGTTGTAAATAGTTGCCATGAAGTTGTATTTTGAAGCGTGTTTGATTATGCTGCCGAGGAGAGATTGGGAGTATTTGTTTATTATTTTATTTTTTTATATTTCGTACCAAAGTTGAGTGTTTTATTTTTTATTTTTTTTAAAAATTTATTCCTTTTATTTTCTGCGAATCATGGCCTTCCACTTACACTCTCCTGCATCATCTCATGTGATTGGATAGAAGCCACACCGTCCCGCTTTTCGCTCTTTCCAAAAAGAAAGAAAGGGGCCCGCCTGTAAAAACTGGGTCTCTGGTGAATTATTTTGAGCTGATTCTATCCAATCAGCGACCGAGCTTGGGCTCGGAAAGAAAGAAAATACTAGATAAATTGGCCATTTAATTGATCTCCTGATATATATCTGTTTACCACTTCGTCTTGTCCTTCTATCTCTTCCTCATGGTCTCTTGGCTTCCTTTCAACTTTTGTTGTTCTGTACCTGTACTTCTACTTGTCCCTGTACCTGAATTTAGGCTCTCTCTAGTGGATTAATCGCTCCAAAAAAAAAGAGGTCAAAAGGGCCCTGACTGACTTAGTGGCTAAGCTATATCGCCCCTTGGGATAGGCGAATTTCGCCCTTCCCATAGCCCGAAACCAATGCTCATCAAAGAAACTCATTGTAGCGTAGCGCTGTCACTAACTTCGCAAGCACTCTCCTAGTGCCAATGTCTTGTAATTTCAGCCAGATCCTGCTAACATGCCCTGGCTAGGTGGTCCCTCGTTGGCTGGCCCTACACCACTCCCAGAACAAGCTCATACATGCCATGCCATCTTTCTCACAACAAGACTGGCTATATGCTCACACCCCAAAGATCTAGAAACACCCGCAACTACCCTTGTCCTGTCGTCTCCTATAGCTTTCATAAGACTCCCCTGGCTATTCCTAGGCCAAGGCTCCGCTCATTCAGATCCCATTAAACGCCATGCATCCACCATGCATCTTTCCTTTTACTTTTACTTTTATTTTTCTTCTTCTCTTTCTCTCCTTCTTTTTTTTTTTGTTGCTTTCCTTCTTTTCTTCACCCATCCAAGCTTGATTTCTATATCCAACTGAGAAAGTCTCACGACTTTTCTACCACACTCTTTTGTTACCACGCGTTTATCGAGCTTTATACTCGGAAAGCTTCCCTCCTTGTCTGCCTCTCACTGTCTCCCCTGTTGTAAAACATTCTTTTATCTCGTTGGCAATACCGTCCTTTTCCCTGATTGTGAGTTCCTTTTCCCTCTCTCGTCTAACTTGCTTCCTTGTTATGACCCACCGGGCTGGCTGCCCAGACTGTGGCCGGGCTTGCTGTCTAGTGCTGCAAGTCGGCCCCTCTCCCCTACATGCTGGCTGTATGTCCATGCTTCCTGGTTGATGTATTGTGAGATATCCTGGACCGTAGGAAGTAGGAGAAGGCTTATGGGTCGAAATCTCAGCTCTCTCTTATTTCCTGTCAGGCTCTCATATATATATATGTAGGAATGGGGGGCCACTCTTTCTTCTCTTTCCTTATTTTCTACAGCATCTCGTCCTTTATCCTCTCTGACCTTTTATAGGCTTGCTGACAAGAACGCGCGCTGCCTGTGCCGATACAATTTACTCTAGATTGTGATCCCCTTTCCACACAGACTCTTTCTCTACCCTCCTCTCTCCCAAAATGAAGCACGCCGTCATCCTATCCCTTGTGGCCTCCATGGCAGAGGCCGCTTCTCACGGTCATCGCCACATGCACAAGCGTGGCTCTCTGGCCGAACGCGGCGGTGATGTCGTCTGGGTCCCCGGCCCTACACGCACCGTCTATGTAATGGGCGGACAGACCATCCCTGCCGATGTCGCCGCTAAGGGTATTGATAACAACGACTACTATGTCAAGGGCGAGTCGGTGCCTACCTTTGTCCCGCCTCCACCTGCGTCTTCGACATCCACGCCGGCACCCACCAGCTCCTCATCTACCGGTGCTGTTTTCATTGAGGCTTACACCAAGGAAACTGCTACCACCTCGACTCCCCCCACTACGCTGTCTACTTCTACCAGTGCTGCGCCTACCAAGGCTTCCTCTACCAAGGCTTCCACTTCCAAGGCTGCTCCTTCCTCCAACAGTGGCTCATACTCGAGCGGCTCTGGCGTAGACGCCAAGTTCCCAAGTGGCGAGATTAAGTGCTCCAAGTTCCCTAGCGACTATGGCGCCATTCCCATCGACTTCCTTGGCTTTGACGGTTGGACCGGTATCCAGAGAACCCCTGAATACTCTTCCTCCGACTCGGTTATCAGTAAAATTGATACTGCCATCAGCGGCGAGGGGTGCACACCAAATTCGTTCTGCTCGTACGCCTGCCCGCTAGGATACGAAAAGGTTCAATGGCCCAGCGCCCAGGGCCAAACTGGCCAGTCTATTGGTGGTATCTACTGCAACAATGATGGGTTCCTGGAACTCACCCGTGATGGGTACGACACACTGTGCGGCCGCGGCGCTGGTGGTGTGTACATCCAGAACGATCTTGATGAAGTAGTCTCTACTTGCCGTACCGACTATCCCGGTACCGAGTCTATGACTATTCCTGCCATTGCCGACCCTGGCGCCAAGATTGAACTGACAAACACCAACAGCCCTACCTACTACATCTGGAACGGCAAGCAAACTAGCGCCCAATACTATGTAAACAAGAAGGGCTACACTCAGGAGGATGCTTGCCTCTGGTACTCCCCCAAGGACAAGGGCATTCCTGATTATCTCCAGCAGACTAAGAGTGCTGGTAACTGGGCTCCCACTAACATTGGTGTCAGCAAGGCTGAATCGGGCATCACTTTCATCAGTATCTTCCCCAATGCTCCTTCTACTACTTCCAAGCTTGACTTCAACATCAAAATCACTGGAGATGTCGAGGGCGATTGCAAGCTGGAGGATGGTGTTTACTCCAAGGCGAATGGTTGCACTGTAAGTTTTTTTTTATGTCTTTATGCCTCATTAGATTGTATTTTCTCTTGCTAACATATGTCAACGATCAGGCCTCTCTTAAGGAAGGTGGCACTGCTGTCATCAAATTTTACTAAGTCGAAGGAGGGCGTTGCCTTAGGATAACTTCGAGATGGAGATGGCGCAGTTATGATTCGACCATATTTAATTATATGAGCTACCTTGACTTTGTCCTTTCACCACCATGAGAAATTTCTTCATCCCATGATTGAACTTGGTTTCTTTTGTTCTGGTGGTCAATGACAAACATGAAGTTGAAGGAATGCTGTGTTGTTTCTCCTTGTTTCAACAGCGTATACCTCTGGGTTCACACCTTTCCCTCCCCTTTTCCTCCCTTTTGCTATTTCTTTTAACTCTTTCAAATTTCTTGATGCCACATGACGCTGAATCTATTCGCACAAAGTGTCCTTGTTTTTTTTTCTTCTTCCTCCTTCTTATTTATTCTCCCTCGTCTCTGATCCTGTCAATTTCTCCTGCTTGCTCTGCTTCGATACTTGTTGGGAATCTTTTGGTTTATATTCTGCCTGCATATATATACATATATTTTCGGAATATGATGTTGTTTACAAATCTAGTCCCTTCGCTGTGAAAGTAAACTGGAAGTGTTCTTCTTTTTCTTTACCGTGCAGGCCCTGCTTATTCAGGTCTTGGCCCAGAGTTCAACAAGGACAGAGGGGTCAGCGAGGTCGGTGGCTTGATTGCTAGTATTGGTATCCATGGGACCGCCCGGGCTACTGTATGTGTCGTCATGTCGTTTTATTATATTGTCTTATTTTCTTTTGTTACACCCGTGTACTGGGAGTTGTTTTTGGCTGTCTGCTTGTATTGAAAGTTCCTTTGTTACCTTATTATGGCTCTATACAAGGTGCATGTGATTGTTGTATATTGCGGGTTTCAGTTGACCTTGTATATATACACATAACGGGAGGGTATGAGCCACGAGTAACTTCATACACTGCTGGCAATATCTGGTCTGCAGTCCGGGTGTGCTTGTGCGAGGCCATTTAAGATGTTGTCGTCGCTGTTGTCCTTGTGTAATGCGAGTAACGCCACTTTTGAAGCCCCCACCCCCCTTCAAGGCAGTTGCTAAGTCTGGACAAGCATGAGAAAAAGTTTGGATGATATCAAAACGCGCCTTCCTTTTATACATACACGTTGATGGTGATTGGCTTGACCTTGACGCACTAGGAGACTTTTCTTGAAAGCCCCGATTTTTTGTTTTTTTAGAATTGAAGGAACTAACTAAGAAGTGGCCGATTCCGGAAAGAGTTCAAGGACTGGACTGCGTTTTTTTTTCCTTACGAGATGTAGATGAAGAACGGAGGCACGCACATAAGGCAATAATGAAGTGAAGGTGGCGTTCGTAGAGTAAAACACAAATGACGTTAACCGGATCTCTATTCCGCTGTGGCGCACAATGAAAATTTCCCAGAGGTTCGAGACCTACGTAGGTCTTTCTCTTCCTCGAGGCGATAGATGCCCGCGTTTCAACAGTTGAATTTTTAACCCCACCTTCCCTTTTCTCAGGCATAGATCAAGGTCAGCAAAGTAACTGCTCTAACTCATCTGACCCGGTACATTGATACAAAGCTCCCCTCTTTTTTTTTTTCTCAACAGCGTCAACTTTGTGTCCCTCTTTTTTTTTTCTTTTTTTTCTTTTTTTTTTTCTTCATCACTTTCTTCTTCTTTTTTTTCAGCTTCAGTCGTTCTCCTTTGCTCCGAAAGTTCCTCAAAGAAATCATCCAAGTTTCTCTTTTAGCCTTTGCGTATTATCTGCGCTCTTTTCTTCTGTTAAAAATGGCTGATTCTCGTCCTATTGCCATCCTGTCGGTGTACGACAAGACTGGCCTGTTGGATCTGGCTAAAGGCCTAGCTGCTAACAATGTCCGTATCCTGGCTTCAGGCGGTACGGCCAAGATGGTGCGCGATGCTGGCATCGCTGTTGAGTGAGTATTTCGGGCTTTTGGCGCGATAGCGTTGCTTTTTGCGTCTTTCCTACTGTGTTTAATGCTTCTCGTTGCGCCTTCTTCTACACACTGACTCACGTTCTCTGCCTCTAATTAGGGACGTCTCTGCCATCACAAAGGCTCCCGAAATGCTCGGTGGTCGTGTCAAGACCCTTCATCCCGCTGTCCACGGTGGCATTCTTGCCCGCAACATCCCCTCAGACGAAAAGGATCTAGCTGAGCAGAACATCAGCAAGGTTGATTTTGTCGTGTGCAACTTGTACCCCTTCAAGGAGACTATTGCTAAGCCTGATGTCACCATCCCTCAGGCTGTTGAGGAGGTTGACATTGGTGGTGTGACTCTGCTACGAGCTGCTGCCAAGAACCACGCTCGTGTCACTATCCTAAGCGACCCGAAGGACTATGCCGGATTCCTCAAGGAGCTTGCATCAGGCTCTATCTCGCAGGAGTCGCGCAACCGCTACGCCCTCAAGGCTTTCGAGTCGACGGCTGATTATGACACTGCAATTTCAGCCTACTTCCGCCAGCAGTACGCCGATGGCGCGTCGCACATGACCCTGCGCTATGGCGCCAACCCGCACCAGAAGCCCGCGTCAGCCTTTACCAAGGGCCGTGATATCCCTTACAAGGTGCTCAGCGGCTCTCCTGGATATATCAATCTGCTGGATGCGCTCAACGCCTGGCCCCTGGTTAAGGAGTTGAAGAAGGCGCTAGGCAAGCCTGCTGCTGCCAGCTTCAAGCATGTGTCGCCCGCTGGTGCTGCTATTGGCCTTCCATTGACTGCCGAGGAGAAGAAGGTCTACTTTGTTGAGGATATTGAAGGCATTGATGAGTCGGGTCTGGCTCAGGCCTATGCTCGCGCCCGTGGTGCCGACCGCATGAGTAGCTTTGGCGACATGATTGCGCTGTCAGAAGTGGTTGACATGCCCACTGCCAAGATTATTTCCAAGGAGGTGTCTGACGGAGTGATTGCACCTGGCTACGAGGCTGGTGCGTTGGAGATTCTTCAGAAGAAGAAGGGCGGTCGCTACCTGGTGCTGCAAATTGACGAGGCGTACGAGCCTGAGCCGCAGGAAGTGCGCACTGTGTATGGCATCAACCTGACGCAAGGCCGCAACGATGTGGTGATCTCACCGGCGTCGTTTTCCAACATTTTGATCCCCAAGTCGGGGGCGTCGCTGTCGGAGGAGGCGCTGCGCGACCTGACAATCGCTACGATTGCCATCAAGTACACACAGAGCAACTCCGTCTGCTATGCGACGCGCGGTCAGGTCGTTGGTCTGGGTGCTGGCCAGCAGTCACGTATCCATTGCACGCGGCTGGCGGGCGACAAGGCGGACAACTGGTGGCTGCGGTTCCACCCGCGCGTGTTGGGCATCAAGTGGAAGAAGGGCACCAAGCGGCCGGACAAGTCAAATGCTATTGACCTGCTGGTCAGCGGCGAGCTACCCCAAGACGGACCGGAGCGCGAGAGTTTCGAGGGCGTGTTTGAGGAAGTCCCGCCGGCGTTTACGGAGGCGGAGCGTAAGGAATGGCTGGCCAAGCTGACGGAAGTGGCGGTGTCGAGCGATGCCTTTGTGAGTTTTTGCCTTTGCCATAGCAGTGAACAAGACGCGGAGGAGGTGTTTGCTAACCTGGATTTTAGTTCCCCTTTACCGACAATGTGTACCGTGCGGCGCGGAGCGGAGTCAAGTACATTGCTGCTCCGACGGGCAGCCAGAACGATGAGCTGGTCTTTGCGACGGCTGAGGCTCTGGGCGTGACATTTGTGCACCAAGGCACCCGGCTGTTCCACCACTAGAGAGGAGCCGATGAAAGGGAGGGAGAACGCATGACTTGGGATTTTTGGTACAATCGGGAAGGAAAAGATTGGGATGGAACTGGGTTGGATTTCAACATGCACCAATACTAGAATAACACTTTGGTTCACAGAGGGGCAGGGTCTCGAGAAGCCATGAGAGACGAACGCCCAGGCCAGTGTATAAAGAAACAAGAAAATAAAGAAACGGATCAACTCAGCACGACGGACACCATGATGAGGCGAGGGAGGCAGCGTAGGTCAATGAAGAGTGACGAGTAGAAGCGGCGAGGATGACTTGGAAATAGCGAGAGAAGAAGAAAGACAAGTGAAGCGAGGTGACTAGGAAGCAGACGGAGGCAGCCGCAATGTCTCGGCCGGAGCAAATGGCACCAGGAGATAGACGCTCAGTAGTGGGCGGAGGAGATTTGTAGGTGGAGGAAAGTGAAAAAGATAAAAAAAAAAAAAGACACGAGGGGAGGTGTAATTTAGTTAGCACTGGGGTCTCGGGTCTTTTCCTCTCTTCCATCCCAGCTTCCTTGCAGCCGGCGGATTAAGACGGAGATACTTTCGTGACTTTTCTTTTTTTTTTTTTTTTTTTTTTTTTTCATCTCCCTCGGTGTGTGGCTCGCATATTGTTCGGTATGCTTCGGTGTGTCGTGACCTTGGTTTTGCTTCTGTCGGCTGGTGGCGGCCGATGGAAAAGTGGAGACAGCAGGACTCGACGTGAGGACAGTATCAATAACACAGTGCGTGCGACACATGCACCGTACCGTATCGTATCCTGCCTGGACTGGACCTTGGAGAGGCGAGCGGCTGCGGTTTTCACAGATGTCTATGTCTCCCTTACGGCGACGACTGACCGACCATCTTCAATGTTTATGCTCTATATTTTTCGTTCTTGTCTTTGAGGGATTGTCCCTGTCTGCATGTACTGTGCTGTTCCCCACGCATGTGCATGTCGCTCATCTGGCCTGTATGTCTTCCGGCCATGGTGTTCTGGCCTTTGACAAGGTTGGGTTGTATTCTTGGCTGATGGTTGGAGATGCTGCAGCTTTCTTGGAGAAGGCCATAGCTTCTTTTGCTTCTTGGCTTTGGCTTTGTTGGAGAAGAGAGCTGGAAGAGGAAGAAAAAGAAGAAGAGCGGCAAGGTCTACACACACAGTCTCTCTAGTATGTCGTATGTCCGTTCCCACGACCACATTAAATAACCAGCAGTCTTCCCGCTGTTTTTTTTTTTTCTTTTTTGTTTCTTCTTCTCTACGATTCCTTCAGTCTTTGTGTTTCCTGCTTGCTTATTAACTGCTACTGACTTGGCGCACCTTTACTCTTACTTGGTCTTATGTACAGCTAGCTTCTTCAACTGTCTTGCTTTCCCGTCTTATCCTCCTCTCCGTCTTCATCTCCTCTCCTCTTTACCCAAAGGCTGGAGAAAGAAAAAGAAGTGTTTTGAGCCCTTGGATACTGCGCCATTCGATACACTCCAATATCTGTTTGCTCCTTCTCTACATCTTTTCTTTCTTTTGCTCGCCGGCTCTCTTATCTTGTCGCTCCCTCGCCTCCTCCTCGCCTCGCCCCACGCTGACCTAATCCGGACGTCTGTATTTTTCTTTATCTATTTGTCTGTTTTCCTGTTTTCCTGCTTTTCTCTTCTTCCCTTTTTCCTTCCTCCTCTATCTCCTAGCCTGTTCCCTGTTCCGTTTTCCGTGCGCTCCTTGCATCTGTGTATATCTAGCCGAGATCTTCTTCTTCTTCTTCTTCTTCTTCTTCTTCTTCTCGTCTGCTCTCTCCCGCCCGACTGCTCATTGTAGCCTGTTTCTATCTCTTCTAGTCAAGTATAGCCATATCTTTCCCTCTCTGCTCCCTATACTTAGGCCTTTCCCCCCCCCTACAACACCAGCACCATGCAGCGTGTCTCTTCCCTCGAGACCTTTGCAGCCGTCGCGCCCGTCGCAGGCCGCTCCTCTCGACGGAGCTCGATAGCCTCTACGCGATCGCGCAAGCTCAACTTCAATCCAATGCCCGAGTCGTGGGATGGGGTCGTCAGTAAACAGACTAACATTCAGGCCGTTGGAGCCTTCGAAGTTCCCAGATGGAAGCGCATTCGTGAGTCCCCACTAGAGCCCCTTCGCTTCCTACTCCAACTCCGCCAGTCCCAGTCCCACCCCCACCCAAGCTCACCGCACCTGACCTTCACACCCTGGTTTCTTTGACTAACCATACTACCCATCCTCTTTCTTCTCCCTTCACCTCCAACAGTCCAAATATTCGTTACTGTTTGCTACTGTCTTGTAGCCGCCGGCATCGTCTTTGGTTATGCTGCCCTCAAGCCCGTTCTCAAGCAAGAGGGCGCCTACCGTGCTCAATGTTCCACCGATGGCGCCTCCTACAATGAAATCGATACCTGCGTTGAGATGCACCTAAACCTTATGTTCACAGTAGCAGCTGTCAGTACCAATGTAGCTGCCCTGCCCCTCGGCGCCATTCTCGATCGCTACGGCCCACGCATTTGTGGCATCACCGGTGCCTTCTTCCTTGCCACCGGCTCCTCTATTATGGCCCATGCGGACTCTGTTCCCTTTGATGGCTACCTCTTTGGTTATATGGCCCTTGCTCTTGGCGGTCCTTTTACCTATATTTCCGCCTTCCAGCTCAGCAATGCCTTCCCGCGCCATTCCGGCCTTGTTCTGGCCCTACTGACGGGCGCCTTTGATGCTAGTTCTGCCCTCTTCCTTGGCTACCGTATCGTCTATGAGCGCAGCGGTGGCGCTTTTGGCCACTCACGCTTCTTCACCTACTACTTGATCGTCCCTGTCATCATTGTACTGTTGCAGATATTCCTGCTGCCAGAGCAGAGCTACAAGACCGTTGGCGAACTGGTCGAGGTTGCTGAGGAGGCCGAGGCCGAGGCTGATCACGTGCCTGTTTTTGAAGACCAGATTGACGAACACACCGCTTTGCTGCGCGATGAGGAGCGGGTGCGCTGCCAGAGCGTCGTTGCTGATATCGAGGAGCTTTTGGGCGATCCCAAGGCTGGTCGCCAGGCACGGCGTGAAGAGCGCAAGAACGAGATTTCAGGCGTGTGGGGTGTCATGCATACCAATTCGGTCCTCGAGCAAATTTCCTCGCCGTGGTTTATCCTTATCTGCGCTTTCACCGTCATTCAAATGACGCGCATCAACTTCTTTGTTGCGACCATTCGTCCACAATACGAGGCCATCTTTGCCAACCATGATGCCGCCGTTGCTATTAACCAGTTTTTCGACATGGCCCTTCCACTGGGCGGTATTCTGTCCATCCCCTTCATTGGCCTTTTCCTCGACAACTTCTCTACTGTTGCTGTGCTGACGAGTCTTGTCATCGTAGCTGTCTCCATTGGCCTACTGGGCCTGCTTGCTTCACCCCCCGCAGCCTACCTAGGTGTGTGTCTTTTTGTGTTATACCGCCCCTTCTACTACACTGCTGTTAGCGACTATGCTGCGAAGGTGTTTGGCTTCCGCACCTTTGGCACTGTCTACGGTACCATCATCTGCCTAGCTGGATTGTTCAACTTTAGCCAGTCTGGCCTTGACTATCTGTTCCACAACACCTTTCACGGTAACCCCATTCCTGTTAATATCATGTTGCTTTCCATTGGCGCCTTGCTGGGGATTGCTCTGGTAGCCTTTGTGGCCATAAACGCCCGCAGAATTAAGCGCCAGCTGCTGGAAGATGAAGTCACGACTGCTGTGTACCAGAACAGTGAGTAAGCGTGCGTGCAAAAGATGAGGGAGTGAGGGGGAAAAAAAAGGAGACAGACCATACAAGACACTGTAGGTAGGTGACTCCATAGTCTTGTAGATATTTCTAGGAATCAGTGATTATGTAGCATGTTTTATTTTTTTTTTCTTTTATTTTTTTAACATGACTGAATTCATTTGCACTTGATTTTTTACTTGACTCTCGGCTTGCTTGAACGTGAAGGAAAGAAGACAGAGGAGTAACTAATGGTCTAACTCACCCTTTCCTATAATACACACCCCTCACTACACCCTCCTTTCTAACCGCGATATCACATCGCTGTATTTCTCTCTATACCAGCTCCATCGGCGTGCCTACCGACCGCTCCTTGCGCTTCCGAATGCGGTCATCCTTCTCTGCACCCTCTTCTGACATGGCCGCATCAACCTCGTCGCGCATGGCATCTGTGCCAGGCGGAATTTCGCGAAATTGTACGCTGGGAGCGGCCTCAACAAAGCGTAGCTGCTCGGTGATATGGGCGACAATCTCGGCCAGCTTTTTCTGCGTGTTCTTGTTTTGCCGCGGTTCACCGAGAATTTGTTCGATAGTAGGGAACAGCGTGTCCTGGCGAAACTCGTTGCGCCACGGCGTGTGCATAGGTAATGTGGCGTTTTCCTTGATTTTGTCATTGTAGCCAATTGCCACCGACGTCTCATACGCCCATGCACGCGCTACATTTCGAGGCGTGTAGCCGCCACCGCCAAACATTATGACTGGCACACCTAGGGTTTTGACATACTCGGCGCATGCCCCGTGACCCTGAACCTGGAGGTTGAAGCGACCCAGCCGGTCGCCGGCAAGCGAGTCAGCACCACACTGCAGCGCGATGGCGCTAGGCCGGAACTTCTGCACAATGGTGCCAATAACCGTCTGAAACAGTTGCTTGTATTGCTCGTCTGTGATGCCATCTAGAAGCGGCACATTAACAGCGTGGTGGGCACCAGGGTTATGCTCGCTCTTAGGACCGTTGTCTTCTAGTGCGCCAGTCCCAGGGAAAAAGTTGTTGGGGTCCCATTTATGGAACGAGCACGTCATTACACGATCGCTACTCCAGAAGGCCTCCTCAACCCCGTCGCCATGATGCACGTCAATGTCAATATAAAGAACACGTGGGTAGTAGCGCAGTAGCTGCAGAATCGACAAGACAATGTCGTTGATGTAGCAGAACCCTGATGCCTCGTTCTTCTTGGCGTGATGCAGGCCGCCGCCCCAGGCAATGGCGATGTCACTCTGGCCGTTACAAATCTTACGAGCGGCGTCTATCGAGCCACCGGCTGACATAGAGGCATAGTCGTACAATCCTTCAAAAATTGGACAATCGCTGCCGCCTAAACTAAACTTGATGTCTTCAGTGCTGTCGTAGTCCCGTGGCGTTGGCTCTGATTGTACCGTGCCCAGGAAATCGAGGTACTCTGATGAGTGGAACTCGTTGAGCTCCTCGTAGGTAGCAGCACGTGAAAGATAGTTGTCCATGGCAAACATCATTCCGTATGATGAAATGAGACTTTTGGACAATGTCAATCGCCATGGCTTCATGGGGTGCGTTTGGCCGAAATGGTGTTTTTCCATCTCCGGGTTGCAATGAAACGAGACAGTGTAGCCATTCGGCCGCTGAATGCCCATATCTAATGCTTGTTTTTCGCACTGTGAGTAGTACTTTTCGTAGGCTTCTATGCCATGCTGCTCCAAAGGCAAAGCGTGTTCATCTATTATCGAGTAGTCATCACCCTTGTCGGAAATGTGCGGTAGATAGTTAGGCTTGGGTGTGCGAAATTTGAACTCGAACGGAGCCTTGATAGCCGCGCTGCAGGGCTCATCTGCCGGAGCCGGAGTTGAGGCTGACGTCGATTCCGACGCAGCGGCAGCTGCCATCCCGGCTCTTCCAGGAAGCTGATAGTCCATAACGGGATTAAGGGCAGGATGAATATGGATCAAGGAGAGGTTAGAGTGAGTGAGACTGAAACCGGGTGACAGTCACTTAAATAGCAATAGATATAGTTCAGAACAAGCACTGGATATAGAGCCTTGGGTATCAAGCAAAAGAAAAGATAGGTAGGGAGAAGATAATATCGTTAAATTAGTTCTGAATGTGCATGGCGAAGCAAAGGTCACTGGCATTATGTAGACGTCGTCAAGTCTTCTGGGTTGTTGGTGATGATAGACTTGGACGATTGCTCAGCTGCCGCCAGCTGTCAATACCAGCACCAGTGCCCCACATACAAGGCTGTCAGCCAGCCTGATAAGCATCTATCACCTCCAACTTCTTCAAGAACACAGGAAAAGAAAGGAAACTACTGCATCACTAAAAGACACGTGCCTTCCACATCAATATCAAGAAAAAAAACTCTTCATTTTTTCTTTCTTTCTTTCTTCTTGGAAATTATTTTGTGCCCTAAAACATCACGCAATTCCCGTTATTGTCCCTGTCATCTCTGCTCCTTGTTTGCTGTCTGACTATCCAACCACTAATCAATCGCCGTTGAACCTTTTCAAATTCCCCCAAAGCGAAGCCTAATCTCGTTTTACTGTAATCGTGCCGCAAACCCTCTCGGAACACCTCCCGTTGCCCGGTAATCGCCCGCCCCTTTGTTAGATCTTCCTCCTCCTACACAGAGACAAGGTGGACCTGATCAGACCTGGCCTGACTAGACGACTGTGCTGTGGCCTTGTATTAATAATCTAGACTGCTAGCACAGGCGCAACGCAACAACAGAGCCTGCTGCTGCTGCTGCTGCTGCTGCTGCTGCTGCTGCTGCTGTCTTGTTCCCCCTTCTCGGCAAAACTCAGGTCAAGGTACTGGGCCCGGTCTGCCTCCCTCCAAGTCGGCAGCGCTGGATCATAACGGAGCGAGCGGATCATCTGCGGCTCACGGTTGGTTGGTTTCTGAATCCCCCAAGATTTAACTGTGAAGAGGTGAGCTCATCCGTGGGTTTCGATCAATTTCTGCAAGTTTTTTTTTTTTTTTGCCTTTGCTTTTTCTCTTTCTTTAATTCTTTCCTGCCTCCCTGCCTCCCTTGTTGAAGGGGTCCCATTCCTTTTGCTCTTGGTCCAAGTCCTCTGCTTGTTCTCTTGTTCTACCTACCAGCTCCATTATCTATTACTTTCTTTCCCCTTTTCATTCCGGGTTGAAGTTCTTTTTTCTCCAAAGTCTCTTGATTCGTTGTTGATCTGCTATAAGGCTCAAGAAAACAGCAAGGCTTTGCGCATCATCAGACAAAAGAAATCACAGTGCCCTTCTCCCAAGATCTAGAAGACGAGAGAGTAACACACATTGTGTCGCCTCTTGATTGCTTCTTGCACTGTATTGTTCCATCATAAACACAAATATTGGCACCGGAGAAAAGAAGGAAGAAAAAAAAAAAAAAAAAGGAAGAAAGAAAACCCACCCTTTGACCAAATATCGCCTGCAGGTCTTGTTGCAGCTCTCTTTTTATTTTCTTTTCTCCTTCTACCATTGTTTCGTTCTCTAGTTTCTGTCCTACGCCTTCTCTTGTCACCTGTCTCATCCTCGCTTTTGCTTTTTGCCTTTGCGTGTCTGCTTCACCTTTCTTCTCAGTCTTTGTCCTGAACGCTCGGCCGCCCAGTTAACAACCATGCCTAGAGACGACCTGTCCATCGACTTCGTCAAAAAAATGCCCCAAACTGAACCTATGGATCCTGCCGTGATCCTAGATGAGTGGTTTAACCGCGTGCAGAACCTCCCCGAAGAGGTACGTTTTATCCAGGATGAAGTAGCGGACAAGGACCGCCAATATGCCGAGTGTATCCGCATAGCAGAAGACCGAGATGGCAAGATCCAAAAATGGATTAAGAACCAGGGTAGCCACGAGCCGAATCCTAGAGAAGACCAACTGAGGAGCCAAGTGCGCGAGAACTATGCCCGTGCTGAAAAGATTGCTGCTGAGAAGTTGGTCCTCACCAACCGCCTACAGACCATTATGGATAAGCATCTCCGAAGTCTAGACGTGCAAATCAAGTTACTCTACGATAGAGCAGAGCCAGGGTTCTTAGAGCCCAATGAGGTACCATCTCTCCTACGCCCGAGTCCTGCTAACAAAGCCGTACCCTCCCTCTCGCTACGCAACCCCAGTAATCTAGCCGCTCTTGGTGCTTCTCCCGCTGCAACGTCCGCCGGGGGCGCACCACTCACTCCAGTTGTAGCCCGCGCATCTACCACTCAGATTCGCCATGCCCAAGCCTCTCACCAGCACGCTGTGTCTGCGCCTGTTAGCCCGGCTGCGAGCATGATTCTCAATCGCAACCAGCGGGAAGCCTCTACAGGAGCAGCAAGCCAGAAGCGTCCGCGCCTGAACTCTGGTGGAAATAGCAACAACACCAATGGCATTACCACCACGAGCTCACTTGCACGCCACTCTTCTCTAGGTCCAGGCACACCTAAAGGGATAACTGGGACAGCTATCGCTGCAGGAGTCACTGGCGGCGCTATACGCGCTGGTAGTGCTGGTCCCCGGGTCGCCGCTGTAAAGGCCTCCTCCTGCAACACGGGGGGCCGCAAGTCTGGAACACCCAGCAGCGTAGGCCGCAAACGCGGCGTTAACGCAGCCTCAAGCAACCCCAAGTCCTCGCTCTCGCGTGTGCGCAAATCTACCAAGACCTCGCCCGCATCCACAGGCGATAGCGAGCTATCTGACGCCGACAGTGGCAGCGATATGTCGGACAATGACGGTGGTGATAACGCAATCGCTCCTGGCGCTGGCAGTGGCTCGGGCGCTGGATCCAGTACCTCTACTGCCCACGGCCCTGCCACTACAGGCCCGCACGACGGTGCTTCATCGCGTAGTGCTAGTGGCACCAACGGCTCCGCCGCTACGCATGGTGCCCATGTACATCCTCACACAGTAACAACGGTCACCGCGAATGGCACGCCGTCCAGTGCTAACGCGCACGTACATACACCCGGAAGTGGCAGCGCTAACAGTAATGGCTCCTCCCATGGGGGCGCCACTGGCGCTGGCGTGGGCGGTGGTGAGGCGGACGAGGATGAAGAAATGGGCGATGCTGACTATGACGAGGCGGGAGACAATAAGAAGTACTGTCTGTGTCAGAAAGTTAGCTTTGGCGATATGGTGGCGTGCGATTACGATGATTGTCCGTATGAATGGTTTCATTGGTCGTGTGTGGGATTGGTCAGTGAGCCGAACGGGAAATGGTACTGTCCTGTGTGTGAGGAAAAAAGGCAAAAGTAAAAAAAGCCTGGGGGCTAGAACTAAATGATACAAGTGAGTAAGAAGAATTTTTTTTTTATTATCTAGCGCCATGTTTGTTTTTCATATTCTTGATACCACCACGAATACATAATCTCTCAACGTACTTAGCAGCTACCTTAACTACAACTTACTTTATTCACAGATTGAAATATGCATAAAACCATTAATTGCAGTCATGTTTTTGTTAAAGCGATAGTTTTCTTTTCATGTCATTGAAGGACCAATAAACTAAAAAAAAAAAATAGAAAAAAGCAACAAGCGAATTTTAGAGATTATTTCTTTTCCTCCATTAAAAAAGAAAATTAGGAAGAAAAGTAACAGAAGAACAGGAAAAAAAAACCATCGCAACGCGGATGATGATACAGGGAAAAGAAAAAAGGGTATGACGTCCAATGGGGATTATGTATGTTTCTGTAAGGTGAAGAAGGGTCGAGCTTCATAAGAAAAAAGCGACGGACAAAAAAAACCAAAAAAGCAATCGTAAAAGACAAATGACAAAATCGCAGTCTCGTTTGATCAATGTTCTAGCAGACGCAGCGATCCCTGGACAACAACGTTCTCCAGAATCGAGCCAGGGGGGATATCAATGGTGCTACCCTCAGTAGCAACAATAATGACAGTTCCCTTTAGAGTTACACCACGGTTCAAGTTGACAGCACCAGTAATAGTGAGGTGATCCAGCTCAATGAGCTTGGGGATTGAAGGAATACGCTTCTGGAAGTCAGACACCTTCTTGAAGTCACCACCCAGTTTAATGAGAGGAGCATCACCGAAGCGGTTGGGGCTCATTTGGAGCTGGCCATGCTTAACCGTGTACAAATCTGACTTGACTAGCATCAGGTCAGAGCAAGTCTTGACAGGCAGGAAACGGCGACGTGGAACATTGACACCGTGGGCATTGCGGAAGTGACGGATAGCAGCACCGACAGCGGTTTCAAGCTGTAGCACGGAGATATCACTTTCGCCCTTGCTGTCACCGGGAATAGTCTTGCCATTGGGAATAATCTCCATTTCCAGCTCGTCGTTCTCAACAACACGCTTGATGGCCTTGAGGTTCAGCCAGATGTTGTTGGTGTTGAAGTACTTGAACTTCTTAATAGACTTGAACTCGTTGACGTGTTCCTTGGGCACCTGGGCAATTTCCAGCAGGCGAACAGATCCCTCGTAGTCAATAATGGTACCACCCTTGACATCGGCCTTGGTCTTGTTGGTCAGCTCCATGATGTACTCAGAATCAGTCTCGACCATGTGCTGAAGAATGCGTAGATCAACAACAGCGCCCAAGTTGTCCGCGTTGGAGAGGAACAGAATTTCAATACCACGCTCCATCAGCTGGTCAAGGATCTTTGAGTTGTACAAAGACTCGAAGACATCACCGTGACCAGGGGGGTACCACTCGTTGATTGAAGAGTCATACTTCTTGGGCACAGGCAGCAGAGAGTCCTTAAGAATGCGGGGGTAACGAGACTGGTTGAAAGTCAGGATCTCCAGGTTGTGGCCATCATACTTCTTGATAATGGAAGCCGTGTCCTCATCTGTGTTGAACGAGTTCATCAAAACAAGGGGAACGTTGACATTGTACGTCTTGTTGAGGTACTCAATCTGGCGAACAGATAGATCCAGGAAAGACATGCCGTCACGGACCTCGATGACAGACTTGGGACCAACGCATCCCATGGAAGTTCCCAAGCCACCGTTGAGCTTCAGGACAGCGAGTTTACTAAGGAATTGAGTAGCCTCAGAAGTTGCGAGATCGTCATAGTCAACAACCTGGCCCTGGGCAGGGGGGCGAATGCGGTCCCAGTCACTAAATAATGAGGAAAAAGTTAGTTTGAGATTTACAGGGAGAAACCCCAAGCAAGATAGAGAAACTTACACAGCGTTGCCCTTGGCCTTGTCATTCAGGTAGCGGCGGAACAAAGCAAAGAAGTTGTCCATTTCGGTCTCGAACATGGCCTTCTGCTCAGGGTCCTCAACAGACTCGGCCAGGTTGGTCAGCGAGTTGCGCATCTGAGCAGCAGCAACATTGGTGGAGGTGTTCTCGAATGCCTGTTGCGGGCGATCTGTTAGTATTGTGTTACACTGCATGGCGGTGGAAGTAAAAGTGGGAGTTATGAATAGAGCGAAGGGACGATGGGAATTGGGACAAGAAGAGGCGGGCGTCTGTATTATAAATAGATCGATGGAGATTGCCAAGATGGAAGCTAGAAGATGCGAAAAAGGCAACCTGGATCAAGTCTTGTGATGTAAAACAGACACCAGAATATACTAGCAGCAGAGTGTAGACGACCAATCAACCTTTGCAGACAACTGAAGTGAAAGGTCCCAGGTAAAACCTTCTCCGCCTAGTTGTATGTCTGTCCACATCTCTCTATTTATATTGCAGTTGAAGAAATGACTAAGATCAGATGCGGGAGGCCAGCCAGATTGATCCAAGCCAAGCGTTGATCTTGGAACCATCATAGCGGACAGCAACCACAGATAAACAAACATATTGGTTCAAGGTTGTCTACACAGAAATGACAATGACGAGTTTGCCTGTTTTCTGCCTGCAAGGAGGGGAAACATAAAAAGAAGCACAAAAGGAGGGGGGGGGGAAGCTTGCCATGTGACTGCGAGTCTTGCCGTGTCTACGGGCAAAAACATCTTCGTCCACACCAGAGCCAGCAGTAGGCTTGAGATGGGTGGAAAGTGAGGCCTTGGGGGCAGCGGCAGACATTGTAAAGAGGAATGAAGATAGGGTCTTCGGTATTAGACGGCGTCGGGGTTCGGGCACAGGAAAAAAGGAGTGAAGAGGTCGAGGAAAAAAAGAGACGGGCGAGGGCCTTTTATATATAAAGAAGAAGGGAGAGAGAGAAAGAAAATCAGCCGTCTTAATGGATTGTTATTTCCAACTAGCCAGCAAGAAAACGAAGAGCCCAAAAGCTATAAATATAGAGACTATGAAGGAGAGAAGAAGAAAAAAAAAAGCAAATGAGAAAAAGAAGGGAAACACGAGAAACTAGAAAGAAATACACCAGCCTTCAGAGAGGGAAGGAAGAAGAAGCTTTTAAGGGGCAACTACCTGCAAAAGGACTGCAAGGCAAGAAAGAGCAAACGGCTAGCAAAGAAGGTGCAAAGGACACTCACTCACTCACTGGCTGGCAGCACACCATTCAGAGAAGAGGGGGAGAGCAGAAGGCAGGAAGCTCCAGGTGGACAGGGAAGGGACACGGAGGCTCCTGCCTGTTTCTTTTGCTCCCTTGCGGGAGCTGGTAAGGCTCTTGGCTGGGGTTCCACCCACTAAAGCTCTATCTTGTCTCTGGGAGCTCAAGCTCCAAACAGAAGAACGTACGTAAAGAAGGCGGGGCTCATGCATCCACTTTGGGAAAGAGAAGAAGCTACTGCCTCTGTCTGCAGCTAGAAAGAGACCGAAAGAGGCCCCCTTCCACGTTCTCCTTCTTTTGATTCCCACCTTTTGTGTTTCCCCGTGTTTCCCCGTGTTTCTCCCATTCAACTTTCAGAGGGCGGCCTCTTCTTACCCTTCCCCGGTGCACACCACACCACACCACACCACCAACCTACCTTTTTAACATGCTAACATCACCAAGAATCCAAGCAATTTTAACACCTGGTTGCCCCACTTATTCCCTACCTCGCCTTCCCCTCTTCCCCTTTGTAGCCACTTGTTCAACTTACACGCACTAACAGAGCTAGCAATAACAATAGTCAGTACAGTCAGTGACAGTACAGGATGCAAAGCGTCTAGTTAGCAGTCAGTGGCTGAGAGCTGTCAGATAGACGGCGTAGCCACGGGCATTTTTATTATCGCACATGGGATGCTTTCTACATCTCCACGCACCTACAAATGAGGGAAGAAGGCACAGGACAACGTGACCTCACCTATCTTTCTTTATCTTTCTTTATCTTTCTCTTGGTCCCTCCTCTCTTGCGAAGGGCCAAGCCCGGGAGAAAGACGTTCTTCCGATGTAGCCTATCTTTTTTTTTTTTTCTTTCTATTACTGGGTAGCTGTACCAGACTTCTCCTCCAGGCCCTTGTCCAATACCAGCCATTGTTCTAGCTAAAAGCCCATATATTGATAGCCTTCCCCTCGTCCTCCCCCCCCGTCCTCTCCTAGGGATCCCTTCTCTCCCCTCCCCCTCTACCCAACAGGTCAACTTAGCTCTTCTTAAATAACCCTGTTGTTGAATTCTAGACCAACTTCAGCTCCTTGCATGATAGTCTCTTTTTATTTTATTTCATCCTTTACTTTTCGCAGCCCATCCAAGGTTGAACACGACCTGCTACAATGCGAGAGCCATCTGTGCTGTACAGTATCTACTGTTGTCCATACTGTCCCCGTGATGGACCATATTCGGCCTATTTCTTTAGTCTTCCCTCCTCCCTCGCATAGGTCCAAGCTTGTGCTTCTTTGATAGGCCTTACCTTGAGAATGACAGACCAACACCGAGTCTCTCTCCTTCCCAAACGGCTGCATATCTGGCTCAGTGGCTGAGTGCTAGTAACAGAAGAAGAAAAGCCGAAGGGAGAGGAGCAGGCTCTCTCAACAGTAACAAGACAAAACACTCTAGCATTATCACCGTCAGTAAGACCAAGGCATGTGCTTACGGTTTGTACGTTGTGGGCACATTCTCGGTTCTGCTGCTCCCTAGCGAACAGGGGACCTTAAGACCTTATGCGTTACTGTTCTCCTGTCTTCCCCTCCTCCTCGTTCTCCGCCTGATATAGGCTTTCTGTTTGCATAAGATAAGCAACAAATACATGTATTGTTTCGTATTGCCGTTCGTCTCTCTAGTATTTAATTTTCGTTCTTGGTCAAAGTCTTCTAAAAATAAGAACAAGAAAACTAACTGCTAATTAGGCAGGCCTCTAATATTGTGTAATTGTGTACCCTAACATCAATCACACTTGATCCATTTGCCTCAATTCCACTACCTATCCCAAACTCAGCCTAGTACACGTGCACTTGAGACTTTGCGCAATGAGACGCCAGCTCCATTTTCTTACCTTCTCTTGTTTTTTCGTGTGTGATGCACCGCGACTTAGAAAGCTGACACTGACGCCATTGATGCCATTTTCACCCTGCTGCATGTTGTTAGGCCGTTATACATATAGCATGTATATATATATATATATATCCACACATCTGTATACCACACTATATGTATGTATCATATAAGCAGATTCCCTTCCCGTCTCCTCACGCGATAGTCACTTTTCCCCCACAATCGTGGTGCTGCGGCGAGTAAAACGCGTTCGAGTTGTTATTGGCCTATCCGTTCAGCTCTCGGGGTTCTTCTTCCGCATTTCTGCCGGTACTCTAAGATCGTATGTGCAGTTAAGCAAGGGTTGAATGGTAAATCTTCTGTTTACTATGATTAGGGCTGGAAAAGGGGATTTGTTATTGGAACAACCAAAGCCAAAGGTCTGGATTTTGGCTGTTGTAGTAACAGAGAGCTGTCGGTCAAATATGGGCTACGATCGACACAACAAAAGCCACTTCGTAGATATATTCAGTAAAGTTGTTCTAGTGTTTTTCAGCTTCAGCCATCTCATGTCGTGCCAAGTGCGTCATAGGCGGTGTAGCTTTGTAGGGTTAGAGACCCTGGCGATCTTCAGACATACAATGGCTGCAAGAAGCTCATTTTTCCACTAAATCACTCTCCTCGCATTTTGTTTTCTTCAAATTCGATTGTCACCTCTTCAGTCTTCAGGCTCGCCACTATCTAGATAGCAATTCAAAGCGAGCTGCGTATCTAGATTCCTAGTGTCAAGGCATAAACATACACACCATACTGCACAAACTCACACACCAATACAATACTAGCCAGCTGTTTTCAGAGTCTCCTCCACTCCCAACTACTCCTTAAGACGCTCCCTGCATTGCCTGTCTTACTCACCGCCTCGAGAATTCCTACATCTCGCAACACTTTTGAATTCTTGCTCGCCCCCCTCACTTCTGGCCCCCATACTCTTCCTTCCACAATGCTGTCTACCAAGCCCGACCCCACCGCTTGGTGGAACATGAACATCCCTACTACTGAGCATACTGTTGCAGCGCCCATTGATTTGGCTGCGTGTTCTGAGCGTGACGCTGCCTTGATTGGCGCTGATGAGTCTAGCTATGTGCCTCTGAGCTGGGAACAGTGCCGAGCTATTGTCGCCGCCAACGACCTTGAAGCCTTTAGCCGCTCGCCACTGGAGCTTCGTCGTTACCGTCGTGCCATGTATGCTCTAGCAGCTACGCATGGATCGGTCGCCTCCTTCTTGGCCAATGAGCGGATTGGCTGGGGGGAGGGAGAGATCAAGCCCCACGGCACCATACCGTTTGAAACCCCAGAGGACTACAAGATCGTGTATAACGACTGGCCGTACGGGGTTGATCCACGTATCGTCCATCTAGTCGTCTGGACCAAGTTCCAGTTGGTGGAAGACCCAGAAACAGGGCGATTGACAGCGTTGTCAGCAAAACAGATCGATGACTTTGTTGGGAGGACGTTCCGCAGTCGTGTGCCGGCCGAGAATGTACGTACACGACAAGACGTTCTTGACCACGAAATACTGGAGCTTGTAGTGTCAAACTTGCTGACCATGAATACTGCTTAGGTTATTTGGTTTAAAAACTGGTCGGCAATTAAGTCTGTTCAGGCACTGGAGCATTTTCATATCCTGATGTTTGAGCCGGACGCCGACTTCATTCGGGAAATCACGAACGGTGACCGGCCTCTAAGCGAAAAGTTCTAAAAGATAAAGACAATAGATAGGTATCGACATCCGTTCTGCATACCTAACCAGTCTATCGCTCACCAACTCTCAGTTTTCCCCCCTCTTCTCTTTTTCTATGCAACAACAAGCTCGACGCATGCCCCCTCAGCCATCGGCACTGCGGTTGGTTTGGTCATGGATAGTTTCAGTTGCCAGTGTGCCTTTGTTCCAGTGAAAGCCTCTCTTCCCGCGAGAAAGTCTTGCTTAATATCGCCTGCTACCTTGCTAGCCAATGCCTCCAGGGTTCCAAATGACGAGTCGTCCATAGACTATATAGGCATTGTCAGTACAACCACCGGAAAAGAATATGCAAAATGACCAAGAGGGGAACCCAACTAGGACACGAAATGACAACTTGAAATTGGAATGAACCTCTATTTCCAAACCTACCTTTTGCACTATGGCCTCCAGCCCAGTATAAACATCTTCATGCTCGCTGTACCGGTCGATCTGTACATCTGTAACCACGATCTGCCGCCCAAGCCGCTCATTGTCATTGAGTCCGATGAGCGTTGGTACACGCATCTCGTGGATCTTCAATGCAACACCAAAATTCTGGACCAATGTCTCCTGTCTGTCGTCTTCCTTTGTGCCTTCTGCTTTCTTTCCAGCCTGTGCCTTTGGTTCTGACTCTGCCTGTTTCTTCAATTTACCTGCCTCAGGCTTATAGACCGCCATGCCCGTCAGGCTAACACCGGATCCTAGCAGCGATGCTTTAGGGAGAAGCACCGAGACGGATAAAGCCTGGATGTAGTCCAAGTTGAGAAACGGCGAAACAGGGGTCTCCGTAGGAATGCCATCGATGGTAGTACCTGTCAGTGCAGCCCAGATAATATCAAGGACAGCACGTAGCGTGATGGGCTCATCAAGCCCAGTGTTCCCACTGCTCTGTCGCTGATTAACGACTGCCAGTGCTGCTAAGATTGCCTTGCTTAGCTGCCCATAGTGCACAGTATCATCAGCCATGTTGTCGGTAGCTGTGGCACGCTGGAACGGCTGTCTAAGCGAGACGGCAACAGAAATGCTCACTGGCTGTATCTTGTTAGTGCGGCCCCAGGCATCATGGCCAGCCTTTATAGTCGACGCAAGATTAGTGACTTTGACAGAGCCCGTGGGCTCGCCGGCGCAAACACGGACTTGCCAGAGAGTGTCCATTTCAGCAGACCCGTGTGAGTAAGTAAAAGAAAAGGAGACAAAGGGTTGGTAATGGAGGTTCTGCTTCGTAATGAAGAAAGCAAGGATACCTCACGCGAAGGCTGACAACTGATACCGGAATTGGCTTTGTTCAAATCACTATCGGCTTACGATGGAGCGGGGCAAATCACGAACCTTACCGGTAGGGTTAGGGTTTCGCGTGAATCACATTGATGGAATATACCGCCTATATCATATATCATAAGCCCATTGTTTCGCTTTGTTTACTTGTCTTTGCACTTGCTTTGTGTGTGATGCATGAACCTGCAGACTCAAACACAGCGCAATTGTGCCAAGACAATGAAAGAACAGGCACAACGCCAAAGCAAGCTGAAAGGCAAAAACCGAGGGACGAGGCAGAGGTAGAGACAGAAGACACAAGTCTGTGCTCTGTGATAGAGGTTGCGTTGTCACTTGTCACTGACAAAATCATGTAAACAACCCCAAAAAAAAAGAGCAGAGCTGTCACTGAAGCCTATGACCTAGCATAGAGAACCTGGAAATTCTGCTTACAGTAAAATGAACTCAAACTGATGGCATACGATAATTAACTAGAGCCTAAGTACTGGCTGGGCTTCTTGTTCCCCTCCTCCTTCTCCCCATGAGTTTGGGAAAGGGGTATAAAGATGAGATGGCATGAGCGAGACGAGACAAGGCAATATTGACAACAAAAGAACAAGGCAGAACAGGTTATACGGTGGGCGGTAGGTAGGTAGGTAGGTAGGCAGACAGGCGGTGGGTGGTGAACACACAGACAATGGGGTCGGGTCGCCAAGGCTGTCAAAATGATGGGCAAAGGAGGGATGGGTTCAGGGCACAAAATGGTATAAATCACATGGATAATAAAGCATAAATTCAGCAGAGACTTTATGCATGAGTCCAAAAAGTCTTTTCTTGGCTACATGCACAAAGACAAGAAGAGAGAAAACAAAGGCCCATATATTCCTTGTCAAAAATAAGTTATCCCAGCCTCTCCATAAAAAAAACTTTGCATTTGTCGATTATCCAGCCACTTGTTTTTATGTCCAACAGCATAATCCCTGCTCTGCTTAGTGAATGTGGATCTTTCTGGCCTATTGGCATAAAGGTTTGACACATAAGACAGCACAAAACACAAACGTGGGAGCAAGGGTTGGAGCACAAATTAATGAAAAGGCTGGGTGGGTAGGTAGACAAGGTCTGTGCTTTTATTTTGTGCAGAATCTTCACTGAATTATGAAGCTAATATATACTATGTCGCGGTCAGAACAGAGAAGACAAGGAACCCTATATGTACCGTGCATAACAGATAAGAGACAAAATATAATAAAGAATACCGAGCAAACCCAATTTAGTTAGCCATGAAGAAGAATTTTGTGAGTTTTCTTTTGTGACTTTCTTTTTCCTTTTTCTAATTGAATTGCACTCAGATGCGCCGCCACATTAAGGTTTTTTCATTTTCAGGCCGATATACCCAGGTAGCTGAGCTGGCTTGGTACGTACTCAGGTAGCGAATCTCGCAGGTCCAAATCTAAACCGTAAGTGACGGTTACATCTCAGGGGGGTCTGGACCTGGATACTGTGAACAGGTGGGCATGCTAAGCTAAGCTCATATACGCCACGACGTCGCGGTTCCTTTTTCTTTTTCTTGGTTGTGGTAATGATTTGCCACCTGGGTTGGTCTATCTAGAGACGAGCCGACGCAGTTGAGAGGCAAGCGGGAGACACAGAGCTGGCAGGCATATCTTGTTATCTCAAGGACAATGCATAGGAAACGGAAGACAAAAAAAAGGAAAGCAAAGCAAGAAAAAAAGAAATCTTTTGGAACATGAGCTAAGCTGGTGCTTTCTTTTCCTTCTTCTTTGTCTCAGCCGAGCCTTATTTTTGTACTTGTTCTTGTACCAACTCGGGTTTTACATGACAGTATCTTCCTCTTCTCCTTCCTCTCCGGGATCTGCTCCTCGTGTGTAATTTTCTTCTGCTCCTCCCACGTGTCTTTCTAAGAGAGCAAGAATCTCCTCCTTGCTGCTATTCTTACTCAAATAGCTGAAAGCTTAGAGAACGAAAGAAGGCTGGCTCTCGGACGTTTTTTTTTCTTCTTTTCTTTCGTCTCCTCTCCCCTCTATTTGCTTTGGTCTAGGCAACGGCGGCGGGTTGTGCTGCGGCAAGCAGATTGGAGGAGGGCAAAAATATTATTTTGTTGTTGTTATTGTTTTTGTTGTTGTTTACTTTCCTTTTTAAATTGTCTGCTTCTATTTTGAGAGACGCAGCCACTGGCGTGTTATTTGATTGGTTGGAAAAGGGGGAGGCACGCGCTTCGTTTACTTTTTTTTGTTTACTTTTTATTTTGTTTTTTTTTATACCTGAGCCACGACCTGTCTCGTGAAGTCATGCCCAAGTTCCCCGACCAGCTTCAAATTCAGGTACCGATACTGATACTCTTTGTCGTAGATGATAGCCTATGCTTGTCAATAGAGACTCGCAAGTATTTGTCTCCTCCTGGTAGTTTACACGCGTTCTGGGTCAGACCTTTATTCACTTATGCCTTTTCCCCCCATGTAACAGGCTGCCCCCGTTCCCGTGTCCTGTCTGATTTGTTTAATTTATCTCATCCTACAGCTTCTTTTTTCTTCCTTTCCTATACTTCCTTGCATCCGAGCATCAATGACAACACAACACACCCGTCAAATGTAGGCAAGATAGATAGGCCTCTAGTCTCGCTCCCCATTCGACTAAAAACCAAGCCTTGTGTCCACCACCCATGAAACAATAGTAACAAAAATAGAACGAAACAACGAACCAGAGCTAAAGCCAAAGAAGGGAAAAGGGAAAAAAAGAAGCTCTGGCTCTGGGTTCTTGGTAGCTATTTTGAGTTGTTATTACGCATGAAAGCGAAGAAGCTTCAGCCAGCAAGCTTCTAGCTCTCGACTCTTTACTACTCAGAAAATGGCAGAAACTTGATGTAATCAAGACTGAATGAAAAGTATTATATACCTAAAGCATCTAAGATAAGTTATATGTCAAAACATATAAGACCAAAATATCAATGACAACGACAAGAAGAAAGAAAAAAAAAAACAAAAACTGCAGATCATAGGTGAAAACCCATTCTGACAAGATATGACAATAAAACCAAAAAAAAAGACAACCCAATATCCTTTTCCACCAGCCAGCCAAATACACGAAAAAAGGAAGATATTAAACCGTTTTTTTCCCATTCCCCATTGTTTTGTAAAACAGACCATCCGCTCCCCTCCCGGCCCGAAGAAACCCCATCCACCTATGAAATAGTATGGGGAATATGCAGTAATAAAAGAATATAAACGTAAAAGAAGAAAAAAAAGTATAGAGAAGTGAAGAGATGAAGCGAGAAAACCGAAAGAAAAGAAACAAAAAAAAAGCAAGTGGGTATCGTTAGACAATCGCAAAAAGAAACAAAAACAAATCAGATTGGTAAAGGAAAAAGAAGAAGAAGAATAGGAGAATGTACACAATATGGGAAAGATCGGACAGAGTAGCAACTGCCTTCTACCGACATGATGCGGGATGGGCACGCTTCAGTCCGATCTCGCCACCCATTAAGAGGCTCTTCCAACGCTGACTGATTGTGCTTCTATTGCGCCCAAGAGTGCGCGCACACTCATGCCATTCCTGGCGTGACAGGCGCAGTTTCTTGAGAACGATGTCGATTAGTGCGTCATCGTCTTCGTCAGTCCAGTCTTCGGTGTCCGAGTTGGAGGCATCGCAGGTCGAAGCAATAGATGTAGAGTCGAAAACAGACGAGGCCGAAGAGGAAGCGACAGACATAAGAGAGACCGCGGGCGAGCAAGGCTCCTGTTTTTGTTCATGTTCAAGGCTCCATGCGTCGTCAAAGTCGGAGCGCGATAGACCAAGAGGCATTACCTCAGGGCAAGTGCGGGCGCGCTTGGGTGTGCAGGGCTTGAGATTAGGGAGAGAGAAAGCTGGCGAGATAGAGACATCGAGGCCGGGGTCTATACGACGACGCTTAACTGGAGAGTGCGAGGCCATCGGAGGCATGGGAGATTCAGCTAGGTCGAGGGTGGCGGTACGCTTGCGCTTAGGAGTAATGGTAGAGGTGGAGAAGGTTGAGGTCGAGGCAGTAGGTGGCGGTGTAGGGTTACGCACAGCGTAGCGCTGCGATTGATGAGAAGAGTTGTGGAGATGTAGCTTGAGAGGAGCGGGCGCATGCGCAAAAGTGGGCGACACGGCAGGCGATAGCATAGGTGAGGGCGCTAGAACGGCAGTATGAATCTGGGCTGAGGCGAGAGAGGACTTGTGTTCTAGAGTAGGAGTAGGAGTAGGAGTTGAAGCCAGAATTGCGTGTAGAGAGCGGGATGTGGCAATAATGTCAGAGACAGTAGATGAAGGTGAAGTGGATGAAAGAGGGCTCATGGGAGGAGAGGCCAGAGCAGATTGCAGGCGCTGCGAAGCAGCGTCGCAGGCAATGGTAGAAGGGAGAAGCATCGTAGATACAGCGCTTTGGCGACGTGATTTGGGCAACTGAGAGGATTGAAGATGTGGAAACCGGCGTGCAATGTACCGAGTAGAGTGTATGAAATGCAGCGACAGTAGAGAAGAAATCAAAAAGACACGACTATTGAAAGCGTGGATTGCAGTAAAAGGTCGAATCAAAGTATGAGCAAGAGTGGATGGGAGTAGCAGAAAGACTGGAGAGATGCGAGTTGAGTTGGAGCTTATGTCTAGGGAAGAGAGATACGGAAAAGCAAATGGTCTGTTGAGGGGGATGGCGATAGTTGAAATATCAGAGATGGTTCTGGTACTTGAGGCCGAAATATTCAAATAGTCAAGACGTTAAAAGGCGAAGAATTGAGCGCTTGGGAGTGTGCATAGGCGTGGGCGTGACAAAAAAAAAAAAAAAAAAAAAAAGAGATATTCTGAGACAGCGACAAAGAAAGGGAGATCAGCAAATAAATACAAGAGATTAAAGCCGCTTGCGGTCTTTTTTTTTTTCTTTCTTTTCCCGTCTTTGATTGTGTTTGGTTTAAGGGAAGGAAAGAAGGGAAGCAAGATAGAATCAAGAGAAAGAAATCGTGAAGGGAGGAGAGGTGGTTAAAAGAGGAGAAGAGGAGAGAAAGAGTGGTCACGATGCGAACTCATAAAATAAAATGGAATAAAATAAATGGAATTAATCGAAAAAAGAAAAAAAAAAAAAAAAAAGAAAGATAAAATTAAACCCAAATTTTAATTGTGCGATAAAAGATGCGATAAAAAGATAAACCCAACAAAATGCACAAAGCAAACGGGTAAATCCCCACTTAACTTCTCTCAACTAGGAAAGCAGAGAGAGAAAGTAAAAAGGCTGGGGGTTAAAAGGCCTGCCTGCCAGGACGAGGAGCCCTGGGGCCATAGCTAGCCAAGGTACCCTCGCAGTACAAGCCTGAAGCGCAAAAGAGACAAGAGCGCTCAGACAATATCTGGTATCTTTTCGCTTGTGCGTTAATGTCATGAGGTACTTGTTTGAGGGGTTCACTTTGTGTAGCCTTCTGCTTGCGGTGATGTATCTTGGAGGCTCTCACGCGTAAACGGGGGAAGAAGAAAAAAAAAAAGGTGTTGTAGAAAGAGTGTGGAATGTGAAAGGTTCGTGAAAACAAGGCCTGAGAGGAAAAGACCCTTTGAGCCAGCCGCTACATGTGGCGGCTTCCGGGCTGTGGGTACGGGCCAACAAAGAAACATATTCTTTACCTTGTTCGTTCTGTTCTGTCTTCTTCTCCCCTGTTCTAGCTTGTCCTGCTGTGCTGTCCTGCTGTCCATCACGCTGGAATGCGCTCGCTGGAATGCAAGATGGTGGTTTCAGGCATAGCGTACCTTGGCTTAGTGAGCTTCAGGCTCACGAAGAAAATCTAGTTGGGCTGTTTTCAGACTCCAACCCGAAGAAAAAGAAGAAGAAGAATTTTGGACTCTTGGTGTTTGTGGGCCCGCCCCGGGCTCCTTCTTCTTTGATATCCTATCCCGCCTCTCTATTTTACCCTGCCTCCCAGCATGCTACATGTACGTACTAGCATAGATAGGACTTGTGCACAACTGGCTAGGCTTAAATAGGCAGGAAACTACTACGACGCCTACTTGGCCGTTAATCTCAAGCTATTGTGCAAGCAAAGTCCTGGCTGCTTCCAGCCTCCAAAATTTTGTGCATCGGCATTGGTTCAAGGATTAGCATTGAACGGCGGTCGCGGCGACGTTATTCACCTACTACTTGTGTAGTGACAAGCCCACTAATATTTCCCTTACTTGATTTATGACAGACATTAACCATGCATATTCCTGGTCTCTGTCTATTGCATAATTCAGGCTTTGTTCTTTTTTTTTTTTTTTTTTTTTTTTTTTTTTCTTCATTCCTTTATTCGCCATCGCGTCTCTCTTCTTTACTCTCATTTCTTTTAGCTTGCCTTTACGTCTCAGTTCTCCTCTCTTCTTTAGTACAAAACAAAGCCTAAAGCCAAACTAGACCGCTTTCTTATCTTGGGCGAGGAACAGGCCTAAAGAGAAAAAAAAAAAAAAGAAAAACACGTAGCCTTGCCAGCACACAAGTACACACATGTGCATATAAAGAAAGCAAAGATGAGCCGGGGATGTGATGTGACCGCAACCCAACGGGAGTTAGCAAAGCCAGTATAGCAGGAATTATAATTGGAAGAGAGAAAGAAAAAAAAACCCCCCCGCCAAAAAGAAGAAAGACAATACAATACAATGCAATACAATACGACTGTGGCCCAGGTCTCCATTGTTTTTATCCGTCAATATTGCTGATGTTCCTCTGTTCCTCAATCACACCAAGGTCCCCCTTCTCTCTTCACCTCTCGTCTTCTCTTCACATCTTCCTCAGCCTTGCCTTGCCTTGCCTAGCAAAAATGTCGTAATGGCCAAAAGTGGGTCTAGTTATCGTCCTCTGTTATATCTCCCTCTCAACCCACACAATTAGGCCCAATCTAGTTAAAAAGAGATCCACTATTCTACTGCCACTGCGACCACTGCGACTACACAACCTCATTGACTTAGCTTGGCTTATCTTGACCTGGTGGCCTGATGACCTGATTACATGATTACCTGACTTTGCCTCCCAACTCGTCAGGGCGACCAGAATATATTGAAACTTGCCTGTTTATTACTGCTTCTCTCACAACGTTTGTCCGCATTGTTTCTCGTCCTTCACTTATTCCAAGAGCTGCCTGCCCCTCTAACATCATCTAGCCCCTCCTCATTTAGGCCCTGCCAGCCCCTATAATCCACGTTCCCTGTAGCGGGTTTTTAACACCTCTAACCCTTCTAAATCTCCTCCACTTCCCCCTCCCCTTTCCCTCTTTTTCTACTCCCCTCAGTTCATCAGACCCTCAGACCCCACCATTAAACCCTATCGTACCCCATCACACCCTGTCTTGCTCCCTGTGACCCTGTGACCCTGTGACAGCCTCCTCCTGGCCCATTCTACTGAAATTAATCTATTTTAGGCCATCTTTGTATAGAAGGGCGGTCTCTCATTTAGTGGATGTTGGCCCCTGGAACTTGGGCACACAATAAATTGGTGCCCCTCAAGGAGGAAAAAGCCCACCCAAAGTACCGGCCGGCTCTCGTGGTCAACGCCGTCATGGCCATCACCGTGAACAAATCAAGGCCAAGGCTCCTTGGTGTACTTTCTGCTGGAATGGAATGCTCATAGCTCGTGCAATAGTCTTTGGCCCAAAGGGGCTTCCGTCTTTGTTTGTTCGCCAAAGGGGGGAGTTCTGGAGAGCTCCTCTCCTGGCTGTCTTGTCCGCCTGCTTGCGGCGACGCTATACTCTGTATGCGTAGGTCCGTCATTCCAGCGAATTCCTGACTTTTCTTCCTCAATATTCTATAGCTGGAATGGTAGAGTCTCGGAATTCCAGTTGTCTCTACGGGCGTCTAGCAAACAAACTCTGCTTGTTTTCAGGATCTCGGCACTGATAGGCTTTTTTGCTCGGCTCGACGGACGGGCAAGCCTCCGTTTCGTTTCATCTCCCGTATCTTCTCCCTCTCTACCTATTTGCTCTTGTCTGGTATTAGCACAGGATAATGCGTTTCGGCAAACAGAACCCTAGATGGATGAGGACATTCCGGCTGAGAGGGGGCGGCTCGGTTTCTTTCCCAGTAGATTCAACTCATTACGTACATGATATGTCTACCACTCCCCATCACCTTCTCAAGCCTCCTCCTCCGCCCCCCCTCTCGTAATCCGCTACGATGCCCTTTCCCGTGCCCTCTCTCTTGTTCCCTCTCACCCTTCGATACTTCCAATATACCAAAAGTCTAGTCTTCAATAGCTTTACTAGTAGCACAGCCTAGGCTACGCTCAACCTCCTCCTCCTCCTCCTCCTCTTATCCCTCGTCAGCTTCTTTTGCTCTCGCTTGTCCTGTCTTTATCACATCACTAACCACCGCCCACTTGGACACGCTGTGGGACGATGGGGGGGGGGGGGGAGTTTCAAACCTTCCTCGTCCGCTCCCTCTCGTCCTCCATTATTCAGCTAAAGAAATACCTGCTTTCACCTCTCTTGACTCTCCTACACGCCGTGGGTTGGTTTGTCTGGCCGGGAGAACCTGTCATGTCTTCTCTTTTTCCCATTCTGGCTGGCTAGTTTTGGCCCTATTGCCGTGAATCCATCCCTGTCTACACTTGCACGTATGTCTTTGATGGCCAATATAGCCCTTGACCTAGTCTCCTCTTCTTTCCCATTCCTCTCCCTAGACGTGGCTCATATTACCAGGACTTCTACCTACTTGAAAGCTCACAATGCACGTCTTGTTTGAGAAATCCTGGCTCTTGTGTCTTTTGCCGATTCCCTTGTGATAAACCTAAAAAGGACTTGTGTATCATCCTCTCCCAACTTCTACCACCGTCCCAGTTTTGCCGCTTTGGGCATTATGTGAGATCATGGCTGGCCTGATTGTGACAAGGGCGACCCTAAAAGGCCCTTGTTCTCTGTCGCTTGACTCCCTAAAGGCTCTTGGTATTCCGCGACCGAGGATGCGACGACCAGCCTCTATCACCCGAGGGCTAATAGCTGGGCGCAAACCAAACCGGATGGCGCTCTACAGAGGTGACAAGTTGAGCTTTGTTCCCGGCCTAAGGAGAGCACAAATGTGTTCATTTGGTGAAGCAGGCAGACCTTCCCTGCTCGCCAAACTGAGGCCTGAATGGCTTTTGTCTTTTCTTGCTTGGCCTCATATCCCTTTGATCTATTCATATTAGTTGCTTTCGCGACGATGACTTAGCATCTTGCAGAAACCATCTTCTTCCACGACGGTGATAGTAAAGGAAGGATAATGGCTTGATTCTTCCTTTGCACTGCACTGCCCCTGGCAATCAGATAAGTCAGCTTGAATTAACCTTGGAGCCCATGATATCAACCTCTTGCTTTAGCTTCCACGCTTAACTTGAGCACACTCCTGGTGTTGCTACAATGAGGATATAAGGATGGGAATCCAAGCTTAGAACCTCTTGACTTTCTCAAGGATGGTATCCCTTAACCCAAAAAACAACCACCTAATGTACCAAGTATCGGATCTATAATGTACGAAGCCAATAAACACAACTTTGAGGTCTGAATTGAGACCATATTCCCTTTTTTACCGGATTTGGTGGCTCTATCTTACTATCAGTAGAGCCTGAAAGCATGATATACACATAACTACCAAGACATATAGAATAAGAAGTCTACTAAAGATGTATAGGACTTAGGAGTAGAGGACACAGCCGAGGAAGGGATGAAGCGTCCCAGAAGCCATGGGCAGCGACCGTCCGTCAGCTTTCCTCCATGACACGCCACAATGTTGCTTTGGAATTCGAAATAGCAGTAGAGCAAACGTAACGAGATATAGGAAAATAGAAACTCTTGCATCTTGTATGACGCACCTTGGTATCAACAGAAAGCGCAAAACGATATCCACCCACTACGGCCTCTTACCCTGACCTTCACTACTTCTCTCCAGCCTGGCTTTGCATTGCGATTCCTTGGCTGTTTTACCCAACTTTGGCTGTCCATGCCTACAGTCAAGACTCGAGTATTTCCCTTGCTCCTGTTCCCGCATCGTGCTATCTGCATTGCATTACACGGGGCCACCATCTTAGAGACAGCATGGATAAACAAGTAGCTTGAGAGTAAAATGACTATTTATTCCCGTGTACCTTGGATTTATTGGCCGTACGCTGGATCTCCTAACCCCTCCCTTGATTCTTATGCAGTCGAAATCGAGACTTATTGTGCTTCTCGTTGAAGAAATGTTGCTTACAAGTCTCCTTACTTGCACGTTAAATAGGCAAGCCTCTCAATGTCAGGACATTTGATCCTGGACTAGCTTAGCTGTCAATCTGTAAGCCCTTGCCAGCTAGCATACGTAAATCCATGCATTTGAAAAAAGAAAGATGCATGTAATCTATCTTATATACTTGGGTATGTTTAACGTCCAGGGGAATCTAGTATCAAACAACGCCGGATCAGTTATCGGACAGAACTAACACAACACTCTGGAGACTTTACCACCGACTTTTGTGATCAATGACAAGTCAAGTTTGAGAAGAAAAGAAGAATAAAAGAAGCATTGGTCGGTGTCCTAGGTATCGTCGCTCACAAAGTTCAGAACAAGATTATAGCATGTGGGAGAGATGCGGCAAAGTCCAGTGCAGCCTGGGAAAAGCCCAGACTGTGTGAGCATCTGACGGCTCGTGGTATATCCTTCTACTTTTTCGGTGGCCACTGCCCTGCGGCCCCGGACTTCCAGGAGTCCCCAGGCAGAACCACAGGTGAACAGGCAAACCACCATGGCCCAAGGAAACGGCACAGAAGACCTGGACTCAAGAGGCTGCTGCGCAGTCGGGCGGAAAGAAGGTCGTAGACGTCCGCCCAGAGCCTGCATTGAAACCTGAGTGCAGACGACCGCGTGTAGACTAGTCTAAAAGGCCCCCGGCTTTCAGCACGGGGAGTACATTGGGTTTGTCCTTTCATGTGCATGGCTGTTGCCACATCGTTTATTGGTTTTTTTTTTTTTTTTTTTTTTTTCGTTTTGCTGGTGACCGGTAGTAGAGTTCTCTCGTCACCTTCGTCGCTGCCGCCCTTGCTATCTTGGAGTTGGTTGTGTCGTGCTAGGCGGCCCTTGTCGGGATCGCTCCTATGTAGTCTGCGGCGGCAGTGACCCGGCTCTCCGAATTTATTAAGGCGGGGATTCCTCTATGGTGTCTATACAGCTCAGCTCGGGCTCGGGTTGCTGTAATTCATGAATGAGCTTGGGGCTGCGGGGTTGCGGGGTTGCGGCGTAGCATGTTGGCGACGGAGCTTGTCCGAAAACCGTTGGCTCCAAGGTCTAGGCAGTGCCTTGCAAGACCACCAGTGGCCTCGTTCCTTTGCTTGGTTGCATACTCTGTATCCAAGTAGACAGTTGAGTCTCCATCGTCCGTCTCTTCTCTGTCGGCGCCGGCGCGCCAATATATAATGTCCGATAAGGGCCGTATATCCCGAACATACGACCATAGCCTATGGAAAATACGGGGTCCCGTCCGCTCCCCCTTAGTCAAGCCATAGAGCGCTGGATCAGTAGTACGGTGGGTGACCACGTGCGAATACCCAGTGTTGTATGTAGTATTACTTTTTGCTCCTCCGTGCAGCTTCGGAGGGCTCCTTACAGTCCGTGTTACCTCCGCTTTTGTCCAACATACGACCATAGCTTGTAGAAAGCACGGGATCCCGTCCGCTCTCCCCTAGTTAACCTACAAAGCGCTGGATTAGTATTATGGTGGGTGACCACATGAGAATCCCCAGTGTTGTATGTCGGGACTGTCATCTTTTTGTCCCTCGTCCAGTCTGAAAGACTTGCTCCCGCCTCGATATCCTTTCTTTATATCACGTATTGGAAGCACTGAGCCTCGCACCCTCTTCCTCCGCGGCCCTTGAAAACTCTGGACTGATACTGCAATGGGCTGTCATCTAGGAACCACCAGTGTCGTGTGCTTTTCGTACCATTGTAAGCTCTTATAACATAGCTTTTGCTGTGTTTGCTTTTTTTCTGTATTCTTCAACGTCTACTACGCTTGATGCTAGCCCATCCCCTGTCATGTGTCGACTCAGCATGCCCTTCATTTAAGGTCTAGTTTCTCCGCTAGGTACCTACAGGACCCATCCTCTCTGAGGAGTTTCTTCACGAACTTCCCCGCCAGTCTTGTAGCGTTACCTGGCACTTTGTATCGGCACCGTGATGTTTGAACCTGGCGTGGTACTCCTCGAAGTCGCCGTGTCTGCAGCGCGTCGCTAGGATCTTCGCGACGGTGCCTCGATTCAGCCCTTTCATCCAGTCCAGCTTGTATGGCTTTGGGATTCCCATCGCCCCTCCAAGGTGGTCGGTGTTTGGGCAGTTATCTCTCATCCAGTCCTTGAAGTCGGCCCTGAATGCGTCGTTCTTCCAGCGTCTCGCCGCCGCCAGAGACATTGTCCTCTCGGGAACCAGTAGGTCCGCGCTGTTGCATCCCGCTTTGGCCAGTTAGTTTACTGCTTCGTTCCCTGAGACTTCGCAGTGTCCTGGGATCCAGTAGACCTTGCCGGCCGGCTTGTCTAGTGCTAGGCTCTCCGTTCCGTCTTCCGACTTTGCGAGAATGCGCCGGATCTCATCGATTTCGAGTTGAGAAGTGCCTGGCTTCCTGTCAGTTTCTCTGCTATTATTGTTATTGTTATTGTATTCTTTAACGTCTACCTACTGTTATCTCGCAGCAATACGACGGCGTATTCCGGACAGGGACTGCTGGTTGATGTCATCTTCCAGTACCTCCTGGGCGGTCAGCAATTGCAGGTTTGCTTAGAAGTTGAACGTCTCCTATGACTTTTTAGGGTCCGGCGCTTAGGCCAGGAGGGCTCTCCATCCAGCATAGCCCTAGGGCGTGCCTGCGGGGGTTCCGGGGTTGGATACCCGGTGTTTTTGGTCTGCGACGACCGCGTGTAAACTAGTCTAAAAGGCCGCCGGCTTTCGACACGGGGAGTAGGCCCCGGCGGAGTACAGCGGTTTTGTCCTTTCCTGTGCATGGCTGTTGCCGCATCTTTTAATGTTTTCCGTTTTGCAGGTGGTCGGTAGTAGAACTCCTTCAACACCTTCTCACGGAGCTCTCCTCGACATCTCCTCCCTATCCTGCAAAAGTTTCCTCCAACTATACTCTCTCCGTCCCTCTCCTCCTTTCTCCCTTCCCCTTCCATACTCCCTCATCTTCCCTCTCCTCGACCCCTTCTTCGTTGCTGTCGTTGCTGTCCCGGAGTTGGTTGTGTCATGCCAGGCTGCCCCTGCTGTGGTCTGTCCTCTGTAGTCTGCGGTGGCAGTGACCTGCCTCTCCGCGTCTCCAAAGCGGGGGTTGCCTCTGTGGTCTCCAGACAGCTCAGATCGGGCTCGGGTTGCTGTGACTCTTGGATGAGCTTGAGGTTGCGGCGAAGCACGTTGGCGACGTAGCTCGTCGCTTTCGTGTTTTTAAGGAGCTTGTCCGCAAACCGTTGGCTCCAAGGTCTAGGCAGTGCCTTGCAGGTCCACCAGTGGCCTCGTTCCTTTGCTTGGTTGCATGCCCTGCATCCAAGCGGACAGTTGTGGTTCCAACGCTCATGATATTTGTCAAAGTCACCATCGCCCGTTCTAGCCGCGAGGATGTGACCCAGCTCTATTCTGGTTAGCCCCTTGTAGCGGGAGGTACGGAATGGGGGTTCGGTGGGGACACCGGCTCCAAGTGGACGGTATCCTTTTTGTTCTTTCCACCACCCTTCGTAGTCGAGACGTAGGCGGTCTCTCCTCCATCTCCGTGCTCCTGCGAGGCTGAAGCGGTGTTCTGTTACCAAACCTTGGCATCCCAACTTGGCTTGGGCGTCGGCTAGCTCATTGCCCTTAATGCCCATGTGTCCTGGGACCCATAGCACTCGGGCGAGCCTTCCGGGTGTCTTGTCTGCCCAAGCTTTTAGGATTTGTCTTGTCTTGTCTACCGCTTCCTGTGATGTGCTGTTTGTGGTGGCAGCGTTGCGGAGTCGATCCACGACCCCTCTGTTGTCCAGACACAGCCAGATCTCTCCAGCTCCTTCGCGGGCGGTCGCTCGCTTGGTTGCCTCGAGAGCCCCGACTGCTTCGGCGTCTGCCACCTCCATCCACTTTCCCAGAGCTTTGTGGTCTACTTCCTGGGTAGCTCCGTCTTCGATGATAGCCCATCCTGCGCCCGCGTTGCCACTTGCATCTTTCGATCCGTCGGAGTACGCGATGAGCGTTCCAGGCAAGGTATTCTCTACCTCATCCCGGTGTCGCTTCGTTTCCTCCTCTTTGCTGAGCCAAGTTTGGGGCGGCATGTCTGGTCCTTCTGCGAGGGGTCTCAACCTAGTGTGTTTCTCCATTTGCGCAGGCAGGAGCTTCCGTAGCCTTTCCACCACCGGGTTGAAATTCGGCCCTCGCAGAATGTGCCTATCATCTAGTGTGTGCCACCGTATGGCTTCCCTTCTCTTTTCGTCCTCCAGGAGGAGTTCGAAAGGAGGGATGCCCGCAGCGTGGTGAATGCACTCCCTTGGTGTCGTACGGTACATGGGGAGAGCTGCTCGGAGGCACTTCCTGAGCGCGATGTTCAGTTTCTCCGCTGCCTCCTTGGTTGTCTCCAACCCGGACCAGGCGCTCGCTGCGAAGAGTGCCTTGCTCACGGCACAGGCCCGTACCGCTGTGAGCATACTTTTCGTGTCTGCCCCTTTGTAGCATCCGGCTAGATACCTCAAGCCGTTTGCCAGTCGGTTGACACTCGCGGTGACCTGTGCGATGTGCTTGTTGAAAAGAAGACTCGAGTCCAGGTGTAGTCCAAGCCATCTCATTGATTCCTTTGCCGGCGTTGGAACGTACGTGCCTAGGCCTTCGATTGTCACGGAAGGGTTTCCTGCGATCCTCCTTCTGCCCTTGATGTGCAGAAGGGTTGACTTTCCCTTGTCTCATTTTCTCTGCTGGACTCATGGAAAGTATAAATACATAAATAACATCAAAATAACAAATTCGTCGGCTGTCGAAGGCCCTATGGCGCAACGGTAGCGCGTTTGACTCCAGATCAAAAGGTTATCCGTTCAAATCGGGTTGGGGTCAGACAGAAGCCGGCTGACACTATCATGCAAGTCGAAGAGACTGTTTCCTTTTTTTTACTCGTAGCCTTCTACTGAAAAGCTCAATTGGCGTTATATTGCTCGCCTTGTAGTCAAATCTTTTTTTTTTTTTTTTTTTTTTTTTTTTTTTTTTTTCACGTCTCATCAGTAACCCCAACCCTAAGCCCTCGTACTTGCTACGTACATACATACGAACAGCTTACATGCATACGACGTACATGCATTATTACACCGCTCTTATGCAGACATCGTGCAATGAGCGGTTTGGTAAGTACTTCTTGGCGGGCGACGAAGAGGGACGTAAAGGGGATAGGTCGGCCTGATTGCGTTAGACAAGAAGCGGCTGGATATTTACCTCAAGCCAATTAGAGACTAGGTGTAGGTCTAGACTCTCAGCTTCAAGGGAAGGGAAAAGTGGAGGTCATGTTAGAACGTAGAACGTGACTGTTCTTCAGGCTTGAGGCTTTGAGGCTCCGTAACTTGAAGACTCGAGACTCTGCTCGATCATATTGGATGTGAAGATCAAGATAATAATAAGACGGAGTAGGAGTTTAGATGAGGGAGAACAGAGCGGAAGGCGGACGGCGGACGGCGGACGGCAGAAGGCGGGGGATTTTTTTGCAGGAACGTCTACAACGAACTGCAGGTAGTTACACCCAGACATACAAAAGTAAGAAGGGGAAGAAAGAAACGCCTCAAGTGAAGCGGTGTCTATGAAGAAGGAAGAAGCCAATATTTAGCTCAGCGTCTGGCGCTCATTTGTTTTATGCTTGTCCGTAGCTATAGCCGATGAGAGGAATAAGTGGGGCGACAATTATTGACAGGACTTTGGCAGTTGCGATTTGGTATTTCCGATTTTTCTAATATTCAAGACGAAATTCTTTTTTCTCTTTTTTTTTTTTTTTTTTTTGTTTAATTTCTTCGCTACGGTGAAGCTGAAATCTTGTTCACTTTTATCATTAAATCACTTTCATCTCTTCAGTTTCTTCTCTTTTCAACGAAATATAAATTCCCGCCTTAAAAATTCTGGATTATAAACTATGAACCGGCCTTCGCGCACCGATGAGCCGTACGAGGGCGAGGGATATAATCAGAGCCCTAATGTCCTCAGCAATGACTTGACAACAAATGCTGATCTAGGTGGTATCGCCAACGCCCGCCACTTGCATGGCGATTCTAACTCTGGTCCTGGTCCGGCTGGTGGGAGCAGTGCAGCTGAAGCTGTAAGCCAACTTGCCGGCAGTTTTGATTCCATTGTTGGACCTCCCGGTGGCCCGAGCGCCGGGCTGGCGGATGAAGGCGAGGGTGGGTTGAGCGGCGGGAAGGACGCCGCGGAGGGAACCGGGCGGGGTGGACATGTGGATGCTACTGTTCGCCGCCGTCTAGGAGGAGGAGGAGGAGAACAAGAAGAGGGAGACGTGGCACTCCCAAGGGCGAGTACAACCACGATCGGTGAAAGCAGCGTCCGGCTGGTACCCAATGGCGGGGACATGAATGGTCCCCCGACGCGTATGCAGAAAGTCAAGGCCATGGCTTACAAATATGCATCGTTTATTGGTCCGGGCTTTATGATATCCGTGGCCTATAGTAAGTGATCCCCGATTTGCCTAGGCTAGCCACTGTCAGTAGACAACAAGCGCTTCCGGCTGCCAGCGATACTGGCTAATCAAGATTGACTAACACCGATAACAATCCATTCCTCTCTTAACTAGTCGATCCCGGAAACTATGCTACCGATGTCGCTGCCGGTGCATCCTACCGTTTTCAGCTGCTGTTCATTGTGTTGCTGTCCAACATTATTGCTATCTTTTTGCAAACCCTGTGCATAAAGCTCGGCACTGTTACCGGACTTAACCTTGCATCGGCCTGCCGAGCTTTCCTACCGCTCTGGCTTAATTATGTGTTGTACGTGTTTGCAGAATGCGCTATCATTGCCACGGATATCGCCGAGGTCATTGGCTTCGCTATCGGTCTGAATTTACTGGCGCCAAAGGTGCCGTTGGTCGTTGGCTGTGCTATATCAATCTTGGACGTTATGGTGACGCTCATGTTCTACCAGCCCCATGGCACTATCCGCGGCCTGCGTTTCTTTGAGATGTTTATTGTTTCTCTGGTACTCGGCGTGGTTGTGTGCTTTTGTATCCAGCTGTCTCTAATCGAGAACACGTCAGTTGGCGACGTTTTCCGCGGCTACCTGCCGTCCAGTGCCCTTGTCGAGTCCAAAGGGCTGTACCAAGCATGTGGAATCCTTGGTGCTACTGTCATGCCGCACAGTCTATATCTTGGAAGTGGTATAGTGCAGCCAAGACTACGTGACTACGATGAACGCCATGGCCTGCTGCCCAAGCAGCTCCAGGCACGCAATATAATTGACGGCAGTAATAACACCGATGAGGCTTCGTATATTCCATCGCTACAGGCTGTGCGTCATTCACTGACTACGTCGTCGCTGGAGCTCGGTCTTTCGCTCTTTACCTTTGCGCTGTTTGTCAACTCGGCGATTCTCATTGTTGCCGGTGCCTCTTTGTATAACAATCCTGCTGCACCCGATGCTGATATCTTTGGCATCCACCAACTGTTGTCCGAATCTGTATCTTCGGGTGCTGGCACATTGTTTGCCCTGGCTCTGCTGCTTAGCGGCATCTCTGCCGGAATTGTGTGCACCATTGCTGGTCAGATGGTGTCTGAGGGCGCCTTGAACTGGCGCTGTGCACCCTGGCTGAGACGCCTGATTACACGCAGCATCTCTGTGACGCCTAGCATTGTGATTGCCGCAGCAGTTGGCCGCGATGGGCTCAACTCAGCCCTTAATGCGTCGCAAGTCGCACTCAGCATCATTCTGCCATTTGTCACAGCCCCGCTGGTTTACTTTACCTGCTGCAACAAGTTCATGATGGTGGTTCCTGGTGCACGTGTGCGCGTCCGGGGTGACGAGAGTGGAGTACGTGCTGATGGCTGCGTTAGTATGGCTAACGAGTGGTACACGGCAGCTTTAGCTTCGATCATCTGGGTGTTTATTGCCGTGTTGAACGTGGCCAATATCGTGCTGATGGCTAAGGGCGTGGCCTAGATGACAATGACGGCTGGGCTGGGAGAAGTGAGAGCATGAAGAGGTAGAATAATGGAGAGACATGTGTCAAAGGGAGGGGATAAAGAGGGATTTGGTCTCCGCTGATTCTCCCTTTATGCGCCGACGTCTAGCGCCACTGGTATAGTTGGTATCATTGGTGCATTGGCTCTCCCTGGAGCGGATATGATGTCCCTAGACAACTTTAGGCGATGATCACGAATCACAAGGAAATTGGGGACGTGACGTCACTTAACCCGGAGCTGCGAGAACGAGAGAGTGATGTTGGATTTCTTTTTTTTTTCTTTACTTCTTCTTTGATAGCGAGCCTTCAAGCTCCGGAGAAGCAAGGCTTTTTTTTTTGTCATCTTAACATCTAACTTCGTCCTATTTGCTTTATAAGAAACCGCGTTGTTGTGCTCTTAGTGTGAAGTCTGTCTCTGGCTTTAATTTAAGCATTTGTCTGCCCCTGAGTACAGGGAGATAATGTGAAAACATCAAAGGCCCTCGACGCTGACTACTACTACTGGTTTCTATCGGTTTGATGGCCAAGGGCGGCTTTCTCAGTCGACCTACAGTAGAGCAGAAGTAGACAGTATATATGGACAGTACATATAGAATAGAAAACATGTAAAGCGTAGGTAAGGCGGAGAAAGTAGAGGGTGTAGAGCAAGCAAGCAGTAGAGATGGATGGGATGTAGGTGCAACTCCCACGAACTAGCAGTGACAAGGATGTCCAAAATGCTAGCTGCAAGTCCCGAGTAAGGGAGGTTTGTTGTCTTGGAGCTTTGTGATGCGGTAGAGCTAGAAAGGGGGAGGGGAGGAGGGTTTATTGCAGCTCGACTAGGGGCACACAGAAAGCAAAAAGCACGGGGCTTTGTCCGTCTCCCTAGCCGTAAGCAATATATATGACAATATGGAAATATAGTAGAAATAGGTCATTGTAAGAGATGGGCGGCGGTTGGACGTGGTGTTATGTAATATCTAGTAGGCTGCCCTCCCCTCCCTCTCTCCCCCCTTCCAAAAGCCAAGCGCTTCCGTCTTTCTTTTGTCCATCTTGGATGCTGCTTCTTGCTTTGTTTTCTTGTAAGCTGCTCGTGTACTGTGTTGCCTTCAACTTTGCTGCCTTGTAGACATGGCTCGCTTCTTGATAGCCGCTCTTATGCTAGCGACTGTGCTGGCTTGTGTTGTTGCAGCTTCTAATGTACCCCAAGTTCAGCGCCTCGACGACCACCTTGACCCCCGAAGCCCTCTCATACTCTTCCAAGTTCCGACCGCTGCTCTCCTCGGCCAGCCACCAATAATACCTAGCGCCGTTGGAGCTACACGGTCCTTGAGGGCTCGGGTTGACTCGACATGCTCACTGGCGGCCGGCAGGAGCAGTGAGAACTTTTGCTTTGGGACCGATAGCGGCAGCTACTGTCCTTCATGCGGCACATGTTGCTCAGCTCAAGGCACAGATACAAAAGAGGCCGGAGGACTGCTGACAAGCCGGGACGGCGAAAAACTACTTCGTTCTACAACCGAAACTCTGGAATGGTGCTGCGGAGCTGATGCCGTATGCTGTGCTGGCGGGAAGTGCTGTCCGAGTGGTGGCGTGTGTTGTGCCGAGGGCTGCTGTGAAAAAGGACAGCAGTGTACTGCGGGAAAGTGTATTGCGGACACAGGCTTGTCACTGTAAGTCTAACGAGACCTTGAACTGGCTGGGCCACATTGGATTAGCCGCTAATCAAGAGACCTGCAGATCAACTTCGTCTACATCGAGAACAGCGGCGTCAGTAAGACCTACTGCTTCTGGTGTACAGGCCATTTCTAAAGCGGTTTCGCCAGAGACAAGGTCGACAGCGACTACCGAGGAGATTCCGATGGTAGCAGAGATAAGGTTTGTTTTGTTTCCCTTGCTCAAGCGAGCATCAATATGAGAATTCAAAACTGATGACAAATGACGCAGCACATCGCAAACACCAACCCCAGCCTACGCTTCTAATCACAAAGCCATCAGCACCGAACCAGCCCCAACTGCAAGCGTCACTGCCGTGACCACCATCAATTTACTCCCGGAAAGCACACCCGCCCAGACTGCTGGTATCACAGGCGCTATATCACACACTTCTGGTCTGCCGTTTGGAGCTGCTATCGGGTTGATCATCAGCTCAGCCGCCGTCTTTGTCGTGCTCGGTTTCATTATCACTCTTTACTGCCGACGACGACGGAACGACCGCGCCCGCGCCCGTGCTGCCCAGATGAGCATGGTGCTCTCTCCGTCGTCGCCGCTGTTGCACGACTCACCATCCATGCAGCCAGTTGCTTTTCGGGGCAGCATGCGATCGCGATCGCGATCGCCGCTAGGATTATCGTACACGGCTTACCCACCATATGCTATCTACAATGGCAATAATAGCAGGAACGAAAATCGCAGCGCCGACAACAGGCTAGTAGCCGACCACATGAATGAGACCGCGAGCCATGGGATAGCGGGCCGGATAAGCAGGACCGGTAGTGCCGCAGCAACAGGGATACTAGCCGGGATCCGTTCTGCGAGTCGTAGCGGCAGCCGAAGGTCGTTCCGGCCACTGGCTGATGCTGATGACACAAGCACAATCAATCTTGACGATGACGATGCCGCCGAGGCTCATTTCGCCAAGCTGCTACAAGAGGTGCGGGAGCCGCTTGCTTACACATTGCCACGATCGCGCTCAGCTGCACCATCATCTGTCTATTCAGCGTATCCATCGTCGGCTGCGTTCCCACCTGCCGCATATGCAGTATCGCACCAGGTAGCAGCGGCGGCCGGTGGAGACAACTGCGCGGTTGGGGGTGGTCGATATGTGCTTCCGATTGCAGCGTCGATGATGGCTGGAGGGAGAACAGCATCCTCGCAAAGCGCCAACCCCAACATGCATATCAGTGCCGCCGGGCCTACTACCAATCTCACACGCACGCCATCATTTGCTGTATCAGCAGTGGCTATGGCTCGCAACGCATCGACCGGCTCGACAAGCAGCACCATGCGGAGCCGCACACGCAGCATTTTCTTTCCAGCACCACACCATGACGCCCCGTTCTCGCCTCCGCCATCAGCCCCGGCTCCATCACGCCCGCTTTCTAGCGTCATGGGAGGCGTAGGTATTGCGCTGAGCTGTGACGAGCCGCTGTATAGCCCCCTACCCAAGGCATCGCCAATGTCTCTGGCCATGTCGGTTTCGTCAGTCTCTTCGGCGGGGACTGGCTTGGGGCCGGCAGTATTGAGGTGGTCGCAGGGCACGGGAGGATGGTCAGAAGCTTCGACGCCACAAACGCAACACGCGCAGACAAATGCACATGCATATACACAAGGGCATGGACAGGCCCAGAACATCCAGAGCCAAAATCCAGACTCTGGCGTTGCTTGGAGCAGTCCCTCGTGGACCCGCAAGCCCTACGTGCAAATAGGTCAAAATGCTTGGAGCTACGCGCCGACCACACATTACGACAAAGACCTTCTAGTTACAAGCCCTAGTTCTAGCTCAGTCACTGGGTCCGGCCATGCTAGCCCACTGATCAGCCCACGCACTCGGGCCGTGACTCCGGTGCCGGGGACAGGCACAGGACCGGGGTATATCGCGGAGTTAGAAGGGTCTGGACCACTGATATAGACAAAGTGTGAAAAGGGGGGGGGGTGATGGCGAGGGTTAGCTTTCATGAATTCTAGCTGTAGTAGTATTAATTTTTAATTTGTACACAACATAGATAAAAAGAGAGCCGGCAGATCAATCTATTCTCCTCAAGAGTGTGGAATATAACAAGGCAAAAGAACAAAAGCAACAGAGGAAAGCAGAACCATAACGCCTTTTTTTTTTGCGCACTGGAGACACTGAAAAAACAGGATATGACGCAATGAGAGATCGGAAGGCGTAGAGCCTACAGTAATGATAGCAGGTCTCCCGCTCTGGGTATTTAAGAGAGGAAAATAATAGCAAGAGACGTAAAACAAAAGGACTCTGCGGGTTGTCGCAAGCGCCACAGACATAGCAGGAGACTGTGTTTGAACTTGGGACTGGTAAGTAGTAACCTACCTCGTGATAGCCGTCGCGTGGAATTGGGGTTTTGCCTGGATATAAGCAGGCAGGCTTTTTAGGCGTTAGTCTTTGAGCATATGCTAGGTCAGGCCTGGAGTAGCAGACAGCCGTAGGCTTTACTTGATCCATGTCGAGCCGCAGTCATCTCATGGTTGCAGGCCTGGTATAGAAAAGATGGTGAGATACAAGGGGATGGGGGCTCTTTAGCTGCTATCGGCAAGATGTCTAGAAACAGGGTGTGGCAAGTTAGCAATGAATACGGTGGAAGGAGGACACAAGAGGACCCCCAAGACATAAGCCATGAAGCCGCCAGGGGAACATACCCGAGATAGTCTTCCTTGATGCTGCCAATGGCCCACATTTCGCCGACCTCGGTTCTGGTACCAATGATCTTGACGCGCACGTGAGTGCCAGCTTCGATAACGGTATCCTCGTTGTTGGTGTACTGAGGCGGGGTCGCATTGGGATCCCACTTGATATCAGAAGGGATGAGCTGTTGGAGAAGGGAGTTGTGCGTTAGCGGAGAGTGCTGTCTTTGGCAACTGGACAAGAGTAGGGGCTAGAGTCTAGTCGAGTAGCAGACATACGTGGGAAGAGACGAAGAGCTTGAGAGGTCCGGCATGGCAGAAGAAGCCCTGATGGTTTACTGAGCCGACGATAGCATCAACCTGTGAAGATAATGGTTAGTAGGCACGTGAGTACATGTTCATCAGACAAGACAAACGGCAGCAAAACAACTCAAGTGTGAAGCCAATGCCCCCAGATCACAAACATACAGTCTCGCCCTTGAATGGGCGCCATACGACAGCTCGGTAGCGCACGGTAAACTCGGCCAGGCCACTACTCGGAACGATGCGGCCCTCGGAAATATCAAACGCGTCCATGATGGTGATGATAAAGTATGATCCGGCGCATGTGCCCTCTACGTCACGTAGCAGCTTTTCAGTGACAAGCTCGTGCATGTTGCGGCCAAAGTAGGACGGGTGAAGCGTCACACGGCGCTCCATTTCGTAGAGGAAGAACATGGTGGGCGGATGGGAGAAGCGCGGGACGATCTGAACGATGAGAGCGGGCGAGCGTAGGAGAAGAGGAGAGGGGAAAAGTAGCGACGAGGAAAGACTGGCGCCCGAAGCCTGCGGAAGCAGAACAATACGGCTCAAGACCTAAAGCTAGAACAAGTCAACAAACAGGCACGCAAGTTGAGAGCCTGAGCATCAGAATGCCGGCGGCCGATAACGATGAGATGAAGGGAAATGGGCCAAGAGCAGGTCTAGCGCAATAGGATACAAAAAAAAAAAAAAAAAGAAGCTGCAAGCCAAGCGAAACAGCACGAGCAAAGCCTTTGTCAAGACCACGAGGCTGAAGGAAAAAAGGATTGGACGTAATCAAAATCGCGAACCATTAACTGCGAGCCAGCAGCAACGAAAGCTGATTGGCCTAAATGCAAAGCAAGGCTGAGGGCCGTGCCAAAAGCACAGTGCGAAGATTCACGGACACACGGTGCTGACCGACGGAGATGGAAGAAGGAGAGCTTCTTGATGGCAGTTTTTTTTTTAAGTTTTTTTATGACAGCGACAAGAATCTTGTAGTTCATGAGCGACAGAAATCTGGATGAGAAACTGGCGAGAAACCCAGCTTGTTTCTGGTGCAATTGATTCTTTGCCGTAGTCGAAACGTGAACTTGTTCATGTCCGTCCGTCTGCATGATTACAGTGTAGGTAGCATAGCTGCAAAGCTCGCGCTCCCTGTATCCACAGCACTCTTTTACCACTTGTGGCCCCTTCATTATAGCGTCCAACCCCCTATAAATCACCTCCACCAAGAGAGTCCTTCAGCCTCAGCCTTAGGGCGTTGATCTCTATTTCTTATTTGCCCTTTTCTCTCTATCTTTTTGTGTTAATTTTCTCATCAATGCGTTGATGCTCCCCCTTTCAAGGCAAAAAGAAAGCTTTTACTAACTTAAAGCAAGCTACATCAGCTTCTGTTTCGTTTGCCCTTATTTTCCTTGTTCTTTGTCTATTGCTCCGTTCTGTTCTAGTTTCTCCTTGGTCAGCGTCGGGCTCCGAAGAGTAAGCCTTTTGTAGCTAGCTAGTCGGCTCTGCCCCCCCGGAAGCCCCCGTGCTTTATCTTTGCTCTCGCCACTCTTTCTCTCTCTCAGTCCTCAGCTCTCAGTCTCAATTGAATTGCCCGTCATGCCTATGTCACTTGAGAAACATCTTGTCTTTGTGAGCCTGCCCCTTCCGTCCCTCCCTCCCCAGTTCCTTCTCGCTCCTCCGTCCATGGTCCCGTCCCCCCGTCCCATCTCACTCATCTTTTGCTCCATACTAACTAACACAACCCTCCGCCCCCCCACCCCCCGCTCGTAGTATGGCACATATCACAGCCATCCTGTAAATCTGGCTATTCACATGTGCACCGTACCGCCGATAGTCTTCGCCGTGCTATGTCTCGTGAGTCTGGCCCGTTCCCTTGTCTCTCTGTTCTGCACTATGCCGATACTAACCTGCCCCCTCCCCCCCCCTCCCAGGCTTCCAACTCTGGTGTCTTGATACCGCTGCCATCATGGCTCACCCCGCCTCACCTAGACCTGAACCTAGGTACTATGGCTGCGCTGACTCTTGGCACGCTGTATGTTCTGCTTGAACCGGTAGCCGGGGCCTTATTGGCCATTCTATGTATCTACGGTACCTCGCTGGTCAATGCCCAGCGTGATGCGCACCCTGAAGCAGCCAACAAGATCGCTGTCGAGACGCTGGCCGTTGGCTGGCTGCTGCAGCTGGTCGGCAATACGGCCTTTGAGAAGCACATCCACGAGGAGCTATCGCATGTCGCACAGGCCGTCTTTGTAGCTCCAGTGTTTGTCTGGTTCAAGATTCTCTTTGCCGTTGGTTACCGGCGTGAGTTGCAGGGTCGCGTCAATGCCAGCGTGCACAAAGAACTAGTCAAGATCGGGAAGGAAAAGAAGCGGTAAGAGGCCAAGAGGGGGCTTCGAAGATACCGGCATGGCTAGCTAGACTTCTTTCTAGCTTGCTTTTGGAGGGGAGCGGGCACTGCACCGGCTTCTATGGTTCATTACAGCATTGGCATTCACACTATATTAGAGCACTCGCATATTGGGAAAAAGGCCTAACCCGGCATTCGTTTTTGTAAGGTTTGATTGTATTCATCGAGAAGAAAGAGGGAAGGAAATACGAGCAATTAATTGCTTCCGGTTCACATTTTGTTCTATATGCATGACGTGGTGAGTACGAGAGAGAACAACAAAAACAACAAGCAGATGAGAGGCAATGCGAGCAGAGCAATGAGAAGAGGAAAAAGACGAAAAGGAAATAAAAACAATACAAAGAAAATCACGGAATATCAAGAACCCAACTCCCTCTAGTACTTTCACAAGAACGGGCGAGGGATGGGGATTCCCTCCAAAGTATAATAAGCCCGGGAGCCTCAGATCCAGTTACCCACGGGCTGGCTATTCCCATACTCGCTCTCGTGCGAAACATGGTTGGTACCATTGACATAGAATGGCTCCTGCTGCATATCTCCTTCGCTGTACACGCCCCGGCGTGGCTCCGCACCAGCAACGATCCGGTTACTATCTACACACCCAAATGAGACGTCCGAGTCGGTGCTCGCGCGTCGTCCTACAGCTGCAGTGCCTAGTACATGGCGCAGACGCTGAAGAGCCGGCTTATCGGCCCGCTCCTTGCTACTGCGTGAATCATGGCGCTTCTTATCACGTGATGAAGATGCTGATGATGACAAGGACGACAACGCAGTGTGCCGCATTGAGCTGCTGCGCTCGGGAACGTAAGTGCACGTTGACGAGGATGTCGAGCTGCTCTTCTTGTGCTTGTTCTGGCGTGATGAAGACAAAGATGTCCGCGGCGGCGAGGTTTGTAGTGGCCGCGGAACAGCAGACTTGCGCTTGGTAGCACTCTTGTCATGAGCAACACCATCTAGCATGTAGTTCGCCCCGGACATGACGATAGGATCGTTCTGAGACTGCCCATCGAGAAGCAATGCTTGCAGTTGGGCTTCAGCTGCACGTAGTTCAGCATCCAAGTCGAGTTTTTCAGACTCGTAGCCAGTGAAAATAGCCGCACGATTATCGACAAAATCGTGCTTGGGGTGGTTGTCCAAGTTTTGGTAGTTTGAAAAGACTTGCGCGCTATCAAAGTGGCGCAAGTCGTCAGTGAAGCCCGAGGGATCATAAGCTTTTGCCGGCGCTTCTTCTCCACCCCGCAGAGTCTTTGCAAGCCTGAGGTCTGTCCCGTAGACTGGGCTCAATGGCACAGAGCTCATGCAGCTCGTGGCCTGTGGCTTTTCAGCGGGCTTCTGACTATGCTTCTGCGATTTAGCGCAAGTTGCGGCAGTAGTCGGAGACTTGGAGTAGGAGTTCCGGTGAGGGAGACGGGGCTCAGGCTTCTTGTGCCCTCGGCTACCTCGCTCCCGACTGGAACGGTGCTGGTCCTTGGCCCCATTTTCCGTACTGCGGTATCGCACCTCGCAATTGTGCTTCCTAGTCCGTTGTTCTTCGTCTCGGTACTCTTTCTCTCGGTACCCCTTGTGCCGGTGCTCGTTGCCCCGGTGTTCATTATCTTGACGGACCCGCTCAGCGCGGTGTCCTTCGCTGCCTGTAGCTTCACGGGCCACTCGACGGGCTTCGCGGCGGGCCTTTCGCTGGCGATCTTCCTCCTCTTTTTCTCGGCGCTCGGCGCGACGGCGACGGCGCTCCTCCTTACTCTCCTCATGAACCTGGCCAGCAGCAGCGGCAGCAGCGGCAGCAGCGCTGATAGGGCCCGGGACTATGTAGTGGCGTGGGGCAATGCGCTCAGCAGCGTGGACCGAGACTGAAGTTACCGGGGCGCTCCTGTGATGCCGACGATCGCGACTCCGGCGTGGGGCATCCGGGTATACTTCCTCACAGGCAGCCCGGCCGCAAGTGGTAGGCGATGCGCTGGCGGAGCGATGTCGCTCGCAATCGGTCTTAGCTCCAGTCATGTTAGCCAATGAGGAAAAGCAGCCGAACCGGGGGCTACGGCAATCCAGGCGAATCTTGCGGACACAGCCGCAGTAAAAGGTGGTGGTGCTATAGCACATGATGTAAGCGAGCGATATCAAGCAAAAAGGAGAAGAAGGAGAAGGGGAAAGGGAAAGGGGAAAATACCTCGTGATAGAAAGGCTTGTAGTAACAGGGAAGTCAACAGTCAACAGAGATATCAGAAGCTCTTAGAGGCTGCTTGACCATTCTCCGCATACGCTGCCTTGGGTATGAGAGTCACAGTAAGAACAGCAGAGAAAACAAAAGAAGATCAGATGTCAATACCAGTCAAGTTGAGTTAGAAACAAGCTATTGAACGGTATTTATAAGACCAAGCTGGCGTCAACTCCAAACCCCAGATTGGACGAGCGAGATGAGGCATCTTATATAAACACGGCGGACAAAGAAATAGGAGGCTCATACTGACGTTCTTTTACGCCCTGAGCAGAAAACAAAGGATAGTTTTCTCAGCAGTAGAGAACAAGTCGGACATCGGTATAGTAGAGAACAAAGGAAGATCAGATAGGAAAGAAAAGGGACAAGACAATCGAACAAAGAGAAGCAGGAAAAGAAGAAGTGCGTACACACAGCCCAAGGAGAGTAAGCGACCAGCCAAGTAGAAGCCCTTGGAACTGAATCGCCGGCCAAGGCTCCAAACCAAAGCAGGCCAACACAAAGACTGGACGCCGATACTAACAACAAAATATGACCAGTCAAAGGTTTCTTTTTATAGCAAGCCTAACGTGCTGTATACCAGGCGAAGTGCTACTGGTCTCTTCTGGGGTTTTCTTTGTTGTCTTGTCCTGACGTCATACGTAAATTCTAATAGGGTTAGGGTCCCATCATCGGGCGGCCCCACATTAAACCGCCTACTCCGTGTCCCATCCCGGTATGGCCCACTTAAGCCTGCATTTCCTTCCCGCCTCCTATGACGGCAGGCCAACAGCAGGCGGCCGAACAAGAACTAACGCAACTCCGAGCGTCACAGTGGCTTCTTGACTCCCAGGATTGAAGCTCTCTTCCCTTTGCCATCCTTTTCAACGCAAGGGATGGGTCAACAGGGGAACGGCAAAGAAAAAGCCTCGTCCATGCGACGCCTATGCATTTAACGCGGCAGGAAATACTAGAAAGGGCATCCCTTTATTGCTCTTGGAACAGCAACTGCATCGGTCTGCCAAGGTGGTCTTCCTACTCTCACTTCTCACTTCTCACTTCTCTCTTCTCATTGTGGACGAGACAGACTAGACGGCAACGGCTTAGCAAGCGAGAAACCTGGTTTCTTGCAGGCCAACATGGCCTTCTGGTTTCGGCCTCCGTGCGGAATAGCTCAGCTACTAGCCGGAGCCTCCTTGTTCCTTCTTGGGCATCTATGTCGTCCCTGGTGTAACGCAACATGCACCTAGTATAAAAAGGAAAAATGTCTCTTGAGCTGTCCATCCCACCAACGTGTACGTTGCAGTCCAGCTATCCTGTAATACACAATTCGTACTTTCTGCTATGCACAGTGCAGGCAAGAGCTACTCGAAGGACTGGAGGAGCCCGAAGGAGAAGCAGCGCAGCTAGCTGGATAGACAAGCGAAAAGAAGGCGAAAAAGAGAGAGGAGGAGGGAGACAAAAAGCCCTCGCCTTGAGTGTTTGAGCCAAGCTAAACACATCTTTACTTCTGGGGCTACCAGGCAGCGGCAAAGCAACTTCTCTGTGCATTGATTGGCAGGGAGAAAGACCTTTGGGCTACAGACTATTTGCAAGTTACATACATGGTGAGCAACGAATGCTAGCTAGTCTTTCGACGCATTCTGTATACACTCGATGGACAACGCATTCTCTTGCCCCCAATTACAGGGACAATGAGGTGCTTCAAGCTGGATTCGGTTACTTGCTAGGGTTTAGTGTTGCTTCGTCGGGGTGCATGCCAGTTTCACTCCAGTTCCCGCCTAGTTAGCTATGCAATGCAGCGTTGAAACGTTGTCCAAGTCTAAGAAAAGGCACGGGTGCCAACGCAAGCGTCAATCCAGGCAAAGGGCCCGGGGGAAGAAATGCATTGCAGTGTAAACCCGTTCCTTGCCATTCGCACCAAATACACTTAGCCAAGCGTGGAATAACGAGACAGAGACCCAAGGCTAGATTCAACCCAGAAGACAACTCCAAGCCTACCTACTACCTAGCTAACAAGTCTTAGCATGAGTGTCAGTAAAGCTTACTCCGAGTCTTAAAACTAGTAGTTGAAGATAGCAAGTCAACAGGATAAAATAAGACCAGCCAACAACTGACACTGACAGGCAACCATACACAGGAGAGTCAACGCGAACATGGAAGCAAACGTAAAAGCAACCCAGTCAATCAAAGTATGGCCGCGTTCAGACATTTCGTATATTCCAGGTACAACTGGAGCTTCCCTCCTACTGCCCTTTCTTCCTCCTCTCCTAAATCTCTTTGGAATGCCGCTTCACGATTGCATCAGGATCCTCTGTCAGCTTGCACGAGATCCCAGTAGAGGACACCAGCTCCCCCGTAAAGGCAGTGGAAGGGATGCTCAAAAAGGGAGTTTCAAAGGAGCCAGAAGATCCAAAGGCGAGGATGTTAGCAACTAGGAAGGGATACTTGGATGCTTCAGAGGGAGTATATGCCGGGTAAGGAAGGAGGCGGGGCGGAAGCGGTGACTACCAAAGGGCGACCAAATCGTGTCAATCAGAAGGATAGGTGGATTGATGGATGAACAACCCAAGACAAGACTTGCATTCAGTAAAAGATGCATTCGTATGGGAAGTCAAGGGAATGAGGGGGGAGATAGGTGGCTCTCGGGCTTTGCTACTGCCTCTGTCTCCATCTCTCCAAGTGTGGCCATCATCAACTATAAGAACCTCGGACCTCGTCCCTCTCTGGCTCAGTCTATCTCTTTCTCTCCAGCATCACAACTCAACTCAGTTCAAGCTTCTTCTCTTCTCTTCTTCTCTTCACTTTCTATTCTCTTCGTAAAACCTTTTTTTTTTCTCTTCTTTAGCTTAGCAAAAGACGTTTATCAACTCTTTGCTCTGCCCTCATTTTAATACTCACTCTCTTAATACTTTTTTTTTACTTTTTACTTTACCTTTTTTTAATTCAATCTCTCAAAATGCGTTTCAACCCTGCTGTCGTCGTTCTTGCTGGCTCTGCCATCGCTGCTCCCGCCATTGAGCCTAAGGCAGCCCTTGGCACTGATTTGGCCGACACCACTGTTCTGCCGGAGACCGTGGACTTACTACTGGATCTGCCCGCTCACGACGAGCGCGATGTTGCCATTGCCCAGCTGATGCGTCGCCTGGAAACTACCGCCCTGTCCAACCTGACCTCGAAGGCTGGCATTACCCTGCCAGACAACGTTGTTGACCAGGCCAACAGCCTCAGCAGCAACATCCCCGACGTGGCCAGCATGATCGTGGGTCTTATCATTAACCTTCGTGACAGCAACCCGATCCTCAAGAGCACCCCCCTCAAAGGTATTGTCAACCTTGCCCTGCCTATCGTTGAGGGTGTGCTCAGCGCTTTGAACACCAAGCGCATTTCTGCTCGTGAGCTTGACAACCGCAGTCTTGAATTGATCAGTGGCTTGCTGTCTTCGATTACCGGCATTGCCTCTGGCCTGCTTGGTTCGGTTACCAGCCTTGGTGGTGGTGATGTCCTTGGCGGACTGACCGGTGGCCTGACTGGTGGTTCAGGCGAGGGTGGTGACGCCGGCGGTGCTGGTGACATTCTTGGCGGACTCACTGGTGGCTTGACTGGTGGTTCTGGCGGTGCTGGTGACATTCTTGGCGGACTCACTGGTGGCTTGACCGGTGGTTCTGATGGTGCTGGTGACATTCTGGGAGGGCTCACTGGTGGCTTGACTGGTGGCTCTGAGGGTGGCGGTCTGACCTCTCTTGTTTCTGATGCGATTGACGGCGGCAGCACTGATGGCCTCACCTCCGCCCTTACCGGTGCTATTACCCAGGGCTCTGGTCTCTCCGCTGCCACCATGCTTGCGGAGCTGCCTGGCATTGGTTCCCTCACTGACTTGACCAACACCGATTCCATTACCAGCAGCCTGGGTAACATCACTGGCAGTGGTAACTCGACCCTCAGCAGCCAGGTTCTCGGCAAGATCGCCGACCTGATCGACTTTGGCCTGGACGGTCTTGCGACTGTCGCCGCTATTCCCGAGTCCGTCGTGCCCGCTCCTCTGAATGCTCCCTTCCACGCCCTGGCTGGAGAGCTAGATGCCCTGAAGCCCATTGTCGACTCTCTCAAGGACATTCTCAAGGGCGGCCTCGACGTGACCAACGCTTCTGACTTGACCAAGCTGTACGACGTGCTCGACCAGGTGTACAACGGCCTCATGAAGCTCAATGACGAGATTATCCCCAAGAGTCTTCAGCCCGCCTCTGTGACCGGTCTCTCGGGTCTCCTGTCGGTCATCAAGACCGTCCTGACTGTTACCTCCGGTTACATTGCCACTGCTAGCCAGGCCGTCAAGAACGCTGGCGGTAACCCCGAGGGTCTGACTGATGCCGCTGGCCTGATCACTGGCAACTAAACTGCTTGATAGAGCGCCTGGAGTAAATGGGACATTTGATCTTCCCTAACGCGCTATGTCATCCTCGAATTGATGACTGCCAGCCCAGTGACCTTTTTGATTGTATTGAGCTTATTCCCTCCCCCTCTTTGATGCTCGCCCACAGTGCTGAGATTTAGAATAATAGAATTTGCTTGAACTCAACCTCCATATTACCCCTCATTGTGTGAAAACTTTTGTTCTTTCCATATTTGTAAAACGTAGTTTCTTCCCAATCATTAGACCCACTAATTATGACCGTTCCGGCAAAGTTCTCCGTAGATACCTTCATAAACGTCGCCTCCCTCTTCGAGGTCTAGTTCTCTGTCGATCTACTTCTTCATATGTCTTCCCCTTGTTATCTATCTTCCTTTCTATTCTATTTCCCTCCACTGTGCGCTTACATACTCCTCCTCTCTTGACCCCATCCGGCCCATACCTTTACTCTAGTCTCGCCAATAGTGCTTACCATCCCGCCTGACGTCTCTTACAATACATCTTACTATCGCTCGCCCTCTCGGCCCAGTCAAGACGCCAACTTCACCAATCAATGCTTACTAATTGGCCGTGTCATCTTCACCTCCCGCTGAGGGGGGTCTAGACTATCATCCAGGAAACCTGCTGACGTGATGTAGACCTGGCACTGGCGCTTTGCTAACCGTGAATCGGTATCTGTATAAATAACAAGGCCGTCTCTATCTGTTTCTCCCTGGTTTGGTTGGTTTCTTTCTTTCTTTTCCATCTGAATTTTCTATCCTGTCCTGATCACGTATCAATCTACAAATAATCAAATAAGAAGAAAAAAACAGAAACCTATAACCGAATCATACAGTACCTATCCCAAAACATGTCGTCTCCACCCTCATCCCGCATTATCTCTGGCTCTACTTCCCTTCCGCCTGCAGTACCCAGTCCAGTGCAGGCCGCTGCTCCGCCAATGACCGGCACGAGCCAAGCTACTGCCTCAGCCCCTTCGGAGGGTGTTGGCGCGGGTGGCCCACGTCGTAGAGTACGGTGTCCCCTCCCCAGCTTACTGTGTCCGCCTTACTAAGCAACCTTTCTCCAACAGAGTTCTCTTTTCCAGAGTCTTATCGACCAGAAACACCATCCCGATGTTGTCGAACGCCGGCTCAGCCTGAGTGACCAGCACCGGACACCGGGTTTCTTTGGCAAGATGTGGAAGAAGTGAGTGTCTCTTTGTCTTGGCTTTTTTTTGTTTTAATAGGTATTATCTAACGCGTCTTCAACTAAATAGTTACGTCATGGGTTCGCCCAGTGGCGCCAATCCGCCAAAGTAGTTAGTTGTCTGAACTCGAACAGATTAGAGTCTCGTAATCTATAGCTACAGGACACACACGTATATATAAATATATATTGCATGCCAAATTTACGGTAGTACATGTATACAAACACACACACACACACACACACTTCAATACAAACGCAATATAGAGACTGATCTGTGCTTGAATTCAAAATATGGGAGTCGCCTTGTGCCATCAAAATGCACCTTCTCAGCCCTCTCCCACTGAACCCCACACACAAACTATCTACTTTGTCCTTCCACGTCTTAACGTCCCCGTCTCGAAATGCCTGGGCATAATCTTTGCTATGGAGCTAGGAGCCTTTCCAGTAATTCCTACCGTTTTGACCTATGAGCCACAACGTAGGATATATACTGAGTAAGAGACGCGACCAGCCCAGCTCGTACCCTTTTCAAGTTCTGCTGTCCTCCCAGCTACGCACCCTCCCAAAAGTGAAACCTTTGGTTGAGATAGAGGGTGGCATTGATTGCGACAATAGACAGCAGAGATTCTCCCCGGCCTAGTCCGGGACGCTGGCTCCGGCGCAAAGTAACTTCTGCCAATGCTCCGTTGCTCAACACACACACATTGGTTATTGGCTTGTCGAATGTATGTGGTTAAAGCAACGTCCGGCATATTGTCCTTACTATCGCGCTTATCACCTTCAGAAAGAATCCCCTGAAAAAAGTCTCCTAGACAAAGCTTGAGGAGCGTTCCCCTCAAGCGTTTCTCTAGGATAGCTCCGGATAGCAAAGGCAATCAACAGATCGACAACTAGTTGCATGGGAACAACAAAGCCTTCTGTAACTACCCAAACTTTAAGTCCGGTAGTCAAACAGATGTCAACCGCACCTGTTCTCAATATCGAAGCTCCCCGTTGTCAGCCTGTGACAGCAACGCTCTAACAATAGCGTCCTATCTAACAGGTTTCACTGAAGGTCCATTAGTTCGAGTCCATCCTAAAAAACTAATGTAAAAAGAACACAAAAAGGCCAACATGTATGTTCAACGCCTAGTTGTACTTCACCACCAGGCCATAATCTACCGAAAATAATACTTTTCGGCAGGAAAAGGTCCTGGTTGCATTTATCCACTGCCATCTCGAGTGGCCTCAGTATGCTGAGAAAATGTGCAATAAGAGATATTCTCTACATGCCACAAAATGCTTACTCAAGTCTGTTCACCAATGAGTCAGATCAAGGTAAGCATTTATCCGGGGCCTTTTAACGTCCTGCCCAGGACACCACAGAGAGGCAGCAAGATAAATGGTTTTTTTCTTTTTTTTTTCTTTTTTACTTCAAGACTCCAGGACAAATTCTAGACTGCTTGTTAGTATGCATTTGAAATGCTAACACTAGCGACAATGAGGCAAATAATAACTCACCAATGAATTAAACAGACACAGAAGAGCCCCGATATTGACAACAGGGTGTCAACTAAAAGAAGCTTGCGGCGATTCTATCGCCACCTTCCAATCTGTTCTTTGCAAAAAAAGCTCATCTCCGGTTCCCAAGCCCCATTTTTTGATATCACAACATGGCTACTGGCTAGCGTGTCAATCGCGTCAGTTCAGTGTAGGCGTTTCTGGCTCTTGCTCTCGTTCGTGCATTTTGTACGTTGGCGGCTTGTTCTTCATTATGGCTTCTTCATTTGGGTTCTTGTTTATGGGTTCTTCTCGGTGGGCTCTTCTTGTGTCTTCTTGTGTGCTTTGCTAATTGAGTATGGATGATGACGTGTGTGTAGTTATTTCGGAGTGAAATAACGGGAATGGCAATGATAATGGGGTGGGTGTTAGCAGTGACATGTCAAAAGGTTCAGGTTTTCACCTAAACCATATAGGATAGTTGGCACCATCCTCTCGTTGCTCAGCTAGGATGAACGAGAGTGTGAAATATGATGCCAATCTAGTGACAATATCACGCCGGCCGTAGCAAAAAAGCTAGACCATAAGTGGTGTTCGTCATGCCGCAAACAACCACATGAGGAGTCCAGAGTAAGGTGAAAGAGAGCTCTGGATCCGGACAAGCTGGAGATCTTTAAAATGGCGATCTACATCAGCGGGGTGAGCCCTTTAAAGTCATGCTCAGGACGAAGCGATTGATCGAGGTATGACCAAGGCTTCATAGGCCTTTTAACGTCATGCCCAGGACGTATGAGTCGAAACGTAGGGAAGGGGTAGCCAGCGGTGCGATCTAGCTAAAATTCCCGAGATGGCGATGTTATTGGGTACAAGGACATATCGTTATCCGAGATGATGCCCAAGAAGAGATAAGAGAATATTGGGGCCAGTAGAAACTAGTCACGGCATCCAATAGGAATCTGTAACATCAAACAAGGTGAAATAAGGGGGAAAAAATATAAAAGAGGAAATTTGAAGGACATGATGAAAAAGGCATGTCCTTGCTACTGACTTGACAGTCATGTGAGGCTAGAGGTTGGTGGGTAGTGATGGACAACATTGTGAACAGCGAGAATGGTGAAACTGTGAAAGAAAAGGAGCAAAAAAAAAAAAAAAGGGGGGGGAGAAAGCCTGACTTTTATATGTTTTCGTAGTGTCTTGTTGGGGAAGGTGTGCCCAGAGTAAGTATGGTAATAACGGTATGGCAAAGATTTGACTGGTCCAATGCAGCCAACCTTTATTGGCCTCAACTCCACTTTTGTCGCACCAAACTTGGGCAACTACTATTTTGCCAGATGCTTAATGTCCTAAACGTGACAGTCAATATATTATTATTACACCGTATAACTTACTACATCCAGAAAACCAAATCTGGTATCGATAAAGCAAATGTCAATAATGGGGCGGATGGTGTTTGCAAAAATTCCAGGTCAACAGAGCGAGCATCAGGCAGAAGTTAGGCAGGCAATAAGTGTTAAGGCACAAAGCAGTGAAAGCGCCAACCCAAAAGAACCTGCTGATCAGATCAGGAAATATCCCAGACCCCAGCTGAAGTTAGCCTTGAAAAATAGGCCTCCAAATTGCCCCGTTTGTTTGTTTTTCTGTGTTTTTTTTTTTTCTTTTTTTCCTTTTTTCCACCACCAAAAACAGAGATGCAGCCAACCATGATAACAGTTTGGACTTGATTTGCTGTATTGAGTACTAAATTAGCGCCCAAAATTATGTCAACAAACATTTATCCTTTGTTGTTACTCAATTCCAATCCATGAAACTGAGCACTGTCCCGCACTGTCACATGAACCGCATCCCCAACCTGCACAAAAGGCAATTGCCTATCAATTCTAATCGCGCCAGGAGTATTAAGCTGCGATATCACGTGAGCTATGTGCATACCAAAGTACACCTTCCCGTCAACCCGACGTGTTTTAGCCAGTGTAGTAAAAGGCTCTGTGTCCTTGCAGCCCGTCTGCTGGTTGATACAAACCATTTGACAGCGTTGACATGGGCCGAGCACTTGGAATTCCTGTCGCTGGATTTGCAAGCTTTGCCACTGCTCTTCGCTGTATGCCTGCATCACCGGTGCATCCAGTTGGTCCCCACTGCCCACGACAATATTGCCTCGAAATGAAGCAGCGGGAATTTTTCGGCCGCCAGAATCTTCAACAGCCTTGCTAATAGCCTGGACGCTAGCTTCATGGATCAGAAGAATGGGACTCTCATTGGCGAGCAGTAGTTTCCCGCCTTGCATCTCCGAGTCTGAGTCGGGCGGCGAGGGCGGTCTTGTTTCCAGCCAGGATACAGGACTTCTATTCCTGCTGCTTTGGATGCCTCTATCGTTGATTGGAAAGGGCTGGCCGTTTCGTAGTTTGCTAAAACGCATTGCTTGGTCTTGGCCACCGGGAGGAAAGCGTGCTAACGCACAAGGAACACCAAGAACGTCAGTGAAGAAATCATTGATTTCAGGAGCTGTATACATTCTAGTTATGATGTTGTCGCCGCAAACACGAGAAGTTATCTCCAGCGTCGGCTTTTTATCACTAGACGTTGCATTTGGCCTAAACAAAGCCGGATTCATAGAAAGCGGGACTGTTATTTGCCGAGTCGTAGTGTCCTCATTGCTGGATCCCAGGTATTGTATCCGCAAAACCCCAGCTTCAAAGTCGATATAAGGCTGTAATAGAGCCATACGTGGATATCGCTTCTGGCTTAGGGCTTGCCCAGACCCGCGATGAACCAAGCACCACTCACGATCCCAGGCTAAGCCTTCTGGCTTCATCTCCCAAGGTATGCCCTTGGGCACCTGATACCCACCACAACTCTTGATGGGATACACAGTTAGAGCCTTTACTATGAGGCCAGAGCCTTGGCTCTGAGAAAGAGGGTCTGTGGGAAGTTTTGGTAGTGGAGGCGGGGTAGCCTGACAGTAAAACTCTCGTATAAATTCCACAAAGCGGTGGATATCCTTTTCGGTGCTCATGGCACCAAGACTCGCCCGTATGACCCCAGTTGGCTTACCGGATATTATGTCATTCCCAGAGCCACCACACCTAAAACCAGCCGAAAAGTTATTCTTGATTTCCCAAGGCTTAAGCCCCAATAACGACGCTATGCTTCCTGGGCCACACAAGCCACCTGTTCTCACAAATATTTCGTTGATGTTTGCCAGCTTGTCAAACTCGGTCAGACTAATCCATGCGCCCTCACTATCCCTGATATTGAGAGCTACTGGGCCGGAAGAAGAGTCGGGGCGCGAGTAAATAACGCACACAGGGGTACCATTATAGTGCTTCAGCGACGCAAGGCCTTTCAACAGTATTTTCCGCAGGCGAGTTACATGGGACGACACAGCAAACATGCTGCTATAGAGCCTAGCATGTGACTCTAGAGCGGCATCCAGGGCAATAATACTGTGAAAAGGCAAAGTTCCATCCTCAAGACGCTCATGTAGGAACATATCCTTTGGCGCATGCCACTGCTCACTACCACATACGACAGTGTCAACAGTGCCACCCCCAAAATACCGGCGGCTATTAAATATTGGAGCTGCCTGACGCCGCACTATCAAAGCACCAAGGTCAGGGAACCCAAAGATCTTGTATAAACTAACGACAGCAAAGTCCGGTGCAAGCGATACATTGGTAAAATCAACCGGCGACGTAGCAGCATATGAGGCAAGGTCGAGAAGGGAATATACCGGTCCGTGAACGTCATCGTCCTGGTCGTATATTCGCACGTCTGAGGCCCACGACGCTGGATACCTATCGCCGGTAACGTGTGATTGTGCAGTGTAAGCAACAAGTGTCAGGGGCAACTGTGTTTTGCAGGGGTTCCGTCGCGTCCATTGCTGCATTCCATGGTCGTCAACACAATGGCTCACTTCAGCCTCTTCGCGTACACCAACCAAGCTAGTATGACAAGCCTCGTGGTGTACATAATGGAAGCCACCAGGGGCACATCTGAAGGCTTCACAAACTAGCTTCACAGCCCCGGTTGTATTTGCCGTAAAGACAAGATCGTATTCGAGTGGACTTGCCCCAAAGAATGCCAGTAGTCGTAAGCGGATGTCTTGAATACGTGAGGTTGACAACTGTGACGGTAGTGAGCTAGAATGGGGGTTTCCAAACAGATTAGAAGCCATATCACGGCTGAAGGCGTCTAGAAGAGACTTTGAATATAGTGTTGTACCGGCATGGTCGAGATAAACAGCATCTAAGCATAATGTTAGTAGTTATGGATGGTGATATCGTCGGCTTCACGATCATTGTAGGAACCTGTTTATACAATAGGGGATGAAGAGACAAATGTACCCTGGATTGAAGGATACTCGGTAACCCTATTTTCCTGAACCCTAAGGTTATACTCGAGCAAATCGAATTGAGCAGCGGCCATTGTGCTACGTAATAATGGAGTAATAGTAAACGATATGTATGGGCTGGAGTGGTATTGGGTGGCGGGCCGTGTGGGGAGGGGAGGGGAGATCCTAATGATAGATTAAGATGAGTGAGAAGAAGCGTAAGAAGAGAAAGTGCTTTGGGGATCACAAAATATGAGAAGCACGGAGCTGGCTTTTCAACAGATATTCAGGGACGACAACTCTTACTAAATAAGATAAAAGATAAAAAAGAGGCTTGAATGTCTAAAGAGGTTTATCATCATGTGCGCCCCAATGGTGATTAACTATTGGTGGGCGTTAGGCCGCTGGAGATAGTCGATGATAGCAGGAGATATTGTGGGACTCTTGGTTTCAGTAGAAGCTACAGTGACTTTGCTAGTGGGCTCAGGCTGTCCTGTACAATAGGGGCTCCACTCCTGGTAGAGTCCAAAAGTATATGGACGCGGGTAAAGTGGGGAAGGGTTATTGTTTCCATAAGTGGAAACCACTCTACGCGTGAGTGCTAATTTACGCGGTGTAATGGGGCGCGTCGCGTATGCGTGTCACGCTTCTTTCCGAGCCAGGGGAAAATCGAAAAAAAAAAAAAAATAATGGGCGCCTTTGTGAAATGTCAACCAATAAAAAGCGCGTTGCCGGGCATCGAAGCAGCCACGGGGGATTGGTACTGCTGCGTTGACCAGCGTGCAAAGACGGGTCAGTGCCTGCGTTTGAGCCTGTGGCTTAATGCTGCAATGCTGCACTCCCTATTTGTGTGTTTACAATGTAGCTTCAACATAGTCTGCGTGCTCACAATCTCCCCTGCCGTCACCACCACATTCATTTGCATTCTGAATTTCTTGATTTTTGTATTGCACATAACTAGAGTTAAAGTTTACTCCTGCTGTTCTTGTTAATTCTACCATTCACTCTATCACCTCCCTGTTTCCTTAAATCGGCACTCGTTTTGTTCTTGGCTATTACCATAGTCATTATTACACTCGTCTGAAACTTCAGGGACACTTGCTTATTGATCTGTACTGGCGTGTTTAGATGCAAGCAACTACCTCTTCTATATATTGATTGAGTGCTTGCCAATAGTTCTACAATGTCAACTCTTGGAAAGCGTACCCGAGCATCTGCTCGACTGGGTAAGTACCTTGGATCATAACAAGCAGCTTCTCTTTGACTTTGACCTAGGTTTGCTAATCTAGGCAACTGCTGTAGCAGCTCAACATGCTAGTGAAGACCTCGACGCTCTTACTGAGCAACTACCCGCAAAGCGAATGCGCTCCACAGCTAGCAGAGCCTCTGCTGCCGTAGGCCCGAGTGAGAACAACGAGAATGTACCGCCTATTTCAACACGGTCACCACGGAAGCGAGCCGCAGCTGTTGCATCTGATGCTGCTGATCGTACAGCACCGGTTCAGCCCCCAATCCGCTCAGTCTCTGAGTCGCCATCAAAACCGCGCTTCAACCCTGTGACACCCACCACCAAACGCTACCGTGATGTGAGCGCCTCACCATCGACGCCGCGCACTGTGGTTATGTCAGCTGGTCGGCTCTTCAAACGCATGACTCCACAGACACCAAGGATAGCAAAGCCAACTGGAACTCCTGGGAGCGAATCAAGCTCCGCATCATGCACGCCAGGGACGCCCGTGTACAAGTCTGTGTATCATGACGTGCGGCAGCTTTTTGCGCGCGGTTCCGATCCAGGCCAGTTAATTGGCCGCGACACTGAGAAAAAGGAAATTGTCGAGTTCTTAGCTCGCTGCCACGGCGACAAGACTAATGGCAAAAAGATGGGTGGGTGTTTGTACGTTAGTGGGCCTCCAGGAACGGGGAAGAGCGCCATGTGTACAGAGTTGTCAGCAGCCATGGCACGGAAGCAAGGTATACAGCATGCATTCATAAACTGCATGAGCATCAAGAGCTCACGGGATTTGTATATCCAACTACTAATTAAGCTGGGCGATGATGAGAGTGTTGTATTGGGAAATGACCCAGTCGAAGCTCTTGCTCAGCGTTTTCTAGCCAAGGACGGCCCTACATATTTGGTGGTTCTCGATGAAATTGACCATGTTCTGACTATGGGCATGGAATCCTTGCCGCGTTTGTTCGAGTGGTCCCTACAACGCCCAACACGGCTTGTCCTCATTGGCATTGCCAATGCGCTCGATCTCACTGACCGGTTTCTTCCGCGGCTTAAAGCGAAGGGTCTCAAGCCTGATCTCCTGCCCTTCCTCCCGTACACTGCCCCGCAAATCAAAGCCATTATTCTCACTCGCCTTAAGTCACTCGTACCAGCCGATGCAACGAATCCAAACTGGGTTCCTTTTATCCACCCGGCAGCAATTGAACTGTGCTCGCGTAAAATCGCGTCGCAGACAGGCGATCTGCGCAAAGCATTTGAGGTGGTGCGACGATCGCTTGACTTAATCGAGATGGACGTGCGGAAGCAGTACGAAGAAGAAGCAAAAGAGGCTCTGGCTTCCATGAGCGCATCACGGAAGCCACTCGGTGAAACTGCCAACAATGCTGCTGTCTTGCGCCACACGGCCGCTACTGGCTTTCCCTCGGCTGCTGCACAATCTGTACACGTCTCTGTCAAGAATAGTATGGAGGCTTTGACAGCCATTACTGCACCGCGTGTATCTATCTCACATCTCAACAAGGTCACGGCCGCTGCCTTCTCACATGGCACTTCACAGCGCATGCGGACCCTCAATCTGCAACAAAAAGCTGCACTGTGTGCTCTTATTGCACTTGAGCGTCGTAACCGCGCACGTATCGATGCCTACTCGTCCTCAGGCTCTGCCTCTGGAGCTTCCACACCGGTGGGCCTGACGACGCCCAGCAAGCATGCCGCCCGAGAAAGCATCAGTGCACCAACTATTAAAACATTATACGATGCTTATGCAAAGCTGTGTACCCGCGACTCTGTGCTGCACCCTCTCAGCAGCTCTGAATTCCGTGAGGTGGTCGGTAGTCTAGAGACGCTGGGCCTCGTGCAGCCAGTTGACGGGCGAACAGGCGGGCTGGTTGCTGGTATCGGGGCGGTGACGCCGAGCAAACGCGGCAGACGCACGGGCTTTCTGCCGGCGGGCGAAGATAAGCGGGTGGCCAGCTGTGTTGGCGAGGCCGAGGCCGAACAGGCAGCAGAGGGTGTTGGGGCAGGCATTTTGCGCAGCATCTTGAGCGGCGAGGCATTAGAGGAGTAGGATCAATGGTAAGAGAGTGGTGTTGGTCTGGTTGCCGCCGTCACTATTTTTTATCCTTTTCATTTTGGTATAGGTTCTTGGCGTTCTCTTCGGGTTCTTTTCTTTGTGTTTTCATGACTTGTTTGGTATAAATCAGCTGCACAGCGCAGTACAGCATCATCTTTGTTTTCTCGTTTTATGCATTTAGACAGGCCTCATGTTGTCACCAAATGCCGATGACACCTTTTTTAATACACGTATTGATATGAGCTTTGATGCGTATATTACATTACTATGCTTGGTGAAAATTAGGAAGCTTAAAGAAGGGGGTTTTACTTCATCAGGAAGCAGTGTTAGATATTGATTAAATACCATAGCCAAGTTGCTCTTGTCTCGATCATTCTCGTGTGTGATCCCATATTTCACACCATATTTATCAATCAGATTCAAACTATAGACTTTGTTTTTCTCAGTCTCCAATAACCTTTATGGTTTGCATACGCTCCATCTCTTTCGATGCAAGTGCTGTTACGTTTGCGCCCACGTTCTTGCTTTTCTGGGTGTTATAGGCCGTGATCCAATCTATTGCTCGGCGGCGTACCTTCTCAAAATCGGCACTGCGGTTTCTCTCTCGTTGTATGTATTTGACTCGCCGATCGTAGTCACAGTTGGCCTCTGCCTCGCGGCTCTCATAGAACCGTGAGTCGAGGCGTCTCTTTTCAGTGCGCAAGGCCGTCTCGTCGAGCTTGCGTGCAGTTGCCGTGTCTACTAGGTCTGGAGCTTGGCCATCAGCACGATCGGCCATTGAACCGCCCCAGAAGCATCGGAAAACTACTTTGACCTTGGCAGAAGCCTGATTTCCCGAGCCCCATAGCGTTAGCTCATCGCCGTTGCGCAGTTGTGCCCAGTAGCGCGATTCGGAGCTAAAGGAGGTATGGTTGTGTGATTGGAGCAAGGCATTATTGATAAGAATGCCTCGTGTGGCCTTCGTGGATATATAAAAGTGGTAGTCCTGTTCGTTGACTAGCGATTTGCGCTCAGCCAGCCATGGTAGATTCTGTGCACGATCGCGTGATGCATCATAGTTGGGGGCCCATAAAAGAAGACGGAAGGCAGTCTTGGGGATCCGGGTCTCAGCTACGGTAGGATATTGCACGAGATTCTCAGGACTACGGCCCCAGGTAAGCACTGAATCCTGAACCTTGATGTGGATGTCAGAAATAGCTGAGTCCAGAGTTGATTCAAGCAAGGCTAGCATCTGGGCTTCTTCGACAGCAGCAGGCTGTGCCAAGTCAACTCCGGAAGACATGTGATCTGGGGCTAGAGCCGTAGGTCGATGGGCATTGCCATCCGGCGTAAGATCCGGATCTTCGTTGTCAACCACCTGATTCCAGTCGGTTGGTGGAAAGTACTTCATAGCCAAGTCCCATAGTGGGGTCTGGCCAGGCTCAAACACCTCGCCTCGGTCAGCTGCGGCTTGCTTGAAAGCTGACATCTGTAGCTGGGTCATTTCGGGATACTGCAGATGATAGGTAGCGCGGTCTTTGTCCCAGAAGCGCGACTTGTGAACAGGCATGTCGATTTGTCGGCCTGATTCAAGTCGGTTGACAGATGGAATGCAAGAGAGAAGGCGGTACTCCTCTTCCTTGTCTGGGGGGATGGCTATCAAGGACGTTGAGGGGACAAGATCGATCTGGGGCATATCAGGGCGTGCCTTTTTAAAGGGTGGTAATTTGGATTTATGCCCAACAAATTCATCGCTAGAGCTAAAGTCAGGCTTACGCTTGCTCACGTTAAAGTCGGAAAAGGGTGAGATTGAAAGTTCGTGGCCATTGCTGGAAATGTTGTTTTGGTCATGACAGTTGAGGCTTTGTGTAGCAACACCTTCGACAAGGCTTAGGACTTGGTCTGCAGATTGGGCTTCAGAGAGAATATCAACATTATCGTGGCATTGGGTTTTGTGCTCTTGTTGTAGAGGCTGCTGCTCAATGGGACTTGCGCCATTTTGCTTGCTCGCACTATTCTGTGTGATAGTGTTATCGTGGTTATGATTTTGATTGTTGTTGTTGCTAGAGTCAAAAACCGAGTCCCGACTATAGATGCGGGGGCGGTTAAGATAAGGTAAGACGCCAGACTCATCTAAATGGTCGTTGTTCCTACGAGTTTGAATATGACCATTTACACAGGTCGGACCAAATGTGGTGTTTTCTTGTGGACGTCGTTGTTGATCTGCGTCTGAGCTAGGTTTATTGTGATTCACTATCTCGTTTAAGAAGCTGCCCGTCATTTCGACGTCTTCATACTCGGATTCATTCTCAATTTTTGATGGAGGTGGCATATTAGGACGTAAGATCTCACCAGAAGCATCCAGATCAAACTCATCCTCCGAGACTTCGTCAGAGGAAAATGACGAGATCTGTTGTAAGGGTCCTGGAGCAATAGATTCAGGACTAGCTAGCCATGGGCTTGAAAAGAGCTGCGGGATAGTTGCCCGGTTTTCCGGCCGAGGCTGTAGCATTGATTGTAGAAAGTAGATACCGGCTTGGGAGATTTTCTGGAGAAGCAATGGACGCACATCAAATGGACGCGTCATGATTTGGTGCAGCAGTTCCGTATGACTTATGCCGTTTGCAGCCGGAAATGGTGGTCCACCAGTCAGAACATAGAAAATAACACCAGCAAGTGACCAAATATCTACGGCATGGCCGTATCGTTGCCCAGGGCGTCTATTGAGAGCTCTATTTTGCGGATGGCGACGGCCATCAAGATCGTATTCAACAAACTCGGAGTAAACTTCAGGGGCACAGTACAGGAGCGTGCCACAAAAGGTTCGCAGAAAGGTCTGGTCGTTGTCCACCATTTTAGACAGGCCAAAGTCAGTTAGCTTAACAGTGAAAGGTGCTGTCGAGCTGATTAAAATGTTATCGGGCTTGACATCTCTGTGGGTGATATTCTGCGCGTGGAGGTAGTCAAGAGCACTGAGCATTTGCTGAGACATTTCCTGGCCAATAGCTTCAGGAAGCGGACCAACTTCGTGGACGTATTTTCCTAGGTCGCCGCCCTGCACGAACTCCATGACAATGATGAGCAGGCGGTTGTGCCAGTCAAAGTGGTTGATGTATTGTACAATATTTTGCTGGTGAGTTGCATGAGTTAGTTACCATGGGATAGGGGGACAAGCGTGGAGAGAGACAAGGTGCAATGAATGAGTAATAGAGGAGCAAGATAAGGAAAGACATGGACAAAAAGTGACAGCAACCGGGAAAGGGAGGGTAGGACAGTGTAGTGTAGAAACAAGTAGGGCAGACACAAAGTACAAGCACAGGGTGCAGTATGAGCGGACACGAGCACAGGAAAGATCAAGCATGGCCACAGTCAAGCCCAGAGACAAGACAAGGCAAGGCAAGGCAAGACAAGACAAGACAAGACAAGGAAATAAAAGACGGGCTTCATGGGCCAATCCAGGCAATCAACTTACATGTCGCACTTTCCGCATAATCTTCATCTCGTTCTCGACCTTTTCGTCTAGCACGCCGTTTTTGATAAACCGCCGCTTGTCCAATTCCTTGGCCGCATACGGCGTACCGTTGAATTTGTCCGTGACCTTATATACCATAGCAAAAGCACCTTTGCCAATGAATTCCATGCGATTGTACTGGCCAGCGCCATCCCATGGCTCTAAGTCAGAAGAGCCCTTTGCTGCAGGCACAGCAGCTGCTGCATTGACTTTGTTGTGTGGGTTCTGGGGATTTTGACCGCCGAATATATTCCGAGCAGGAGGAGGCATGATGTTTGCGTTTCGGAAGGCTTTGACCTTTCTCAGGTATTGAGCTTGAGCATTTGCATCACGCTGGGGGATGCGCACAGAAAAGACCAGGTCAAGGTCTTTTTCGTGCATCAGGATCTTGATGTGGCAGCCAGGTGTCAGCATGCGGCGCACACGATCTGGGTTTCCTCCTTTGCTCTTGAGAAGATCGCCGGCGACAATAGTGCCGTTAGTGGAAATATCTTCCAGCATAACGACATCATATTCATTGACGTAAATGCGAAAGTGTGAGTTGCTCAAGCGGCGCTTAGGATCGTTGGTAAAGCACACATCACAGCGGGCATCGTTACGACCAAACACAAAGCCGAGGTTGGGATTCTTCATGGGTGATGATAGCTCCAGTATTATGGCGGCAGAATCCGAGGGTGGGAGCATCAGATCAAAGTTGGTAGTATGTCCTGATCGCGCGTCGGTAAATCGAGGGTCGGCAGCCATGTCTTGCAGAGTGGCTATAGCAAGCGGTGAATTGCGGCTGACTAGCTCCTGGACTTCAGCAAGAGCGCTATGTGAGGATGGTTGCAAAATGCAGATAATGTCGGATATGGTGTCGTCAGAGAGCCCGGTAGTTTGGGTGCCGGTAATCCGGCGTGGATCGAGGACATTTTGGGTTCCTAGCGAAGCAGCTTGTTAGTCAACAAGGGAACAAGATAGAGGGGAGAAGAGAAGGGGTGGGATGGGGGAATATACTTACCCGGTTGGGTTAGTTGTGAGCTGAGTTCGGAGTCCATTGAAGGCGAAATGAGAGCGGGCGTATGCTGTAGCTAATAGCGGGAGACTGATAGGGCAGAGTGAAGGAAAGGGGGCGAATGAAGCTGACAAAAAGAATGATCTGTACAGCTTGGTCGGCTTGGTGATTTGGCTGAAAAAAAAGACAAGAGCCAAGACAGGCAGGCAAGTAGGCAAATAGGGACGAGCCAGGCGACAACCGGAACAGAGAACAGCCAGCCAGCCAGCCAGGCAACTAAAGAGAAGCGAGAGACAGAGCGCAAACGACGGAGGCGGGGAGGATATCGAGACGAAGGTCACCACCACCATAAGAGCACAAGCATGGGCAAAGAAAGAGAGGCACAGGAGCTGAGCTAATGATACGAAGCCTATGAAACTTAGCTTACGAACAAACAATGGACAACAAAGAAAAAAAAAAAAGTAAACATAAACAAGAGGCGGGCTCAATGGAAAGCAAGACAAACGCTAAAACTTGATGACTTTTGCTTTGTTTCTTGTTGGCGTCAATCCTCTTCCATCTTCTGTTCTCTTTTTACTCTTTTAAGGGATTATACTTTAACTGATTATTGGTAGCCTTGCAACCCTTGCAACAAGGCTAGCAGCTAGCTGGTGAGCTAGTCTATAATTGGTTAGAGAGTTTAAAAGATCCACTATCTAGTTGGGCTCTAGAGCAAAGCTTTAGCCCTGGCTTGATAGGTCAGCTACAGCCTTTGATCAAGTATGGGAGGAAAGCAAAAACGGGAGTCAAATAAAGAACAGGCGATGAGGCAGAGTTCTCGCCAGGCCATGTCTGGGACGCACGCTGTTGGGGGGTTTACTACATCTACTTGTTCTGCTTGTGTTGCGCTCTTCAATTCTTCTTCGTGCCCCTCTTTGTTTACATATTTGTTTACTTTCAAGATCCCTGCTCATCTGCCTACCGACCTCCGTTGCTGCCTAGCTAATGCTTTAAGTGGCCCCACAAGTCCTCAGCCTTGTCCTGTTTCTCTCTGCTCCCCTTCACATTTCAGTTCGGGTTGCTTGTTTACTTGTTCACAAGACAGGACAGGACAGGCCAGCCCTTCTTTGCGGTAACGACAACCCCCAATCGATCTCCTCTTCTCCCTTTGCTGCTGTGCCACGCCTTGTGACCCTAACTACAACCCAAACACACCCAGCCTCGCCCTGGCATAGCTCAGTGAAAGCGAGAGGCCTATACATGGAGGTCCATCTGGAACATCAAGCTTTCATGACCAAGTGGTATTCCGAAGGGGGGGGGGGGGGGAAAGAGGCTGAATCTGAGTTGACTGACCTGCTGACGTACTGACTAACCAACAGCGAACGGCACTCTCCCTACAATATGGGAGTTACTGTGCCAGGGATGACCAACACGAGAGAACAAGAAAACTAACCATGTGGAATGGCTTGGGACCTTTTGGCCTCCGCAACAAGGAAAGCATTCGAGTATGGGGTTTTCTCTCTTCTCTCCTGACCCATAAGACCATACGACACAGACACAGCTTCGTCTATCTCCCCCTCTAGTCCGGAGGCTGTTCCTCCGATCACCGCTTGTTGGTCCATTTATATGCAAGGCAATAGGCTCCATATAGTTGCAGCCTGTCTCTCCTATATATGCATATATCTATGCACCTGTATGTTGGTGTAGTACAGCAGCGCAGTGCATATGTATATTACATATGCGCAATGTATACGATTACACACAGAAACAGAAACGCAACAGCACAGCTAGACACTTCGCGATGCCTTCAGAGACTCGGCATTTTTTTTTCCTTGTGCTCTTTGTCTAAAATGATGCCTTTATATCATCAGCTAGACTGCTTGCGCACTTGTCTTGGCCCCTCCTACAACTTCCTCCTTCGTTGTCTCCAGTACGTCTCACTCCTAGTACGGCTTTATGAAGTGGGGGTCGGTACTTTTGATTCCTCCCTTCCCCCCCCCTCATCTCTTTGTCCAACCGAGTGCTAAGCTAGTTGGGAGCGGGTTGCAAGACAAACAGTGGTGATCATAGATGTAATGGGTATCAAGTGCTGGGGGTCGGACTACATTCCAGAGCCAGCCACTGTCCTATCCCGGAGTATGCATCATGTGAACGCCTCCTTCTCTTCCTTCCTCTGCTATTTCTTCTCTGATAAGCGAATGCCTCTCAGGGTTTCAAGAGGTGACGCGAGAAAAACAGGCTAGCTAAACTCATACGTGTTAGTCTGGCTGTCTTGCTGGTGTTTCTCGCGCCTTACTTCTGACGGAACTCTGGATTTACCGGGTCTCTTTGCTGCACTGTCTATCTCATTCCCCTCATTGCTTCATCTATGTCCTATTCTTTACGTATCAGTTACTGTGATGACAACATGGTGAGTAGTTGTTTGCGGCACTAACCTTTTCTTTTTTTTTTCTTTTCTTTTCTCTTTCTCTTTCTGCCAATATTCAACAGAATGGCTACTCCCTCTTTGGTTTCCCAGTATTTCAAACTTGGTCTGCCTGTGTCTCAAGCTGCATGGCCCAGACATGACTTACTCTCCACTTTGTCGGACCATGAGTATGACAGTAAGATAAAGTGCAAGGTAAGAATAATAGTGCGCCTGTTGGCCCAAATCAAACCAGTGGAAGAGTAATGATTGGTCTTACCTAGGCCAGCTCCAGCTTGCCATGTATGCTTGGCTATAAGATACGCGTTATTCTCTGCTACTGTGATACAGCACAGTCTCAAACCTGTCATCAAATATAAGCACTTACATCCAGTCGTCTCGGAAGGAAAAAAATAAAGCCTTGAATCGCTGTTGCTGCTGCGTATGCTGCTGGCCTGTAATCCCGCGTACAAAGTTTTACATTGCAGTGCAGTCTTTTCTCCTACGGGGCTGTCTGTCTTGGACGTATAAATCAGTTCTTGTTGTGCGCTGTGTTGCGTGTGACAGCAAGACAAGAGCAGGGCAAGGAAGGGGTAGTGTTCTGTCACCATGAGTGCAAGAGAACTAGTTCCCTGTAGAGCACACCAAGAGGCTATTTGCTGATGGCGCTGTAAAGCTTTTTTTTTTTTTCTTTTCTCTACAGTGAAGTAATGCCCTGCAACTCTCAGCCCACCCTTCCACAAAAGCTTGACATTCAAGCTTGCTTGCTTTGTCTTCTCTTTCTTTTGTTCCTCTGGCTCTTCCCACCTCGCTGTTCTCTTTTCAGCCCCCCTCCCCCCCCCCTACCCCCAGCCCCAGCCACAGACAAATCCAAGCACAAGCCAGGACAAAAAGTAGAAAAGGAATACTATGAGGGCAACGGCCTCCTAGAGGCCCTGGCTATCAAGTATCCTCTCTCCTTTTTCTTTTTCCTCCAGGCAAAATGAGGTAAATAGGATTGAGGGAGGCATGGCAAGTGAAGCTATAGTATGTCTCTTGTTTCTAAGAGAGTGACACAGACAGCATGAAGATCGGTGTTAGTATGTGTAATTGTAGTTCAATGCTGTCTCTTGTATCGTGTGGCAATAGACACACGCCCATGTAAGGAGCACACCCCTCGTCTGTTGTGCTTGCTTGTCTTTCTTTCTTTCTTTTTCCTTTCATGGGGAGAAGCCAAGTCGAACAGTTGTTTTCCTCCTCTGTCATCTTGTCTTTTTGTCACTTTTGCCTCCTACTTTGAACTAGCCAGCCATGCAGCAAACTTTCGCGCCAGCTTACCAATGTTTGCATGAGAGCCCGGGAAAGATTCTTTGGGATTCTGTTTTGTGAGATATTTGTATATATATATTTGTCACTTCCTGATACTCCGGTACTTGGGAAGAATCTACTTAAAATGCTGAACAAAACAAGGCCGACAAAGACTTGAACAAAGGAAAATAATAATAACAAATCGAAGCTATAGCATCAAACAACGAGAGACCATGGTGAAACCGCGCAAGGAAAAAAGAAATAATAATAATAATAAAGCCAATAGAAGAACGCCCGCAATGAGTCGCAAAATAAACCAAAGCCAAAATCAAACACCTCCCTGCCCTCCAGAGTAAACAATTCAAAACTTAATCTCACTTGCCCTTTTCCCATGCCCAAAAGTCGTCGGGTTTCTTCATACGAGCAGCCAAGTCGTCAAACTTCGTATTTGACCAAGATATGCTATTTTTAGTATATCTCGCCTGACGTCAATGAATGTCCAGAAAGGGAAGGAAGGAGCAAAGTTATCGTGTCTAGAAGGCAACCAAACAAGGGATCCCCCTGCGATATACCATACCATGATGACAAAACAAGACTTGATTCTCTCCTGACTGCTCCCCCCTTCTAGACCTCCTCGTCGTCAAGGGATCGCCCGTATTTGTTTCTGGATGTTCTTTTACTGCCAGGGCTTGAAGTCAAGCTACGCCACGTTGAGTCAGACGACGCCAGGCCAGGATGAGAACAAAGACATCACAGGGGTAATATTGATGACGATGAAGTGGGTGGGCAGGAAGGACCCTTTCCTATGCTGTCGTATCTTTCTAGATAACACACACAAGCTTCCTAGACCACCCCTGGCTTCATCCTCTCTTAGTAACCACGGGCACCAGCAGCCACGAAAAGGCCTCGTTGCTGAGGCATGCCCATGCCCTCCATGCCACCGGCCATTGCTCCGTTAGTTGGCATGCCATACATGGAGCGCCGGTTGGACAGGGCCGAGGGAACAGCCATGTTTCCATGCATGCCGGGTGCTGCTTCATAGCCCATGGGGCCACCGCCCATGCTGGACATGGCATGGGGTGTGGCCATGCCTTGACTGCCAGCCATCATCTGCTGCTGCTCCCACTGGGCCTGGAACTGCATCTGCATTTGCTGGTTCTGTAAAGCCAAGCTCTGCGCCTGCGCAATCTGCATTTGTTGCATGGCCATCTGCTGCTGACGCTCACGCAGCGCATAGGCTACGCTAGGGTTATAGGCACCGCTGGCTTTGAGCTGTTCCTTCTCGCGCTGACGTGCGTCGATGGCACCGACGAGCCCGACAGAAGGACTGTGTGCGTGGCCACGGCCAGGCGTGGAGGTGCCGCCCACAGCGCTGCTGGGTGACTGGCGGGTGGGTGTGTTCACAAGCGAAATCAGCGGGCCGCCAGTGAGTCTAGCTACATGCGCTTGTTCGCGTGCGGAAAGATTGGAAACGAGTTCAGGGCGTGTGGGGTACTCGATAAGGGTGGCGGCACGCGAGTAGGGTCGAGAATCGGCGGAGGGCTTACGGATGTGCGAATGGGAGAGAGAGTGTGAGTGTGAGTGTGAATGCGAATGTGGGTGCGGTTGCGAGTGCAGATATGAGTGGACATGCGAGTGCGAATTCGAGCGCGAGTGGGGGGCCTGTTCTATGCTTTCGGGGGTCAACAAACGCTGAGGGGTCTGTGAAAGCGCCGTGCCCGAGCGAGGCGGTGTGCGACTTGGGGTGACACCCGCAGCGGAATTAGGGTTAGCTGCAGGCAGGGAGGCCATGAGATTGCTTGACGAGCGCCGGCGGTGGGCCAGATGCGGGTGGTCGTGTCCAGGAAGAGATTCACGTGAAACATTGCGGTAGTGACTGGCGACGGTGCCTGGTCTGGAGGCCATGCCAGCCGAAGAGTTCAGACGGCGCCATTGCTCATTCATGCTCTTATTCTTGGAGTCTTCGGTCGAGTTAGAGCGGTTGTCATAGTAGGCATCGCCGACAATGGCACGCAGCTTGTCCTTGGGCAGATCCTTGGCAGCAAAGTTGAAGGTGGGACCGAAGTCTACGTCAGGGACCTTGTAGGTGTCGTCCTTGTTAGCCTTGTCGGCAGAGTCACCGCCTCCAATAGTTTTGAGCTTCCCGGGACGGACAGTCGGGTGGACATCCTGTCTAGCAGCCTCTATAAGAGAGTTGCCATCGCCATCGGAGGAAGAAGAGAGATCGGGTAGGGATGGAAGACAGGGGGCAGGTTCTTGCGACTTGTCGGGCTTGGGCAGCGAGCTCAGCATGGGGTTCACAATGCGAGGGCCGGAGCGATGTGAGCTGCTAAAGGGGTTGAACATGAAGCTGGGCATGGCGATAGCGGGTGGATGAGGGCAGGAAGAAGGGGTGGGGGGGGTATATGTGTATTACAGTGTAGAAGAGAAGGGTATTGGGGGGGGGGGGGTTGTTTTGAACGGACACAAGTAATGCAAAAGATGAAGCAGAGAACGAAAGACAGTCTATGAGGGGGCGGGGGACAATGGAGAGAACGACGATGTAAAAAGAAGAAAAGAAAGAAAAGAAAAGAAAAACGAGAAGAAGAAAAAGAAGAAGATGAGAACACACGATGCAGTCGAAACGTCACAGGCCAGAAAGGTGAGAAGGAGAAAGGATGTAGAGAGCACCAGATTTCAGTCTGCACAAGCACAAGATGAAAGAAAGCAAGAGGAGACGGGCGTCCAAAGAGAAGCGGGAGAGAACGGACTATTATATTACAGCAAAAGAACAAGTATAAAAAGGAGATATAACCGCACAATCAAAGGTATATAAAAGGCGATATAGTGTGCACAGAGCAAGTGGAGCAAAAGCATAGCAGCTTTGTTCGGAAAGTCAAAGGCCGGAAGCAACGAATCAAGAGGGGAAACGAGGAGCAGCAGAGAAGGGAATAAAGAGAATTGATTGTTTTAAGCGGGTGTAGGTGTGTGTGTATGGCCAGCAAGCCACGGCCGAGTCGAGTTCAAGAGGGAGGAGGAGGAGGAGGAGGAGGGTGTGTGTGTGTGTGTGTGTGTGTCTCTATTCTTGTTGTCTCCCTCTGAGAAAACAAAGTCCATTGGGCTATACAGTTAAAGACAGAAGAACAGACAAGCCAGCCCTTTCTTTTTTTTTCGGTTCTCTCTCCGGGGGGGGGGGGGGAGGGGGCATTTTTGATTTCCTGCTTGCTGCAATGCATATGCGCATGTTAATACGTACTCTGTGCTGTACTCTGTGTGTGCTGTTTGGCTTGCTGGCTCACCTCGTCTGTGTGGTGGACAGGCCCCCGTCAAAGCCGTGCTTTTTCTAGAGATGGATGGACACAACACAACTCTGCTGAGACTTAGTCTGGCCTGGGCCCCAGTTCCAGGCATGCGAGCGGGAAACCATGGAAATGCAAGACGAATTATTGGTAGCCAGAAGTCTTGGGCGGCCTGGACAGACAGAGAGACTAGGAAACAGGCGGTACCGCTAGACATGATACGATGTGGTTAGGCTTGCCCATACCCTATCAGTCGGTCACTCACCACCAGACCCCAGACTCCAGACCCCAGACCCATGAATCTGTTCTGCTTCTTCCTGCTTCTCAACTGTTGTTCTGAAGCGGAAGAGGGATTCGTCAGAAGGAGGGCGAGTAGGAAGGGGTGGGGTGTGGACATGGGGGGGGGGGGAGGCCTGGAAGAAGGGGCAGTGTATAACATATGGGAAACAAGGGAGCCAGGGAACAAGGTCCAGTGTTGGTTGTTGTTCTCTTTAGCGTTCTTGAGGAGTCAGTCCGTCTCGTGTCTCTGAGCCTTCGTAGAGTCTCTCCTCTCCGTATGCCATGCTCATGCTAGACCGGTTCAGACCAGTTTGTTTCTTGCCAGTCTATCGTTTTCTCAGTTCCAGCGAGCAAGACAGTAGCAGGAGATCAGGCGGTTAGGTGAGTCGAGGCGCTCAAAGAATTAGATGAAGATAGAGAGATCAGTTATGTAAGCTAGTTGCAGCTATCTCTGCATATCTCTCTCTGTCCTCTCTATGCTGTATAGGGTCTGCTTTTGCCCTAGGCGTTTATTGTTCCGCAATAGGATACGAGGACTGATTTTGTGATTTATTTTTATTTTTAGGGCGATTTATGGGGGGTTTTTTTTATTATTTTATTTTTATTTTTATTTTCTTTTCTCTTATTTTATTATTATTATTTCTTTTTCTTTTTCTTTTTTTTTTTTTTTTTTTTTTTTTTTTTTTTTCCTTTTTTGCTCTACTATTTCTTGCAATGCTGCATAGGAGGAAAATATAGCAGATATTATAGAAGAGAAGAAAAATCTCAAGCGCGCAATTAAACCGACCGGTTGAGTGTTCGCCTACAGTAGGGCATGTGTATATACTCCAAGTCTGTGTCTGTGTCTACATCTACATCTACATCCACCTCCACCTCCACCTCCACCTCCACCTCTGCTACTGCCTCTCCTCCGCCTGTCTCGTCTCTCGTGTAGAGCCCGTCTGCTTTGGATGTACGCACTATCCCTTGCCCATGTTCCCTTTCCCTGCCGTTGTTTCGTCTGCTCCAAATTCCCTCTCTTTAGCTCTCGTCTTTGCATCCATCCCTCGTCTCGCCCGTCTCTACTAGTTGTCGCTAGAGCCAAGCCAAGCCAAGCCAAAACCTAACAAACCAATCCCACCCCAAGGTCCAGTCCCAAACCAGAATAACAACAAAGCCGCCTACAAAAATCCTTGAGGGCTGGTGTTGCTCTCTTCTGTCTGCTGCTGTCTGTCCGCCCGCCCACACGCCCGCCCGCCCGCACGCCCTTCGCTTTTCCTTCCTTGCCCAACGCTTGTTTCTTTACCTTTTACGGACGCTTCTCGTGTTTCTATTAGCCCCGTCTTCTTTCCCAAGTTATCCGAACCAACTAAACAACAGCTCAACAGTTTGAGTACTGTCTTCTTGTCTCCCAATGTCCAGCCCAATAATAACCGTCCCATCAACCTAAGATCGGCTTGCTTACTTCGCCCGTTACTACCTCGGCTCGTCTTGGTAACTTACATCAACCGTCACTCACCCCTATCTCTCTCTATCTTTCTCTCTCTGCTTCTCTATCTCTCTCTCTCTCTCTACTTTATCCATCTACCCCTCCCCTCCCCATACCTAGCCGCGTCCACAAGCAGCAATATATGCATGCCAATGCCAGCCAGTTCAGCGCCGTCCGCCTAAGTACACACCAGTGCCTACGTCACCTGTACACGTTCCCACACTCTCCTGTCCAGCCACTATCACATCTACCCCCTTCCCGAACCATCGGTCTTCTTCTTCTTCTTCTCCGCCCAAAACAGCCAACACAATACCGCCCTGCCTCCTCCCTTCTTTCGGCATCCCTAGGCCCTTCCTCAACCCATCCGTGTTGGCTCATATATCCCCACCCCCCATCCATGCCATACCTCAACCTAGACCTTAATACTAGGATCTAGAACCCTCCCCTCAAGTCCGCACATGCACATACACATACACATACAAACGCACAAATGAAATGAAATAACCAAGCCGCCTTTTCGTCTTGGGAATATTGAAACGTACATGACTGTCTTGATGACTTGAACTTACTCTGCAAGCTTCGTTGACAGCCTCATCCTTTTTTGCCACCCCCTTATCCTCTGGCGGTTAGTCTCTTCTGTTCTAGTTCGGTCTAGCCCTATCTACGCTCAAATGATAGTCGGCAGAAGTCCATCCATGATGTTTACTACATAGCCCTAGACGTCAACTATTAAGCCTTCATGCGCACTACTCCTGACGCCCTTCACTTCAACTGTCCCGGCTTTCCGACTCTCCATGTCTTTGTCCAAAACAAATGAGAAACAAAACAAAAGAAAGGGTCTGTAATTTAAACTATATAAAAAAAAACACTCTGTTGTCGCTCATGAGAGGAATTTGAGGTGATGCCATACGATGAGGGTCTTCTATGTAGAGGCAGAGAGCAGCAAAGCTCTGCTTTGTTCATGCCCATGCAATGCTATGCCTTTTGCTTAATCTATGCCCGGCTATTCAGCTTCCCAGCGGCATAAAACTCATCTCGTCGTTGTTGATGATGTTGATTGTTTGTGCATTTTCTCATGTTTTTTTTTTTTTTTGTGTATTCTTCTCGTGTAGTCCGTTACTATCAAAAGAATCAGGCGTTAGTTAAAATGATACATAAACCACGGATCAATCTGGTAAATTGACAATGCAGTAGTATTTGCTTTAGATTTGCGTCTCTTTTTTTCTTTGGTGAGAGTGGCAACAGGTGGTCTTTGCCTTTTACGCCAGCCCCCGGCAAAATACTGAGGCTCTTTTCTTTGTCTACCTCCTATTTCGTGACACTCATACCGGACCCAAGAGAAAAAAAGAAAAAAAGAAAAAAGCAAAAAGAGATGGCGCAAAAATCTTTATAGGGGAATTTTAATACTTACAGGTACAGTCCCGCTATGATGGTTTGGCGGAGGTGGCCCACGCCACTGCTGCGGCGGTCCTTGTTGATTATGTGAAGGAGGGTATTTCTGAGGCTGCTGTTGGTGATATGGAGGCTGTGATGGCGGTGGCCCTCGCTGTTGCGGTGGTCCCTGGCTACGCGGATCGCCACCCCCATATGGCGAGCCACCACGTGGTTGCTGGTGATTTGGAGGCGGTCTCGAGCCTTGCCGGCTTCCAGGCCCAGGTCCGTAGCTGTTGGGCCCGTGATTGAGTGGAGGCCGATTCTGAATCGGCATACCATTAGGCGGAGGTCCGCGCATCTGTGAAGGCATACCGTTAGGCGGAGGGCCCCTGTTCTGCGGCCCGCCACCCATGCCATTGGGAGGGGGTCCCCGATTTTGTGGGTGCATGCCGTTGGGAGGACCTCGGTTGGGCGGCCCCATGCCGTTTGGCGGCGGGCCGCGGTTTTGTGGCCCTCCCATTCCATTTGGCGGGGGCCCTCTGTTTTGAGGCCCGCCCATGCCGTTTGGAGGGCCGTTCGGGGGACCTCTGTTATGTGGCGCCATACCGTTAGGCCCTCTGTTTTGAGGACCGCCCTGGTTCTGTCGGTTAGACATATTGATTTGATCCATAGTCCCATCAGAAAATCGCTGCGTTGCTCGTCTCATGTCTTCAGTATGATACGCCGACCGAGGTACCCCGTTCTGCCCAGTAGGGGGCGCGCGGTTGTTAAACTCTGGGGCCTCACAACAGGTTCGGGCGTAGAGAGACGCATAGACTCCAATTCCGCAATTGAGACAGGCGATTGATCAGAGCCCATAGCGTCATAGATAGCACTGGGAGCATAGTCATTGTAGCCGTCGACATGAGCTTGGTCGTATTGATTGGGAGTGCCCCGGCTGGCCGACGGGTCGTGACTGTTCCCAGCACCAGGAGCAAACATTGGGTTAGGGCCACCATTAGGAGTGCGAGGAGCAGAAAGCTCGGCAGGAGGTGGTGTCGGGAGATTGTTGGGCCGAGAAAATGACTGATACTGCTGATCCATGGGCGACCGGCCGTTCTGGGGGGCCATGCCATTTGGAGACATACCATTACCCATAGACATGCCAGCTGGAACCAAACTGTTTGGGGGCATGGGCTGCTGCATCTGAAGGGGAGGCAGCTGCTGTGGGTTCATGGGCTGTTGACCTTGATACTGAGCCTGAGGTGGCCCTGGAGGCATGCTCCGTTGGGAAGGAGGAGGGCCACTAGAAGATGAGCTAGAGGGCGGACTATCAGAAAACCCAACACGCGTACGACTAGGCGGCGGCCCAGCAGTGGGCGGGTTACTCGTACGGCCGCTTATATTGCTCTGATTGCTGCTACTGCGACTGTGGCGAGGAGGTACACCGCCATTCTCATTCATTTCATTAAGACGAGTGCCAGTGCATTCCTTGAGCTTCTTACGCCACTCGGCTTCAGTCCATCCAGAGGAAGCCGGCTGCTTGGTGATAATCTCAGATATATCCTCCAGATCAAGATAACCATAACGTTTGCTCTTGGGCATGGCAAACATTAGAGACCGCGAGTCAAGATTACTGGCTGCTAGACGACTAGGTCTGCCGTAAAGCGCAAATGTGTCCCAAGTGGGGAACAGGAAGCGCAGAAGCATCTCAAAACCACCAACAGCGGGGGGAACCTCGGGCATCACAAAAACGAAACCCTCGGTTGAAGACGGCGGTGAGCTGTGGATCGTTATGTGACCCTCAATCTTGATTAGGGTCGAGTTGTCTACAAGGGACTTGGCCTGAGGATACAGAGCATAAGCGGCATATGCGTCCGAGATAGAGGCAATAGGGTCGACCTTTTTCTGCTTCTTGGGTGTATCGCGGCGCACATCATAAAACTTGATGTCGCCCTTGAGAGTAGGAATAGAACGATCATACGCAGACTTTTTCTTGACAGATTTTTGCAACTTTTGATATTCCTTTTCGTCCGGCGGCGTGACAACACACCAGCAACGGCGCCACGGCGTCCCAGCACCGAAGCGAACTCTGACCCAGGCTTCTGATGGCACACGCCAGCGATCGAGAATAAGGTTAACGTTGTTGAGAGTGCGGGCTTTCCCGGCGATCAAACCACCAGTATAGGCTTCCTGTAAGCTGTTATGTTCGAAAATAGCCAGCCGGATAGCTGAGGCCCATTGCACTAAAGCATCATGCGAGTTGAAGTGAAGAAGATAGCGGTTTCGGCCGGCAGTTGAAACACTAAGAATGTTCTGCAGGGGCTGTTCATCGCCTCGAGTAGGGAGAGAATCGATCTAGGGGCAAGGGAGATTAGCGACGGGATCATGCATGGATGTGAACACAGGGTGCCAGCAACATACCATCTTGATGGACGCATCGGTGATGTTGATGAACTTGGGCAGAACCTCGCCCTCCTCGCCAGCCGCGTCAAGCTCAGCGGCATCCCACAATGAGAGCACAGTGCCTACAAGTTGTGCAAAGCATTCGGACCAAGTGCGGTCGGTATTCGGTTTGCCATCTGCAGGAAGATGTTAGCTTAGCTTATTAAAACTCGACACCAAGTCTCTTTCTCTTCTTCTTCTTTTTTTTCCCCATTTGGGTCACAGGCGATTTGTCCCTTATCGGCAACATACTTGAGTCTTGGTCGTCCAACTTGAGGAAGTATCCTTCTTGATACAGCTTGTTCCCATGGCTATTCAAAAGATTGAATACATGCTGCAGCTCAGGAATGGTGTCTTCGTCGATTTCCATGATGGAGGGTTGGTAGGTCTGTATCATAGACAGTGGCCTGGAACCACGGCGCGGTCTAGCTCTGGCTCTAACAGTTGTAGTAGTAGTTGCTGAAGTAGTGCCTGAGGTTGTAGCTATGGATATCGGAGCCGTACGGGTTGAAACAGAGTCGTCTTGTTCAGGAGAGGATCCAATGGAGGAGTCTGGCGTAATTGGACGCTGACTAGAGTCGGTTTGTACACCGGAGTCTGGACGGGACGAGCCGGAAGCAATGCCAGACTGGGTAGAAGTGGAACGAGAGTGCTTGGCAAAGGTTGAAATAGAGTTATCGTCAAGCGGGGGTGACGGTGAAGGAGTTGGATTGCCTTTGGGGTCCCGAAGCACACCAGAAAACTGCGAGATAAAAGATAAAACTGTAGATGTTTTTTTAAAAGAATGCAGGAGTTAGAGACAATAAGATAAGATTAATGCGCAAAAGGGAAAGAATGGAAGTCAACCGAAGTTAACGAAGAAAACGGGAAATGAAAAGAAAAAGAAAAGAAAAAAAAAAAAAAAAAGAACAAGATATTCAGGTTGGAGAGTTGTTTGGGGAAGGGTTAGAAGAGAAAGAAGGCAGGCGCACGTCAGAAGAAGATCGCTTGTATTCGCGAGCACTAGAGGAAGGCACGCGAAAAGGGTTAAAAAAAGAGAGTGAAGCGAGGAAGGAAGGAAGCACCGGTAGAAAACCGGTAAGTGCTTTTTTATTTTCTTCTCTGATGAAGGCCCGGGCGAATTGCGATGTGTAATTCCAGGAAGGAAGAAAAAGAGAAAAATAATAGAAAAAAGAAGGAAAAAGAGGAACCCAAGCACATAGTAGACGCTATAGGAAGTTTCCCACGATAATCTAAGCTGGGGAAGGGGGGAGAGAATAATACAAGATCAGGAAAGAGCAACGGCGTTCCCAGCTTGGGTAATTGCCAGGGGAAACAGTATTAATAGCAAGGGGTGGCTCAAGGTCCATATATGATATGATGGTGGCATTAATTTAGACACTTTTTTTCTTCGCCACCCACCGACTCTTCCTGGCCTAGCTAAAAGACACTTCTTTAGATGTGAGACTTTAGAGAGCGAGGAACAGCGTCTAAATGAAGCACATGTACAACTATGTGGTGCCTTCATTTGAGCTTCAATCGAAATCCAGCCAGTGGTTTTTTCTGGGTACTCCTGCCACATGCCGAATATGGCTGCTATAATCAGGGAACCCACCCACTAGGAACTAGGAGCCGTGGCTTTTGGTAGGTGGTGGTAGGTTGATGGCTTGTCAGGTAGGCATAAGCTTACGGCGCAGCTCGCCTGTATGCAGGGCCCCAGAAGCCAAAGCGGACGAAAAAACAAAGAAAAAAAAAAAGAAAAAAAAAAGGTCGCAATTGACGCCTTCAGCTGCGTGCAATAATAGATCTAGGAGTTGGCACAAAGCAAAGCCAGGTCGACAAACGGGCTTTGCCTTGTCACCTTTTCTTCTTTGCAAGTCCACCAAGACCTTCGATCCCTCATGTCCGGGAAATCTGCACTAAACAGACGACGGCAGGACTAGCTTAGAGATTTTCGGTCTCAGCCTTGGGCGTCTGTCTAATCTAGAGAGACTATAGCGGCTATAGCGCAAGCCACATTGTGTCCCATACACCGATTCACCGCTAGGCATCAAACTTCAAAGCAGCAGTCAAGGCAAAGGAGCGGACGTAAAGGGGGAGAAGGCAAATCAGGACAGGGAAAAGGAAGGTCAGAGACATACAGGAAATTTAGAGGCCAGCAAGACAAGCAGAAAATCCAAAGTACACAAAGACCAGATCAGCTGGCAAAGGAACTTTTTGTTCACTTTTCTCGGACCAAAAAAAAAAAAAAAAGCCGAAAGCAAGCAGCAGCTAATCAACACTAGATGAGTAGGAGAGGAAGAGAAGAGGAAGGAGGCCAGGGGAGTCCTGCTTTTTAGCATTAGAGCTTTGTCGCCAGGGGACTTATTCCAAGCCTAGCTTGGTCGGATCAGACTTTTGGCGGGTTTTGCTGGTGTTTGGAAAAGAGCTCAAAAGGAATGATAAAAAGAGGGTAAAGACAGGGAAAGGGGAGACAAAGACACAAGCTTTGCTAGCCATGATTGAATGTCTCGGAGCCAAAAGGCTCAATCAATGATGGAGAATCAACGCTATGAGAAAGACCAGGAGGGCGGCTATAGCTAAAAGCATATGCGCACATATCAGCCTAGCCACTAGAGAGGTATGTCGTCATCGCCATGTCCTAGAGAAGAGGGTGGGGTTGGGGTGTAAGAGTTGTTGTTGCTGGCCCAAGTTCACTTGAGATTAGACCAAGGGGTAACACACATGCAACAACAGTAAAAGCAAAGGCCACGGAATGTCTAGCTTTTTTTTTTTTCTTTCTTCTGTTGAATCTCTGGTTTTTCGTGTCTTGAAGAAACAGGGCATGAAATAGGAGGGAGAGGGAAGGAACGGGGATAAGACCGGCGTTTCGATTTTGGCCAGGCCGGCCCCAAAAAGAAATAGAAAGAAACTGGACAAAAACGTTCGAAAGCCGTGGAGTCCGGATAACATGGAAAAAAGAGCAAAGAAAATTGTGTAGACTAACCTTTGCTTCCTCTGCTTCCTCGGCGTGAGGATTGATATGAGAAGCGACCCATTACTGAAAAATGGCACAAAGATTGGGCGCCACTGTGAGTTTTGATGGACAGAATGTGGGTAGCAGTCGATTGAGGCGAGCCCTGGGCTGGGCTGAGACCACAAAGAGAATGAAGAAATAGGCCGAATTTGAAAGCGATTTAGAGGGAGGAGATGGAGATATAAGAGTTGAAAGTCCAAGAGAGCTGCGGTGATAATGAGGGCGATGGGAAAAGGCAATTACGAACGGTAGCGGTTGTGATACCTTCCGAAAGTTGCGAGATGCAAGTTGCAAGGGAAAGTACCACCACGAGCAGGATAATATTTGCGCGCAACAGGCAAAAATAGAACAAAGAATACGTGTAATCCAATGCGGACCGACTAATCTGTTTCCGTAGGTAGTAGTTGCAGTTTTGTTGGTATTGGTTGCTTGCGGCAAATGCTTGGGATATCCAAAGAAAGAAGGAACCAAGGGAGAAAATGCAAGAGATTTGAAAAGAAAAGAATGGAGGGAGCCAAAAACAGAAGGAAGGCAAGATGGACAGCAAGTTGTGATGATGCAGTGTGCAGCACAGGGGAAAATAGCAGTTGCCTTTTTCTGATCGGGTACTTGTCTGATTTCGTTTGATGATGACGAACCACGTCCGTTTAAGGAGGGACCAAAGAAAGCCGGCGGGAAAGAGTGCAAGACTCGGCTTTTGAGGTGCTATAAAAAGATTTTAAAGAATTGAGGTTTGATATATGCAGCAGTAAAGAAAGAGAAGAAAAGGGCAAAAGAAAAAAAGAAAAAAGTCAACTGAAAAAAAGGCTTCCTTTCCTTCTTTTTGATGCTGCTTGTTTGCTCTTTTTTTTTCAACTTTTTTTCTTACTTGGGGGCGTTGCTGACGCAGCAAAAGGAAGCAACAGTAGCCAATATACGGGACGGGCTGGGCTGGGCTGGGCTGGATTGAGCAGATTTCCGTTGGTTGTGCACGCACGGTGAATTTTTTTTTTTTTCGGTGTTTTCGACTTGAAGTTTCCTTGGCGAAGACGGTGCGTTTTTGCCGTTAGAAAAGAGACTTCTGCGGTGTGCTTATTCTAGACCTTGATCTTGTGTCTGTTGATGGATAATTGAGCATATAAGACGAGCAAGCCGAAGGAAAAAGAAAGAGAATACAAGAGGCAAAAAAACCAGCAAGGGTTTTTTTTTTTGTTTCTTTCTAAGTAACAAGAAAACCGTACGGGAAAGAAAAATATAAAAGAAAAAAAGAAGAGGAAGAAAATATGTTGTTTCCCCTTGCTATGCCGCCTTGTTGTTTCGTCCCGAAAGATGGAACGAGAAAAGCAGCCAACAGTTTATAGTCAGAATGTGGGAAGGGAAACATGAAACTTATGGGGGAGACAAGAGACAAAGAACAAGGCTGGTTGGCGCTTGGGAGGATGAAGGAGAGGAGGGTAGTGGACTATGTGATGTGCAAGAAAGACAGGGCGGTCGAAGATTGGCGGCACGCTGCGTCAGAAGATGCCAGCCAGCTTCTTATATAAATGAGCGCGAGCGGATGTATATGCTTTTTGGGGGCTTTACTTGGCCCGAAAAAAATATACATAAAAAATAAAGAGGCTGTAAAGAGGACTAAATAGCCATAGGATTGTCTTTGATGTTCGTTCCGGATGCTGTTCTGAGCTGAGGTTACGGGGTCGGTCCTGGTTACTTCAATAGCCTGAATGTGAGAGGGGGGAGGGGCCTAGAAATAGAAGCCCATTCTAAGTCTCTTGGTAGGAACTGCTTATCAAGCTTGGCTTGGCTTGGCTTGGCTTGGCCTTGAGGAGGAGGAGCTTTATCCGGAAGAGGGGACATAGAAAGAAGAGAGGAGAGTACGAACGATAGGCCCAAAAAGGAGCAAGATCAAAGTGCGAGTAAGCAGGAGTAGCGAGATAGAAATCTAAAGACGGGCGAACAGAAAGAAAGCACCCAGTCCATGGAGAGGCGAGCACGAGGGCTTTTCGTATATACACACAGCCGCACCTAGGCTTAGCCATCAAGGATAAGCAAGCACATTGGATGACTGTCTGTTGATGGATAGGGGAGGGGTGGGCGTGTTAAAAGTCAAGAGAAGATAATGGACAATATTGGAGGCGGATTACGGCGGCAACAAAAAAGAAGTACGTAATACAGGTACAATGGCAGCAGGAGTAGATAGGTAGGTAGGTAGGCCTTCCACCACCAACGAAGTCTCTTCTGCTGTTATCCTTACACTCTATTCACTACTTCCAGCCATCCTTGGCTTTTGCTTGGCCAGTGCTGTGACGACAGCGCGGCAAAGACAGCCTGAGAAAGAGAGACAACACAAAGACCAAGACCAGAAACAAATAGTCTTGGCGTTTTTTGCATTGGGGGCGGTGGGCACTCTGCTTTCCGGCGGGCACTCTGCCTTCCATCAGGCTTCTTTAAGTTTGGCTATGTGCATATACAGCAGGATAGCGATTAGCCCAGATCTAGATTTTCATTCTACTATTAGCTGGCAGTAGTAGTAGTGTTCATTTCAATCTATGTAGAAAAAGAATAACAAGACGAGAAAAAAAAAAGAGAGAATACTACCCATTCTCCTCTGTCGCCGGGGTTAAATCGCCCAGCACCCCGGCTGCAGGCTCTAAAAGAAAGAGCCCAAAGTGCCCCAGTCTTCTCTCTCTCTCTTTCTCTCTCTCTCTCTCTCCTTGGGTCTCAATGATGCTGTATTGTAAACCCTAAGGCAAGCGAGTGACCGCCTCATCCTCCTCCTCCTCCTCCCTCCCCGTCATCTTAAGCCCGAGTGTTGCCAAGACTTACCTGCTGTTGCTATTCTTTTTTGCCTTGCGCACACCATTACATCGCCTTCGCTTTGGTGGACTTACATGCTCTCAACCTCACATGCGCGGTTTGCGTACGTATACTTTTTCTTTTCTCATGCCTTTCGATCCTCTGCTTCCTTTGCTCCTTATTTGCCATGATATTAAGCCCCATGCTATTGTCCCCTCCCTAGCTTACAGCACCCAGATGGCGTAGATAGCAATTCTGCTCCCTTTGTCATCCCCTATATGTCTGTGTGTCTCTCCCGGCTTCTGTCTATGTCTGTGTTTCCGTGCATGTTTCTAAAGCCTCAATCTGCCAGCTCTTTTTGTCAAAAGCTTATTGCTTATGCTTAGCCCAATGTCAAAACCGTACACAATACGGAGCGTATTTATTTGTCGATAAACAGATTACACTTGTTACAAAGTACTTCAGACTTGATCATCTTCAATACACCGCCAAGGATGTGCTGCTGTTGTCGTCATGCGTTGGTCCTTGCTCTTCTTCCTCGCTTCCCTCCTCCTCTCTCCCTCTCTCCCTCTCTCTCTCTCTCTCTCCCGGTTCACCTCACCCTCTTGAGAGACAAAGAGGCTGGGAAGTAAACCCGGAATTGTCCTCGGGTGTCTAGGTCTCTAGGGGGCTAAGTAGGAGGATGCAAGGAAGCAAAGCAAGAAGAACAACACAAAACCATGCAAGCTTCGCTACTACCAGCTGTACCGTACCACACTAGCTCTAGCTAAGCTACTACTCCATACTGTCGGCGACACTCAGCGGTGAACGTAACATAAAGAGCTGGAGGAGGATACTAGTGCTTCAGGATGGGGAGCATTATAACCAGCATCCCGTCTAACTCGAAATCCTTTCGTTTGACGAGGAAGAAGCCATGAGCACAAGTACTACGCTTCTAAAAGCAAGGAGCAACCAATCGCTGAGACAACTCAAAGGTGTCGGCGTCTTGCCGGGATCGGCTCCGTTTATGCAAAGGCAGCTGTTAGGTAACTAACTGATAGGGGATAGATTTTCTCGCCTGGCTGTAGCTCTACAGCCTCATCTTGGGCCTGGGTCAAACACAATTTGTCCGTCATGTCTCCATGCATAGCGCTGCAAAGGGTCTACGCGGCCCATCACTCAATGGCACCGGACAAGTTTAACAAGTTGACAAGTCACAGCCACCCCCGCACCCGCAGAGTAGCTGTCCCTTCTCTAAGGAGTGAAATATGTCCGTGAAATGTAGACATGAACACTTGAGCTAAGGTTTGCTGCATTTGTCACACATTCATTTTTTGTTGCCGCCGTTAACTGCGCCTCTCTGAATACGAGCACTCCGAGGGTTATAGATGACTAGGGTTATCCGACTGTTTGCTCGTCAGTCCGCCAACACCAAGTGGAATGACATCACCAACTCGCAAGCACAGGCCAAAATGAGCATACAATATAGGCCGGATGTATCCGAAAAGGCATCAAGTCAAAAAGATACACCCCTGTAGAATCTTTTCAAGCTTAAACTACACCAAAGCATCTCATCGTCACCTCAAAACTCACCCCCAACGTCTACTGCTAGAGGTACTTAGTCCAAGGAGTCAAGTGCCAGGTCACGTGCTTTGCTTATCGCCATCCAGAAATGGCGCTATTATTATCTGGGCCCTTCTTCTACATGCATTTTTCTACTTCTGGAGATCGGCAATTCCGCCTCAATAAAGAACAAAAAGGAAATGCGAAGCGCCATCAAGGCCTGAAGAAATTTCACGCCCAAGTCTTTAATCCACTCTTGATTTATGCGAAAAGGCTCATCGGAACAACGGCGACAACGCGGCCCGTGACCCTCAGAGGCTATCCCTCAGCATCACTGAAGCGTATCACGAAGCCACCCTCCTCTGTGTTTCTCTTGTGTCTCATTTGACGTGATATACCTCCTTTGACTTGCCTCCATAACCCTTGATAATACCCTTGTTTCCTGATATCTTCACTTGTACTTCCGCCTAACTCGTCTGCGGCTTATCTGATTGCCGCCTCGGAAATGAACAAACTGCTGTCTTTTGTCCCATGCAGAGTCTATCGTGAATCAAGGGCCCTGCGTTCCAGGTCCCCGCCTTTTAGGCCCCCTCCTCCCTACCACCGCCGACTCCTCTCATCTTCCCAACTGCAAAACCCATCTTCAGTTGAATCAGTACTCTCAGATCACCCCTCTCCTGCTGCTCCCACTCCTACCCATCAGCCCGCAACCTCTGCCTCAGTCCCGCCAGTATCCCCGTCTGGCGCCGATAGCGGCCCCATAGAGGCCCTGCCAAAGCTCCCCTTCCGTTTCGAGACCGGCATCGGCCTGTTTGCCAAGAGACAGCCGCGACCGTTTCCTCCGCCGTTTCTGTCGCCCCCGTCAGGGAGCTTCTCCGATCCGCTCAGTACTCACCGCAAGCCAAAGGTCGACGGCCAACTTATCCGCGGTCTCACTAATGGAGATGATGCCGTGTACGCTAGTGACTACTTTATCTGTGCGAATGACGGTGTAGGCGTTTGGTCCAAGCGACCCCGAGGCCACGCTGGGTGAGTTAACTCCAGGTTTACTGCCATACTTACAATAACCGTCTTCCTTTCCAAATACGTCTCTGCTGACCCCTTTGTGTGCCCCCTCATAATAGGCTTTGGTCTCGTCTCATCTTACACTATTGGGTAGCGGCCATGGAGAAAGACACCTTGCGCCATGCTAGCTCCCTCTCTGCAACTCCGGGGCTTGACCCCAGCTACCAACCCGACTGTGTACAGTACCTCCAAGAAGCATACGAGCGCACACTGAATATCACTAGTGGCCCTAATGAATGCAACGGGACTACTACTGCTAGCGGCGCCCAGCTACACTTCCGTCTAGCTGCTGCCAGCGGCAACACGCCATCGACACAGCCCACCCCCGTCGTGCATGTGACAAATCTAGGGGACTGCGAGATTCTTATCGTGCGACCAAGCACACATGAAGTGCTCTTCAAGTCGGTTGAGGAATGGCACTGGTTTGGGTGCCCGCGCCAGCTGGGCACCAATAGCCCTGACACGCCTGTGCAGAATGCCAAATACAATGTTGTTGATATCCAGGTTGGCGATATAGTATTGGCCATGTCTGACGGCGTCATCGACAACCTCTGGGAACACGAGATTGTCGATGTTGTCACCCACAGCCTCGAGCGCTGGGAAGCTAACGAGGCTGGTGAGCAGCAGGCCTGTACACGCATGGCCTACACTGCTGAGGCTTTATTGGCCGCTGCAAAGGTCGTGGCGACCGATCCTTTTGCTGAGAGTCCCTTTATGGAGAGAGCCATTGAGATGGGCCTGGCAAGCGAAGGCGGTATGTTTTAAATCCGTTGTGGTTTCGTTTAGGACCGTCGTTGTACTAACATAGTGGATAGGCAAACTAGATGATATTAGTGTCGTTGCAGCTCGTTGCATTGCCAATGAGTAAAGGATGGTTAGCTAGTGCCATTTGTCTGACTCGCTGCCTCGCTGTAAAGCTAGAACATGGTGATATTTGTTACGACGATATTATGACGCCACTAGCAGCAACATGGCTCTTTTTGGTCGAGGGAGGTAGCCTTCTAATGTTTCCGTTGGTGCTGATCACCTGTATTTCTTTGTTTGTTTTGATATTATAGATTTACTTGGAATTTATCCACTTCTTTGTTGCATGGCCTGGCTTGGTATAGAGTATATAGATCTGCTTACATGGGAATAATAGCTTGTCAATTAGTATTTCCGTCAAGCAATATCGTGATACTAACCCTTGGCCTACTCAAACTAGGGTTATAACAGACAGTGTGTGTATGTGGGGGGGGGGGGGTGAACTTGAAAGGCGGTGGGCTAGAACTTTTTTTTTCTGCCGGGCCAAAAAGTTCGGCAGCAGGTTGTTTTTCTTTAGTAGTGCAATCTATTAGCAAAGCAAGCACAGCTTCTGGCCTTGTTAATCTTCAACTTGTCGCTTGCTCGTGGTTTGTCTGGATTTGTCATTTATTGTTCCTATTGTGCGACTCTTTGACGCTGAGGTCAATATCAGCCCTGGTTTTCTCCATCTTCGATACTGATACGAACAACCGCGATTGCGCCACGCCGCTATAATATACACACATCTACAGGCAGATATACACATATACACCTACGTGCGCTCACGCGTAACTAGTTTCGTTTACTTCGTTGTCGCATTGCGCTTGTCATCATGAGAGGAAAGCGCTCTAAGCAGTACCGCAAGCTGGTGGCCCAGTACCAAATGTCTTTTGGCTTCCGCGAGCCGTATCAGGTTCTCGGTGAGTTTGCCATAAACCAGACGGCACCCCAATCTGTTGAATAACGCACGCAACTAACAGCCAGTCTTAGTCGATGCCGAAATAATCAAGGACTGCCACCGCCAGAAAATGGACCTTGTCAATGGTCTGCAGCGTACTCTGCATGCAAAGGAAATCAAGCCCAGTACGTTGTTCCCGCCCCAAATCTTGTTCCAAACCATACAGCTATCATTCGATCTAACACACTACTCCTCCCTTCCTGTTTCTGTTTTATAGTGATTACACAATGCTGTATGCGTCATCTCTATGCTTCCAAGAACGAGCCCGGAATGGCAGCTGTCATCACGCATGCCCAAAACGACTTTTTACGTGCCTTCTGTGGCCACCACCCGGACAAACACCCCGAGCCACTAAGTGCGGTTGAGTGCATTGGTTCCCTTGTCGATGGTAAAGACACAGGCCGCAACGCTAAGCACTACGTCGTTGCTACGCAGGACCAGGATGTGCGCCGTCTTATGCGCAGCATCAAGGGCGTACCTCTTATTTTCGAGCGTCGCGGTGTCATCATCATGGAGCCCATGGCTGATGTCAGTGTGCAGGAGAAATTGCGAGAAGAGCGCATCAAATTCCGCACGGGGCTGCGCAAGCAGGAAAAGGGGCCAATTGCAGGCGAAAAGCGCAAGCGCGGTGATGACGAAGAGGTGGACGGGGATGTACAGATGCACGATGCGGACGACAATGATGAGGAGGTTGCTGACGATAGAAAATCCGCAGCTGAGAAGAAGGCTGACGAGAAGAAGAAGAAGTACAAGAAGGCCTACGGCCGCAAGCAACCGAACCCGCTGTCCGTTAAAAAGTCCAAGAAGCCTGTGGCTACAGTTGCACCTAAAGACAAGACGGTAGCTAAATTAGCTACAGGGAAGACTAAGGTGTCGTCGTCGTCAGCAGAGAAAACACCCAAGGGCGAGGGTGACGCAGACAGGAAGAAGAAGCGCAAGCGGAGGAAGACGGCAACAGCAACAGCAACAGCAGCAGCAGCAACTAGTTCCAGCGGTGCTACTGCACCTGAGAATGCCACATCCGTGCCAGCGGCCCCGTCTGGGGAAGCATAGTACGATGATGTGTATAATAATGAGAAGCGAGCAAAGAGACTTGTGTGTGATAGTCTTGGATGGGCTACGCAGGGTGCATTTTTCCGGAGTTTTTATTTTATTTTATCTTTTATTCTTGTTATTTAGAAATCCCAATGTCTTTGGTTTGTACGCAGAGGCATCAAAAAAGCGATATCGTCGAGTCTTCTCGTAACTTGAACAGTCAGCTTCTTTGGCTCTGCATAGTACTATAAGAAATATTAGGGTTTATAGATGCCGAAAGGGTTATGTATCCACTTGGGAATATATATATAATGAGAACTTTGACTGTCTTCGGGTCTAGTAGTAGTCGGCATATGATGCTCAAACTTCCCCTTCTCTTTTGTATCTTTCCTTGTTCTCTTTACCTTGTCAAGTTATCCTTGAACATCTAACTTGCCCCTCATGTTTGCCTCGTCTATTCTCCGCCAATGCCGTATCACGCTCTTCACACGCGCAACGTGCGGGCTTTGCGACTCCGCCAAGGCTGTCCTGGCACAGGTGCAGGAAAAACGAGCATTTGAGCTGCAGTACGTGGATTTATCAGCGGCTACGGGAGAAAAGGAGAATGGCGGCGAGAAAACAGAGATACAGATGTGGAGGGACCTATATGATTTCGATGTACCTGTGGTGAGTGCCAACCGAATATGACGTCGTGTCCTCCTTCGCCCCCGCCCACCCTCATGTATATGCTTCCCCTACCTTTATTTTTGGCTTTCCTGTTCATCTCTGCTGCTTAATACTGACCCTGCCCTGACTCTGTTCTGCTGTCCATCCTCAGATCCACGTGGCTAAAGCCTCTGCTCCACCCGAATCACCTAGCCGTGCAGCCAAGGCCGTCAAGCTGATGCACCGCATGACGCCTGCAGATGTCGAAGCAAAAATGGACGCCGTCGAGAAGCAATAGTGAGAGGGGATGGTCGGCGCATCAAGCCATGTATCCCGTGCCTGTGTCATATAATCATACCTTGATAGGGGGAAGAGAAGCGATGAGTTGAATAGACAAGAACAGTTGAAGCAGCAGACGGACAAGATATAAATAAATTCGTTGGTGGAGGCACTAGATATAAAGATAAACCTCACTGCTTGCCACGCTAACCAGACATGATCGTTTGAAAGAATATGATAGGTGTGATTCTGTGTATAGCCCAGGAGAATAAGAAACAAAAGCAACTTAGCCCAAGCCCACCCAGCAAAGATGGTGGTGTAGTTGAGCTGCCCTAATGTACAAAAAGAATAGGTAAGAGAAGATGCAAAGAACGTATCTGAATGTTGTGTATAGATGATAATAGACTCTGCAAGTTAAGAAACGGAGTCAAGACAGGAAGAAAAAGAAAAAAAAAAGAAGAAAAAAAAGCATCATAGAAAAAAGATGTGGTATATAACAAACCCTATAGGCATGGAAGATTGTTCTTGGAAGAGATGGACAAAAGAAAGGGAGAAAGAAAAAAGCGCAAAACAAAAAACTAAAGGTATCGTGTCCGTCTCCCATTAAAAGACGTATAAAAAAGAGGGCAACGTAATGAGAAAGAAGAAAGAAAAAAAAAAAAAAAAAAAAAAAAAAGAACACGCCAATAGCCACCTCTGCCAGTCCGATTTACCGCTCATACGCCGGGAGTTGGTCATGGTTACTTGAAGCCCGCATATGTCGCTGTGAGTACTCTATGGGCCCTGCTCCCATGGAAGATATATGGATATGGCCAAAAATACCCTCATCGTCTAGCAGCGGCGCCGATGGCTCTATAGTATCCGGGGCTGGCGCGTGGAAAAGTACTGTCGTGCTGCTACTCCCTTCACCTGCGTCATAGTCTTCAGGAAGCTCAGGTGGCCTGCTCGCTTCGTTGAGTAGACGTAGCCTTTCAAGCTCTTGTTTGTCTTCAACCGCGAGCGGAGGAGCGTTTGCGTGAGTGGTTGGAGGCATACGCGAGTGATGCGCAAGGGGCCGCGGGAAAGGCGGGTGCAATGTTTGTGGGAGGGGAGAAACATATGGTGGTTGTGCGTGAAGAGGTAGTCTGGTAGCTTGTGGGTGATGCGACGATGGGTCGTGGAGGGCATCGAGATCATCAAGAGTAGGGGCGGAAGGTTCGCCACGCGAAGAGCTGGCTGCGGCGTGTTCTGAAAGGGCGGAGTGGAGGCCGTAGATATCATCGTCGTCGGGAGGTGCCGAGGGAGACATTGCACGAGACGGACCAGCGTCATTGCCATTGTCATCGTGTGTGGGTGCATGGCTAGGCAGGAGAATCTGCTCATGACGCCGTATACGTTCCTTCTCAGTGAGATTTGAGTCGTCAAATATGTGTGGGTTGGGTACGTAGTGCGGGGCCATGCCATTGGTTGGGGCGATAGCCGGTGGCGGTGGTAGTGGCGGCGGTGGTGGTGGAGGAAGATTCGACGGATGATTGGGTGGCAACAACGGGTCATTGAATCTCGGCGGTGGCATTGGTCTTTTTGAGTCGTATTTCCAGCCGGCTATAATATCATCCTGGCCTGCTAGGGATAGTGTGTGTTGCGGCGACTGGTGGGCTTGTGGATCCGACTGTAGTTGTGCCGCCTCAGCATCAGCTTGGTCTTGGGCGGCTTTGACTCTCTTGGCATCCCGCGCGCCGTCAGTCGTGCCAATTACAACCTCAAACCAGTCAGCAATCACGCCCTTTTCTCGCTTTAGCTCAGAAGTGTCAATGGGCGCCGTCATCAGGTTGCCCTGTGCTGCTTGTAAGCTAGTGTCCGTGCTTGGTGGAGCACGGGGCATGGCTAGTAGGGCCGACGATGTGGCGCCACTCTGGAACTGATTGGATAATCGACCGCCCAGGTCTAGAACCACCTCAAGGTAGTATTTGAAACTAACCATTTCACCAGGAACGTTTGAAATAGTAGGGAAGGCGTCCTCGGGAACACGAACAGCGACAGGGACGGAATACTCGAGGGTTGCGGGATTGATGATGAGGGGCAGCACATTTTGGCGCAGATCTTTGCGAAACACACTAAGTGAAGTTGTTGAAGATAGCGAGAGGCCGGCAATACCAGCTCGAGACTTGGGAAACGTCTCATCATTAGTCAGCTTCTTGAGCTCTTCTTTGGTTAGCCGTGGGTCGAACAGGGCATCAGGAGGAGACATGTCGATGCGCGTGTGGCGAAACAGGGTGACGATGATCCCATGCATACTTTTCATGCGACGAATGTGCTGCACGGATATCCTGACTGTGATGGTATCCCCGGGCAGAAAGCCGCCCTTGGTAAGCTCGAGATCGGCCCTAATAGTGTTCTTTTCGACGTTGGCAGTCTTTATGGAGATATGTGAGTTTGTAGGAATGCCAGATCCAGCATTATACGGGCCCGAAGCATCACCCAGCCGGTAGCTGATGGCGGTGCCAGTACCCGTGCCAGTTCCAGTACTAGCTGTGCTGGTCTCAACACTAGCCTCGCTGAGGACATCGCCTTGTTCGGAGCCCCGGGCATACAGAGCACCATCGCCAATAGCTGACTGATGAGCATATTCAGCATCTTCGGTATCTGCGGTGGAGGATGCGACTGGGTTGGCCTCGTTTTCAAGATTATTCTGGTCATGGCTAGCAGCAGAGATTTTTTCTGCATGGGTTTTGTCGATTCCTGTGCCTATGCGCCTGCGAGTTTTCCGACGCGACCTTGAAATTGGCTCAAGCACAACGGACTTCATTTTGGGAGTTTTGACTATTCCGATATCGATTTTTTCAACAAGGAGAACGGGGCGGTTACATTGTACGGTTGGGCCGATGGTTGTTGGGCGTGTTAGGGTTGCAACGATATCATAGCAAATTGTGCCGCGCTCAAACTGAAGACATAGGGAGAGAGAGAGAAAGGGAAAAGTTAGCTTTGGAGAGGCTGCAAGTATAGAAGAAGAAGAAAGGGAATAGACGAGTGATGGCGACGTACATCAATGCTACTTGGTAGGGTCCGGTTGGGGAACAGGAGTCGAAAGCCAAATCTGTAGCGGCCACGGTCAAGCTTGCCCTCACCGCTGAGAACCTGTTCATCCTGGAATAGAGAGGCGTATCCATTGCCGTGGTTTCGAGGGAAGTCCAGCTGGCCCAGTGGCGGAGCCACGGTTTCGCGGACGGCGGCCGTAGTTTTGAAGACACGAACATAGCCGTGGAGGGCCACAGTTAGATGCGTGATTCGAATGGGCTTCTCGATAACCAGGACAACCCAGCCTTCGATTACATCGCCGGACGTATGGACTTTGTAAGGCTCCTTGGGCATGATATGAAAGTCGGTAAGTGTGCGGCTTATGGACTTGAAGGGCAGACGGAAACGCGAAAACAGCTTGCGCCCGGAACTTGAGCCGCCGCCGGCAGGCTTGGAGGACGACAAGTTTGAACTTGTAGGATTAGGGTCGGCGGCGGCTGGGCTGGACGGGATTGCATTGCTGTGTCCGTTGGCGGTAGTAGTAGTAGTAGTAGTTGTTGTTGTAGTGGTGGTGGTAGTGTTAGGTTGGGGGTTGCTATTGGCTGAGTCCCTAGGAGGCTGCTGCTGGTGAAGCTGGTGAATGCGGCTCATGCCTCTGCTTTGAAGCGTCGACCACAGGCTTAGGCGAGGCGCAAAAGACGCTGCCCCAGGCCAGGTCACAGAAGTCTGTCGCTAGGACAAGCCAGGACGGGTAGGGGCGTGGAGAAGGTGAGGAGGCTGAGGATGAGCCTGGAAAAGCACGGGAATGGTATGAAGGTTTAGAGGAGGAATGGTCGATCGATGACTGCGAAGTAGTGATGGTACGAGTGGCGGGTGGCGAGATTAAGCCGGCGAGGAGTTGAGAGAGTGGTGATAGCTAAGTGATATCAATATGAGGGTATAGACCTAGATGTGACAACTCTGGATGACAATTTGGGAGCGGGCGGGGGCAGGGGGGGGGGGTGAGTGTGAGCTGGGAGAAAGAGAGAGGCCGGGCGAGGCCAGACGAACGGCGCACTGTATTGTTGTATCGTCGTATCGTCGCAAGCAGATGAGGAATACGATGAGGGATCAAACGATGTGATTTGAGCTAATGGAAGAAGCGCTCTCGTGAAACACGTATGTTTCTTGGTTAGGAAACACGGAAGAAGCGTGAGAAGTCGCAGTCAGTCAACAAAAACGGGAATCGAGGGGCAATTGTGACGAGGATGCTTTGTTCTTGTGCGTGTGTACGTGTGGATGTACTGAGAAGAGAGAGGAAGCGGGGTGGGGGAAGGCAAGAAAAAAGGAAAAAAAAAAAAGAAAAAAAAAAGATATATATGTATATGTAGGTTTAAAGGCCGATATCAGGACAAGGCTGAGACTATGGGAGAAGAAAAATATACAAAAAAAATTAAGCAATAAGCGAGGTTGAAAAGAAGAAATAGACCAGGGAAAGAAGAGAGAAGAGATGAGATGAGAAAGAAGAAGAGTTCAGCCTGATTCTGGCTGAAGGAGAAGACAAGAATAGCCAAGGAAAGGTGAAGAGGTCATGGGCTAGTCATCAAAAGGGGAAGACAAGTGAAGAGAAAATTCAAGGAATTCTCTAATGAGTGCCGGCAAAGGATTTCAACCCTTTGCCTTGTCTGTCTGTCTGTCTGTCTCTTTAGCTTGGACTGTTCTTGACCCTCAGAGCCATTCTCGGGGTTTCCAACGTCCATTAATTACTAAAACATGTGTTTGGGCGCTCAGTCAAATTAGCCCGTATAGAAAATGACAACTACAACATCACCATCACCATCGCCATCGCCATCGCCAACACCACCTCTGGCCCTTGCTCTTTATCGCCCCCCCCCCCCCATAAGAGAACGACTCCCGTAACCCTGTCTCTGTCTCCCTTTCTCTCCCCCCCCCTGGAAGTAGAAATGGGGGATGCACAGCCTTCGTTGTTGAATCCTGCCAAACAAGCATCAACAATCTGTCTGTTTTATTCTCGTTCCTGGCTCAACCTAGTAGTAGTACTACTACTACTCTACTGGGCAACTCTACTACCTCTCCCCACTCCCTCCACAGCTTCCACGTTCCAATTCTCATTCCTGACCTTGTGTCTTATTTCTTATTTTCTTTCTTTCCTCACTGCCGCGCCACTGGCGCTATCTGATCTCGTTCATCCGGTTGCTCGTCCGTTTTTACTATGCCGCCCATCCTTCCCCTCATCTTCCTTCTCACCCCTCCTACCGAACCTAAAAGCTTGGCTTGTGTGTGAGTTTGTAGGCCAAAGCAAGACCAAGCAAGCACATAAGCTGCCAAGCTACATGTGCCAAGAAAGGCCTCATCCCATCCTAACCTTTCGCCCCATCACATCAAATGCTTATTTCTATTTGGGCTTATGTTCGTGAAGTGGGAGAGCCTCTCCATTGTCTCTTCTGTTTACCCCTTTTAGCAGTGTTTCTGTGGCCCTGTCTTTGCTCCAGCAGTTCTTGAGTCGGCATCGTTGTGCTGGCCTGCTATGACGACGCTCTGTTTCTCCAAAGAAGCTCCCATAAATAATGCATCCAAAAAAAAGAAGGAAAAAAAAGAAAAAGCAGATATATGGATGTTCGTGTACTGAGCCACTCACTCCTGCAATGTAGACAGACAAAAAAGGAGTGAACCGAGGCGGACTTGAACCGCCGACCTTTTGTGTCCAATCAATTGAAGATGAGTGTTAGACAAACGTGATAACCAACTACACCATCGGTCCTCGCCGATTAATCCGACTCCTATTACCGACTATGTTACACAGAAAATCTTGGCGTCAGACGGACGCCACGGCCGAGTGCCGTGAGCAAAGCACTCTTCGCAGCGAGCGCCTGGTCCGGGTTGGAGACAACCAAGGAGGCAGCGGAGAAGCTGAACATCGCGCTCAGGAAGTGCCTCCGAGCAGCTCTCCCCATGTACCGTACGACACCAAGGGAGTGCATTCACCACGCTGCGGGCATCCCTCCCTTCGAACTCCTCCTGGAGGACGAAAAGAGAAGGGAAGCCATACGGTGGCACACACTAGATGATAGGCACATTCTGCGAGGGCCGAGTTTCAACCCAGTGATGGAAAGGCTACGGAAGCTCCTGCCAGCGCAAATGGAGAAACACACTAGGTTGAGACCTCTCGCAGAAGGACCAGACATGCCGGCCCAAACTCGGCCAGCAAAGAGGAGGAAACGAAGCGACACCGGGAAGAGGTAGAGAATACCTTGCCCGGAACACTCATCGCGTACTCCGACGGATCGAAAGATGCAAGTGGCAACGCGGGCGCAGGATGGGCTATCATCGAAGACGGAGCTACCCAGGAAGTAGACCACAAAGCTCTGGGAAAGTGGATGGAGGTGGCAGACGCCGAAGCAGTCGGGGCTCTCGAGGCAACCAAACGAGCGACCGCCGCGAAGGAGCTGGAGAGATCTGGCTGTGCCTGGACAACAGAGGGGTCGTGGATCGACTCCGCAACGCTGCCACCACAAACAGCACATCACAGGAAGCGATAGACAAGACAAGACAAATCCTAAAAGCTTGGGCAGATAAGACACCCGGAAGGCTCGCCCGAGTGCTATGGGTCCCAGGACACATGGGCATTAAGGGCAATGAGCTAGCCGACGCCCAAGCCAAGTTGGGATGCCAAGGTTTGGTAACGGAACACCGCTTCAGCCTCGCAGGAGCACGGAGATGGAGGAGAGACCGCCTACGTCTCGACTACGAAGGGTGGCGGAAAGAACAAAAAGGATACCGTCCACTTGAAGCCGGTGTCCCCACCGAACCCCCATTCCGTACCTCCCGCTACAAGGGGCTAACCAGAATAGAGTTGGATCACATCCTCGTGGCTAGAACGGGCGATGGTGACTTCGACAAGTATCATGAGCGTTGGAACCACAACTGTCCGCTTGGATGCAGGGCATGCAACCAAGCAAAGGAACGAGGCCACTGGTGGACCTGCAAGGCACTGCCTAGACCTTGGAGCCAACGGTTTGCGGATAAGCTCCTTAAAAACACAAAAGCGACGAGCTACGTCGCCATCGTGCTTCGCCGCAACCTCAAGCTCATCCAAGAGTCACCGCAACCCGAGCCCGTTCCAAGCTGTCTGGACACCATAGAGGCAACCCCCGCTCTGGAGGCGCGGAGAGGCAGGTCACTGCCACCGCAGACTACAGAGGACCGACTACAACAGGGGCAGCCTGGCATGACACAACCAACTCCGGGACAAAGGACAGAACCGCTGTACTCCGCCGGGGCCTACTCCCCGTGCCGAAAGCCGGCGGCCTTTTAGACTAGTTTACACGCAGTCGTCGCAGACCAAAAACACCAGGTATCCAACCCTGGAACCCCGCAGGCACAGCTACGCTGGACAGAGAGCCCTTCTAGCCCAAGTGCCGGACCCTAAAAATCAGGAGTGGTCTGAAATCTAAGCAAGCCTGCAACTGTTGACCGCCCGGGAGACACTGGAAGATGACATCATCCAGGCGTCCCTGTCGGGAATACGCCATTGTATTGCGGCGAAATAACAGTAGATATACGTAAAATAAATAATACAATAAACAATATAAACTGGAAACCCTTGTTCATTGGTTGGAATATCACTGGAAGACGACTCTTCTTGGACACAGCTGTTTATGCTGGAAGATGCTTGAAGAAGAAGCATACATGGATCTTCGTTGATAACCGCCGTAGAGCAGCCCCTGGAAGTGGCTGGGGGGGGGGAGTGGGGATTTTTTGAGTTTCCTAGAGCTACACTGACAGATAAGAAGATAACCTCATTCTTCACCAATTTATGCGTGCTATCTAGCTAAAAGTCCTTGATTCTAACCAGTGCGATACGTGAGGATTCATCCATCGTGAAGCTGCAACGGCCGCTGCATGGCCATGAAGGGGTGTCATGTGACTTCGCTTTGGAGTTACACGCAACATAAAATAAGTGGAGCTAGAGATCTGCGGTGCTCCATTCTGGATTCCGTAGGATTCATCAAGCAAAACCAGTGATTGGGCCAAGAGCTCAGCCAGGCTCTCGCATCACCGTAACTCCGACAAATATCCGCGGAAAAGCCCGCTACTAGCCGGGCATATTATAACCCTAGGTATAAGGGTCTATGGACTTGTAAGCTCGATCAAAGTTTTTACTCCTCCAACTTCTTCCTCCAAAGGCGGCCCAGCTACAGGCACAGGCTCAAGGCCAAGAGCTCGGCCCATCATTTATATTCCGGTATTGGTCAAGGCTTATCTTGAGGGGCGCCTTGAAGCCCTAAGAGCCCCAAAACCTGCAGGTTTTTCATTAGGCTTGCCCTTTGCGTTATGGAAATGGGCAAGTCTGGGCTTGTCTCGTATCTTATCGCGCAGTATTTTGAAGGGAACCTTTGGTGAACGCCACAGCGGGGACCGCTCACTGTCTGAACTCGCCCGAACTCCTCATCAGCTGTTTATCTATGGGTATTGTTGGTTGCTCTTGGTATAGCTCGTGCTATCCCGTAGGATTTTTGACAACAAAACCGTCTTGCTTCCCACATTGTCTGCTAGCAAGAAGGGGCGGAGAAGAAGAAAAAAAAAAGGATATCTACATCTTCTCTTGCGTTAATCAATTGCGCTAGACGCTTGAAATAAAAGGAAAAAGAAAGAGATACATAAAAGGCCCCTTACGATGCTAGGTGCTCTCAAGATTGCGCCTCTCCTGGCTCTTGTCAGCTCTGCTGCTGCCGAGACTGTTTATGGCGCTGCTGTCTTTAGCCGCCATGGAGATCGTAAGTTTAATGCTGGCCTCATTCGGCCTCTTTCTCACTTACCTGTTACCGCCCAGACTAGACAAACGCCTTTAGAGACACACCTAAACTGACAGACTATGGCTTCTAGGCACTACTAAGCATTACAAAAACCAACAGCTGACCACTGTCGGGGCCAACCAGAACTTCGTTATGGGCAGTGCCTACCGCAGCCGCTACCTGCTGTCGTCGTCTGAGCACCAGATTGCCAACATCTCCGAGGACAAATACGTCTCCTCGCAGGTTTACGCTAGCGCCCCCGACTCTGGAATCCTGTTGGCTACTGCCAATTACTTCCTGCAGGGCTTGTACCCGCCTCTAGACACCATCAATGCCGCCGAGGCCGGTGCTGTCCTGGCTAACGGCACCAAGGTCGCTGCTCCGCTGGCCGGGTACCAGTACGTCACGCTGCATGCCGAGGATGCTAATTCGCCCGACACTATGTGGATAAAGGGCGATGAAAACTGTCCTGCACAGGCTGCCACTATCAACGCCTGGGAGGCTAGTCCTGTATTTGCCCAGCGCGTAAGCGACAGTAAAGACTTCTATGAAAGCATGTATCCTGCGCTCAGTGAGGTATATGACTACACCGACTCGTCACAACTGTCATATGCTCAGGCCTATGATATCTATGACTTGATCAACGTTGCGCGCATACACAACGCTAGCTCGCCTGCTGCCAATGTCACTGATGAGCAGCTGTTTCAGCTGCGCACACTGGCTGATAGCGCTGAATTCGGTGCCAACTTCAATGCAAGCAACGCCGACTCAGCCATTCACGCACGCACACTGATCGCTGCGTTTGTCTCGCAGCTTAGCACTACCGTTGTCGGCAAGGGCAAGCTCAAGTTCTCTCTCTTCTCTGGCAGCTACAACACTATGCTAGCCTTCTTTGGCATGCTACAGCTGCCCGAGGTTTCGCCCGACTTCTACGGCCTGCCTGATTACGCCTCGACTATGGGTTTTGAGCTGTTTACTGCTGATAACACATCCGCCTTCCCTGCTGATCCTAACAACGATCTGCGCGTACGCTTCCTCTTCCGCAACGGCACGGAGGGCACACTTCAGGCTTTCCCATTGTTCGGAACCGGCGAAGACAGTCTGACCTGGGCTGACTTCAAGTCCCGCATGGAGGCTGTCTCCATCTCCTCGACCAAGGACTGGTGCAACGCGTGTGGCAGCACCCAAATTTTTTGCCTGGGTTACCAGCAACAGGAAAGTGTTGCTGCTGCTGCTGCTGTTGGAGCCTCGGGTGATAAGAATTCCATGTCTAATACTGTGGCCGGTGTTATTGGTGCCATGGTGACGCTGGGCATTTTTGGTCTGGCAGGCCTGGTAACCTTTGTCTTGTTCCGGAGAAAATACAAGGAAGCTCCGCTGCCGGTGGTCGCTGCGGGTGCAGACAATGGGAGTGTTCACAGCTCAGTTGACGAGAAGACCCATGTAAGCATGGAGAGCCGTGTGTAGGTGAGGGTATTTCATATCATAGAAACAAACACAACCGAAGTGGCGAATAGAAAAATAGAAGAACAACGGTGGATGGCGTTAGATGAGCTGTATATATATACCCTAAGATAGTTGCCAATCAAAAGCTTAACTAATGACGCTACTAGGACTTGCTCTTGGTTGTTGTGTGTTACTATTATTATTTATCATTCTGTACTATATATAAATAAACTAACATCGCGCGTAAGTTGAAATCAAAAACCAAATACACTAATAGTCAAAAAGGTGTTTTGTGATATGAGCCACCATATTATCGATGCTATCGATGTAGCATCAGAATGAACATACCAGAGATATCTTTTAAAAGACGGTCGTAATCTTCCAGTCCCGCGCTACGCCGCGTCCAATCACGACAAGGACCACAGAGGCACCGTACACGACTGATGTGAACGTTATGAGACCCCAGTAATGACCATTGTTAGCCTGAAGAATAGTACCTCCAATAGGGACGCCAATCAGAGGCCTATTATTTTACATGTGTTAGCAACAATTTCTTTCCAACGTCACGGGGAAAAGAAGATGAAAGCCCAGAAGTGAACTTACCCAATACTAACCACCGTATATAAAGTGGCATAGTAGCGCCCGTATTCTTCCGTTCGACACAACTGGCCTACGCAAACAGGCACAAGACTAATGTTGCTGCCGCTAGCTATGCCGAAAATGACTGCAAATACAACCAAGAGAGCCACGCTATCCCCAGCCGGCAACCAAAGCGCCACACACGAAACCATGCATGCAAATATGCAAAAGGCAAGGGTGTTAAATCTTCCTAACGCATCGGCCACAAATCCAGCTAGCGCGCGTCCGAAAAATGACCCAGCGTTAAGGATAGCTACCAGCTTGTACGAAAGTCCCGTTCCAAGGCCCATGTCAACAGCATAGCTGCTGATGTATGTGATGGGCACAAACAGCGATAGCTCCATCAACATAGAGGAGAGTGTTAGAAGCGTGAATGGAGCTTGCTTGAAAATGCGAGTATCCGGCCATACATTGGAGCCAGGCAGCGGGGGGAGACGTGACCGTACCAACAGGCTGGCTGTGAACGAAAGGCTGAAGATAATGAATCCGAGCACGCGCAGAGACCACTGGAACCCAACTTTGGGGATTAATTGCTGTAGCATTAGGGGAAAGATTATGCCGCCAACAGACCCGCCCGTCGCTGCAATGCCAGTAGCCAAGCCACGACGACGGAGGAACCAGTGACCAGGAGCAGCAAAAGAAGGAGTAAAAACTAGAGAAGTCCCTATGCCCGTAAGAATGCTCAGGGACATGACAAACTGCCAATATTCTGCAAAACTAAGTGTCAGTGATATGAATTCTCAATCTTTTAGTCGATTTCCCTTACCAGTTGCCAAGCTAGTCATCATGACACCCAGTGTCAGCAAAATACAGCCAGCAGTCATCATCCAACGAGGGCCGTACAAATCAAATGCTGGACCTCCAAGGACACCTCCTGCCATAGAGATAAAGAGGTATATACTGAAGATCCAGCCAATAGTTCCATCGCTGTACTGCTCAAGAATGTTGTTGGCAATATACGAGTGTACGACACCAATAGTATTCATGAGCCCAAAGCATGATGTAGCGCCACAGAATGAGCCAAAGATGACAAGCCATGCCTTGAAGCCACCTTCAGGATAATTACTTGGATCTGTGCGTTGGCGGGTGAGCTCTTCAAGAGCCTCCTGCTGGGAACATTTTGGCTCTTGAGGGGTTTCTGTAGCGATAGGCAGAGCCTTTTCAGAGTAAGGCTCAAAGTACGGGACCTTGTTGCCAGGTTGGTTGATAGGGTCGGAATCACAGCTGCTCATAGCAAGACTCAGTAGGTTATAGTTTGTGAGTGAGTGAGTGGTAAGTACAAAGGGTGCAAAGCTTCAAGAGTCTCAACGGGGAGTACTGAAGAGAGAGATATTAGAAGCGGATAGGAATAGAGACAAGTACAAAGATATGGTATGTCTTCTGATCAAACAAAAGAACCAGAATGTGGCTCTCATCATCTTTTAAAGTTTTCCTAGCTTTGGCTTGGTTCTTGTTCTCCGTGCAAGCTCCACCCACCTCCTTGTTCTAGATAGGCCGGCATCGCCAAAGCAAAAAAGAAAAAAGCACTCCCCAAAAAAGTTCCCACCCACACTACTTGGATGGTAAGAAAAAAATTAGAGCCGATAAAAAGAACAGGCGTACGGCTCTAGAACGGCCCAAGCTGCAATGGTCGAGGCTCAGGCAAGGCACGGCAAAAGGAGTGAGTCTAGTCCATTCAAATCCTTGAAAAGAGGAGACAGAAAAAAAAAGAAAAAGCTGTCAACCAAGTCCGTTCATCCTTTGGTAGGCTTTAGGTAATTTCGTGACTCAAAACGCGTTGTAGGAAGGCTTGTTGATCAAGTTCCATCCATACACGCCCGTCATCCATTAGGAAAGACAAATCAAGGACAAGGGGTCACGATAGTTGGAGAGCCAACGCCCCTTTGGGATACATACCCATAGTGACCATCAGCATTGCTGCAGAGAAACGTATTACTTTGTCGCGGAATACCAGTTTAAAGCGTACTCTCCCGTGAGTCTATGGGTTAGTTCCCGCGGCAGGATAATGAGTATTTGTGTGTAATGGATTATGCTTTTTCTCTATTTGCTTTTTTGTAGGTGGCACACACACATACCGAGTTTGTTACCTTATACAAACCTGTAATTCAGGCTATTATGGTTGTCTGACTTAAGAGATGACGAAGCTTTGTTCAGATGCGCAACAGGAGCGGGACCTCATGGGAGTTGGCGTCGAAGCATTTCTGAGCCACAATCCATGAGCTCAGGTATATTGAAGATTTCCAAGAAGAAGAAATTCAAGGAAAACTCGAGAAGAGCGAAGAAATATGGGCTGTTGGGCCAATGTCTAAAGGGTCCGCTTTTCAATGCCGTCTTCCAATTGGACAAAGCGCCTAGTCCACACCCCAAAAGGGTAGCCACGACTTGTCCCGCCTTACATGTTGTGCACATTGAACGGCCCATCCTCACTTCGACTTACAACGGCAACTGCCTTTTCTGTTGTCAGAATCTCATGGAATGGTGCGAATGATGCCATAATTGGCGTATGATAGATTTTCTTTTTGTGTACCTTGTGTGCTTGGTCTAGGGCTTTGCCTCTTCGTGTTTTTTGTTGCTCTTTCCTTTTTCTTTTTTCCTTTTTTTTTTCTCTTTTGGCACACCCCTCCTTTCTCCCTGCTACATCCAAGTGTCAACCTCCTGCCTTTTACGGTGCCGCCATTCTCCAACTTCAGGCATTGTCCAACCCGACATCGGCTTGCTTTGATTCATGGAGACTCGATGACAAACTATCACGATGGATGTTTTGTTATCAGCTTGGCCCACCCCTAGAAATACGACGACTGGATTGTCAAAGGGGTGAGGGTGGCTTTGAGCGAGGTGCAGTGTGGGGTAGAACCGCTAGAGGGCCAGTTCAAGTCTGTGCTGGATTTATACAAGCCTATATCTTCTCAAAGGACCACATCCAATTCTCTCCCGCCATGTTCTGTTTCAGACACGGCTACATCAAGCGGTAAGCAAACTTCTATCTATCGTTTGCATTCTAGACCGGGCTGTTGATCTTCACACGTGAGCCGCAAGATCCTTAACAACCGGCCCGGTTTGTCAACCCACTAGAAACACAAAAGATAACGGCTAGTGGATTAGACAGACACATGCAAGTGCAAACTTAGAGGGGTGAAATAAATAAAAAAAAATAGAAACACGGATCCACACCACCGTTCTTGGTGATGATATTTCGTTGCCATATAGGCTTGGCGTCGTGAAGACATGAGGGACAGGCAAGTTCACAATATGCGTCACATGACCTTGGGTTGATAGCGTTCTTGGTTGTTGCATTGCTACGTAGCACACGGATAGACGGATAGACACGGCTGAACGTGTTGGCGCAACGCAAACATGTCTATAGTAGCACAAGAGTCAAAGGATATAAACAGTTGACATTCGTTATTACACCTTCAAAATTAGAGAGGTAAGGTAAAAAAGAAATATCGTAACAACATCAAAAATGTAACTCGACAACGACAGGATTCGAACCTGTGAGGGCGAACCCATATGATTTCTAGTCATACCCTTTAACCACTCAGGCACGTTGCCAGATGTGCCGATATAATCCGCTCTTATTGTAATATATATCCCTGGGTAGAGCCTTTTTTTTTTCCGGGACTCAAACGATGAGGCAGCGACTATACATATGGAAGGGACAATCCCGCAGTACTTCCCCCGTGCCGAAAGCCGGCGGTCCTTTAAACTAGATCACACGCGGTCGTCCCAGACCAAATAGATCAGATACCCAGCCCCGGAACCCCGCAGGTACGCTACCCTGGACAGAGAGAGCCCTTCTCGCCTAAGCGCCGGACCCTAAAAAGTCATAGGAGTGGTTCAAAATCTAAGCAAGCCTGCAACTGTTGACCGCCCAGGAAAACGCTGGAAGATGACATTAGCCAGCAGTTCTTGTCCGAAATACGTCGTCGTATTGCTACGACATAACAGTGGGTAGATGTTGGATATATTCAAAATCGGGTTATACAAGTCCATATGTGGACAATCTAGAAGTAGCAAAGCATCAGCAAGCAAATGGTTGTAGTTAGGGAACTTTCTCAAGTGGCTAGATGTTGTGGCTCAGGTGAACGATCAAGTTAAATCAAGCAAGCGGTTGAGGAAACCAGGCACTTCTCAGCTCAAAAATTGGTGAGATCCGGTGCATTATTGCAAGGTGGGAAGGCAGACCGGAAGGCTCGGCACTAGACAAATCGACCAGCAGGGTCTACTAGACTCTAGAGCTTTACAAAGTCCCGTAAAGCGAGACACTAGACCATCTGGTCAAAGCGGACTGCAGGAGGCTGGTTTCCGAGGGGACGATATCTCTGGTAGTGACGAGACGTTTGAAGAAACGATGTATTAACGGCCAATATCAAAAACTGGATGAGAGACAACTGCCCAAAGACTGATCGTTTTGGAGTGACGCTGGGACTCCCGAAGGCATTACTGTTGACTGGGAGAGATAACTACACTGGGGCTACATCGCCAGAGTTTCGGCAGCGCGCTCTAGACACGGCGACCTCGAACAATACCACTCCCAGTTTAACCATCAAAGCACCTAGACAAGGTACCAAGTGCCGAGTCGCGACAGCCGGAAGGACTTTAATGACGTATAGTAATGGATGGGCAGCACTGCCAAGCAGGCAGGGAGGTTTGCGAAGAAACCCCCTTAGAGGAGCGAGGTCTTGCAAGTACCTAGCAGAGAAACCGGACACGAAATGGAGGGCGTGTTGAGTCGAGTATATACAGATAACAGGAGACGGGCTAGTAGGGAGAGATGCAGGGCGCTTAGTTTTGTGTGAAAGTTGCGTAGGGATATGATCCGTTCTATTCTTTTCAAGTCTCTCTTCCCTGCTTCTTGCTTCATCTTTTTTCTTTGCTTTCTTTTGTTCTGCGACGACTACAGGATTAGGTCGAGTAGCACGCTTACTCAAAAGAATATGCGCTTCTCTCGTCCAAACTCTACAGTGAGCCTTACAGAGTGACCCTTCTAACCGGTAGCCGATACGGCATCGTCCGTGAAGCCAGAGGTTTAGAATGTTTATGAAAGTCTATTCTCCTGACGGCCAGGGATTAATCAGAGCTACAGTAGCCGCTTTGTCGAGCAAAGGACAAAACCAGTGTACTCTCTAGAGCCAATGTCCTACCCTAGGCTGACAACTACTGGCCTCTCGTCCACGCGGGACGCCACAAGCCAAAACGCTAGGCAGCTGATCCTAAATCCTCACTCAGCAGGGAAGCCCGGCAGTAAGGACTACTAAAGAGTCACAGAAGCTCCTTGAAGTTGACGCTCATCTAGCAGTAGCGTTGGAAACCCAATAAATAGGCATTAAATCATACAGGAGGTCCCTCCTAGCCGTAGTGCTAAACTCCGAAATAGCAACGGAAAGAAACCTATACGTACCCCTCAAAACCATAGGCTGCCTAGGGGCTGCATTGGGAGATGAGATTTTGAAGAGCGTGTTGTATTCAAGCTTGACAGACAACATGCCGGCTTCCCCTCTCCGTCCCATCAAGTACTATTCAAATCACAGGTCCGAGTGCGAAACTCAGACTTATACTAACAAGCTGATATTCTTCGTGTCTTTCACCAACAACGAAGACTTCCAGTAGGTGCATGATAGCAATGGCTGACACAACTCGCCACCAAGGAATGCGAGAAGGCCAATATCAGATGTCATAATTTGCATCAGACGACCAGTTTCCTTGGCCTCTGCCAAAAAAGGATACAAGCAAACAATACACGATGGCTCTGAAAGGCAAACACCTTGGCCAGTGATATGCGAGCCCCAAAGTTAACCGCTCTATACGAGAAACGGACTCAAGTGCAGTTCAGTTTCCCTTTGATGGTTACGTCATTGTAGAATGCAGAACGTATAAGAGAAGACAGATGACGCTACGAGTAACAGCTTCACAGAAGCTGCACGACACTTTGCAACATACGTACTACTCTATGGGTCATTGGCCATCACATGAATATACGGTGTGGATGCATGGACAGTGGCAAGAGACTGTCCGGACTTATAGGTGTGCCATATAACACGGGGGTGAAGCCAAGAATTCTTTTATCCTAAGGTATCGATGACCAAGTGACACCTTATGTCTCCCAGCAAAGACTAGAGAACTGAGGCTCTCCTCTTGGAACTTCATAGGCAAATCTACAGTCCGATCAGCCCGAAGTTGTATGACCTTTGCAAACACGCGCAATAGGTGAGGCCATGTCAAGTTGAGAAAATATTCCAAACAAAAGCTGCATTCAAGGTTCAAAGCAACAGGAGGGAGGGGAGGGGAGGGAGGGGGAAGGCGTTGCCGGACATTCGCTACGCCTCATCTCTACATCGATGGACGTATATATTGTGCACGCTATAGTTCCTTTCCCCAGCATAAGTCTGAGCATCAGTTACATCCCGCATCTTTTCTTAGGGAGTCGGTCCTTGGAAATATACTGAGCATTGAAGAAGACGTTTGACCACCCGAACATCCAACGTCGAGGACAATACATGATGACGCTCATGACAACCAACTACTTGCACTCATCATACGCAAAACATGGCATCTCAAACTACCCACTCACTCATACATACTCTCCCTACAGCTAGAAAGACTTTCATGTTTGATGAACACCCGATAGAAGTGGCCTCGGACCCGGTGACGCGCTGACAAATACTGCTAGTATCGTATGTATCCAACTACAACCATTTATTGATAACTTCGACTCAGGCAGTGTTGGCTTAGACTGATATGGTTTCCACTGAGTGCTTGCTCCTCTTCCACGGAAGAGAGGAAGCAAACACCAACTAACATGTTTTTGCCTCCCAATTCGGCAGACCGACGAATAAAGCAGCATTATTGCCACTTTCGGAGTGATCAGCCAAGCAAGGAGGCAAATGCAGGGAGCCCGTATCAGGAGTTGAGGATAACAGCGATTAAGACATTAAGCTTTTGCCTTGGTCGGAGTTATGGTATGGGGTCGCTCTGAAACGATAGCCTGGTCCACGATCATCCCTGCTAGAGCCTTGCAGGAATGATGGACAAAGGGTCAATAGTCAATAGGGGAACGCCTTCTAGGTGGAGAGGTAGAAAAAGGAAGAATGGGAGAGAAAGCTAAAAGACCACTAAGATTGAAATGGAAGAAAGTGCTATTGAATTAAGACCGGAGCACACTAAAGCCAGGCCAGTCAGGAGAACAGCCAAGCTAGCTAGCTATCTTACTGTTTAGTAAGCATGTAGATACATACATACACGTACATACGTACATACATACATACATACATACTAGGTTGAAGGGACCATTCGGGATGACCATGAGAGTAGGAAGATGCTCTATAGCGAGCAGGAAATATGGTCTGTGCGGTTTTCCAATGCGTTAGGGGATATCCTCAGGGAGCAACTCTCCAAGGCTATAGACATAGACCAAGATCTCCTCAGGCATTCGTGGTCACATTCGCATATATGCTTTTGAGCCCTGGACACCTTTAGATTGCAACGCAGTGCATACAGTATTCGGCTGGATTTTGGCGTGCTTTTTGTGGCTAAGTAATTAGTAGCAGAGGTTATTGAGAAAGTGGCGGGGAAAAGGAGAGTAAGAAGAAGAGAAAAGAAGAGAAGAAAGAAACATAGAAATAATAACAGGGAAGGGAAAAGAAGATAGATGAGAAAGAAAAAGGCTCTGTTCAAAGATCCCAACAAGCCCTAACTCGGCACATGCCGCTGCAGCTTTGGCTTGGCTTGGCTTCTGGCTTCTAGCATACTGGATTAGATCCTTAGCCTCTGGTCTACAGAGCAGCCATGCCAGCAGCAACAATGGCGATGATAGCAGGCGCCATGTTGGCGGCGCCGCCAGCAGTAACTGTGCCGTTACCTGTGCCGGTAGCCGAAGCAGCATTGGTTCCGGTAGCAGTGCTGGTGCCCAAGATAGATGCAACGCCGGCAGTGGCACTGGTACCACTCAAGGCATCACGGCAAAACTTGTCGGCAGCGGACATAACATCGGCTAGATTAGTGGTTAGTAAAGGCAGAGTTACAAACAACAGCACAACGGGATACCAAGGTTGTTGGCGTAGGTAGGGTACCAGAGCCTGGGGACTCTAGACGGGGGCGGGGGGGAAGATATATGGATGGAGAAAGAAGACAGTTCGTATCCGGCACGGCGAGAGCGAGAGACTGCACACAGGGAAAGGAAAGGGGACAATATAATTTGCCCAACTAGACAAGACTTACTGAAGGCGACACTAGAGCCGCAGTCTTTGACCATGCATGAGCTCGCGTTCAACGCAAGGTCCTCGTCAATGGCGTTGGTGCACATGCACACAGAGTCGGAGAGAGCGCATGACGAGGAATTAGACACGGCTTGACTCAGGCAGTTGAGTGAGCAGGAGGGAAAGTAGTCGGTCACATCAAGGTTGGCAGCAGTGGCAATGGCTGCCAAGGGGAGGAGGGCCAGTGTAAACTTCATTTTGATGTAGATGGGGCGGATTGAAGCCAGAAAAGGCGGCGGTTGCTGCTGCTGGTGCACTAAACGTATTAAGAAAGCAGTGAATGGGAGTTTCAGTGGAAAGTCAACAGCAGTCAAACTGGACGTCTAGTCAAGTTGCGGGAGAGGGAGGAGAGGGGGAGGCGTTGTTTAAAGGAGAGAATGTGAAAACAAAAAAAAAACAAGAGACGTTGTGGCGTGGTAACAACAGAACAGACAAAAAGAAAAACGGAAAATGACTTCAAAGAAGAAAAGGAAGAGAAGAGGGAACTGATTTGCCTGTGGAAAAGAGAGCATCCCCGCTACATAAGTACAGGACGAGGATGAGGTCTAGAAGCCAGAGTCCAGACCATACATTATGATATTTCGCACGGTAGCTCCTCCCCTTCCTCTTGCACCTGGACTCTCGCTCCTCCTTCCCATACATTCCATTGTTTATAGCCGGACCAGGCTCCCAATTAGTAACAATCAGTCAAAAGATTTAGCTGGCGAGAGAGAGCTAAAGTCCTTGGGGGGCGTGTACCAATTGATCTATCGCAGTTGGCTTGGGCTAGGTCGGTCAGGTTGGATAGACCTTGTTTCTGCTTGCTTCTAGCTTCTCCATATCAACGACAAGTCGGACCTCTAGAACTTCCGTCCTCATATCCCTATCATCCCTATTCAAAACTTCAGACGTCGGCTGATGCAGAAGAGAGCAGGGCCGAAATCTCTACAGGAATCGAAGAACAGTAGTCCCAAACAGAGGTTGCCAGACATGCAACAGTAATTACCCGTGAAGTCTCTGTGCTTGGGGCTTTGACGCTTTTTTTTGCTGCTGGCGCTCTGCGCATTGTCTAATTTCTTAGCAGCGGAACACCACCACGCCTAGGTTTTTGGAGCCCAGGTCTTGGGGAAGAGGAGGTGCGTGCGAGCACAAGGCAAACATTCCCCCTAGCTCTTGTCGGCAGTCTTCTTTTCCTTAGCCCGACTTGTAGGATAAAGAGAGACAGGGCAGACTCCGCGCTCTCAAGTCCTCGCCTCTAGGTCTTCAGCTGTGTTATTTGGGCGCACAGGCCAAGAATACTGCAAAACAGGCCTGCTTCTGTCCGCAGTCACGATGGCCGTGATGTTGTAGATGAAGATGTGAGTGCTGTCGATTTAGGGTTTAGGGTTGTATGCGCGCTGCGTAATGTGGGCCTCATAAGGGTTGTATTGACGGTGACACGGGAGCAAGAAGAGCACACTGGACGAGTCCAAAGGAAGCTTTGAAATGCAAGGCACAGCTTAGCACAAGCAAATTAGGCCGAATTTCAGGATCCAGTTGCTCTAGCAGTGCTTGCATGCGGTCTACCGGTTTGTCAAAGCCCAGGCAGGACAGTATATTTCCGGCCGAGGTCAGACGGTATCAAATCGCCAACCACGCTGGTGGCCAGACGTCAAGGCGGCATTTGACGAGATACAAACCTGAGGTTAAGCAGCTCCTATCGCGTCAGTTTTTGCCTTGTGTGCTCGTCCAAGATGGCAGGAGTCTGGCTTGGCTGATGAAACCGAAGCCGCGCAACAAGGAGCCCAGCAGCCTCCATGCTATGCTGTCTTGATGCAAGAACACACGGCCAGCTAAGCGCGAAAAGGAAAGCTTGGGCCAACAATCGCAGTTTTGCCTGTTTTTTCTAGCATTATTTGGTTGTTAATTCGATGCCAAGACAGTAGCACCTGTTCTCGGAGCTGTTTCGCCCTTCATTCAATCTTGTCGCACATTATCGTCTGCAAAATTCTCCGTGGTTCCGTGTGGCCATGATAATTACAAGGAGCCTCTTCTTTCCCAAGAGGAGGAGGCATTTAGGGTCATCTGAACCCTAAGCTTGTCTGGCTCTGGCTCACCGCCACACCAATCATGTCTTCACATGCAACATTGGGTACTTGCCAAAGCATCTTGTCCACCAGTCCTTCCCTTTCCTCTCGCTCTTGCCCTCTCCAGCGTTGCCATTTTTGCGGGCCTGCTTTAACACGTGCCACCGCCCTGCTAATAAGGCTAACAAGCTTGGCCTTGGCTTGGTGGCTTGGCTTCATTACTACTGCTGGGCTCTACCGCAGACTTTGTTGCCCAGGCTGGCCAGTCGGGCTGGCTGGCTGAGTCCGCATGCATGTACTACCGCATTCGCTTCATTCGCGGTAATCTAATAATACGTGGCTCTAGTAGCCTCCAATTTGATTCTCTCCGGCATTCGGTATAAATCGGGTGCTTTTCATTGCGTCTACCAAAGTCTTATCTTGCGCAACAGCATCTTGGTTAATTACGCCCAATTCATACTTGAAAGTCTATTTGACATGGTCTGTCATTATGCTCGCTAGCAGTTAGCATCTGGAGACATAGAATCAGACGTAAGACTAGCTATGATGGTATGATGGCCCCATACCATCTGCTAGAGACATGTACATGTCGAGGCCGGGCCTCATGATCCAAGAAATGCCCTCCCTTTCCAGGCATGGCTGATGTGTCGTCCTCTATTAGACTTTGTCTGGTAGCACATTGTCAATTTGCTCACTGTCAGAAGCACAACCTCGGTTTCAACGAAGTCTCCGCAGCCCCCAAGTCTACTTTTCTGCCGCTACATTTCTCTGACTCTGACCATGGCACATCATTCAGCCAGCTTACAAGTAGGGAGACACTCTTGCTACCTACCGGTGATGTAGGGCAAGACGAGCAAGACCAGCAAGACCAACACAAATAAACGGATAGTGTCTCTCGACAAGCCAGCCAGCCATCAGTTGCCCAACTCTAAAAAGCGATATCACGTCACTCTTTCCCTCGTCGGTGGTTTGCCTTGTCTCGGCCTGGGCCTGAACCAGCTTTTGCCTTGTTCCTCACAGGTTAATAACATGCAAATCTTGCCTGTTTGTGCTCCTGTGCTCCTGTCAAGTTTTTTCTTTTCTCCTAGACACTTTTGAGACACCGCTGTATGATCAGAAAGGCCACCCACCCCCCCCCCCCCACCCCTCTCTCTCCTAATCCCCTCTAAGCCATTACATCCTTCAATGGGCTCCGTACCTTCATGAGCTTTTTAGTCGTCGTCGGCGATATGATGAGGTCCTCCGGAGATGGCCAGTGCTCTGTATCAATAAGGTCCGGCTTTGTGGCTGATAGAGCGAACACCAAGGATATCAATAGGAGGAATGGATACAAATAAGAAATAGCCAAGAGCGAAGAGCGAAGAAAAGAAACACGAAAAATAACAAAAGAAAACAAACAGGATAACGCCCATTTCGCCGCCTTGCTTCACATACTTAGCCGCTAGACGCTGCGTAACCTTGGTTTCGGTCAAACGCAGATAGTATACTATACTTGTATACAACGGCATGTGCCACCCACCATATAACTGACATGAGAAGGTCTCGGAGTTAAGCAATCTGCCACTCCAACGCTAGTCGACATCAGCCATTAGTGGCAAAGTAAAATAAACTAACGAAAAGGGAGTGAGTCTGAGGCACTCTCGCGCCGGTACGCCACTGGCGTGACTGACATTTGGCTGAGCACCACCAGCAGCTTCGTCAATATTATTGAGGCTTTTCGCTCTGCTAAAAAGTACCAACATAAAACGACTGCCCAGCGCTTCCGAAAAGGCCAATGTCTCTCTCTTGCTCTCTGTTTGCTGAACGCGTCACCCCCTTTCTTTTGCCCAAATCCGCATCTGAGGGAGTGGCTCAGCCCAATGTATAAGTCGGTGATGCGCTTTAGCACTGTGAGGCCTAAAGAATAGAGGTATGCTCTAATCTAACCACGAATGTAGCAATGGGCAGTGCAACGACAGATTTAATATCGTGGCCGCTATAGACAAAAAGCTATGGAAGCGCCAGGCAGTCTAGCTAATAGCAACAAAGATCCAGAGGTTAGTGCGGCTGAGATAATAGCAACGTACAACACAATGGGTAGCAGGATCAGGACAGTTAGGTCGGTGCATACAGAGTTTTGTGGTCTGATAGGTTTGTGTGTATGTCGTTGGATAGGGTTAGGGTTCACAGCACACATATGCTTACGCGTATATGTACATACCGCATCGTCACATATGCATGAAAGGGCTTCTTTATTAGGATGATGCTTAGATACAGATAAGTCACAGGACCATACAATGGCTGGAAAAATAAAAAATAAAAAATAAAAAATAAAAGCCACCTGAGAAGTTTTAGCTTCTGCAGCAGCTTTCAACCTTAACCAACAGCTAGCTATGCATCGAATTATCACCTCAACCAAGATCGAAGACACCTTTCTCCCAGGAAGTCATCCTTAGTGAGCCTACTTGGTCCGTTCATGTCCTACTACTATTAAGCAAGCCGCCCGGTATTGGCTAGCCTGACGGGTTTGCCGCTGGAGCAATAAGCTCCAAGCCTTCTTACCCCCCTATCCGAGAAAATCAATAGAAGAGAGAAGAAGGCGAGGAGGGGGAGAAAAAGGGGAGGGGGGGGCGCGGGCATTGATCATTTGATATTGAGGCTTATTTCTTTTTCTCCTCGAGAACGAACGATAACACGATGCGACATTAGCACGTTAAAGGACGAAAAGGCGAACACTGTGACCCCCCCCTCCCCCCAAATTCCGCAGACGACCTCACAGTTATTTGTTAGGCGGATACGAAGTGATTGACGGGGCCAAGACATTTGTGTTTGCTGTGCAGGCTACACGAACTGGGGGCACTGGAGGGCGAGAGGAAGATGAGGGGGGGGACTTTATACGTGCGTACACAGACACACGTACATGTGAAGTACGACGCCAACAAATGCACACATAAGAACAGGCAACATACATACGAAGACGGGCCGCAACATGAAAATCGTGGCTGTGGTCCAAGGTTGATTCCATTCCTGGGAAGGGGTGCTTTGTGCCGCCTGTGTAGATGTTGTGTGCTTTTCTGTGTAGAAGCCTGAACATTCGTCTGAAGTGCGGATTTTGGGATGACTTTTGCCTCTTTCTCTCAGGTTGATTACGGTGAAGCAAACTTGCAAGCCGAAAATCTGTCTGGCTATGATTCCAATGCTATCTGGATGCACTGATTCAGTCGGGGTTGCTTGTTGTTTTCTTGGCGTATCCCACTGCCATTGGCTTTCTTCTTTCCTCCTCGCTTACCCTGCTGCTCTCCTGCTCTCCTGCTCTCCTGCCCTCATATCCTCTGTTCTTCTTTTCTCGCTACATGCTTTTGTTATGATATTGATGTACCATAAACAGGGGTACCGAAGGTGCTGTTATTCCACGGGCTCAGCAAACGGCACGTGCATCGGTGGCCATTGTCACGGATTATGGCATGGCGGGTGAAAAATTGTGCAGCCAGTCCGCCCCTTTGCTTAGAAGAGCGGGGAGGGGAGGGTTCCTAGAGTCGCATGTATATATATGTACGCACACATATACAAAAAAGCCGCCCGTGTCGAACTATTAGCGAGGCTTGCATTCCAGCAAAAATGCATAGACAGTGTTTAAAAAGCCAAGTCGTTCTTCGGACGTGACCGTGGCCTGAATTACACGCAACCTACCCACAAGTCAGGAAACCTCTTCTTGCGTTCCCTGCTAATAACTGCTGTGGCACATGGACTATCAACAGGACGTGTGTCTTGGTGTCTTTGTGCTGCCAATCAGACTTACATCGTGCTGTTGGGAAATATATAATTGCGTTTGTGTAGGCAAGGGATATAGTAGCGGCATGCAGCAAACAAGCATTAATATTATACTCAAACGGCTCAGATTCAGGATATATGCTTGCATAACACAATGCATATATGGGAACGCTGTATTGTGCAGCACTTTTCTCCTCTTCCTATTCCCTGTTGCCTGCAAAGCTATACCGTTTGGATTTTATGTCTTCTTTGACATGTATTTCTTTGCTGATCTGTAACCTAAAAGATACCTTTTTTACAGTGCGTGCATAAATTGACCCGGGCTCTAAAAGGAAAGGATGCACAGATGGCAACAGCATAAAACAAGCGGTGCTCCTGCCTCTTTTCATATGCAGTTCTTGAAAAAGCAGGCAAGTACGGATAGGATAACGGACAGCAGCACGACAAGGGCAGGTGGGAAATCCGGTTATGAAAGAAACAACTTTGTTCTGGACCTTCCACTCCAGATTAATGCGGCTAGGATTTTTGGGCACTGGGCCGCCGCTTGTTTGTTAGGCCTGTGGCTTGTAAATACAGAGACAATATTGTCTCAGCAGCAAGGCAGCCTCCTGCCTCCTCCGCCTTGGGTTTCTCCCATGATTGGGCTAGCTCGCACCCCTCGTGTTTTTTTTTTTTTTTTTTTTTTTTTTTGCGAGATTGGGAATGCATCTTTGCTGTGTGTGTGTGTGTGTGTGTGCTGGCTTTCCTTTTTTTTTTTTCTTCCCAAATCTCCCCGCATGATTTGATGACGAAGCATAGAGAGCCCCTGGAGAATTGTGCAGTTTCTTTTTCTAATTTATTGCTTAATTTATTTTTCCAGCCTTCTTCTCTCTTGACAGACCTGCCGATTGAGCCAAACTTTCTCAACTATCCGTTTCAGGCACAAACTATATTGGTGGGGAAGATACTGGAGAGAGACTGAAGAGAGAAAAAGAGAGAGAGAGAGAGAAAGGGAGGAGAGAGAGATAGAGCCCAGAGCGAGAGGTTGGAAGACCCAGAGAAAGAACGGAAATTTCCAAAAATACTCACAGAGAAACGGACAGAAAAAGGAAGGAGTCATGGGGATGGGCTGGCAGACCCTAGTCCCTGCCTGCTCTGTGCCAACAAAGAAGGGATTTCTGTTGCAGTGCTTGCCTGCTTGATAACAAGGCTTCCATTTTGTTTTCAATACAGCAATTGCATCCAAGGTGCTTACCTCGTTCACGACATGGGGGACAAGTCATCTTCTTGGGGATGATATGCACTAAGAAGAACCCCCGTGCATCTCTTTAACGCCCAACATTTCTTCTTCCCCAACTATGTCGTTTGATCTAACGGGACCTTTGGGATTGTTTGTCTGTATGCTCTGTCTGTACTTTACGTACATACAGGGAAGGCCCTATTCTGATTGGGTTTTTGTGGTTGACTTCAATCCAAACCCCATGCACGTTTTGACTGTGTCCTGCCGGGAACAGGCTGGGAGAGAGAGGAGGGGCAGAGCAGTCGTTTTTCATATCTAGTATCTTCGTAACATGTACTGTTCGTAGTAAGTAAACAACAGGCAAAAAACGTAGGTGGCGGGTGGCGTTGTTTGGCGTTTTAGTCGATGGAAAGAAAATTCCGGGCTGGAGGAAGGAGGCAGTTTCTTTTTTATTTTTTTTTTCTTCGGTCTTTTTGCCTCACGGCAGCTTCCCCCCTTCTTGTTCTTGTTCGGAGTTCTTTCTTCTTCCATACCTTCCCTTTTTTTTTTTTTTTTTTTCTCCCTCACTTACGTTGCTTTGCCTAATGCATAAATCACAGTCCCTTCCACAATCAAATCAAGCTGACTCTGAAAAAAAGAAAAGCAAGGCATGACAGGACCAAAGAGGAAAGGGCAATGAATGATAAAAGCCAGAGATAAAACCATTGCTATTTTATTTACGTGTCTGCAGGGTCTTGATTATTCAAATTGATTTTATTTACTTTTTTCTTTTTTTTTTTTTCTCTTCTTTTAACAATTACTACGTACGTCCTTTTCTCCTTCTCCATATTTTATCGGACTCTCCTTCCTCTACAACGTCCATCTTCAGCTTCATCTTTTCTTTCCTCTCTTCCTCTATTCAAACTTCCACTTTTCCTGCTTCTTCTTTATCAACTTTTTCTTCACATATTAATACCTAGATTATACTTCAATCTCCATTTCACCGCTTCAGGTATTTTTTTCCTTCTTCTTTCTTTAAATCAAGTTTAAAACTTTCCACCCCCCCTCAAAGTCATTCGATTTCGTCCTGGGGCTGGCGACTCACATTCACCTGTTACTTCATCAGCTGGAATTCGCACAACGGGACGGCCGCCATCTTCAACCCAACGCTTCTTGACTTGTTTTAGCTCCTTTGCGCTGTTTTCTGGCTGGTCTCCCTTCTTAGACCTCAAATTTTGTCCCGTTAGTTAGGCACTAGAGCTTCCGGATCTTCAGGATGCCTTCGCGCCAAAGCCGCATTCCTCCCATCTGTGCCTACAACCGCCACCTTTGGGCTTAATTCTTCAGCCGCGATATATATATGGGTTTCTTTCCCTCACTGGCCGTCTCCCTCCCCCAATCTTCCATTACCATCCCTTTAACTAGGACTATAGTCGCGATTACTTCATATTCGCATATACATATACACTTACACAACCGCCAACCATGGCCATATGGCATTTCCGGAAAAAGTCGACCGATGGACGCAAACGGCCGCGAAGCGGGAATAGCCTTTCAGATGTCGAGGACTCGTCTCCATCTCCACCCCAAACCACCGACCCTGTGCTTTCACAAGACACCGGATCTTCGGGTACCCGCCCACAGCAACCTCGTACTCCCAAGCGCAGATCAACTCTCAAGAAGAAACGCCGCACGGAGTCACCATCACAACCTCGCCTACATGGCGACGCCAGTACTCGACATGCTCGTGCCTTTAGTTTCACCGAAGATCGATCTGAAAGCATCAGTCCACAAGTACCGCCAGAAGTTATAGTCCAAGACAACATTGTTTGGGAAATACCCACGCTCAGTCCCCACCGACCCGAGAAAACCAACAGATTATCGAAGAAGCACTACAGACGAGATGCTGCACGCGAGACTGAAATCCAGGCCATAAGCACTGTCTTGAACACCAGACCAAATTCTACGTGCTCTCGTCAAATCTCGCGAAAGACAAGCAGCAAGCACAAACACTCGAGTAGCTTGCAACATCGATACACTTTTGATGAAAGAGATGAAATGGAGTTCCCTTCAGCGGAATCCCTTCGGTCAAGTATGTCGAGCGATGGCTCTGATAGCGCCGCCTATTTGGTCACCGTTCTTGGATCTCTGGCTCCACGTCCGACGCTAAAGTGCACCTCTCGTCCCAATTGGTCGCCCAATGTCGATCGTACTTCTGCCTCGAGGGCACATAGGAGCATTGATCTGTCACCAACACCCTCCAACATTAAATCCCGAGCCCGCATAAATGGACTCGCTGATGCATTTGATTCGACCGATCTCCGCACTGTCATGGAGAGAGATCAGCGCCGGCGTGAACGTAAAAGAATACGGGACCAGGAACGCGCTGCCGAGCGCATTGCCCGCAAAAAGGCCGAGCAAGCTGCGCTGGCTGAACAGGCTGCTGCTTCTAAATCTACACCACCGAGGAACATGGAGCGTGGCGTCTTGGGCCGTGAGCTGATGGATCCCGTTGAAATACATGCTCGGCCATCAACGCCGCAAAGAATGGAAATTGATGAGCTTGTGTTGGAGGAAGAATCATTTCCCTTGAATAACTCGCGCCCTGCAACACCAGAGTCACTGGTCGGCGGCGATGGCGCGGATGCCGGCTCTGTTTTGTCAGTGGTTGAAACTCAGGACTACGGAATGGATAATGTGTCAGTTGAGGCTGATGTCGGAGTTGTGGTAAGCAGCCCAACATATCCATCTAGCGAACTGCTACCTGAGGGGCTGGCTTCCAACGAAACTGTCGATCAAACTGAAATCGACCGCAATCGTCTTCAGCCCGAGGTTTTTGTTGAGTCTGAGCCCCAGCCCATCCTGCAAACCAGACCTCATGCTAGCTCTGTTTCTTTCACACCTACTCTTTCGCCATCGGCCATTATTGCTAGTGATGTCGACCAAAGTTCAACTTCAACCAGACGTCGCTCGCTTCGCACAATGCTCAGGTGGGGCTCGCGGAAGCGTAAAAAGGCACAGCCTGTCTTTGTAAACACTTCTCGAGACGCAATATCCATTGAGACTGCTCGTTCGCGCGAGTTTGCCTCATCTTCAATCTATGACTCTTCTGATTATGAACTACCTATCCCTAATAACCCAACCCGCATTGTCCCCCGCCGCACACGATCGCGTTTCCGGGAGGACCTTCCCGAGCTTCCCATCTCACCGCCTGCTTCGCCTTTAAGACAAGAGCGTGATTTGTCAACTATCATGTCTGTTAGTGAGCGCATGAGTGTTTTGTACAGCTCAACCTCGAGTCCTACATCGACACGCCGTGGCCGGCATCGCTCGATCGATGCGCTAAACTGCAGTTCTCCAACGCCACTTGAACGTCAAGCCCAAAATGAGCTTGGCGACGAGCAGTTGCCCGATACACCGTCTCCGGAGCCCCGCTCTATTTCCATGGCATCAGTTGGTTCAGAGTCAGAGTGGCTGGCTGGGCGCCTCTCAAGTCGCAACTTGCCAATTTCAAGGTCTACTAGCCGGCGATATGCAGACTCACCAGAACTAGATTATGATGACGAAGCCACGAACAAGGTCAGCACTGAATTTCGGGTTGTGCGTGGATCTTCTTCGCAAGCACACCATACAGACGCGAATGTACAGGAGACCGTTGGTCAGGAGGGCGGCAGTCTTGCGGATGTCATGAGTGACAGCAAGGCTTGTCCCAACACTGACACAGTAGCCGAGGGTTCTATATCGGCTGATACTACAAAGAACCCCAGAGTGCTGCAGGCCAACGTGCGGCAACAGTCTTTGGATGCCGAGGACCACCAAGTCACTACGCGCTCTGGTAACATGTTCTGAACTGAATAACGGCCGATGTGTCTCAGTCTATGCAGTTATGTGACACAGCGTTGTACTGGCAGCTTCTCCTTGTATTTCCATTTGCCCTAACGAAACTTGCAACACAATATTGGTGTTATTTATGACTTGTTATATGAGTATGAATCCATCATTGTTTGACTAATAAACACAGCCTCTCATCCATTCTTGCCAGCCGTCCGCTCGTTACCACCAGTCCCAACTAGGGATAACTATTCAACGGCACACAACATGCCATCGCTATCGTGTCACCACTCGAATATTAAGCGCTCTTCGTCCATGACGATATATACATATGAGCTACCGACCTCTCATTCACTCATTACCATACTGCGACATTTACATTTCCTTTGTCATTCTGATACCTCCCAAAAACCAAGAAAAACAGTCGAAAACCTAGACAAAAACAACAAAATATACATATGGCGCAAGAATGGCTGATGAGGCTGGCTTACTACTCAAACTGTTTGTTGCGAGCTCAACCCACACTTGGTAAGTTTCGTGGAGGCTTTTGTTGATACACAAACTTTGACGCAAGGGTACGCCAAAGGTCTGGCCCTAGCTGTGTCTGTCTGTCTGTTTGTCTTACTCGCAATTCTTGGACATTATTGATCTACGCAATATTCTTTTGAATTTCCCGCTTTTTGTTTTCCTGCACCTACACAGCGATTTGTTTTTTTTTTCCGGATTATTTATCTCTCCTTCATATACCCCTACTTGCTGCTCTGTCACAATTACACATGGTCGTTTTTGGTTCTTGGTTTTTCTGTCTTTTATATCTACGTGTGAACTCTCCACGTGAATCGTTATTTGTTGAATTTGATTTTTCTTTATTGTTGGAGTTTGAGGGATATATGAATGGGAGGAGGAGATACGTGTTATTTAACGCCAGGTGCAGGTGAGATTATTGATATCTTGACAAGACAGCCCAGCCCGTCTTGTCTGTCTTTGTCATTGGGTGGTTGTTTTTTCAAACAAGAGTTTTATAGATGTTAGAATACAAATTATTGATGGCCCTTTTTTACTTGGCCCACAACATAATGTCTTGGCTTGCGCTTACTCTGGAGGTCTAGAGGCTGTTCTGGTGTGTGTGTGGGCGTCTTTGCCCTGGAGTTTTGCAATGTCTTGTCGATCATGTGCTGTGTAGGGCTGCTGCGTAAGGAGTGGTGCGTAAGTCTTGCATTCCGCTCGGGAGAAGAAGAGCCTTTGGAAGTTTGAGACAGGGAAATCTCATAGTCATTGGGAGAGGGGAGAAATATGAAACGAGGCCGGGTGAGCAGGCTTAGCACAGGGTGGCGAGCAGCACCGCACCAGAATCACCGCCTTTGACTCGTTGGCTGTGTTGTTTGTTTGCGAACTTGAAATACAGGGCATATCATGACTAACGCTTAGAGCTCAGCGCCTGAAATATAGTGAATAAAGCTTACATGATAGAGCCGGAGCATTTTGGCTGCAGCACAGCGCCCTTCGCGCCTCAGAGGCCATCGCCATGGTCGTACAGGATAATAAAGCGGGGCGGAGTAAACAAGCTTAGTCAGCAGCAGACACCCCTGGCTTGGCCTTTGGTCTTTGGCCTTTGGCCTTGGATTGAACTTCTTCGGCTTGTTCTCGTGTTGTTGTTCTGAACGATATTCAATCACGTCAGTTATCGCCTCTTTTTTCGCTTGTTATATTTCGGAGTTTTCTCTTCATCTCGGCCTCAGATCCGTAATTTAGCTTCTTTGTTTTGATTCGTTCTTCTGGCCTTTGCTGTGCGTTGGTCTAAGCGGTTACCTTCTGCCTTCTGCCTCCAGTCTCCCTTTGATAACCTGTCACTGGCGACACAATTTCTCGACGAGTCCTTGGTGACTCTAGCTTCACGACAAGACGACAGACACGACGACCTGCTTTTTCCTTCGTTTCCATTTTTGCCAGAGATACAATAGCAATAAGATTGACCTGCCCGTGTGCTGGGCTAATTATATCTTACGCCCATTATCCTTCGCATATCATGGCTGAGCATTGTTGAACAACACTTTGCTGCCTCGGACTTAAACGTCTCTACTATCAAGCGTTACTTGCTCTTATTTTCTTCTTGTCACCAAACTGTGGTAGATAGCGCCTTTCCGCTCTTCGAAAGCCTGCGATAATCTTTCGACGATACCATACGACACGACTCCTGTCCACTCCCTCCCCCTCCCCCTCCTCCCCCCAAAAAAACACACACAATACTCTGTCTGTAGCTCTAGCCATGGCTGCTCTCCACTTCATGGCCGGTCAGATGACTGACGTCCGCCGGAAGGCCGTCATGGACGCGCAAAAGATGCAGTCGACTATATTAAAAGAAATGACGGCGCAAGGCAAGGAAATCCCCCCATACGAGCTAATGGAGCTCATTGGAAAGGGAAGCTTTGGCCGTGTGTACAAGGCTACACATCGCGACACCAGAAAGCTTGTTGCAGTCAAAATCATCAGCATTGAAGAGGGCGATAGCATGAATCCCACCAATTCTGACACCTTTAGTGATATCCTTAAAGAGGTCAACACGCTCAAAATGCTGAACAGCAGCGGCGCCCGCAACATTAACATGGTGGTTGACTCGCTGTTAGTAGACCAGTCGATTTGGATGGTCACAGAGTATTGTGCTGGTGGCAGCGTGGCCACGTTGATGAGACCAACTGGTGGGCTTCCTGAAAAATGGATCATTCCCATTTTGCGTGAGGTTGCCGAGGCCATGTCGTGGGTGCATAAAGAAGGCATCATCCACAGAGACATCAAGTGTGCTAATGTGCTGGTCACAGACTCTGGCGGCGTGCAACTGTGCGACTTTGGAGTTGCTGGCATCATCAACACGCGCTTTGATAAGCGGTCGACTGTTACTGGGACGCTGCAATGGATGGCACCAGAGCTGTTTGAATCAGCTGCATATGGAACCGAGGTTGATATCTGGGCATTTGGCTCTATGGTTTACGAAGTTGCGTCTGGCCTGCCACCTAATGCGACAACACTGCAGAATATACCAAACATTGGCAAGTTCCTCAAGAACAATTGCCCTCGGCTTGAAGGCGACCAGTACTCGGACTTACTCAAGGACATGGTCGCCTATTGTCTTGTTGATGATCCTGCTATGAGACCACGTATAGAAGAAATTCAACAGCATCCGTATATTGTCGATACTGAGGACCGCTTTCCAACGGCATCACTTTCAAAACTGGTCAAGGCCTATCGTCTCTGGGAAACACAAGGCGGCAGCAGACGATCGCTCTTTGCTGTTGGCGGTGCTCAGGGTCAACTTGAAGACGCGCCGCCAATGCCTGCTATGGATGATTGGAACTTTAATACTATGAAGGAAGCCCCACACACCGATGATCCTGATGCGTCAGCAGTTTATGATGCCTACGGACCTGGCGTTGACTTCCCGGGTCAGGCTCCCCCACCGCAGAAAAATGGGCCACGTCGTCGCCGTAGACCACCAAACTTGAAGGGGCCAACGGCACCACTAGAGAAGGTGTTTGACCCAAATACACTGACAAACTACCGCGACAATGCCCGCGCGTGGTACGGCCGTGGAGAAAGCCCACCGCTGACCTCGGATTTGCCCCTTCGTGACCACTCGCAGGGGCAAACTGTTCGCGAGTCGCTCATTAATCTAGACCTCTCCTATGATGGCACGGGGACGGATGCACATGGATCTGATACCATCCGTGCAAGTCAGAAACCGCAACCGCACGATAACCGTAGAACCCAGGACTGGACTTTCCCGGTCATGGCTGGCGGCGGGTCTGGCCAGCCTGACAACCATGAAGATGCAATGCCGTCCCTGCCACCGGCATTTGACCCCCCAACCGAGATTTACAGTAGGCCAAGTGCAAATTCGTCGGCCGTGTCTTTGCAAAGCTTGTCGGTCTCGCGACAGCCACTCAATAGAGCATCGGTAGCGAGTCTGATTGACTTGGACGAGGGCTTCGTTGAGGATAACTATTCGCGCCCTTCAACGTCTCAGTCAGATGCAGCCTTTGCAAGCGACACAGAAGAGCGGTTCGGGCTGGAGAAGCATACATCGCGGCGGTTTGAAGTACCACATACGACCAGAGAGCCGTCTCTCTACGTCTCATCAACATCTCAGCCACGAGAGCCGTCGCTATATGTCAGCGACGCCAACACTACATCAGCACTGGCTAATGCGACTAACGGCACAAGCAAGAGCGGGTATTCAGATGCTGGGAACCAGGCGGACAATGAGAACGACGACGGTACGATTGAGATTCCTGACTTGAATGATGGTTATCGCGAGCCATCGATATATGTAACCAGCAGTACGCGTACGGATCGCGAGCCCTCGCTGTACATTGACCTGGATGAGGCAAGTTATGAGCGTCCGGAATCTCAGATGACCGACTACACACAGTATCAGCAACCAAAAAGCCATACAAACGCAAACTCAAATGCTTCGGCGGGCAGCCAGGATGCAAACGGTGTAGATCGCGAATCGGGAATATTCATACCCTCGTTCAGTGACGCCAAGAGACAGGCGTCAATGATTATCCCCGATGAGTCGCGAACAGACCGTTTGCCCTCACTGCTGATACCGGAGGATATGGGCCATCACAGCAACAACAATAGCAACAGTAATGCACTGGCAGCAGCAAACCACGGCAACGGCAGTAACACTGAATATACTACAGGAGGGTACAACGGCATGTATGAAGATCTCGGCCGGGATACCGACAGAGAGCTAGATGAGAATGACTCGCCACCACTACACCGCCGTGAGCCAAATCGCAGCAATGGCAGTTCAGCGGCAGAACCGCCGGCCTTCTGGAGGCAGGACTCGATGTCATCCAGCGTCGCGTCGTACTCAGACTTTGCCGCATCGTTAGTGCCGTTTGAAATGTCGATGGCTCCCGATGCACCGGCAGGAAATGTCATGGAGGGCCGTTGCGATGCAGGCGATATGAAGATGGAGATGCAGCGGCTGATTTCAGCTATGCAGGATCACTTGGGCTACACAGGATCGATGCTAGAGAAGCTGCCTGTGAGAAAGGCAGAGTTGCGTAGGGGGAGAGAGGAGACGCTCCCATAGAGACTGAAAGAGAAGGAAGGAGAACAAACCAAACAGGATAGGGTTCATGAGAGACGATTTATGGGCAGAGTGTACGAATTTGTATGGAATATCTAGGAAGACAATGTATGTGTATGATACTGACGCTATGAGAGGATCGTGGCGAGAGCGTCATGTCATATAGAGGTTAGTAGGCTGGGCTTTCTACGAGGCAAACAGACAGGAAGGGGCCAATGCCAGCTACTCCAAGTTTGGTTTCATCCTATGGGCACAATTGCAAGTAGACAGCACCGGCTTTCATCGCATTGCCAGTGTAGTGTTGGCAATCGAGACGTGGATATCTATGGATTTGCATTTCATCGAAACTGGAGCTGAGTGGCCGGCCAAATGACCCCCAGAATCCCAAATTCTGGTATTCTATATCTGCCATCAGCCGGCCCGTAGTATACCAGTCTAGTCTATGTACGTCTTTCCGCTCACGGCATCTGCCACCACGGCCATCGTTCCCGACGGGCTCTTCATCATCATCTTCTTCTTTCCTTTGCTTCTCTCGTCACACCATGTCGTCTACCCCTCTCATATTCCTCCCTGCCTGGACACCCCGTGCCACTGTCGATCTCGCTACGTGTATTCTCGAAAATATTATCGACGGCGAGCCTCACTGGCCTGCGGTGAGTGGACGTATGACAGCTTTAGGCCATCGCTACTCACGTGCAGAGATCAAGTAAGTCTACCTTAGGCCCAGACTCACCTAGCACATCTGCCTCTAGTCCATACCAGGCCGGCCTGTTCTTGCTATTTCAATGATCTTGCTCACACCTGCATAGAGACCACTTTGCTAGCACCCGCAGTGTGCTTGTGAATGGCTACATCTGCGTCGACGACATCCTGCGCCAAGCGAAAGCTGCATGCCAGCAATCGAGTAGGACTAGCCACACTGCTTCGCCCAGCCTGTCCAATGTGTCCAGTCCCTCGGATTCGTCAGTAACTGATATAATCTGGCCGTCTATCGAGCGCGATGACTCAGAGGAGATGGAGCGAGCGGTCAGGCGTAAGCTAACCTCATCGGATTGCGACTCGGAGTCTGATGGGCATGGCAAGACCCGGTCTGTCTCGGGGTCTGAGTACGACGAAGATGGCACTAGTGACTGTCACCATGAGGATTGTGACGGTGACGATGCCAGCAACGACCACGACCATGGCGGCGACAAAGAGTCTTCATCTTCCTTGCCCCCGCCTAAATACCGCCCCGTACGCCCACGCTTCTGCCTTGCCTACCCACCATCCTCGCTGTCGCCGCCCCCCGGCTTATCTGCCGTACCATCACTTGTCTCGTCATCACAGACTCGCGACACCACTCATGACCGGTCATCTGTCGAAGTTGTTTACTGTCCACTACACGTGAGCCCCGTGCCTGTTGGCCCCGACGATGGCCGCACGGACGAGCAGCGTCGTGGGGTTCTGGCACGCATCATGAACCCGCAGCGTGTCAGAGACTCGTTTCTACAGGCAAGACTAGATGCACGGGCGTATTGGGCGCGCAGACACCTGGAGTTGGGGTACACGCCCGAGTCGTTTGATCAGACTTTGTGCATGTGGTGAAGGCCGTGGGTGTCGTGGTATGGGTTAGATTTCGTGAATCGTTCGTCCATCTGCGTAACTTGAAGGGCATTCGTGGCCACGAAATGAAGACAAGACAAGACAAGACAAGACTTGATCGGCTAGACTTCAGGATGAACTGTTAAAGGACTTTAGATAATCTTTAGCTGTGCTTTTCTATTTCAGCACTAAAGAAAAGAAGATAGTATTATAATCTCTACTTATTAAATAAATATAAAATACCCGAAAACGCATTGCCAAAAGACCGACGCCTACGCCTTACTTGACCAAAACCACCCCAATTCATCACTTCAACGCCAGCGCCAGTCTCCTCATATTTCTAAAACCGCTGGTTCTGCTGCTGGTATGGCTGGTATGACGCATAGTTGGACGTCGAGCCCATCTCCTGTACTTGGTCTGGCAGCGGGGGGTTTAGCGGGGGATACATGTTGGCGCCATCGGGGTACATTGATGATGCACGCATAGTGCTACCTGCGATGCGCTGCGGCATCTGGACGTCAGACATATTGCCGGCGCCGGATCTGTAGTCAAGCTCCTGTGGCGATATGAACGGGTTCTCCGGCGATGTGGTGGCTGAGGGATCGTCATAGCCGGCACTACCTGACATGTTCATACTGGGAACCATGGCGGGAGGCGGTGCGGACGGCGAGGCAGCGCGCGGTACGGGAGGGCTGGACTTGGGGATCACGGTAAAAGTCATTCCGGGCGGCAGCATGATGGGCTTGAAAGGCTCAAAGGTTCCGGGCAACGGGCCGGGTTTGGCAGTGGGTAGTGGCGAGCCATTACGCATGGAGGCGCCAGGAGAGCCACCACGCAGTCTAGACCGCTGCTTGTATGATCTGGAAAGAATCATGATGAAGCCGACAATGGCAGCAAGCCCGCCTAAAATAGGATATTATATTAGCAGAGGCCGGAGAGGAAGAAGCGGCGGATAGAATACAGGTAACTTACTGACTGTGCCAATACCAATGCCGGCATTGACTGTGCTATTGCCAACAGCAGGCGCCTCTGCAACGGGTGTTTCGGTGGCTGAAAGGCTTTCTTGTATGTTGGTTACGGTTGAAAAGGTAAGAGGAAGAATGCTGCTCTCAGGTGCAACGACATCTTCAGGAAGAGGCGTTATCATGGGCAGGCCCGGGAGAACAGCGTCAGCAGACCTAGTGGATGTTGTCGTAGTGGTTGGCAGGGGCGAGCGGCGAGAAGATGAAGACGAGGAAGAGCCGGAAGAAGAAGAAGAAGAAGAAGAAGAAGGGGCGGAAGTCGGATTTTGTGTCTGGGGCTCGGCTATGATCTTGGCTGGTGTAGTTGCCGCTGGTGGCTCCGACCGGACGGACGGGGTCGATCTAGTCGTAGTTGACAGCGTGCTTTGTGTCTCCAGTAAAACTGGGACTAGGCCACGATGTGACGAGGCGGAAGAAGCTGCAGGCCGGGGGTTTCTGCAGGTGGGGGAGTTGTTTTAGGCGGAGGCGTTGTTGCAGGCCGGCTTGTGGGGGCTGCTGAAGTAGTAGATGACTGAACAGATGGAGTAGAGGCTGGAGGAAGTGTGTTGGCAGGCGGAGGCGCACTGTTGCCGGCACCGCCTCCACCACTGCCAGGACCATCATTAGATTCAATGGCTTCTTCCGAATCAGACTCCGAGTCAGATGCCGATTCAGGTCCGGAGAGTTCGTCACGCTCGCGGATAGCGAAGCCTCGCTTCTGGCGCTTGCTAGCAGGGCCTCTGGTAGCAATACGAGATCTGCGACGAGGAGGAGCTCTATGGGTGGATAGTGTTAGCAGTAGATCGGGAAGTTCAGAGAGCAATGAAAAGGTCGACGAACCGTGGCAAGCTACCGTGAACCGGGCCGGGTTGCTCCATGATTGCAAGTGTGTATATAGCAGCTAAGAGGGACGGGGCGGACTGCTCGAGCTTGTAGCAACAGTGACCAGCACTTATGCATGAACAGACGATTCGATACGAACAAAGGCAAGTAGGCAGAAACTGAAAGAAACAGAAGGGAAGAAGGTAGAAGACAAGATAGATACAAGATGTGAGGACCAGCCTACTACATGGAGAAGCGAAGGGGAAGGAGGGGAAGGGCCGCACAAAAGAGGAGCAAGAGATGAGAAATAAGAAAGGAAAAACGAAGGGAAGAACAACCTTCTATGATTTTTGTTTATACGACCTGATATCTCTAGCTTCTTTCACACACATGCTCCTTTGTTTCGAAAGTGCAGATCGCCACCATCAAGTGGCACGCGAACAATGGCATGCTGAAAAGGGTGTCTTCCCTGGCTGGCCGCGGGGGGGGGGACGAGAGGAGGTCATATACGTTTCAGAGACTGGTCGCCGTTGTCTTGGCACAGAACTTGCGAGCTGTTCGTGGGTTGCAAGCAGCGGCTGGCGCTGTTTCTCAGGAGCATGCACAATAAAGCTTTATTTAGACGCTGGGCACGGAAATTCAGAGGGGAGCAAGCCAGGGGGGCTCGGAAGCCTTGATATTGCCGTGCCTTTGGGGCGAGCGGGCGGGTCCGATTCTGACTTTTCCAACTCCGGCCCGTCTCGTCTGCATCTGTCACGGCTCGTGACTCCTCTTGTGATGCTATGATGCGGCTCTGGCAAGGAAGGCTATTGTACAAGACAAGCTTCACTGATGTCTTCCCTAGCTTCTTGGCCTCTTGGCTCTGCCTGGGTTGTCGTCGTCAACTTGTCCAAGATAGGACAGGACAGGTGGATAGGTATAAAGCTACATACACGCAATATGCATGTATACCCGCTGTCTCATTACGAGCCCTTCCTTAGTTGCTTACGCCTCCCCCGACCTGTTCAGCGTTAATTCTCAGACTGGTCATGTTAGATCTTGTCCCTCTCTGAGACTGGGGTCTATTCTTATAGTCCAAGCACGCGGCAGCTTGTCTAGGGGCACACCTTAAGCCTCAGCGGGAGAGAAAAGAAGGGAAATATGCACGTCCTCTTTTTCCATGAGAAGAACATAGTCTTGGCAGCGCGGTCCTAGAAAATATCTCGTTTCCATGATCACCATCTAGCCAAACCTCTCCTCCCTCTTGCTTAGTCTCCTACACAGTAAGAAAACAGTCTTCAACCCCTTCATCCTTCCCCTCTCCCCCGGCTCTCCTTCAGAAGGCCACGCGTAACTTGTCGTGATTCTGTATGGGATCTTGTCCAAGAAGGGGTGGAGGGGGATTAGGGCAGGGGGAGGAGGAGACCGTCCTGGCAGGAAGGAAAGGATGGGATTAATAGCATAATAACAAACAAACAACTTGGCGCTGTTGGCGCCATAGGGCAAATTAGATTTGTGCAAGATAAACATAAAAATAAGAGCTTCTTGTTTCAACTTCAGGGTGTTGAAACATGTCCAAAGCCGAGGGAGGACTATGATCACCATAAAAAAAAAAATATATAAAAAAAAAGAATATAAAAATTAAAGCTCCCCAACTGGGAATCGAACCCAGGTCACCTGCGTGACAAGCAGGTATGATCACCACTACACTATTGAGGACTCGTAGTTGCCTGACAAACCCTTAGTTAGGGTAGACCATAAGCCCTCTGCCAGGTCACGTGACCGTTGGAATATAGCAAGCCGAGGAACTTCCCGAGAGTGAGACTGATGGCGAGATTTGTCAAAAGGCTTCTCGCAGAGGATAGATGATGAAAAAAATGGCTGGCAGGATTAGGAGCGTATCATGTAGAGCCATCACTAGATGTTATGTTCACTTTCCTTGCATTTTCAGTTTGGGTATCATTGATTTGTTTCCTCGTGTTTTAACTTTGGTTCTGCGACAACTGCTGAACGATGACAAACAACAAGCTTACTTGAAAAGTATCTGCATTTCTCTCGTCGTCGAAGCTACGTGGTCGGTTTCATAGAGGATCTGTCCTGTCCAGCAGCCAATTGAGCGTTGTTTGATCTCAGGAATTCCTGCAGACGATGGATGCACTCAAGCCCAGGTTCAAGATCGGTAACAGGTAAGTATAGCTACAGCTACAGCTACAGCTATCACTTGCATACGCTTATCGTGGAGCTACCTATACAATACCAGGTGCCGAAAACCTGATCATCTAGCTATAGCCTCGCAAACTCTTGGTAGGCGAGTACGCTAAGTTCTGGGTTGAGAAAGTGGCAGCAGAGATCCAGCCCCCGTCGCATTCGTATTCGGACGTCAACGATAATAACAAACTCGATCACGGCAACAGCTTCAGGAGAGTGGTCTATGAAGAAGGGTCTCAAAAAAGCACAGTCTCATTCCCAAGTTGGAGCCCAAACCTCATCATCTCTGCCCAAGATACTTGTCAGCATATGCAGTCATAAACCCAGCCAAGGCCCGAAAACGAAAACGATGACAGCATGTGCTGATGCCTGTTTATGACACAGATTATGGCGTGCAAGAAGGAAATGAGGGTCTAGGTTGGCACATGGCGGCTTCGGGGACACGTCTAGAACTGATAAATATATCACAACGATTCTCTTGTCCATGAGGCTAACCAGTTCTCACTCTTTACCTCACCTCACCTCACCTCGCCTCACTGCCATATCTACCATTTACCATGACCACCAGTACACCTTACTACCCCTTGGGTGTCGACATCGTAGGATACGTGCCCAACACACAGTCGACCGCCCAAATTCTGCTCAGCTTTTCAGCTTCAGTTGCTGCTGTACTATTCATAGCGCTTCTCACAGCCCGTCGCTTGAAACTATCGCGCCTCGAGACTCTCTCCGTTCTCTGGTTTCTAGTTAGCGGCTGCATTCACTTTTTTTTAGAGGGTAAGTCCAACATGCAATCGTATTCCATGTGTATTAGAAACTGACCCGCGATACTTCCAGGCTTCTACGTCCACAATTTCGCCGTCTTAGCCAGCTCAAGCCATCCTATAGCCCAAGCATGGAAAGAATACTCTCTTTCCGACTCGCGGTATCTAACCAACGACCCTTTCTTGATCGTTATGGAATCCATCACCGCATTCCTTTGGGGACCGATCTGCTTTACTCTAGTCGTCTTCATCATCATTGATCACCCACTGCGATTACCACTGCAAATTATCGTTTGCGTTGGCCAGATCTACGGCGATGTGCTATACTACGGCACTGTCTTCCTTATGGATATTCTGTACGATGTCCAGACCTGCCGCCCCGAGACGTACTATTTCTACGGGTACTTTATCTTCCTCAACGCCTTTTGGATTATCATACCAGGCTACTACTTGAAGCAGGCTGTATCTGAGACGAGAGACACAATTCATATGGTCCAAGCTGCTATGAGAAAACACATCGAGGAGAGACATGCTGCCAAGATGTAACAGAGGAGGCTGAGTGCCGTAGGCGTATGCAAGCAGACAGCACTGCATATCATCCTCAGTCTGTCATCTAGTCTTCAGACATGCAACTGATTGTGTACAACGTGATCTATACAGATGGCGATAACTCACATAATATGGAATCTTACTATATAGATGCTACACGTACTCAACACCTTATATGTATCTTTAGTTAGGTTGCACAAAAGAGGCCTAAGGTCTTATTGATAAGGCGAAACCCTAAGGCATATACGATTACTCCAAAATGACCCTAATGATACGTTCTCGCCAGTTTTGCCCTTCCCCCGAAGAAAGTTCCGAGGAGGAAAGACAACAATCTCGTATTCTCTTGTTTATGTTGCCCATCAGCTAACTCGACATTAAGGAATCAGCCAAGCAGACTTGCCATATTCTTTTCCACGGGCTTGTTTGGGTTTATGGCGTTGTCATACACACACACACACACACACACACACACACACAAGTCCAGCGGGGCATTGCACAAGGACATGCGATGCTCTCATGATCAAAATAAGAGTCAAAGTGGCAGAAGCTTTGTTTACAACTCGACCTTAAAGAGGGGCGTGAGAGTCAAAGCGGGGAGGCGAAGTAGAAGACCAAGATAAAAGGACGTCACAGGCGAATTTTGGAAGAAGATTCCGACTTTCTCTCGTCTTCTGTTTAGTCGGAAGAATGAGCAGCCGGTGGTGCCACGGTAATGCGAAAAAAATAAGGGAAAATAGGGGAATATGGCTTGGCTCTTACTTGCTTGTCTGCTGCCATAGCCGTAGCCATAGCCGGAGCCGTCCAGCCACATAATTTCATCGTCCCAGAAACTTAGCACATGCCATCATAGTCCTGACATTTGCATTCTTCTCTTTTTCTTAGCGGCTCTTTCACGTGGCCATACACCGAGAATCTGACCCCCTCCTTCGGCCAAATCACGGCGCAACTCGAAGTCCAGGGCCATAGGACGGGGGGAAGAGGAGATGGGGCTGCCACCAACAGTATCAGTAGCACAGAGCCCAAGGCTCCTTTGTTACCCCAAATTTCCTCACTTCCCCACACTTTTGACTCAAAGGGAAGGAAGACGGCTTTGAAGCTCTATTGGAGCGCGTAATCCTACAAGGTCACGTCACAGCGTCACCACTACCAAGACTAGTCTAGTCGCCAGCACAAAGAAGCAGGCTGGTAGTACTCTAAGGGAGAAGGAAGCAAGAAAAATGGAGCCCAAGTAAAAAGGAAAACTCAAAATAAAAGAAGATGAAAGGAAAGAAATGAATGAATGAATGAATGATGTTATGCGCGTGAGACAACGTCTTACTATGACTATTCTATGATTATTGCTTCATTATAAAGCAGAAAGCGCCTTAATAAGGCCGAAAGGCCCTGGCCTTATACAAGGAATTTAGTGGGGCGAAGGATTTAGCAGACTGGGGAGAAGGAAAGAAGGGCTCCACCCCCAGAAATCAATTTGAGCAACTACCAAGAGCTAGATATGCTTCATTCAAAACAGGAAAGTCCCAGCAATAGCTAAAATAGGACTACTGTCTGTATGTAGTTAAGCCGGAATAACAGACTCACTTGTTTGTTTTGGTTGTGGCTTGATTTGGCTTGGCACTCTCGGTGATTAGTAGTACATGAAATACAACGTATCTATAGTATATCTATCTATCTATCTATCTATCTAGCATCAGCTTGGCCTGGGCCATCTGTCTCGACATAAGTCGTGTCTCTTGCCTTCAAGCCACCTCAGCCAACAACAAGACGCGTCGTGAAGATAAAGTTTGAGTGCCTAACTGTATAATGGTGCGAATTCAGGCTCAATTTTCATCCAAGAAGAAACATCCGCCCAAGAAGTTCGGGGCTACTTAAAAAGATATGTTCTAAATCCCATCTTTGCTTGACAGCCTGAGCTGGTGGTCCTGCCCCTCCCTTCCCCCCCCTCCCCCCGTTTCCCGTTAGACTTCCCCGGATTTTCATACATGTCTATATCGATCTGGACTCGTAGAATAAAAAGAGGAACAAGAGCAGAGAAGGATGGGATTGCACGACCGAGGAATGCGGAGAAGCGGCAAAGGAAATCAATGAGGTAATCGAGGAGGCAGGGCCACCGGGGGACGGAAAGAAAGGGCCTTTTTTTATTTATTATTATTATTATTATTTTAGTCCAAGACTTGACAAGACATTTAGCGCAGTTTGCTGCGGTCTCGTGTTGCCCCTCCCCTAGTTCGAGTTGCAATAACAATGTTATCATACATGCGTGTGCATGTATATGTACACTGCATATGCTTGTAACCATGACATGTGTGCGCAAACATCAAGAATAGCAATACGTACAAAGACATGTAGAGAGACATGTACAGAGGCATGTTACATCCAGTGTAAGCCTTACCCTTTCTGCCCTCCGTAAATTCGTATCCTTGGGAGAAGAGGGGCGGAAGGGCCCCTTTTGTTAATATATTAGTTGCCCCGCCGCGTTGAAGAGGGCGACGAGACACGAGCGTGCAATATTGGGATTAAGAAGGAGCAGGCCGGCCAGAAAAGGAAAGCAAAGGAAGGGAAGGCAAGAGGGGAAGAGGGGAAGAGGGAAAGAGGGAAAGAAGTAAAGAGGCCAAGAGGCCAAGAGGGAAAGGAACACAAGCTCATTCTGGCGGCAGTATTCCAGATTCGGCCACCTCCGCTTTGCTTTACCTTTATTTGCCTTGGCTTCTTTCCTCTTTCTAGCCTTTAACTTGGGTAGTTGCTCTAGTATCTCTTTCCATTCACTTTAACTTTGCACATCGCTTCTATGCTATAAAACTTTCTTCTCCCTTCTTTTTCTTTCTCTTTTTTTTTTTTTTTTTTTCTCTTTCTTTTTTTTTTGTTCGAATTTTCACTTCCTTCCTCTTTCATCTTCCATCTCCTCTCCTCTGTCTTCAACGTCTCCTCGTAGTTTATTGCTGGCATCTCTCTTATCTACTGCCAGACACCATTCACCTCTTCTTCAGTCAGACACACCACGGCACTCGTGTCATTCTATATATATCTTCCAACTCTGATCTTCGTCTAACTCTAATCCCTCTCTCTGTCTGCATCTAACCGGCTTTCTACTAATGTCCCCTCCCTTCATCTCTACCATCCATCAATAGCTGGCTACAATCGGCTATGCGCGACGAGTACACCCTATTCTGGAAGAAATAAAGCCTCAGTTCCATGCCCTTGACTCAACTGCCAGCCATGCTGTCCAACCCCCTTCAACGTTACGCCATGTACCACCCAAACACTATCTCCGAAGCCAGCATGTCACAACCGATTCAAAGCCTAGACTCTATCTCAACAGCAACCCCTTCCCAGTATTCTCTTCACCAGCTCCGTCACCAGCCGCAGCACCCTCCATCAACAACGCATCTAGGCCCCGCAGCTGCCTTGGCGGCGCCTAAGGTGCAACAGAATTCTACAGCTGCCAAGGGCTCCAAGCCCACATCTTTGACGACTGTTCGCAAGAGAATCAGCAGGGCATGCGACCAATGCAACCAGCTTCGAACCAAGTGCAATGGTCAGAATCCATGTGCCCATTGTATAGGTGAGTCCCCCTGTCTTGCGTCGGCCGTTATCTGGTGCTACACAGCTTGCTGATTGAAGGTTACAGAGTTTGGCCTTGGCTGTGAGTATATTCGGGAGCGAAAGAAACGCGGAAAGGTATCCCGAAAGGATCTCGCTGCTGCCCAGGCTGCTGCCCAAACTATGGCCCAGACTGCAAGCTCAGAAGAGGCTATTGTCTCTCCTAAAAGCAACGGCGAAAGCAGCAGCCCCGTCGGCCTCCTTGAGCAGCGGCGGCCTGTGGGCCGGGTCGGGAAGATGGTGAAAAGAGCTGCTACCCACAAGTCCCGTAGAAACTCGGAGCCCATGTCACAGCTATCTATCCCCGAAGAGCCTCTACAAATACAGCAGCATGCAGGCTTTGATCCAATGGGGGATCTTTCCCCCCATGCACCCCAGCTTGAGACCCACAATATCATGAACCGTGACCTCTCTAGCAATAACCCGCTTCATATCAGCCCATACGGAACTATTGATACATACGATAGGCAGCCTATGAGTGCCCATATTCTATCTAGTTCTCCTTTTGGCGGACCGCAAGGCTCCTTGTCCACGTATCATGCCCTTCCTTACGGGCTCCAAACTCCAGACTCTACACAGTACCCGACCAGTGCTTTCCATATACGGACAAACTCTCTCTCTGGATATGTCAGCCCCGGAAATACCTCCCCAGCCTGGATGCCAATGGAGTCGCCTCCGACTCAGCATCAGTTCCAAGCTGCCCACATGCAGCCACCTCCTGCTCCGCCACTCCACCAGATCTTTCATCAACAGCAACCGCAGCAGCCAGCACATCTGCAACCACAACCACAACTACAATCACAGCCCCAGTCGCAGTCGCAGTCGCAGTCACAACAGCCACAACAGTCCGAGCAGCCACCCCGTCACCAGCAAAACACTTTACGATATCCTGTCCTCACGCCCCTACTGCCTCATATCAACGGTGTTATGCCCCAGTCTCTAGCGTGTGATCTAGTTGACCTTTACTTTGCTTCATCCTCATCCACTATGATGCACCCTACTTCGCCGTACGTTCTCGGCCATGTCTTCCGTAAGAGCTCTTTTTTGCACCCGACTAAACCTCGACAGTGTCAGCCCGCCCTATTAGCCAGCATGCTCTGGGTCGCCGCTCAGACTAGCGATGCTCAGCTCTTGACCAGCAGCGCTGCCGCCCGTAGCAATATTTGTCAGAAGCTCCTCGAACTCACAATTAGTCTGCTCAAGCCGAAAGTTTACAGCCCGTCCAGCACCTCAGTCGGAGGTAGCTCTATAGACAGTGTAGCTGCAACACTAGGAAGCCTAGGAGTGGCAGTTGCAGGCTCTACAGGTATAGACGCCTTGACTCGCGATCTTAGTATATTCGGAGCCGCAAGAACCCTAGATGATGTGGTTACGTACATGCACCTAGCCACCATGGTGTCTGCGAGTGAGTACAAGGGCGCGAGTCTGAGATGGTGGACCGGAGCTTGGTCCCTTGCCCTAGAGCTCAAGCTCTGCCGCGAACTTCCGTCTTATGGCCACATGTCGTGCACCGAGATGGCTGCCGACGTTGGTATTGAGGCTGGTGCCGATTGTAATGCCAATACTAGCGGTCAAGAAGACGTAGGCCTCAGGGCGTCTTACACAGAAGAGGAAAGGGAGGAGCGCCGTAGGGTTTGGTGGCTTGCGTATACCGTTGACCGCCATCTTGCATTGTGTTACAACCGACCGCTATTTTTGCTGGACCGCGAGTGCGAGGGACTGTTGAGGCCTATGGATGACGTTGCATGGCAACAAGGGAACTTCACACGACCATTGTCTACCGAGACACCAGGTGGTGCAGGCATGGATGGGCAGCTAGAGTCTGAAGCCCACTCGCCCACACATAATCCGTTGCCAAGGAGTCAACACGGCCCAAGCTACGAATGCACCTCACACAGCATCTTTGGCTACTTTCTACCGCTCATGACCATTCTTGGTGAAATTGTCGAGCTACATCAGGCGCAAAACCATACACGGTTTGGACCGGCCTTCCGGGCTAGCCAAGAGTGTGCAAAACAAATATCTAGCGTGGTGCACCACCTCGAAATCTATGAGCATAGCCTAGCCAGGTTTGAGCAACGTCATACAAGCGCTGAGCGAAGCGATCAACACTCTGATGCGCCCACTCCTTCACTTTCAGTCCATTCTGCTCATTCAGGTTCTTCTGTGCCGACACGCATGTCTGAGAGCGAAATCCAGACTCATATTGTCACTGCCTACGGTACCCACGTCATGCATGTACTACATATTCTACTGGCTGACAAATGGGACCCCATCGACTTACTGGATAACGCAAGTCAATGGATGTCCTCGCCAGCATTTTCATCTGCCACATCCCATGCCATTGCAGCTGCCGAGGCCATTAGTCGTATCCTGGACTACGATCCAGGACTGGAGTTCATGCCCTTCTTTTTCGGTATATACCTACTTCAGGGGTCATTTCTCCTACTACTAATCGCCAGCAAAGTGCCTCAAGGCGACGGAGCAGCACCGGTCGCTCGGGCTTGCGAGACGATTATCCGTGCGCATGAGGCGTGTGTCGTTACGCTGAATACCGAGTACCAGCGCAACTTTAGTAAGGTTATGAGAAGTACATTAGCACAGATCCGGGGACGAGCAGTGGCGGATCTGCAGGATGCGCAACAGCGCAGACGAGAGCTTCTTTCACTATATCGGTGGACGGGAGATGGCATGGGACTCGCTTTATGAAGTGAAGCAAAGAATATAGGCCTTGATATTTAATATATATATACGCACCTATGATGAACCAAGATGCGGATAGTCCATGGTACTCGATCTGTCCAACTACATACATACATGCAAAGAGGTCTTCAACTTCTGCTGCTATTTATTGATGAGCTAGATCTCCCACTCATGCAACCATCTCACCAGAAGAATCACGCATAGAAGAAGAATACAACAGGCAACAGGCAATTGAATGGAATAAGAATAGAGAATAGAGGAGAAAGAAAAAGAAAAGAAGAAAAAAAGAAAAAAAGAAAAAAAGGGAAAAGAAATCCCTTTCCCCCCCCCCATCTCGCCATTATTATCAAGATCTCACGTTTCTCTAACCATCTAGTATCGTTGTTGACAGTGTTCCAAAAAAAAAAATGAATACATGAAAATTCATTCAAACTCATACAAGGAAAAAAAAAAAAAAAGGAAAAATGAAAATAAAAAAAAGGGGGCAAGGAAAAGAAAAATACCAAAAAAAAGAAAACTATAAAAATACCAAAGCTAGGCTTTCAATTCCATGAACAAAAAATGAGAGATAACATACTGCGAGAAGTCTTCTGTCTCGGACAGACACAACCGTCTGTTTGGCTTTCCTATCCTAGCTCAGCTGCTCCCGCCGTTTCCACTTCTGCGGGAAGATAAGCGCCTAAACCAAGGCCAGCGCGATTCATTAGCATTATTCTGACCCTGGTCCCGCTGGTTCCGGTCTGATTGGTTCTCGCTCTGCTGGTCCGTATTCTGCTCCTCTCGACTCCGTTGAGAGACACCATGCTGGCTAGCTCTTTCCTCGACATGACTTTGTGTATTCACCCTGGAATCACCCAATGCAAACCCTAAGATACTTGCCAGCCCCGTTGCTCTGTTTGTGGTAGCTTGGCGTCGTGAGCCTGTCCGGTCCTGATCAGCTTCACCATCCTGACGGCGCCGGAGCTCGCGTTGGCGTTCCCTATCACGCTGGCGGGTTTCATCAGCCTCCATGCGCAAAGCAGTCGTCCACTGCGTGTCACTTTGGCCTCGTTCATTGATGTTATTTTCAGTCGCACCATTAGCATCACTAGTTCCGGTTTCGTTAGGAGCTCCGGGCTGATGGTCCCGGGAAGTGCTTGGGGTATCTTCTGATGTTTGGCGTAGTGGTCTAGGCAGAACAAACACATGAGTTCCAAAGCCAGCCGCTGGCATGTTATCTGTCGCCCCACTAAGTAGATGTCCGATCACTCCTATAGCAGTCTGAGGCGGAACATGAAGTAATGGGACCCGTGTAGTGAATGTATGCATGTGTGCTTGTGGCTGTCTTTCAGTCTCTGGGCGATCCTGATTTTCCCCAGTACGGCTAGAAGTAGCTTCCCTCGAAGCATTGTTATTTTGGACTGTGGGTCGTAAGATGTGACGGATGGGTGCTGCACGTTGATCGTTGGATTCCCAAGAAGCACCCCTATTTGATTCGTCTGAGGTTGAAAACGGTGGGATTTGCTGCATCTGGATTTCAAATGATCTCACGAATGCACGCAAAGGATCTTCCATGGTACGACGATTAGATGTTCGCTCATTGTTTTCGGGATTCTCAGAGCTAGCAGCCACCGACGCCGTTGGTCCTTCGCCATTTGATTCGGCCTGTGCTCGGGGTCTGTCAGATGCATCGCGGGCACCAGCTCCAGTGCCACTACCAAACAATGGAAATAAAAGTCGCCGCATCATTGTATTCCCATCGGAATCCGCAGAAGTCGAAGTGTTTCTCGTGTCTGTGTTTGCCGCTGTTTCTGCAGCATCATTTGCATTTTCTTCGCGTGGTGCGTTTGATGCATGTGAGCGTGAAAATGATGTTGAAGATGGGCGACGAGGGGGTGGAGCTGCCTCCAGAGTAGAACGGCACATAGGACAGGTGTTGTGTTCTTTAAGCCAAGAACATAGACATTCATCGTGAAACCAATGTTTACAGGGCATGAAAATAACGTCATCGCCTAGTTTCGTTTGGTCTAGACAAATGGTACAGTCCAAACTTTTCTCATGGCTTTCTATAAAAGCGTCATCGGCCTTTTGACGCTCGAGCTTAGCTAAAGCGGCCTCTGCAGTAGGACGAATCCCTTGATTCCGTGATTCTGCAGCCATCAATTGCGTAATGACACGATCAAGCCCCTCCTGGCTGTATACAGCATCTCCATATATACCACGAGGGCCTGAGCCTATCAGACTAAACAATTCACGGACAGAAATGTATGCGTGAATAGCTGAGCCAGTTGCAAGATTCTCCGTCTCTTCCGAATTATCAAGGTTTGCGCTGAATGCTCGAAAGGTACGCTGGTTTCGTGTATGGACGAACTGTTCAACCCATGTGGGTCGTTCATTAAGACCACTAATTGGAACAAGGGAAAGTGTCAGTTCAGTCTCATTAACAATTATATAGGAGCGACTTACGGCATGTCATGGTTAATGGGATTACGAGGAAGCGATAGCGGGATAGCCCAGTTTATGTTTGCTTCAAAAGTACGCAAACGGTCGTCTGATTCTTCCTGTTGTTGAGAGTCCCCAGTCTGGTGGTCGGATCCCGAGCCAGTCTCAGTTGCTCTTACACCTCCATTTTGATGATCTTGGTTTTGATCGTGAGCAGATTGATTCTGTGGTGCAGGTTCAGGACGGCGATGGGCTGCGTGACTGTCTAGATTTTGTTCATGGCTTTGTGTTTGGCCCTGCGCGGTAGAGTTTTGGTGGGCATCATGTACTGGTCCAAAACGAGCTGTCGGCAGACTTATCATGCCAGCAAGATCCGAGAGTATTCGCATAACGGGTGAAGGTAGGACGTGGGGTCCGGCATCCCCACTATTTGTTTCCGGTTCCGCAAAATTTGAAGATGCATCTTGGTTTGTACCTGTGGGAATTTCCCCGCCGAAAATGGTATGAAGTCCTGGTAGGCTTGGTGGGCGTTGACTTTGGGCATGTTCATTGTTTGTAGATTCATTGTTAAGCCAGGGGCGGGCGGGCTGATCGGTGGCAGAGTTTGTGTTCAGTACGCTAGACGTACTGGACGTACTAGACGTATTAGATGGTGTATTGGGTCGATGCAGTGGTCTAGGATCACTGCCTTCTGTCAACTACGCGTTATGGCTAGTCAGTACAGGACTAAAATGTACGGGTAGATAGATTACTACTCTATACTCACAAGTTCAACAGCACTACTTTGACAGTTGGCACAAATTGGATCACTTGCCAAGTCGGGCGTAAGATAAAAATCTGTTGTGCAGGCATAGCAAAACCCGATTTCACTGCCAGGTCGAGGGGAAAGCCAAGGACGCCGTGGTAAGCGTGGTTGGGAGGCCATAATGACGTCAGGCGCCGAGCGTTACAGCAAGTAAAAAAATTGGAAATGAGGGGTATAAAGAGTGAGTAGGTTTCAACAGTAGACGGAGTGTTAGCTTTGATGCGATAAGGGGTAAGCCAGCTGTTGTTGTTATTGTTGTTGTTGTTTTTGATGTTTTTGTTGTTCTCGTCGTCGCCACCGGGGATACCAAAATTAATACGGAGAGGACAGAGCAAAGGGGTAGAAGGCGATATTTCGGACAACGAAAACGCAGACCGCAGAAAGGCCAAAACAAGAAAAAGAGAAAGTGATTCGAGTTTAGGTACGGGCGTATTTGTAAATTTATAAAGAGGGCTGATTGCTTATTATGCTAGCGAAAGCACGAAAGATGGATTATCAAGCAGATGGATGGTAGGTTCGAGAAGAGATAAAAAAGAAAGAGGAAAAAAAAAATAAAAAATGGCCAAGGCAGCGACAAACGTAAATGCTACTGGCAGCTGGTAACTTGATACTATATACTGGAATTAGTTTCTTAGTCTCTCTTTATACCTCGATAGAATCATGGCAGTCGGTTGCTTCGAAGTGCAGCAAAGAAAGGAAAAAGAAAAAACAGAAAAAAGAAAGAAAGGAACGGAAGTAATACCAGATTATGAAGTAGCATCAGCACACTTAGCATAATACATACAGCACTCAGACCGGCAAATAATGGGACCCAAAGGATCTTTCTCACGCAATCTCAAATGGAAGGGGTACTTTAGAGGGTGAGAGGAGGCCGGGAGTGGTAAGTTGAGTCTTGTCCCGTCTAGCATTCGATTTTTTATCTTGTCTCTTGCTATGACAGAATTTATTGATTAAACTTGGCAAATATTGAAAATCGCAAGAATAAATCCGAATGAAGCAGGAAACATGAACAAATAATCGAAGCTATGATGGTGGCGAGTGGGTGGATGTTCATGAAAACTGTAGTTTTAAAAAAAAAAAAAAAAATAGCTGGATAGGTTTGCTGTTTGTCATCACATCCTGGAAACTCTCAACTTAGGTCAGGTTAGTATTTCTTTTGGATGCCCAAACTTCAAGGCATCTATCTACATGGTGTCCTCAACAAATCTAAGCCCTAACAGAAGAGGTTGGGCTTCACAAACAAACGGTAGTTGCTGTGTGACTTTGGCCACCGCTGATTTTGTGATTTTGTGATGCAGCATCTACTCAACTTGGTGCTTTGGCGAAACGTGCAATTACTTACTGCCGATCTATGAAGCAACTACATAAACCCCAGGGTTTATGCATATAGGGTTAATAGGGTCAAGGAAACTGTCGGAACTTTACATGAAACAACGGGGTTTCAATCGCTTTACGCCCCTATTGGCCCTTGGTAGGGTAGCCAACGCACAGCCAAGTAATTTACTCGTATTTTATAGACCCGCATGAATTGCCCGCTTGTAGTCCTCCTCCATAGCCCAACGTTGGGCTGAGCAGTAGTAGTATTATTGTTTTATCCAGTCAGTGAGTTCTGGAAATCTTGCTTTATAATCTTGAGAGAAATGGCCGTCTTGAAATAGGTTGATGAATCATCAGACGAAAATGGGCACGACACGCCCCTTCTTTTCCTTGAGTGAATCCTTGCTTTGGAGCAGCATCACACATACATACGGACTGCTACATGACGTACCATGAAGGCCCATCCGCCCGACCTGGTGTTTGTCCAAATCCTTTCATCCCTCCGTCTATCTTCTCCGGGAATTGCGGAGGATGAACCCGCCAACAACACCAGCGGCTAGCGCTATACCACTAACAATTGCCATGCCGACAAGACCCTCCTTGGCCACCCTCTCGTCGATCAAGGTACGCAGATTTATGGCCTGGAGGTTTGTCGGCTCGTTCTCGAGCAATCTCTCATTGTACCGTCGAGCATCCTCGTAATTTCCAAGCTTAAAGTTTCCCAGAGCGAGGTAGTACAAGCATTCGCGGCGACGTTCCTGAGACTGACGGAAGATGTCAGCGAGTAGGCGGACTCCATGTTGCTGGTCGGCACGGCTATTTGACTTGACGAGACCCTAGTGACAGTGACAGAAGAGGAATAATTGTACAGCGAGTTAGTAACCGAGACTCTATTGAGAATGAGCAAGAACACTCAAGAAACAGGCAAAGGTAAAACTCACCCAAGCGTAGTTAAACTTAGTCTGAACCCCAACAAGATCGCCCTCCTTTTCGTACTGGTCCCGCAGGACTTTCAGCTCGTCGGGCTTTAGCGGCCTATATGGACGATGGTAGTTTGTTAGTCGAGATAGCCTATTTGTGTATCTGCATATGTGCGTATTTCGTGTAAATGCGCCGCATTCTAAGGCGGCTGGGTGTCGCATGTGATTGACATGATGATTGTTATTGCTGTTGTCATCATCGCTACCGGTGTTGGCATCATGTGTACTAACGTTTCGACATCAAGAGCATCTGCAAAGAAAACACAGCGTGTGTTAGTGAAAAGCAACAACTGTTAGATCCACAACATCAAGAAGACAAGCTGGAGCACCAACAACACCACACGCTCAAAACAGGCCTGGCGGCGTCACTCACATGGCAATTCGGCACCCATGGTCGGAAAGCTTGCAGGGCAGGGCGTAAAGAGAAAAAGAAAACCCCAAAAAAGGAAAAAAAGAAAAAAGAAAAAGTAAGAAAAGTCGCTATAAATGTAGAGAATGTGTTGCACAACCTCAATCTGCAATGGTGAACTTGGGTGGTTTGGTGTGTGAGCAGTGCTTTTGTATTCGTGAACGTAAGCTTGTCGCAAAGAAAGCTTCTAGGACATCTGATTGTAAGCAAAGGGAAATAGTGAAGGCGGTATTCTCTCTTCAAAGCAACAAGACTAGGCCATGATAAGATGGGACTGACTGAGCCTTGACCCAAAGACCTCCTGTGTCTAAGAAGCCGAAGCCTCGAATCATAGGCCAATCACAGGCCATTAGATAAGGCTGAGCTCAAGAGGTTAGCCAAGCTTTGTTACGTAGTGTGGCACACAGCCTATTGTTTCCGAGTTTCTACGCCACATTGCGTATAAAGTGTGGCGTTGCGCCTTTGTTTGGTTTTGTCCCGATTAAGCTAAAATGAAGCAGAGCGCATGGCTTGAGTAAATAATCATCGCCAAAAAAAACATACATCGTCATAGTCTGCCGATCCAAGAGAAATACTTGGAAAGAAGAACCTTCCGCCACAATGCTTCTCGCTGAAGAGCCTGCCACTGTAAGTATCTGCTTGTTGCCGCCGCTATATTATCGGATGACATGATCTCTCCAAGCCAACCTCGCTAACAAAAAGACCCTTCCGGCGTAGCTGATCCACCAAACCATTGAAAACTTCAATATTGAGCCAGACAAGCTCGCCATCGCCCGTATCAATGAATCGCTTTCGACATTGAACCAGGCTCGTGAGCTGCGCTTGAAAGAGTGCGAACAGGTGCTGAAGAGTAAGCCCGTTCATTCCACCTTGTCCTATTCCTTTCCTTTCGCTAACCTTTCATTTAATGCGCCACCAAACAGAGCTTTCGCGTCAGCTCAATACCATGCAATCACAGCACGAAGAGCTCAATGCTTCGCATTCTTCTACTGCCCATGCATCGGCCATTGCCCGCCTCGACACACAGAAGTTCCGTACAGCCAAGGCCGCTAGCGATGCCGAGATGGAGACTGAGCGCCTAGCCCAACAGGCGGCCGACCTAGCTGCACGACTGGAAGAACTAGAAATGCAAGGAGTAGACGGCGGTGAAATCGATGGCGATGGCCAGCGCCGAGCACGTGATCCCATTGACGACGAGGTGCTTCTGCGGCTCAAGGTGTATCGCAGCCTCGGCATTGAGTTGGAAAGAGACAACAAGGACGGTGAGTTCACCAAGGCGGTGATTAGAAATGACCGCAAAGGAGACGTGCACGTGGTCAACATGGATAAGAAGTTTTCCCGCTTCTTCTACGCAAACTATTTCTGGCAAACCATGTGAAGGGACATGTTGCTGGTAGCACGAACAAGCACCAGCCAGAAATAATGATGTCATGATAGGTTTGGTTGTCTGGGATTTGGGCTGGAGTTTTGAGATTCAGGGTGTTTTGGATTTCGTGTTGATATACCGTTAAATTGACTACTCTCAAACCTGCAAATTGCGCTATATACAATGGTGCTACCACGGCACCAAGGCCTCGTGACTTGTGGCTCGTCTCATGTCAAAATAATCGTCCCGTGAAAGATGATGTCCAGGGCTTAGTCTCTCGCTCCACGGCAAGGTCCACGTTGGATTGAACCCAGCCGGATCAGTTCCGCGATCTCTCCCTTCAGAAAAGCCTTTGAAGGAATCTCCCCTTGACTGGGGCCGGCTTTTTGATCTGTCGTTGACAACACCAGCATCCCAAAATGGCGCAGTAGGCAAAGGACCCGATTCGCCGCTTAGCCCTAAGGGCCGCAAATCACGATAAGAATAACAACTGGCTGAGCTGAGTGTGCGATTAAGACCGCCACGACGCCGCTCCGGAGTACGCAGAAGCCCGGGGTCTGCTAGAGTAAAGTTGCCAGAGTCGTCTGCCATGCCGCTAGGGGTTATGCTAGGGGCTGAGAACGAACTAGCCCGCGACCCACGGCGAGATCCACGACGCGAGTGCACGGGCGACAGACCAAGCCTTGGAGTGGTCGAGAAGGCCGATAGGATGGGATCGGAACTTTGTGGTGGCTGTGGTGACGGCGAGGAAGTAGGAAGCAGAACGTGGAGTGCACCAAGCAGACTAAATGGAAAGAACCACGAGAGATTGCGAAGACGACGCAGGTCGAAGTAGATGGGCATCCACTGTAGAACCAGGTCGAGGTAGACGAGCGAGACGCGGAAGAAGAGCATAGCAAAAGCCATAGCAGTGGTAATGCATGCAAATATGGCTAGAGGAACGGTCACAATGCACAAGAAGACCACAAGGGCAGTACGCATGGGGTTTAGAGATACCATGGAGGAGTAGTCTAAGGTAGTGTGAGGCGGCGTGTGTTGCAGTCTGAGACGTTGACTGATGGGTATTAGTTAATGCAACATCTAGTGTTCAGATTTAACCAGAAAGAACAAGCAAGACGAGATGAGCGAGTTATCCAGGCCTAGAATGCATATGTAACGAGAAGAAGGTGGCATCGCAAGCAAGATATAAAAGCAACCAGCAAGCCTGAATGGAGGCGGGCTCTGATCTGATAGCTGTCTGAAGTGGTGCTACGCTGATATGATACGAGTGTCACCTGCTGATAATGTTGGATTATGGTGCTTTGAGAGGGTGGCGAAAGAGATAATGTGAGAAAAGAAAAAGTAAAAAAATACAAACTAGCCAGCCAGATCAGAAAGCAATGTAAGATGCCACCAAGCTTCAAGTTGTATCGCGACCAGTCAGAGCCGCCGCACTCCGAGTCTTGTTCGTAAAGGTTAGGGAGACCCTGATCTTGGTGTCTGCTAGCAGCTAAATGCGCCGTAGAAACTGTAATTATAGTGGCTTGTACGCTATTAGATGCTGTACTTGGCGAGAAAAAGCCTCTTAGAAAGACCCAAGTTGCTGACAGCCGCGACAATAAAAGCATGTGAAATGACGAGCCCCACCCCTCTCATTAGGGTTTTTTTCTGATTACCTAATCAAGATTTTGTGTGGGTAAGCAGATTACAGATACACCCGATAGAGATGTAGCAGACGCTTTAAATGCTGTAAATACAAGTGGCACAGCAAAATCTTGATTAGGTAATCCGGAAGTGAGGGGGGGGGGCGCATGTAACTGTTGCCCAAAGCTTGAAGTTCACGACCATGCCCTGCGGATGAAGTGCATCTCGCACAATGGCTGACTATGTCACTAGCTATTAATCCCCTAGGCTCTCACGGTTACCTATATCTATAGCCCAATAGCCCAATGTATCCGCTGTAAGAGTCAAGACCGTAAGGCAAATGACCTACCCAACAGTGAGTTGCAAAACAATCTGTAGTCTGCCCATACTCGGTAGCACAGCAACCGTCTGTAAGAGGATCAATAGCCTGCAGGACTCTCTACGATCTTCTGCGGGGGTACTTGAAGGAGGGCGTGGCAAGGATCGGTGCTCGGAATCTACATCATGGCTCTGAGTGACCCTCCTACACTCATTCATTTGCTAGTATAGCAGAAGAGTTCATTAGCTATCTAGAACGTCAGACTACCATATAATTGACCCGTTCATAATAGACGACAGAGCCAGTTCAGCACATTGTATAACACGGCAATCGTGAGAGTAGTGTGGTGACTAGTAGAGCGAGCATTGACAGAATAGAGAAGTTGATAAGGCAATATGGTGATATTCTCAACAACCAGCGCTATTGTTACTTGGAGTGACACACCAACAGAAAAGGCACGTGACCTAGACCTAGATGCAGCTCACTAAAGTAAGTAAGAATTAGCATGGGCCCAATACTGCCCCTCCCCTTGGACAGCTAAATCTACTTGAGGAGAGGAGGATTAAATAGGCTTGAGCAAGGCTAGAGCTTCGAAGCAAGTTGGCCCCACGCTCTTCGAGATACTCTCTAGCATATTATCTCTTCATATCTCATCATGTGCAGCTGCGACTCCAACGCAGCTCAGGCCCATGAGCCTGGGTCTCAGCCATCCTCGGCCGCTAACTCTCACTCCTCACCGTTTACCCTACCGTCTGTCACAGCCGGCCCTATGTACGACGCCCACTGCCACCCTACCGATAATATGCACCATGTCACTCGGATCTCTAGCATGCGGACATCCAAACTCATCGCCATGGCGACAAGAGCCCAGGATCAAACCCTCGTCGCCTCTCTGGCCCAGTCTTCGCCAAAGGTCATCCCCGCCTTTGGCTGGCACCCATGGTTCGCACATCTACTCTACGACGATGGGCCGGACAGTGTGCTATCAGCTGTTGCAGGTCCCGATCTAAAGATTGCGCACTATGCCAACGTGCTTGGCTTGGCCGAGCCGCTCTCTACACAAGACGCTGCCTTTGTCAGCAACCTCTCAGATCCAATTCCACTGTCGACCTTCCTCGCCAACACCCGCCAGCGTCTGATAGACCATCCTACTGCCCTTGTTGGTGAAATAGGACTCGACCGTTCCTTTCGGCTCCCCGAGCACCCTGTATCTACATCCACACCACCGAGCACCGACCCAGCGCCCACGCCCGGTACACGGAACGGCCGTCGCCTTAGCCCATACCGCGTTAGCATTGCTCACCAGGTACTTGTTTTCAGAGCACAACTAAACCTGGCTGCTGAGCTCCAACGCGCTGTTAGTGTTCACGGAGTACAGGCACACGGCGTTCTGTACGATGTATTGGCACAGACATGGAAAGGGCACGAAGTTGAGGTGCCAAACCGAAAGCGGCGGCGAGTCCTTGCTCGCGGCATAGCAGCACAAGCTGAAGAGGCAGAGACGAGCGACAGGGATGAGGATGGGGCTGGGGACCGGGATCCGCGCGACTCAAAATCCCCCCGCTTGGAGTCCCCGTCATCAGCCCACAAACTGGTGACGTTCCCACCCCGGATCTGTCTGCACTCGTTCTCAGGCACTAAAGACGTGGCAAAGCAGTATCTCAACCCTAAAATTCCCAGCGCAATATACTTTTCCTTCTCGATAGCTGTAAACCTCTTCGGCGGGCCATCCACAAAATCTAATCCAAACACTGCCATACAGAAACTAGAAGCAGTACTTGGTATTCTCCCAGCCGATCGCATTCTAGCAGAGAGTGATTTTGATATTGCAGGAGAAGGAATGGATGCTGCTTTAGCTAATGCATACGCAGCAATCTGCAAAGCCAGAGACTGGGAGATGGAGAAAGGCATAGCGCATATTGCCCAAAACTTCAAAGCCTTTATAGAAACGTAGATCATGCGACGCTTCTCTCGACAACATAGCAGCACAAATGGTAGGGAAAACGAGCATCAAGATATTGACAGCATAGATCAAACGCTAGTGGCAGCATATATACAAAGGGAAGGAAAAAAAAAAAGAAAGAAACAAAGGAAAGGGAAAGGTAAAGGTGGCCCGGCTCGGTTGAAAGCCACCCACAAAGTTTGCATAGAAGAGAATAAAGTGCCATCATCTTGCTCTTCCCTATCTACATGTCTTCACTGTCCTACCTCGACACTGATGCTGCTGCATCGTAGTCGCTATTATCATATCAAATCAGGTAGAAGCTCAGATGTTCAGCACGCCGCTAGCTTCCTCATCAGTTTGGTAGCCCGGCAGGCCCTCGTCAATGTACTCATACCTTGGTGGAATAGAGTATAGTGAGCGTGTACTCTCGGGACTTATGGGGCGTATGGCTCTCTGGGCATCCATGACGGTATCTGATCTAGGAGCCTGCTCTTCGTCTAGCCCAGGATGCAAACGCTGGGTACGCTGTGCCTGGGTTCCATCCTCTGTGCGTCCCCGCAAGCCATAAGAACCAACAATACGTTGCCCAAAACCACGATTAACGGTAACCATATCACTCACCATAGACACTGCTGCGCGGATTTGTGCAAACGACTGTTCCATGGAGGTTGAGGCGGTAGATGTAGACGCCATCGACACGGCTGATACGCTGTGGAGGGAAGAATGCGATGTCCTGCTGCTTTCCGACGACTGCGACAAGGCACGCGACCGGCCAAATCCAGGCAACAGCTCGTCAGGTAGTACCTGCGACGCAGTGGTGCAGTAGGAAGGAGGACGTGACAAGTCTCTACCAGGGACATGTTCGTGATAGCGATGGTGCATAGGAAGGCCTGTCGGCTCCTCTGTGGCTGCAGGACCCGGTTGCTTCTCCTCATCTGCCAACTCACTATCGTACGCACGACACAAATCACCATTAAACATAGCTCTAACGTAGTTTCTAAACGCAGCCTTGTAGCCCAGACCACTACCACCGTATGGCTGGCCATTATAGTCATAATCCTGTCGCTTCTCATCTTGAGAGCTCATGCAATAAAGAATGAATCTGAAGACAAAACAGGCCATAACCAGAACAGAAAAAATCATAATCACGTCCATGGTATTCTTGGCTACCAGTAGCCAAAAGGCCTCATTATCTGAAGTATCGCTGGATGTTGATCCTGGCAATAGAGATGGATGACTCAACATGCCATCGTCTGATGATAATACCGAGTCACTACTCGCAGTTTTATGCCCGGTGTTAATCAAAGATTCGTGGTCCTGCGAAGAGGAGCCAGTAGCTGGTTGGACTCCCGAAGTAGAAATAGGCCCACAAAAGGCCGGAGGCCAGGCAGGTCTGGACGGGGCGGAGATTTCGCTGTTAGACTCGCCATTCTTGTCCTTGGGCGAGGAGTATGGAAACCGACAAGTGGTCTTTTGTTTTTCTTGGGGGGTCTGGATGGTGTTTGTAATGGTTTTGATAAGCGTGTTAGCCCTACTAGATACTTGGCCAACTAGCGCCTTCGTGACACAATGAATATTGTCGCATTGGTTAAGTGAGTCAGCCACTGTGAGGTGCTCATCGGATGGAGAATCGCCGCTATCGCCTTCCATGGTAGATACTTCACACAGGATATCGGTCGTTAGAGAGCCAATGTACGCTTCATACTCAGCAATAAGACGGTTGACGTCTGAGCGCTGCCGTCGCACTATTTCGAGTTCAACTAAAGCTTGCTGAAGATCGGGGTTTCGGGGAGTGGTGAATCTGTTTGGCGCTTCGTCATGCGTATTCTCTGCGGGCAACGCAATAGTAATGTCGCTTCCAAGGACTTGTACAACTCTAGACGGGCGCGTAGGGTCAATGAGCAGCTTGAACACGGCATTCTGAATAGGCGTGTTTTTAGTGGTCGTAGTGTTGTTTAAGGCGGTTCGGGATGTCGAGATACGCTGGACTTTGGCACTGGTAATGGTAACAGTCAAAATCTCGGACTCGGGCTTATTGTCGTCGGTAGTTTGACACTCAAAGTCCCAAATCGCAGAAACAGACGAAACAAAGGAGCGCAGAGCGTCTTTGTTAGCAGATTCGCCGCCATACGTTTCATGTGAGGACGTTCCAGCCGTCATGAGAATATCGCCCGAGCCCCAGCCATCAGTGCCACGGTCCAGCCGCAAGCCATTCAGAGTTACGTCAGAATGGCCACACAGGTGGGTGGAGGGGTCAACATGAACTTGGAGAGCCTAATAGAGCGGCAAGTTAGATAACATAGGAGACACAGCAACAAGATCTAGCCAGTGATAAATACCGACTTACCAGCTGGGTATCAGCGTTGCTACTAAGGCGCATATTCAACTGTGCATCGGGAAGACGGTGGTCCACTAAGGCATATCACATTCACGTTAGCGATAGACGCGACTGAGCCTGAAAGCACGACTACGACCTACCATCAACATCGCCCAAAGCGAGCACAATGCTTCCAAAAGCCGCCCAGCCCGCGGCATAAGGGACAATCATGGTGTCGAAGGAGCTATTAGTGAAGAATAAAGCACACGCGGCCCTCTGGTGTCCTTCTTCGCCACCACCGACACAGTAAACAGGGGTAATAAACGGGTGCGCTGGAAGCTGGAATTTGGCCGGTGAATAATAAATAATACAAATATGGAAGCTTTGAGCTTCAGTACTCAAAACATGCAAGACAAGTAACAAGGCGCGATGATGGAGAGAAAAGAAGAAAGAAAAGAAAGAAAAAAAAAAAAAAAAAAAGGACAAGATATGGAAACGGGGAAGGAGGAAAGGAGGGAAGGTGCGGGTGGTTAAGAGAAGGAAAGAACGCCCCAAAATAACCAAATTGAAGTGCCCGGAACAATAGGGAAGGAGCACCCCGTTCATAAAATGGCAACTACGCTGCTGCAGAATAGATAGAATGCAACCACAAACTACTGTAGTATTCTTCTTCTCTTTTGCCTCACTCTCTACCTATGCGATGTGATGTCTGCCCACGTTCTCCCTTTGCCCGTGTTCCTCCCTCTCCTCTTGTCGCCTTTCTTTGCTCTTAAAGCTGTTGCTTCAATACCAAAGCTTTCGATAGTACTTCCTGCTTCCTATCGGCAACCAACCCGCCTGCCTGTCCCCTTGTTTTGCAGCACCACCTCCACGTCATTCGACCTTGCCTTGCAACCAAGCAACCGGGCTTTTAATAGCACAGCTTTGGAAAAACAAACCTCATATATTGTTCGTGTCGCCCAAAGGCTTTTTGCTCTTCCCTTATCTCTAGAGCCGAGTGCCTGTGACGGTGGACATGTATCTATCTACATTTGAATCTCCATGTTCTCTTAAGCGCATAGACTTCTTCCTCACTGACTGCGCAGCACAGCAAGCCCGTTCCCCTGCAGCCTGTAATTCAGCCCCACCACCCAAGCATTTAACCAGAAACATGCGCAGCTTTCTTGGTATTGTTCCCTTTTTCACCCATGGGGGGGGCTCAAGGTGTTGTGTATAAACTATGTACAGGCAAATCCAATCTAAAAGCACCCCATTTCAGATAGACGCTTCCAAATCTACCAGATACTCATTTAGCACCGCAGCACGAGTACGTGCAAGTTCTGATCCTCTTTCCCCCATGTAATGCATGATTTCCACCATCCGCACTACATGCAGCAAAGGCGCAAATGTTAGCAAGGTTCTTGTGTCGATACTCTATTTCCCTGGGCTCCCGGTCCTGCCGTGGTAATATCATTCGTGCTCGGGTTCGGTATCCGCAGGGTGCAACCCTCGGATCCCAACCCAAGCTCAGGGGAGGAATGGGGGGGGGGGGGGCTGATATTCACGGTTGAAACAAATGACCAGGGCAGAGCAACACCAATACTTACATAGATCATTCCTGCCTCTGTCATAGATAGTCTCTTCAATATTGCTTCTATCTCCAGCATGCATCTTTAGCACTGCACCAATACAAAGCGCTTCCAGAAATGCTCGGTGGTTAAATGCCCACCACATGCGCGCCTCAGACTCAAACAACTCGAAAAGTAAAAAGAATGACGTAATCGCATCGTGTGCAGCATCGAGCGTCCCGAGCATATTGACAGGAACTTCATCACTCATCGATGCATTGACCAACATCAAATTGTGGAAGAAGTTGCTGGTCAGCCACAGAATCTGTCGCACCGCCCGCCCCTCAGTTGCCTTTCTAACAGCCAGTGTCGCCTTGTCCCAGCATCGAAACAGATCTGGGAAGCTGCGATACACACTCTTGAACTCATTAATCAACTTTGTCTTATTACGAGCCGTGGTGCAAATTGGGAGGTCGAGAGACCGGGGCGAGCATATTGACTCTTGCACCAGGTTAGCCAGGGTCCATGAACACTTTATGTATAGAGTATCGGTTGGGTCGCTGTTAGCAATAGACGAGCCGTCCTCAATCAGTGAGTCTACTGTTACATCGGTGTGGGTGGCCGTTGGCGGCAGCGACAGTAATATGGTAAGAAATGTGTCTTGTAACAAGACGGCCTGCCAAAGTTTACGGCGCTGTTGCTTCTCCAATAGAGAAGCGTTGGGGGTAACAATGTTTGGGTCGCGATGAAGGCCCATGGCATAAGACTGTCGAGTCAATATTCCCGCAAAAGCCCAGCCGTCTGTTACGTGGTTGTCATTTATCAAAAAGTATGTAATGAGCACCATGGCTTGGATAGACGTTACTGACGCCGTACTCAAGTATGAGTACACTCGCAAAGACTGGTGACTGGCCGAAGCGTAAAACTCTGCCATGTTCTTCTTTTCAGCACAGGGGTAGTCTTCGACGAACTGTGCGCCCAAAGCAATCATGACAAAGATAAGAGCAACGAAGGATGCATCGACATTCGATCGGTCTGCATCTGTCATGCCCCAAAAGTGCTCATAGTCGGCGTAAAATGTCTGGCGGTGAATCATGGGATACACTGGGTCGACACACTCAAAATAGCGGGCCATCAAAGCGTCAGTCTGTGCCTTGGTTGGGATGACAGAAATAACTTCTGGAAGTCCTCCTTTACATGTCCAGTAGTTAGCGAATGGGTGTTGGGCTCCAATGCCAAACACATTGCTCCCAGATGAGACCGAAAACGGCATGTTAGACATAAGTCCAGTCGAGAGTGCCACTGCCCCCCGGGATGTTGATGATTTGGATCCAATAAGGCTATGGTCAGCCATATTGGGGATAATCGAGTATTTGCTCTGTCTCAAGCGCTTAGAAGAGGGTCGAGTCATCCGTGGGCCGTTGGCAGAAGTTCGATGTGACTCCCTGCGTGTGATGACGTCAGTGTACACTCAGCGCTCGGCACTTTGCCTCAAATATGAATGCAACTTACTCTAGTATCTGTGCAACGCGGTCGTAGACGCAAAAGGATCCTCTCCTTATGCCTATACAGAGAAAACGTCAATATCTTGCTCATTTTGGGGGGAAATTAGTTGAGGCATTGCAATGGCACTTACAAGCAAAGCATGTTGGGCGTCCACGGTCGCACTAATATGAATAATAGTGTCAGCCAAGCGCTCTATGGTGTGATGAAGACAGAGTTCCATGTATACTGTGAGAACTCCCATTGATTGCAGGCAATGGTAGGCTTAAGCCTGATAGCAAGAAGTCTAGCTACGTATTTCCCAGCTTCTCGGTACTAGTGCGGCTGCTGTTTTCTGCAGCCTGGAACTTGGAGGTTTTTCGTTTTGTAATGCCCAGGATAACTCACTTTTGTCTTGCGTTCCACGCACTCAAAACATGATAGAGTGGGTTTATTGCGCCGTTGTTTAGTGTTCTTCTTTCTGTCGTGTCGAGGAGCACTACCATTTACCATGCCAGGCCCATCTCCGTAGGGGCTGCTTGCACTACTAGAGGTATCTCGAAGATCGTCATGAGAGCCGTTTTGGCCGGTCTGTTCCTGCTTGGATGTAGAAGCAGCGGGAGGAGGAGTTGGCCTCATAGCTACAGACGAAGAGAAGCCATTGGTTGGCATCGCAGGCTGTCCAGTGGCTGCTGATGTAAAAGCGGACGATGGCTGTACTATAGGTGGTGGAATAGATGGTATAGATGCGGAGGGGTGATATACATGGCCTGGGATTACAGGTTTAGTCGAATACAGGGTCTCACGCGGATACGCTGCCGATGGGAACTGCTGGAAAGGTGCGTAAAGAGCAGGTCGGTCGGTATTTGGAGATGTTCGGGGCGATGATGACGTTGGGGCCAAGGGATTATTTGCGGCCGAAGCCGGGCTTAGGTCGGGTACTTGCGAGCATTGGTGGTTCATGACTTTTGAGTTGGTGTAACTTTAAGACCAATGACCTGTGGTAGAAATTCCTGCCCGGCTGAGCCAAGACAGCGTCGCCGTAATATTTGAAGAGGATGTTCACGAAGGAAGTACAGATTGCCTCGAGTCGATGTATATAGAGCAGCAGGTGATAATGAAAAGTCGAGAAAATAATAATTATAGTAAATTCTTCTTCGATGTCTACAGCAAGGACCACAAAGCTGCCTCAAAGGCTCACTCCTGAAGCTTATGTTATAGGCCGTAGGATCAAAGCCATCCAAATCCAAGAGTTTATAGACAAACGCCCGAGTGAAGAGTGAAGTTTCGAGTCGCGGTAGAAGTTACGATCGAGTTATTTGGCAGGTCTTGGCGTTGACAACTTGATCAAGGGGGGTGGGGAAGGGGTGTATGTGTGTGTGTGTGTGTGTATATATGTGTGTGGTGGCAGTACGTACAAGGCGAGATAGAAAGGAACGAAAGCAAAGGGAAGAAAGATTTTGTCTTCTTTGACACGGAGGACAAAATGGGGTGTGTGATGACGATGTGCGAGGTCGTATTCTGGCGAGTGGCCAGCAAAAAGCAAATCCTGATTTGGAAGGAAGGGAGCAGGAAGAGAAAGACAGAAGGCTAAAGATAGAGTACGAGATAAAGAGCGATAAGAGAAATCATCAAAGAAGACAAAGAAAACAGCAACTAGAATCTGAAAATTGAGGATGATGACGAGACAAGAACAAAGAGCAGATGAACAAGGCGAGATAGAGTAAGTAAGCGGGAAGAGCGGGAAAAGCGGGAAAGAGTACGTGTAGAGAATCCGTCTATAATTGCTATTGGGGGGTTGTTTCTTAGTCTAGTGCAAAGAAGGCAGGAGCTTGTTCGGGCTGGGCTACTGCTTCCTGCATACTCGCGACAGCCCGATTTTCCTACTTCCCTATTCTGGTTGCTGCTGTTGCCGTTGCCGTTTTTGTTGCCGTTGCCGCCTACTTAAATCCTATTTAAACGCACGAGCGAGTGATGAGGTAACCCAAATTAAGAACAAAACAGCAATTACTTGCTTTAGTGTGTGTGTTTGTGTGTGTGTGGATTATTGCATTCCAAATTCATTACTCAGCCATCCACCATGAAAATCAGCAGAGCAGTTCTTGCGTTTAGCCAGATATGCCCCGAAAGTCAGGTAGGGTAGTTAGGTAGGTACCTTTCAGTCAGGGCAGCAACAGTGGCAAGTACGTCACAGGCTATTCTCATTCATTCATCCAAAGAGCTAATCCCAATTCTTTCGTATTAACCCTAAGCACACACATCACCCTCTCTCTCTCTCTCTCTCTCTCTCTCTCTCTCTTTTACTAGGGTTTGGGGTTTTGTGTCACCAAGATGACTACACAATAGTTGCCCATCGTCGATGCACGCACGCCACCCGCCGCCTGATTATCGTACGCTACTATCTCGCCGGAAATTTTACTCTTGCTCTAGATCTGAATTCCTTATTCGAACAGATATAAAGGCAATTGTTTCTCCCCAAGATGCCACCCACGTCTCTTAAACGAGCTGCGCCATGGCGTGCCCCTTTTCATTCGCAGGTATCTAAACTCTCGATGCCAGCCTTTACCATCAGCACGATTCACGATGACTCAGTGCAAACCACTGCTAGCCCGCCCGTCACATCCATCAGACCTCAACCTCGAGCGCGAACTGTTGTCTTCCGCGGTTTCTGGGGCGAGCTGCCAGCCAATCCCCATAACCCCGCACCGAGAAACCCACCATACTGGCAGAGTGAGGTCCTGTGTATCACAACTGACGTACGCATGGCCAAGGTCCATGAGCTAGGGGGCGATGAAAACGGCGGCGGCGGGCTGTTCGAGGCGGTTTTCTGGATACCTGATACCATGACTCAGTGGAGGATACGAGGAAGGGGCTATTTCCTAGGGCAGGACGCAGATGAAAATGTGGACAAGTGCAGTCTTGTGCGGGATCAAGTGCAGTCGCGCATGTGGCGTGCAAGCAGTGAAAAGGGCCAAGAGGAGCCTTCGGAGACGGATGGACCCACTGAGCCGTGGAGCTGGGCACGCGAGGTAACCGCACACTTTGGCAATCTGAGTCCCATGATGCGCGGCAGCTTCCGCAACCCAGCTCCCGGAACGGCTCTAAGCAGCGGCTCTGGAAGGGAAGGTCTTGGTCAAGGACAGAGTGTTGAGGACTTGCACGACGCGCTGGCACGGGAAAACTTTCGTGTAGTACTTCTAGTCCCTGATGAGGTGGATTACGTCGACCTATCTGACTCTTCAAAGGCCAAGAGATGGCTCTACACCATTGACGGGGGCGAGTGGGGTGCTCAAGAGCTCTGGCCGTAGGTTAGGGAAGCCTTCGCACCGCGGGAATGAACATCATGCTTGATGCTTCGTTTAACACTCCTTAGCATCCGTTTATGTCTCTGTGGTGATGGGATTATAGCGTGAATCTCCGAGTTGCTATTCATGGACCGTGATACACCCGTCTAGTGGACAACCTACACGAAACATTTACTAAATATGGCCACTCTGATACACAAACGCACAGATGATTCACCAAGACGCAACACACTACGCAGTTAGCTTTCTTTTTTTGATTTGGCGGCATATACTTGACAAGAAATATCTACGAGAACCGGTTAAGTGCTCGTCTTTTGATGAGCCTCACCCTACAGTAGTGGCTTCGATGGCATCTCTTTTTTTTTCCCTTCTTCTTCAATGAGATGTCAATTTCGTGGTGTCTTCAACATGACAATACTGCAACTCGTGGTGTACACGCCAGTATAGCTTCCAGTTGCATTATTTGTTTAGCCGGCCAAGTTATCATGTTTGTGGTGGATGTGGTGTGTGGGTGAGAGAATAAAAAAAAAAGTGCGCAACGGCAGAGACACAGCCGGACCGAGAGGGGAAGCGGGCAGCATTTGCAATGCTGACATATTGATTTACTCCTGCATGCCTTGTCTGTTGGGGATCTGAATCATCAAATCTCAAAACCAGCTGCCGCTGTCTAAGGCTGCCACTTATTTGCTTCCTTTCTATCAGCCAGCTGCATCATGGCTACACAGCAGTTAGCCCTCCAAAGAAAGCGGCGCATCAGTCAGCAAGAGAGATGTGACTGAACACTTTTTGCCAACTTCTCTACCGGTATTTCTTTTTTTTTTTTTTTTTTTTTTTTTTTTGCCTCTCCCGTGTCTTAGGCTTTATTTGCTCCCCTTGTTCAAATTATCCGGAACAACTTGTCCGTCAACATAGCGTAGCAATTCTGCCCTCCTTTCCTTCTTTGCTTTTCCTTTTTCCTTTTTTCCTTTTCCTTTTCTTCAAGGGCTCATGGGCTTTGGTATGAGGGCTTGGCAAAAGAAAGCCGAGGCTTGTTGCCGTGTTTTGTGCATGAAAGCTCTACAAGGGTGGCAACAGGCGGCTCAAAAACTATTTGTTGGCTTACAATTAGTGACAAATAGTCATTATCCAAGGCATTGTACCTTGGAAGTAGCTCAAAGGACTTGCCAATCTCCTGACCCGGTTGTTACTACCTAGCACAACCGTCATCGGGATACTCAAAAGAATACAGTCCTAAAGACAACGTCAAACATGGTGAGGGTGGTTGTTCAGGCTAACGCCTGATGCGGAGCCATACAACAGAAATGAGCACACCATAACAACAATGGTGGTTAATGTGAAAGTGAATGCCGGATGCAGGAGAAGTCAGCTCTCATAGTACTAGCAGGCTTGTCTTGAGGAACAATGTCTTGAAACAGAAAACAGAACTACTTGCCATCAACTACATACCAGCTCACGTGAGTGTTGTATGTGCTTGGAGGGCAGGAAGCTGAAATTCAAACAAAGAGGCTTTCCGCCAGGCTTCAAAGCCATGAGACAAAGTCCGCGCCCCCTCCCTCCCTTCCTCCCTCCTCCTTCTCCTCCCATCTCTCCCAGATCCAAACCTGTGCTAGCCAACCCGTGTTCGGTCTTTCGTTGCTTTGCTGCGTTGGTTTCTCGCCTCGTTTTTGCCGTTTCGCCTTAACTAGTCTATACCCCATATCGGGAGGAAGCTGGCTGCTTTTCGTCTGTCGGCTTGCTTTGTAGGTGGCTGGGATAGGCTTGGATCAGGTTGCCACCACTAGCCAATTAGCTTCCAGCTCGGGTATGGCAAGCTATAGCAAAGGAGTACAGAGGAGTTAACATCCCGCGGGGGGGGGGGGGGGAGGAGGGGGAAAGCTCCCTGTTGAGGTGACCTTTTGTCCCACGGCCCGTTCTTGCCTAGCGCCGATTTGCCTGACGAGATAACATTTGAACTTGGATGTAGAAATTTGAAGGCCATCCATCCATGTTCTTATTAATGTTAGGGATAGATTAGGCAGATGGGAAAGAAAAGACATCGTACGGCTAAGTCTGCATGAAACATATGTTTACAGACAAGTAGATAGAGAGACATACAGGCCTATAGGTCTAACATGCATGCAGCTCTTCAGGCTGACAGGGCCCTGTCCCAATTCGTCCAATGCTCCGTCTTCTGTTTCTTTGCGGCCCTTCTCCACAAGACCGTCAGTGCTAAAATGGGCCATGGCAACGATGACAAAGCAGCATACATAATATATACGCAGATGTGTATGTGCACGAAAGGCGCAGACCGATAGAGCCCTTAATTGTTTTCCGCACACACATACACACCGACTCCCGACTTCCGACTCAGGACGAAAATAAAGAATAAAGAAAGAGAATTCAACAGCGATCGTAACCCTTAACGCACAGTTTATCAATCCCATGTGATTGTGCTCATGTCTTATCATATCTTATCTTATCTTATCTCCTTCAACTTTATGTATCTAATCCATTCTTTGCTGTTGCACAAGATGGCTACAGGATACAAGCAACGAGCAGAGAGCAAGAATCTGACTGGTTTTTTGCTGGGCAGCGAAATAGAGATCGACCGCAATAATCACTTTTGACTTTGATTCAGCGGACTAGAAATCTTGGGCACAATAACAGAATTTTTCCATCATTTTCGCTAGAATTGCTCAAACCAGCGTTGCTATGAGCAGAATAACAAGCTTATCCCTGTGTTTAGTAGGGGTCTCTCGTATGGACAACCCTGTATGTAATAACCCTAATATGCTTCATGAGATGTGAGTGGCAGTCGGTCGGGTCTCGGAAACTCGCACTGCTAAGCAGGTACACGTGGATGGTTAGCAACGTGAGACAGAGCAAGCAAGCCAACTCTAGCAGCATACTCACATCATCTGAAGGATACCACCAGCTGCTTGTTGCACGTCATAATTTCATATGTCTTACGTTGGTGTTGTGATATTTGTTCCTCATTCCTGATGGGCTTTCGCCCCAACCCAAGGCCTAAGCACTACTGGCTTCCTTCAGGAGTCCGCTCTTGCTCTCTTGAGTCTTTTGAGTGCCAGAATAATGACTTTGGTTTGGATTTAAGGCCTAGGTGTCGTCGATCTTGGTTGTCCTCGTCTCGCTATTCCGGTTCAAGGCGACTGCTGTCAAACATGGCTTGTCCTAGTTCCGGAATAGCTTCCACTCAGCCTAGTGCAGCAAGCAAGGCTGCTTGCTTTTTATTGCTTCCAAGATTTTTTTTTTGCATGCAATATTCAGCAGTCAAGCTGTGTATTGTGTAAAGTGTGGTGATATGAGTAATTATTGTAAGACTACCTAGCTCATACTGGGAAAAGAGGAGCAAGGTGCTAGCACAGAGGAGGCAAAGCGGTCATCCCCTATTCAAATGGCGACCCATGAGGAAGGGGAATACAGGAAGAACATGACGATCAAGGATGGGTGAATATTGTGTACGTGTTTTTTTTCCCTCTTACTTCTCTCTCTCTCTTTTGCCTGATAATCCTTCCTGTTAATCCCTCGGCATCTTTTTTTTTTCTCTCTCCTTTGACTCTCAAAGCATGTCTAGATACATGTAGACCTTTTTTATTTACTTATTAATATTTACGCCTGAATATATTTTTTGATTTTATCATTTAATTCTTCTTTCATTTTTGCCTTCCTTTTTTTTTTCTTCTGCCCTTTCACGTCTCACCCCTGATTCATCTGTCCACAAGCACAAGGTCGCTCGCTGTCTAAGAAAGCGGGGAAAGCGGAAGGCGTGTAATAAAGGGCTATTGCCAACAGGAAAGAAAGAAATAAATAAATAAAGAAGGAAAGAAGGAAAGAAAGAGAGGGCGGAGGCCTAGAATAAGAGCGAACTGCGTGTGGAAACTTCCCGATGAGACGAGACACCGCTTTTGTTACAATGCATTGGATAAGGCAAATGATCCTGTGGTATTTCATCCTTTTCATCGTCTAGTTATTTCTCTCTTCTTGCTCGCTTGCGTTCTTAACACCGAGGCATAATATGTGATGATGTGATGCAGCCCTAAAGGTACGCCAAGTGTGGCTTGTCACTCTTTAGAGCTCAAGGTAACTGCATGAACAATGGAAAAGGCAAAACACAAAGGGCATCAGGCTTCTAAAAAAAAAAGAAAAGAAAGCGAAGAGAAAAAAGAAAAGAAATAAAAGGAAAAAAAAAAGGCCAATATATTTTCTCTGAGGACAGCCTTATGTTTCCCCGTTACCCCAGTTTAAGGCTCAGCTAGATTCTGGATAACAGGCCCTGAGACTCAGCAGCCAGTTCGCTTAGTCTGGATCAAAGCGAGACAGACAGAGACAGGCAGGAAGACAAGATACAATATACACCATGTTCATCTATTCAGGCCTCAAGAGTCCGAAATGACCATCCTATAGCTGGATGGGGCTTTTGCAGTTTTGGTGGGGCATACAGGCAGATCGGTTACGAGTTGCAGAGATGAGGGTTTAACCCAGAACCTACTGCCACAGGAGCAAAGCGAGAAAGAACCAAGATGGCGTATTCAGTCCCGGTGCATTTGTTTTCCGTCTCATTGCCTCCTCAGACTTTTAATTTGTACGTTATAGTATAGACAGCGCTTGTGAATTGTGGACGGCAGTTAAGACGGCATGACATCCCTCTGTCCCTCAGTTAATTATGATAGCCTGCCGTCACTCAGCAGGCGGCGTCAAGAACAAGGGAAGGATCGAAGGAGGAACAAGAAGGAAGGAAGAAGGAATGAATCAGTAGGAAGGAAGCTATAGGCCAGCACAAAGGACTTAGCGCCAGTGAAAAAGGGAAGGAGAGCCCAAAAAAGAGAGAAAAAAAAGCGGACAGTTTGGTTTTTCATTTGAAGCAACTTCTATGACGAAAGATGCAACGGAAGTCAAAGAGCAGGATAAAATTGCGGGCGATCAAGTAGGTGGTTGAGAAAGAGAGAGACAAGAGTAGGAGACTAGAGAAAAAGGCATTTGAGAGTTTGCAATTGCATTATGTGGCTGCCCATTCCCCCCCTCCTTTGCTCTTTGCTCTTTGCCTCCTTTTTATTTATTTTATATACCACGGAACTGTAACTGAAACGGCAATAACCAAAAAAAAAACCCCCCAAGGGTTCCCGGAAAACACACAAAAGCAGGATAAAAAAGAAAATTGCCAAAAGCAAAATAGACTCTTCGAACTTGCCGTAGTTTCCCAGTTTACCAAGCTGGGCTTGGACAGAGGTTTGGACGGTGCGAATAACGGTAATACATATTTCTACTGTGCAACTGGCTTTTGCTTGTGATTTTACACTATGTATGGAAGTCATACGCGCAGCTTCAACACGGACGGACGGCGGACAATGGACGACGGACGATATTTGAAAAGGACAATCCAAAAATAGGAGCAACACATATACACGAGCATCCTACACAGTACATACATACATGAATGCCTTTCTGCTGCGCAAATACCTTTTTTTTTTTTTTTTTTTCTTTTTTTTTCCTTTTTCCCCTTCGCTTACGGAACTTCTTACCGGGAGAGGGCCCAAAAACATCTTGATCTGTTTTGGCGCTGCCTTGACCCTATAGGATAGGACAGACAAATACCATTCCTTCCAAGCACGACCTTGTCCAAGAGTGAGTTGAGACGTAAATACACTGCAGGGCCTGAACATAACCCCATTTCCAGGTGTACACATGCATGTATGGTTGGATGTATGAGAAGACAAACCCACCAGAATCCCTCGTCAAGATTTTGTGCACCATGCACTTGAGCATCTGTATGTGTACGCCAAAGCACGATAGCTGGGGGAATGATTAGGAAGAGGAGGAGGCGTAAAGACAGAACGGGGAGGAAAAGGGAAGGAAAGTAAACAGGTGGTTGGGTGAGATTCTGGAGGCTTTGTGAGAGTTCCTCAGCTCTCTCCCAGCAAGGCTTGCGAATGTATGGATATTCGATAATCTTCCCTATATTATGCCATAGACAAGGCAATGTAAAGTGGGCGAGATGTATTGGAAGGTAGCATGAGCGACTATTGCTTACACATCTACATATTGGCTTTTACGCTCTAACATGTCCTAGTTTTGTCTCGTAGCAATGCCCCTCTCTTCGCTCCCCTAGTCATTTAGAATTTGGAGTTTGTACCCCATCCAAAGCGTGCATAAAAGGCCGTGCCTTGAGTGTATTAACTGCTCCATGCCTGAATTTAATTCATCGGCTAGCTGTTTGTTGATAAGAGTCGTCTCAGCTACAGTAGCACTGAGCAGTACTATGCGTTGCCAGGAAGTGAGCGGCACTAGGCAGTAGAGGCGGGCAATATAGAGAGGAAGGTTGAGACAGAGCCTCCAGCCTCGGGAAATGCAGACAAAGACACAAGTGCTGGACTCTGCTTGGTTTATTTTGCCAATAGGTTCATGATATCATTGCCTGGCTCTTACTCTAGGCCGCATTCATGCCCGTTTGCTGATCATGGTATGTTTTCAAAAAGCATTCGCCGAGAGTCTGTGCTTCGGCTAGACTCGAGATGTCCCATGGTTCATGGCAGCGAGCTTTGGTTGCTGTTGGCGGTGGCTTGCTGTCGCTGTCGAGAGGGAGGGGAGGGGAAGGGAAGGCAAGGGAAGGGAAGGGAAGGGGGGGAATTGGGGCTCATGGGATCTTTGGAGAGCGCGAAGCTGGCCTGAATTTGACCAGCGCCCAAGGGGGCTTGGTTGAGGGATTCGTACTGCAGGAGAGATAGAGAAGCGTGCTTTCTGCCTTGGTGTTAGGCTATTGACTATCAGCAGAGGGGGTGTCAGACGGGTAACGTAGCAGACCAATGCATAATCAGGGAGGGGAGGGCAAGGAAAAGAAGGCAGGAATGGCTCAGGGTGTTGTGATGTGGTGCAATGTGGTGTAGTGAGAGTGATGTGGACGTACATGAATGGTGTGTGCTTGCATGCTTGCATAGTGGTTCAAGCAGTCAGGTCTATCTGAATCTCGAAGTCGGAAATGCTATAACCCCGCCCCGCTTATAACATTAACGAATCAAATTAATAGGCTAAAAGTAGGACTATAGAGCACTGCTATTAGGTGTTCACTGGCCCGCGGCAGCGCTGTGGAGCGGGACGTTTAGGGTGGACTGGACTGGCTAGAGGCTAGACTCTCTATAGACTTTGTGAACAGCTAGTGGTAGGGGAGGGGAGCCAGTGTCCATTGAAGGCCTAAATTTATCGACAGAAGTCCCACAGGCCCCCTAGAGTGCTGAAGGCTCTAGCGAGCGGGTGTCAGGAAGCTAGGCCGAATTTTTCATCGGCGAGCAAGCCCTTTGCCAGGTGCGTGTCTGTTTGGGGCAGATCAAGGACCAGGCTAAGGCCCAGACTATCTCTGGCTATTATATTTGTTATATTCTAATCTATTATTTTCTTTTTTTCCTTTTTTCCTTTTTTTTTGCAGGTTTTTGCAGGTTTTTACTTGTTTTCTTTAGTCCCGACTTGATTGGCCAGTTTATCAGCCATTTATTAGTGCGTGTGCTCTTATTATTGTTTTTTTGCCCCTGCCTTTTTCATCATTATCATTATCATTGTTATCAGTTATCAGTTTTCTTTTTTTTTCTATCTTTTTTCTTCGTCTTCGTCTTCGTGCTTCTTTTTATTGCCGGCTTTTATTGTTGCCTTCCAGTCCCCACATTTTCATTTTGCTGGCCCTTGCTCTTGCTCTTCCTAACCTTCCTCTTGCTGTGCTTGGCCCTTGTTTTGCCCTTGGTTAAAGCGCTGTCCCCGCTTTCTTCTGCCCCATTATTTCCCATTCGTTCTCCTTCTTTTCCATTTTGTTCTGGCCTGGGCCTCGCTGACAAGCAATTATTCCGTCCTATCATCTCTCCTTTTCGTTTCTTATATATATATATTTTCTTTCTTTTTCTTTTTTCTTTCTTTTTTCTTATTTTTTCTCTTTTTTTTTTTTTCTCTCCTTGTGTGTAGGAAAGGAAAAGGAAGAAAAAAAAGCACTTACGGACGCCTCACCCATTGCCTTTTTTGTTGTTTGTTCTCTCTTCATTCCTCATGGGCTCTTAGTCTTGAACTCTACGTTGATAGGCTATCTTTTTTTTCTTATATCTTCAATTTCTGGTTTATTTCTTTTTTTTTATTTACTTGAATCTCTTTATTAATCTCCCAGTGAGCTAGCCTATCATTGCCGTCACTACCCATACTTCCAGCAGGCTTGCTTTGCTGTCATCACTGTCCTTTTCTTCCCTTCCGACGACCACCGCCACCACCATCACCATCACCATCACCATCACCACCATCACCACCATCACCACCATCACCAATACCACGGCCGCCGTTCACCAACCATTTTGATGGACGCCCTTAAAAATATCATCAGCAATGTGCCCGAGTGGGGTACAAAGCTCTCCACCTTGAATGAGCTAATAGGTCAACGTCAAGCAGAGCTAATAGCTCTCAACGAAGCTGAATCATTACCCTCATTACCGCCAAAACCTCCCAAGCGCAAGAACTCAACCGAATCCCTTCGTCCACAAGATGAAATTGACGAGGCCGTCAAGATCAACAATGCGGCTAATGAAAAAGAAGATGATGATGAGGAAGCCCTTCTGCGCAACCTACAGTACCGGATGACCTCGGCTTCCATGGCAAGGTGTCCTGAGCAAGCCATTCGTGTTGCCCACGCCCGTGCCCGGGCCCAAGTCCGCATCAAGCAACGGACGACGTCAAACAGCTCTATTGATTTGGAAGAGAATAGAAACAAGCAGCGTACGCGGAACATGATCATTGTTTATTACGACAGTTTCGTGCAGAGTTTTTTCGAGGAGCTTGTCAAGTTTGTATCTGCCAGTCGTAACCTAATCCGCAAGGCTAGAATGGCCGCGAAGGTTGCTCACATTAAGCGTGTTGCTGAGATAGAATCACAGGCTCTTGACGCTTCCAGCGACCCTTTCTCTGCAGGCCCCGATGACCTCAGTTCCCCCCTAGGTCCCCGCATGCCCCCCTTGCTCAGAGCGAGCCCACGACCGGCAAGCCGTTTTGGTGCCTATGGCGCGGGAATTAGTAAACCTACTGATGCCTACGACCGTCTCGACAAAGCCCTGGAGTTCGTGCAAAGCCAGAGCGAAAAGGGCGCCCATTTGTTTCTGCGGGATGGAAAATGCACAGAAGAGGTCAACAACATCGCTCGTCGTATGCAGGAGGCTAAGGACCTTGCTGAAAAGGAAATGCAGCGCATTCTCATCGAGGAACCCGAGTTGGCAAAGGAGTCGAGCGAAGTCAACAAGATCCGTATGCATCGTCCCACACTTATGCGTCGCGAGGTCATCTCCAGCAAGCCGTTCTCTGCGATGCCCATGGGCGACCGCAACAGCAGGCCTTTCCCTATCAGAGAACACAAGCCGATTGTTGTAAGGGAGCAGTGCAAGCCTATTGCTACTATGGCCGACCTAGCGGCACATGCGGCGGCCATGGACTCTCAAAAAGCCTCACAGACGTCAGGTCCAAAAATCGATATACAGGCCGGATCATAATAGCCGCCATGTTGTTTGTGATGCAGTTGTTGGAGGCTTTCGTCTTTTCTTATTATATATCCACACTCGCCTTTCTTGCTGCTCTTTCTTGGATTTGCGTCTCGCTCAGATCCGTCTTCTGCTACCGAATCAAGCTCAATACTATACTATACTAACCTGGAGGTTTCTGTGCTTGGTAAGCTGACCTGGGCTGTCGGCATAAAACACCTTGAACGACTTGACGATACTTTTTTATTTTTTTTTATATTTTTTCCTCACTTATCAGTTTCCTTTTGTTTCTCTTTATCTCTGCACTGCCAACCGTTTCCTTTGTCTGGTCATCATTTCTTTGCTTCTGTTTCTGCCTCTTGGGTTTTCTGCAAATTTCATTCTTATCGCTCGGGCCAGCCGACTGTTCCTTGTTTGATATCTTTCTGAACTCCTTATTTTCTCTTCTATATTCTTCCATATCTCGTTCATGGCTACTCTCTGGGTACCATTTGAGCCAGCTATCATGTGTCGGATCTCATTTGCATCGCGGGTTGCTTTTTCCTTTTTTCTTTTTTCTTTTCTCTTTGTTTTTCTTCTCTTCTTGCTGGATATACTGTTGTGTACTACATACTGGTCTTGTTCTTCGGCTTTCTCAACTTGTTTCTCATTGATGTCTGATGTCAGACTACATATTTATACTTCTGGAGCTTTCTTCTTCGTAGTCTCCATGAAAAAAATTCCCTTCCTCCTCGATCTTACTCACTCTCTACCCAGTGCAATGCCATTTGAGAAGGACATGGAAAAATGGCCACTTGCTGTTACTAAAAAGCTTTCCAAGCTGCCATCTAGTCAAGCTTGTTCGTTTACAAAAATGATTAATAATATAGTACCCCATACTGACTAAACATTTATCGCCCCATGCTCACTCTTGGGACCGTCAGATGAGTGTTCGTACGTGTACTTGCCTCGCCACGATCTGCGTTGCAATATATCAGTAGAAACCAAGAGAGTAGCGACGTGAGGCAGACAAGACGTTTGTTGGCAACTGCAGCCTGTGTCGTAGGTCCTACGCACGTACCTGCCCTTCTCTCTTCGGTTCCGTTATGACATCTCTGCTGGTAACCCCAGAACGGAAACAACCCGACATTGTACGATTGGATGTTGTGCTACTTTCTATCTATGACCCCCCTTCCGTTTTTAGCACTGCATGAAAGCTCTTGTGATTTTGTGTTGACTCAATTAGCGATTTGGTTGGTTGATTGCCCCACACCGCCTTTGTCCCTTTTTTTTTTTTTTTTTCTTTTCTTTTCTTTTCTCTTCTTTTCTTTTCTTTCTGTAGCTTTCCTGCACGTCGCCGTAAAGCACCGTTTTTCGTGATCTTGCTACATTTCAGCTGCTAGTAGTACTTGACACCTACAGTCTTGTTTGGCAATCATGAACGCTGCAGCAGTTGAAGCTTTAGTCCCGCGCTTTAAGCTTGAGAGAACGCTTAACCAAGGTATGCTATATTGATCTCCGGCTTCTTTTTCTCTTCTCTCATCTCGCCTCTTGACTCATGCCCACGTCTGCTCTCCACTCTAGACCAGAGCGGCCGCCGTATCTCCCTTCTCGGCTCTATCGACGACAAGCCCGCTATTTTGCAGCTCGAGCGTTCGCCATTCCCTTCAAGTCAGGCCTACCTTGCTAGCGTGCCAGCGAGCCTTGCACGCTTGTCCAATCTCCAGCATAATGACGTTTACGCCTGGTATCTTGCACTGGCTGGCAGCTCCTCGGCCTTGGTTGATACTGACTCCAACTCGGCCGGCTTCCATCATGATCTCAAGGTCAACTTGATCTACCCTTGCACTGAGACCCATATTAAGAAGTATACAAAGCAGCCTGTGCGGTACGTTGCTGAGACGCCCGAGATTTACGCCAAGTACGTGCGTCCCATCATGGAAGAGAAGCGCGGCGAGGGCCGCTTGAACTGGGTATACAACATCATCGAAGGCCGTAAGGAAGCGGAAGATGTACTGTACCGTACACCGCTAGGTGCCGAGGAGAACCTTGAAGGCTTTTTGCTTTTACCTGATTTCAATTGGGATCGCACAACGCTCGATGCTCTGCACTTGTTGTGCCTGGTTGAGCGCCGTGATATCTGGAGTCTACGTGATTTGCGCAAAAGCCATATTCCGTGGCTGCAAGATATGCGCAAGCGCCTTGTTGAGGCTACTTTGGCGACATACCCGACCATAGAGGCAGACCAACTCAAGCTATACGTCCACTATCAACCAACCTACTACCATTTTCATGTCCATATCGCGCACGCTGCTGCAGAACCTGGACATACACAGGCAGTTGGCAAAGCAGTCGATTTTGATACCATTATTGAAACACTTAAATCTATGGGAACATCGGACGACAACAAGGATCCGGGTATGGATAGTATTAGTATAAACTACACAGTTGGTGAAGCTAGCGACCTGTGGGAGCGAGTATATCGGCCGCTTAAGCTTGGGAAAGACTGTTGATCGTCTCAACTAGTGTATCAACAGAAGATCCCTTGGGGCAGTCTTTCCACCGACCTCCATCAGCAATACAGTAAACTTTATCGTCCACGCGTACCGTGCAGCTTTTAGTGACGCCGGCCTAGAAAACACACAGTACACCATCCGGGTTAGTAGAGGGATACGACCGTATATAAGATAGAATCTCGTGTCTGACTGGGGTTGCGGAAGTTGAAGAAAAACGAGGCGTGCACTATATTATCAGGACTTACAGCTTTGGTTTCTTCTACGCTGCGGCGAAGCATGCTGATACCGTGGGCTCCATCCTCACGTGTCGTACACTCATTGAGAGCTTGGAAGTCCATGCCATGCTCAAGAGCGCAGTCCTCGACTAGAGAGCGTTCGGGGATATGCGGGTAATCGCGAGTGATGCACATGGTAAAGCCTAAGGAAATCTTGGGATCCTGGTACAGCTCAAACGCACAGAGTTCAATGATGTTACCAATGCCTAGAAATGGTCAGTTCCATGGGCTGCCATCAAAAGTAGGTACTATGATAAATCAAGACACTTACACTCGGTCGGTCCATGCATGCAATCAACACCACCGTCGTCTTCGGTTGGCCTAGAGTACCTTGTTAGTAAGAACGAAGCATATGGAAGCGGACTGCCGATGATGGGCGATTAGAAGTATAGCAGTGCTTACTGGCCAATAAACGATAGCTTAAAGTCAACCTTGTCGCCGACTCTCATCATAGTGGGCAATATCATGTCATTCAAGCACATCTATCAGAGCATAGACACATTATTAGCAGCAAGAATATAAACAAAAGGCCAGAGAGACCACATCACTTCGACTGTACTACGGGTGGACAACATACCTCGGCATCAGGGCATTTGCTCATAATATGAATTTCCAACGGCACTCTTTTCTCTGCGACATGGGCGTTCGACGGAGCTAGAGCCTGCTGGCTCTTAGCACTGCCAGTCTGCACTCCCCCAGCCCCAGCCTCGGCCGACTCTGCCGAATCTCCGTGCGCTGCATTTTGCGGATCACCTTGTAGCTGCTGTAAACTATCGACAGCACTCAGCGGCCGCCACTGCCACATGCCGTACATGAGCAGGAGAAGTGCTGCAAACGCGATAAGGGGCCGCTGGCGGCGACGCATGACGCGTGGTGTATGAGGGTTATCCTGACGGGTCGGATTATGTATATGGGTGGCCTCGGCTAAAGAGTATTTCTTTTCACTTGGATACGAAAACGGGGACGGGGATGGGGACGGCTGTGCGGACAGCGAAGTATCAGGAGGCATCGTGTTAGGGGCCTGAGGAGAGAACTTTGAGGTGCGTTTCGTCGACAAGATGGGCGGTTTACTAAGTAGTGGATGCTGTATTTTTGGGCCTTGATAAGGTCTTGGCCTGAAGGTGGATGCTCTGTGCGCTAAGTGTAATAAAAAAAAGTCTAGGCCAAGGGAACAAATCAAACCGAACTTGGGCTTTGTTAATCACATGAATTGGGTGTGTATATTTGGAGAAGAGGGGAAAAAAATATCGAAAGAAAAAAAATACCATCAGCTTCAGCGTCGTTTGATCTCAGTGATTCCAGTAGAAGTTAAATATATTCAAATCAAATCTACCATCAGCTTGACGATACCGAGCCGAAGATTACTGACAACAGCAAAGAAGGGAGAAAGATGGCAAAGTAAGCTTTCACAAGCCAAGTGTTTCGAGACCAAAAAGAGCAAAAAAGAGAGTTTTGGAAAACTCCTCCGGACAGGCTTGAACTGTCAACCTCCTGATTGCTGCTATCTATAGAGATGCGTAACAGTCAGACGCGCTAGCCAATTGCGCCACAGAGGATAATCTCTGAAGCTGTTGTTGTTGTTGTTGTTGTTGTTGTTGTTGTGTATATTTATGCTCTTCTAAGTCTATTTAACTTGGATTTTTGAGCCCGGCCCGACCCCCGTTTCGCCCTTAGGGGACCCGCTTTTTCTAACTCCATTTTTTCCTACGTAGAATCCCCTGTCACCCTCCGGTCCCGAGTCTCAGCAGAGCTGTACCCGTAGGGGCCTTCATGTAGGCAGAACAATCCTTCGCTTGGTAGGCCCCAGACCAACCCTAAGCCCAAAAAAGCGGGGCGACCCACTCTTTCCCCACAATCATTCGATCCTCTGAAAACTCTGCAAAGTCGAGAAATCGTGAAAAAACACGGTGTCAAGACAGCAGATTTCAGTGCAGTCTGGGAAAAACCCCTCCGAGGACGGGAAAGAAAAACCAGACCATGTGAGCATCCGCGGGCTCATGGTTTGTCTCTGAAGCTGTTGTTGTTGTTGTTGTTGTTGTTGTTGTTGTTGTATTTATTCTCTACCTAACTATCTGCGCTCAACCTGCACTGTGGCTCCTTGCGGATCTCTACAGCGTTTAGTCAGGCCGAGAAGCTGTTGGCCTTTCGAGTCCAGACTCCCCGAATCGACCCTGGGGAGACTGCTTTTTCGGGCGCCGTTTTAGGCCTGCGTGGATCCTCTTGCCGGTCTCAGATCCCGGTCACCGGGGGCGCCGTAGGGATCCTTGTCCGGTTAGATTTTCCTGCAGGGGTGCAAAAGCAAGAAACAGGAAGGACAGAATACAAAGAGGGTAAAAACATGCGTGCGGAGAAGCAGAAAAAGCAGAACGTAGTAGAAAAACAGTAAATCAAAAACGGAACGAGAGAAAGGAAAAACGAAGAGATGGAAGCAGAAGGTTAGTGGTGTGCAGTCATGTGCACATCGAATCCAGCGGGTGTCTAGTTCTAATGAGTGTGTGGTTCCCTAGGGGAGAGCCAGCAGCTGTGTCAGAGGGGGGGGGGAATATATGTCATCCATATTGTCTCACCTAGCGGGGGTGGGGAATCATTGAAGCGAGGCAAGCTCGGGATAGACTCGTTGACACTGTGCTTTCCGTGGGAGACTTTTCGGGTATGGGTATGTGCGTTTTCGGTTGTGCCTGTGTCAGTGGGGGTCGGGGTCTGCGTGGTGCCTTGGAGAGGTTTTACGCCGGATTGTCCCGCTTGATGATGGCCTTCATCAAGGTTTCTTTGCCTTTGGTGTGGACCAGCAGTTTCTGGACGAAGGTTTTGCTCCATGGTTTTGCAAGTCCTCGGCATGTCCATTCGTGTGTTGGTTCTTTGTCTTGGCCGCACCTGGGGCACTGGGTGGCCGCCGATTGGTGGGCGAGTCTGCGGTGATAGGACGCGAAGTCTCCGTGTCCTGACATGGCCGCCATGACTGTTCCTTGATGCGCGCGGGGGCCCTCTGGGATACCAAGCAGTTTCTGCCGAGGGAATTCCGTGAGTTTCCTGGTTTGGTGGTTTCTGATGGTGGGCTGAGACATGAACCAGGCTTTGTGCGCTCGATGGAGGTCTTCTTTCAGCCATCTCCTGGCATTCGCCAGTGTCATGGAGTAGTCAAAGACCTCGATGGATGCGCTCTTGGCAAGGGCGTCAGCTTTGTCGTTGCCTTCAATCCCGCTATGTCCTGGGACCCAGATGCAGTAAACCATTGGAAAAGGAGGAGTCTCTCTGAGACTCTGTGCGATTCTCCTGGCCTCGTCTAGGTGGTATTGGGAGGTTCCTGTTCTCCTCGTAGAGGCGTTCATTCTGTCCACCGCTGCCTGGTTGTCAACACAGATCCAGATGGTCTTGCTGTCCGCGATAGTTCTCTTTTGGAGGTCTTCCAGTCCGAGCCTGATTGCGCGGATTTCTGCGTCAGCGACTTCCGCCCTTCTTCCGCACGGGAATGCTCCCTCTGTGAAGCCTTCACCATTGCGTTCAGCCCACCAGCCAGCTCCAGTCCAGCTGTTCTGGAGCTTTGAGCCGTCTGTGTAGAGCCATGTGTCCGAAGTTGGACAGCTGGCCTTCCAGGCTGCGTGTTTCTTCGCGGCTGTTTCTTTCGGCAGGCCTTCTGTCATAGCTCCTGTCGGGGGAACAGACATCAGGGGCGGGTCGTAGAACAGTGGGCCGTACCTTGGTAGGGCCTTCGGGAGGAGCCGCAGTATTTCCTTTTGGTGCTTGTGGTCCTTCAGACCGTAGAGCGGGTGACTGACGTCTAGGGTGTGCCACCTGATTGCTTCCTTCTTGACTGCCGTGTCCAAAACAATGTTGATTGGGGGGCAATTGGCTGCCATGTGCAGTAGCGCTGATGGAGTGGTGCGGTATGCCGGAAGGGCGGCTAGGAGTGCCCTCCTGAGAGGTTTTCCCAGCTTCTTCGCTTTGCCCTTGTTGCCGCGCTGGTCCGGTTTCCACCATGTTGCTGCTGCGTACGTTGCCGTCGCCAGGATCCCCGACTTGATCACTTGGACCAGTTGTTTCACCGGAGCGCCGTGCTTGCATCCTCTGAGGATCGAGAGGCAGTGCACAGATCTGTCCATTTTCCCGGCTATTTCGTTCACGTGGGCCGTGAAGTTCAGCTTCCTGTCTATGCGGATGCCAAGCCACTTGAGTGACCCGTTTTTCGGCGTGGCTGTCACTTTTGGGGCGCCCGAAAGTTCCAGGTCCGGGTTGTCGTGGTTGCGTTTCCTTGTCAGGTGCAGTAGTTGGGTTTTCTTGTGGTCGAGTTGAAGTCCGTTCTCGGTGCACCAGTTAATGGTGTACTCCATTACGGCCTTTAGATCTCGGTTACAGTTTTCCCAGCTGCTTCCTTTTATCAGCCATAGCCCGTCGTCCATATACCCTCTCAGATATCTGCTCCCACTGTAGTATAGGGGTGCCATAAACAGCATGTACAGAATTGGGGAGATAGGAGATCCCTGCGGGAGGCTCCCGCTGGTGTTTCCTGGGGGTTCTGAGGCATCGTCCAGAGTGATTTGAGCTTTCCTGTGGTCCAAAAAGGATTGGACCCATTTGCAGACGTGGCTTGGCATGCCCTGTTGCTGCAGTCTCTTAACCATTCTGTTGGGAAGTATTCCGTCGAAAGCTCCGCGTATGTCGAATGACAGTATCGAAGATAGTTGCCCTTTGTCCATGTTGTCCCTGATCTCGTTGACCAGTGACAGGGTTAGGTCCGATGCGGCCCTCTTGGGGAGGGCGCATGCGTAGTTTCCGTAAAAGATGCCTTTTTGCATCGCCACCTTGGTGAGCCTCTTGGCTATAGCCCTTTCCAGGGCCTTGCCGAGGGTCGGAAGGAGTGATATCAGGCGGTACGATTTCGGGTCGGACCTATCTCTTTTTCCAGGCTTTGGGATTGCTATCAGTTTGGCTTCCTTGAAGCGTGCCGGGTGCACGCCTCGTCGTAGGCATCCGTTGAAGAGGTCTGTGATGAGATCACTCAGAGATGGCCAGCTCAGCGCCAGCAGGCTGTTCTGAATTCCGTCCTTGCCGGGGGCGGTATTCAGCGGTTTCTTGATGGCAATCTCCACTTCTGTCCTTGACAGTTCCCATTTCGTCCCTTCCGGGTCGAGTTGGATGGTCGGTCTGATTGTGTCGGGGAGACCGCTCCCTGTCAGATGCGCTTCCCGGAGGGCGCGGATCTTGTCCTGAGGGGTCGTGTGGGTCTCTCCATTCACTGTCATTGCTTGGGAGCGGGCTTTCTGTGTGCGAGTCAGCCATTTCGCTGCCTTGTGAACATCCGAGAGCGAAGTCATGTTTGTCACCAGGTCTCTGTAGAACTGTCTAGAGGCCTTGGAGATGGTGTTTGCCAGCTCTTTTTTGGCCTCTATGTGGGTTTCGCTGGCTGTCCGCAGTTCTGTGTCCATGTTTGTGGCCCCTGCTTTCACCATCTGGTATAGAGAGTTCAGGATCCTTCTGGTCTTTGCTGCTTTGCGTTTGGCCTCGCTGCAGGAGTCGTTCCACCATTTGTATCCTGAGCCCGAGACTTTCCGCGTGGGGGTTGCAGCTTCAAAGGCTTCCTGTATAACCCGGATAGTCCCTTCCGCTGCTATTTCCAATGCGCTGTCTCTATCCTGCCAGTTCGTGGGGAGGGATTCCACCAGCGCGGCTGCCTTCGTTCTACAGATTGCTCTGAACTTTTCCACGTCTGTGTCCTTGAGGCGTCTCGTGGAATTGTGTGCTGCTACGGATTGCGCCGTGCTTATCGTGATTTCCTGTGGGGAGTGGTCGCTTCCGCATTCCAGGTCTCCGGCCATCTCGTAGCGTTTCACTTTGTTCCAGATGTTTGCCGACACCAGAGTCAGGTCCAGCACTCCTCCCCGGTCGTGGGTGGAGACGCTGTTTTCGTTGGCACAGATGAGCCTCATCTGTTCTGACCATTCTAGCAGTTCCTCGGCCTTCTTGTCGTTTCGGGTAACCGTTTCGTCCCATACCCGGTGGTGTAAATTGAAGTCTCCCATTATTATAGTGTTGTCTAGTCTCGTGTCTATCCCTGTGAGTTTGTCAGCAGCTTCGTTTGATCTTACACTATTAGTTCCGGCGTTGTATACCCCGATCACCAAGTATGAGTCGTCTCCACGCCTTGCAGATACGGCGCAGAGGTCTGGGTGTGAGGGTATACTCCCGGAGGAGAAGATTTGGAAAAGCGAGTCCTTGCGTGCAAAGCAAATCGCTCTTTTCCTGGTCTGTCCTTCTAATATTGGTTCCGCTAAGATGAATTGGGGGTGCAGTGTTGTGCGGTCCTGAGTGCACGGGGGTTCTTGGATGAGGACTATGTCTGTTCCTCTGTGGAAGGCCGTCTCCAGTATGCTTTTCTGCGCGCTAGGCGTGCGTCGGACATTTGCCTGGATTATCTTGAGATGTTTGTCGCTGCGGTGGTTTCTCCCGTAGGGTCTCACACTCATTCGGAGTTGGTGAGCCCGCCTTGGGTCCTGCTGGGGGTTTCTGAGGCCTGCTGGGTTGCTGGGGCCTCCTGGTGTTCGCTCGTGCGGTGGGGTTTACCGCACTTTTTGCACTTCAGGGGGAAGTTGCAGTTCTTTGTCTGGTGTGCCCGTCCGCAGCGGTCGCATTGCGGGGGGGCAACGGTTTGCTCGTGGCTCTCCGGACCGCACGAGAGAGTCCCAGAATCTCGATGGAGCGGGGAACCCTTTCAGGGTTGTGGATCGCCACGCGGAGGCCCTGCATAGTCGGGTCCCTCTCGTAGTCCCTCCAGGCGAGGCTCTTAATCGAGCCGCCGAAAGCTGCCTGGACTTCACTTCTGACGTCCTCCAGTGTCGTGCGTCTGTGGACCAGCTTATCGTCTTCCACCGTAGTGATGGTGGTCGGGATGTTTGGGATCAAGAACTTATCCCATACCGCTTCCCTCTCGACTTCCACGGCTTGCAGGAAGTTGCCCATCCGTTCTTTGGTGTCCCTGTCAAGGATGGGTTCCTTGGTAGTGATGGCGAGGCCGGTTCTGGTCATGGTAACTTTCGTTACCATTTCGTTTCCTTTGAACACTGCCTGGTTCAGCTTTTGTTTTGTTACGGCAGTGTTTACCTTCTTCCACTTTGAGTCGTCATAAAGTGGTGCCAGGTATCTTTTTCCTTCCCGTCTCTCCGGCTGGGACTGGGGCTTGGCCAGAGTTCTTGATGCCGCGGGAGGCTTCGCGGGGAGCGTGATTGTGGCGGGTCTAGCACCCGCTGCCGCTTTCTGAGCCCAGGTCTTGGGCTTGTTGGTCTGTGGGATCTCGACGGGGCGCGCAGTCGTGCGCGGCATCTGGGGGATCGCGAGGGGGCGCGCAGGCGTGCGCGTCGGTTGAGGGGCTGGGGTCCCTGAGAGGTCCTGTCGCAGCTTGATCTTGGCTGCTTCCTTCACCATTTTCATGATGTCGGTGACAAAATCTTTGGAAATCTTGTCCATCTTCGAGCGCGTCGCGTCTTCTTCCAGCTTGTCCAGGACAGAGAAGATCATGGCTGCCCCGATGCGTTTGGATTCTCGCACCGAGCTGGTCTCTTTCCAGATGTCGTCCAGTAATTCGACGAAGCTGCCTTTTTGTGCTTTCGTCTCGGTGTTTCCAGCGTGGATTGACTGGTTCAGGGCGTTTTCGGTGGTCGCAGCGGCGGGTGCTGTGTCGCGTTGGGGGTTTCCTGTAGTCGTGTTTAAGGTCGGTGAGGGGGAGGGGGCTGCGCAGCCTTGCGAGGCTGACGCTCATGGTCCACCATATCGGTGTCTTCCATGGTGTGTTGGGCGTGTTTTTTTTTTTTTTTTGAAAGGTCTCAGTGTTGAAAATAAATTGAATGTTTATACGATGGACTTAAAGTGTGAAAAATGCGTGTGTCTGAAGCTGTTGTTGTTGTTGTTGTTGTTGTTGTTGTATTTATTCTCTACCTAACTATCTGCGCTCAACCTGCACTGTGGCTCCTTGCGGATCTCTACAGCGTTTAGTCAGGCCGAGAAGCTGTTGGCCTTTCGAGTCCAGACTCCCCGAATCGACCCTGGGGAGACTGCTTTTTCGGGCGCCGTTTTAGGCCTGCGTGGATCCTCTTGCCGGTCTCAGATCCCGGTCACCGGGGGCGCCGTAGGGATCCTTGTCCGGTTAGATTTTCCTGCAGGGGTGCAAAAGCAAGAAACAGGAAGGACAGAATACAAAGAGGGTAAAAACATGCGTGCGGAGAAGCAGAAAAAGCAGAACGTAGTAGAAAAACAGTAAATCAAAAACGGAACGAGAGAAAGGAAAAACGAAGAGATGGAAGCAGAAGGTTAGTGGTGTGCAGTCATGTGCACATCGAATCCAGCGGGTGTCTAGTTCTAATGAGTGTGTGGTTCCCTAGGGGAGAGCCAGCAGCTGTGTCAGAGGGGGGGGGGAATATATGTCATCCATATTGTCTCACCTAGCGGGGGTGGGGAATCATTGAAGCGAGGCAAGCTCGGGATAGACTCGTTGACACTGTGCTTTCCGTGGGAGACTTTTCGGGTATGGGTATGTGCGTTTTCGGTTGTGCCTGTGTCAGTGGGGGGTCGGGGTCTGCGTGGTGCCTTGGAGAGGTTTTACGCCGGATTGTCCCGCTTGATGATGGCCTTCATCAAGGTTTCTTTGCCTTTGGTGTGGACCAGCAGTTTCTGGACGAAGGTTTTGCTCCATGGTTTTGCAAGTCCTCGGCATGTCCATTCGTGTGTTGGTTCTTTGTCTTGGCCGCACCTGGGGCACTGGGTGGCCGCCGATTGGTGGGCGAGTCTGCGGTGATAGGACGCGAAGTCTCCGTGTCCTGACATGGCCGCCATGACTGTTCCTTGATGCGCGCGGGGGCCCTCTGGGATACCAAGCAGTTTCTGCCGAGGGAATTCCGTGAGTTTCCTGGTTTGGTGGTTTCTGATGGTGGGCTGAGACATGAACCAGGCTTTGTGCGCTCGATGGAGGTCTTCTTTCAGCCATCTCCTGGCATTCGCCAGTGTCATGGAGTAGTCAAAGACCTCGATGGATGCGCTCTTGGCAAGGGCGTCAGCTTTGTCGTTGCCTTCAATCCCGCTATGTCCTGGGACCCAGATGCAGTAAACCATTGGAAAAGGAGGAGTCTCTCTGAGACTCTGTGCGATTCTCCTGGCCTCGTCTAGGTGGTATTGGGAGGTTCCTGTTCTCCTCGTAGAGGCGTTCATTCTGTCCACCGCTGCCTGGTTGTCAACACAGATCCAGATGGTCTTGCTGTCCGCGATAGTTCTCTTTTGGAGGTCTTCCAGTCCGAGCCTGATTGCGCGGATTTCTGCGTCAGCGACTTCCGCCCTTCTTCCGCACGGGAATGCTCCCTCTGTGAAGCCTTCACCATTGCGTTCAGCCCACCAGCCAGCTCCAGTCCAGCTGTTCTGGAGCTTTGAGCCGTCTGTGTAGAGCCATGTGTCCGAAGTTGGACAGCTGGCCTTCCAGGCTGCGTGTTTCTTCGCGGCTGTTTCTTTCGGCAGGCCTTCTGTCATAGCTCCTGTCGGGGGAACAGACATCAGGGGCGGGTCGTAGAACAGTGGGCCGTACCTTGGTAGGGCCTTCGGGAGGAGCCGCAGTATTTCCTTTTGGTGCTTGTGGTCCTTCAGACCGTAGAGCGGGTGACTGACGTCTAGGGTGTGCCACCTGATTGCTTCCTTCTTGACTGCCGTGTCCAAAACAATGTTGATTGGGGGGCAATTGGCTGCCATGTGCAGTAGCGCTGATGGAGTGGTGCGGTATGCCGGAAGGGCGGCTAGGAGTGCCCTCCTGAGAGGTTTTCCCAGCTTCTTCGCTTTGCCCTTGTTGCCGCGCTGGTCCGGTTTCCACCATGTTGCTGCTGCGTACGTTGCCGTCGCCAGGATCCCCGACTTGATCACTTGGACCAGTTGTTTCACCGGAGCGCCGTGCTTGCATCCTCTGAGGATCGAGAGGCAGTGCACAGATCTGTCCATTTTCCCGGCTATTTCGTTCACGTGGGCCGTGAAGTTCAGCTTCCTGTCTATGCGGATGCCAAGCCACTTGAGTGACCCGTTTTTCGGCGTGGCTGTCACTTTTGGGGCGCCCGAAAGTTCCAGGTCCGGGTTGTCGTGGTTGCGTTTCCTTGTCAGGTGCAGTAGTTGGGTTTTCTTGTGGTCGAGTTGAAGTCCGTTCTCGGTGCACCAGTTAATGGTGTACTCCATTACGGCCTTTAGATCTCGGTTACAGTTTTCCCAGCTGCTTCCTTTTATCAGCCATAGCCCGTCGTCCATATACCCTCTCAGATATCTGCTCCCACTGTAGTATAGGGGTGCCATAAACAGCATGTACAGAATTGGGGAGATAGGAGATCCCTGCGGGAGGCTCCCGCTGGTGTTTCCTGGGGGTTCTGAGGCATCGTCCAGAGTGATTTGAGCTTTCCTGTGGTCCAAAAAGGATTGGACCCATTTGCAGACGTGGCTTGGCATGCCCTGTTGCTGCAGTCTCTTAACCATTCTGTTGGGAAGTATTCCGTCGAAAGCTCCGCGTATGTCGAATGACAGTATCGAAGATAGTTGCCCTTTGTCCATGTTGTCCCTGATCTCGTTGACCAGTGACAGGGTTAGGTCCGATGCGGCCCTCTTGGGGAGGGCGCATGCGTAGTTTCCGTAAAAGATGCCTTTTTGCATCGCCACCTTGGTGAGCCTCTTGGCTATAGCCCTTTCCAGGGCCTTGCCGAGGGTCGGAAGGAGTGATATCAGGCGGTACGATTTCGGGTCGGACCTATCTCTTTTTCCAGGCTTTGGGATTGCTATCAGTTTGGCTTCCTTGAAGCGTGCCGGGTGCACGCCTCGTCGTAGGCATCCGTTGAAGAGGTCTGTGATGAGATCACTCAGAGATGGCCAGCTCAGCGCCAGCAGGCTGTTCTGAATTCCGTCCTTGCCGGGGGCGGTATTCAGCGGTTTCTTGATGGCAATCTCCACTTCTGTCCTTGACAGTTCCCATTTCGTCCCTTCCGGGTCGAGTTGGATGGTCGGTCTGATTGTGTCGGGGAGACCGCTCCCTGTCAGATGCGCTTCCCGGAGGGCGCGGATCTTGTCCTGAGGGGTCGTGTGGGTCTCTCCATTCACTGTCATTGCTTGGGAGCGGGCTTTCTGTGTGCGAGTCAGCCATTTCGCTGCCTTGTGAACATCCGAGAGCGAAGTCATGTTTGTCACCAGGTCTCTGTAGAACTGTCTAGAGGCCTTGGAGATGGTGTTTGCCAGCTCTTTTTTGGCCTCTATGTGGGTTTCGCTGGCTGTCCGCAGTTCTGTGTCCATGTTTGTGGCCCCTGCTTTCACCATCTGGTATAGAGAGTTCAGGATCCTTCTGGTCTTTGCTGCTTTGCGTTTGGCCTCGCTGCAGGAGTCGTTCCACCATTTGTATCCTGAGCCCGAGACTTTCCGCGTGGGGGTTGCAGCTTCAAAGGCTTCCTGTATAACCCGGATAGTCCCTTCCGCTGCTATTTCCAATGCGCTGTCTCTATCCTGCCAGTTCGTGGGGAGGGATTCCACCAGCGCGGCTGCCTTCGTTCTACAGATTGCTCTGAACTTTTCCACGTCTGTGTCCTTGAGGCGTCTCGTGGAATTGTGTGCTGCTACGGATTGCGCCGTGCTTATCGTGATTTCCTGTGGGGAGTGGTCGCTTCCGCATTCCAGGTCTCCGGCCATCTCGTAGCGTTTCACTTTGTTCCAGATGTTTGCCGACACCAGAGTCAGGTCCAGCACTCCTCCCCGGTCGTGGGTGGAGACGCTGTTTTCGTTGGCACAGATGAGCCTCATCTGTTCTGACCATTCTAGCAGTTCCTCGGCCTTCTTGTCGTTTCGGGTAACCGTTTCGTCCCATACCCGGTGGTGTAAATTGAAGTCTCCCATTATTATAGTGTTGTCTAGTCTCGTGTCTATCCCTGTGAGTTTGTCAGCAGCTTCGTTTGATCTTACACTATTAGTTCCGGCGTTGTATACCCCGATCACCAAGTATGAGTCGTCTCCACGCCTTGCAGATACGGCGCAGAGGTCTGGGTGTGAGGGTATACTCCCGGAGGAGAAGATTTGGAAAAGCGAGTCCTTGCGTGCAAAGCAAATCGCTCTTTTCCTGGTCTGTCCTTCTAATATTGGTTCCGCTAAGATGAATTGGGGGTGCAGTGTTGTGCGGTCCTGAGTGCACGGGGGTTCTTGGATGAGGACTATGTCTGTTCCTCTGTGGAAGGCCGTCTCCAGTATGCTTTTCTGCGCGCTAGGCGTGCGTCGGACATTTGCCTGGATTATCTTGAGATGTTTGTCGCTGCGGTGGTTTCTCCCGTAGGGTCTCACACTCATTCGGAGTTGGTGAGCCCGCCTTGGGTCCTGCTGGGGGTTTCTGAGGCCTGCTGGGTTGCTGGGGCCTCCTGGTGTTCGCTCGTGCGGTGGGGTTTACCGCACTTTTTGCACTTCAGGGGGAAGTTGCAGTTCTTTGTCTGGTGTGCCCGTCCGCAGCGGTCGCATTGCGGGGGGGCAACGGTTTGCTCGTGGCTCTCCGGACCGCACGAGAGAGTCCCAGAATCTCGATGGAGCGGGGAACCCTTTCAGGGTTGTGGATCGCCACGCGGAGGCCCTGCATAGTCGGGTCCCTCTCGTAGTCCCTCCAGGCGAGGCTCTTAATCGAGCCGCCGAAAGCTGCCTGGACTTCACTTCTGACGTCCTCCAGTGTCGTGCGTCTGTGGACCAGCTTATCGTCTTCCACCGTAGTGATGGTGGTCGGGATGTTTGGGATCAAGAACTTATCCCATACCGCTTCCCTCTCGACTTCCACGGCTTGCAGGAAGTTGCCCATCCGTTCTTTGGTGTCCCTGTCAAGGATGGGTTCCTTGGTAGTGATGGCGAGGCCGGTTCTGGTCATGGTAACTTTCGTTACCATTTCGTTTCCTTTGAACACTGCCTGGTTCAGCTTTTGTTTTGTTACGGCAGTGTTTACCTTCTTCCACTTTGAGTCGTCATAAAGTGGTGCCAGGTATCTTTTTCCTTCCCGTCTCTCCGGCTGGGACTGGGGCTTGGCCAGAGTTCTTGATGCCGCGGGAGGCTTCGCGGGGAGCGTGATTGTGGCGGGTCTAGCACCCGCTGCCGCTTTCTGAGCCCAGGTCTTGGGCTTGTTGGTCTGTGGGATCTCGACGGGGCGCGCAGTCGTGCGCGGCATCTGGGGGATCGCGAGGGGGCGCGCAGGCGTGCGCGTCGGTTGAGGGGCTGGGGTCCCTGAGAGGTCCTGTCGCAGCTTGATCTTGGCTGCTTCCTTCACCATTTTCATGATGTCGGTGACAAAATCTTTGGAAATCTTGTCCATCTTCGAGCGCGTCGCGTCTTCTTCCAGCTTGTCCAGGACAGAGAAGATCATGGCTGCCCCGATGCGTTTGGATTCTCGCACCGAGCTGGTCTCTTTCCAGATGTCGTCCAGTAATTCGACGAAGCTGCCTTTTTGTGCTTTCGTCTCGGTGTTTCCAGCGTGGATTGACTGGTTCAGGGCGTTTTCGGTGGTCGCAGCGGCGGGTGCTGTGTCGCGTTGGGGGTTTCCTGTAGTCGTGTTTAAGGTCGGTGAGGGGGGAGGGGGCTGCGCAGCCTTGCGAGGCTGACGCTCATGGTCCACCATATCGGTGTCTTCCATGGTGTGTTGGGCGTGTTTTTTTTTTTTTTTGAAAGGTCTCAGTGTTGAAAATAAATTGAATGTTTATACGATGGACTTAAAGTGTGAAAAATGCGTGTAGTTTGTGCTGTAATCTCTGAAGCTCGATTTTTTGGCCCTTATCCTACATTATAGCTAAGTTGCAAATCTGCCAAAGGCGATGAAGATAAATTCACAAGAGCCCCAAGTTTCAAGGTCGAAATAGCACTACCCCAGAGAGAATCTATTTAATGAGCATAGTAAAAGGAACGCCAAGTTAATGTAAACTCCAAAGACAAGCAAAAAAGAAGAAAAAAAAAAGCACAACCCGAGATGCTACAAGAATGCATATATCCATATCACTTCAACCACACGTCTGTAGCCTTCCCCTTCTTTACTCAAACAGCATTGTCCCCATTCACCCTGACTGCAGCTCGCAAATCTTCCAACTCTCCCTTTGCTCGGCGATAGTCCTCCTGAGCCTCACGCTCACGCCTGCTAACCACACTGACTTCTTCACGTAACGCAGCCAGGCGACGGTTGATGGCTGTTTCCTCGGAAAGGGCGAGAAGCTTCATGGCTGAAAGGACGTTGGAAGCCTCGCGAGCGGCCGCGGTAGCTTTAGCCAGGTTTGTACTAAGTGTCTTCTGGCGGTTTTGGTAGCCGCCGAGATGGAGCGAAAGTTTCTTCTCAAGCTTGGCTGAGCGCCCAGCTTCGTCAACAAGTGACTCTTGAATAGACTAAAGTTGCACGTTAATATACTGTACTGGAGAGACGCGGATATGAACTAAAATGGCTAACTTACTGTGATGGCACGGCGGACAACAGCATCCACCTCATCTTCATCGTCACTATCATAGCATCCTAATCCCAAAAGAGTAGTGTTGCTATTCCGACTGTCAAAGGTTTTTCGCAAAGCTTCTTTGTCCGGCAAAGGCTGCGTTTCTGCTTCAATTGCCATCCGCGCGTTTTCAAGATCTGCATCAAGAATGGTCACGAGAGCTGGTGCGTTTCCAATCAGTGTTGACCCTGGAACCGGATACTTGGCCAGGTCATTTGCAACCAATAATGAGGCTTCATATGCAATGAGCTCCTCGGGGTTTGCGTCTTTGGATACAGCTGCGATAGCTGAGCAGTCATACACAAGGGGTCGGGGCAAGTTGTTTTGCATGACCTGTGTCCTCCTTCGGCGCTCTAGAGCTTCTATAGCCCTAAGGCGCTCATTTTCTCGGCGGTCTCTCTCAGCAGCGTCCTCAACAACATCATCCCCGGTAGAAGCAGAAATTGCTTGCTCCTCGGGGATCTCAAGCTCCCATTCCGATTCTTTCGGCTTGGGAAGCGACGCCAAGCCAAACTTGAGCTGTTGTCTCACAGCCAGGTTTTGCACCTTCATATCATGTGGGGTAGCACCAGGCATAAGGCTGCCACCTTCCGTATTCAACGCAAACCGATCGCGGGGCGTGCGCATTGGAGTCTCGCCGGGGCGCAGTGGCGTAGCATTGACGTTCCCTGAATAGAGTGGTGTGGCCAAGGGATTTGGCGTTGCGACAACCTGTTTTCTGGGAGCTGCACTATCAAAACCGGTAGACGATGAGCCTTCGGCAAGAGGTGTATTTTCACCACCTAAAAGTGAAGATTGAATGTTCGTGAGAGCCTTGATGTTGTGGATTTCGTTGGCGATGTGATCTTCTTCTTGGGCCACGCGGGGTGTACGAATCGGTGCACTGTTGTTGAGCTTGGTGTAGTCGCCGACCAGGCCGCGGGTGGCATCATTGTCACTCTCCCGAGCCATAGAGCTTGCCTTTTCGCCCAGCATGCCCATCTTGACAATTTCCTCGAGCTCGCCTTCGCTCACCTGCGGGGCAGGCAAGTTAAGCGCGCGGCGCTTGCTACTTTGCTCGGCTTCGCGTATGCGCTGCATTTTACCAGCCTGGATGGCAGCCTTTGATAGTGAGTTTTCGTCCTTCTTTTCGTTCTTGCGGCGCTTGCGATTTGCTTCCTCGTCTTCCTCATCACCCTTGCGCTTAGCGCTAGCAAGCTGATGTTTCTTGGGATCGAAGTTGGCCCGTTCTTTCTCATTTCGAGAGAGCTCTTCGCTCGTATCGTAAAAACCAGGGGCGGGCTTCCTCTCGAATGGAATATCGGCATTGTAGTCCATATGCCCTGGCTTTCGTGTGACTACCTTGATGTTGATGCCGGCCGTCTTCAGCTCACGGCGCTTTTGTAACGCGGCCAAGCGTCGAGACTCTTCTTGTTGGCGTTCACGGGCTTTGCGTTTAGCCTTTTTACCCTGCGTATTGGCGAGACGCGCGCGTGCCTCACTCAGCATTTCTTTTTCGTCTTCGTCGAGATCAATTGTGTCGGGTCGCGCAGGCTTTGTTTCCGGGTCAGGATCAATCTCGCCGGGTCTCAATCGTCGGACATCATCGGCACTGGGCGCCTGAGTCTCTGCGCCATCAGCACCAGTAAGGCTTAGACCTTCGCGGGATTCTGCCTCGTCGAGTAGTTTTTGGTATCGTTCGAGACACTGGTTAGCAGTGCGGCCAACATTCTCAGCGATAGTGCGCCATTGTGTTGGCAACAGCTTGGCCAGGTGCAGCAGCTTCTCATCCTCATCGCGGCTCCACTCGGTTTTTCGAATGCTGGGGTCAAGCCACTCATTCCATCGCGCCTTGCACTGCTTCGGGGTCTTGCGGGCTAAAAGCGAAGATACTCGGGCCCATTGGTTTAGACCATACTTGGAGATGGCGGCTTTGAGGATCTCATCCTCAATGTTGGTCCACACTCCTCCCTTGACGACAGGCATTTTTCAAACACGGCTATGCGATGGACAAGACTAGGAGTGGGTTGCTGCTTATTTGAGTCGGGTGTCTTGTGCCTGGTGCATGTGGGTGGAAGATGTGATGCAGGGCAAAGTGTGGTCGTTGGTTTGGCTTGGACTGTATAGACAAGGCTGAGCAAAAAGATTCAAAAACGCGCTTGCACTGGACGCGGCGTCAGGCTGTGGCCTGTTAAAGTACATCTTTAAAGTGGATCCAGACTAACGGCGCTTCTTTTGCCCTCAAAGGTGATTGATTTACCAGAAGCATCATATTAATTTATTCCTTTGAATATATATATATATATATATATTTTTTTTCTAAAATGTCAAATAAGCCTTTAATAAATCACGGTCATAGTTTCAGTGTTTAAACGCAAGTTACATCAGGGTCCAAACGTAGTTCCAGAACATGGTGATCATGTACAGAACGTAATGTGCACCCACCGCGGTACATTATGCAGGTACCAGCTGAAAGAGGGTTGTTAACCCTGAGAGTCCTTGATCGAATCAACATTGGTTGGTGAGATGTCAGTAAAGTTTAGTCTGCAGGCATGCTACAACTACGTCAGTCTACCAGTAAAGTAAACAGCATAATACGCTGAAAATAAGGCGGGCGATCTAAGATAAGACAGACACAATCTAACGCCGGCTGACAAATACGAACACAACGCGCGCGGCATCCATCATGTAATATACCTCGTAGCGGATGGACAAGCAAACATACGTTACAGTTATAATGAGCCACCAAATAACGGCACTGCTACCAAATCAAGGCCCCAGCCTTGGAAGGCAATGACTTTGTGAGTCTTGATACAGTGTTAGCCCAATGTTTTGAAGTTCGAGATTGGGCCAAGGCTTGGCTTTTGTAGTAAGATGGTTATGCCCCATAGGTGTATATAGGCTTGACCTCTTGGTTGATTAACGCCTGATTCCCCATTGAATTAGCTTTGTCTCTTCTTTGGGCTGCCAAACATGTATATATATTCTATCATTTACATCTAGTATTCGTTATCTTTGGTCAAACCCGCGCTCTCTATATCTGATAAGATCGCACACCCATACATCCTTTCCCCTACGCATTGCGATTCTGCTTCTTCTCCGCAGTCAACGCTCGACATGGCTCGAGCAACAGCGCCAAGGCTGTCATCAGGCTCTATTGACTCTTCTGGTGAGACGGCTAGTCTGTTAACCCACGAGCGGTCACAGCTATCTCAGACACAGCAGTCCCAGTCACGAGAAAACTGGGCTGGCTTCGATGACTTCGGCGGCCTTCCCTGGAATCGCAAGCCTTCGGTCAGTGGACCGTGCTTCTGGCATTTTAAATACATGTCATTTCTCTAATATTCAAATTGCAGATTTACTGGTTGATTCCGCCCTTCTTTCTCTTCGCTCTGGCTTTTGGAGGGACTGCTGTTCCAAAGGTTAATTTGTATGTTTTCTTTTTGAGTGTCCTGGTAAAACCACAATGTACTAACATTCTATTGCCTTTGTGCAGAACCCTTGGCCTTATTTGTAAACACCACTTTTCTGAGCGCGTGGTTGATGATCCCACCTTCACCATAGCACCCGTGGTCCTCGGCGCGGACAACCCACAGTGCCACGATCCCGAGGTGCAAAAGATTACCAGCCAGTTCATGGCCATAATGACCTGCGTCAGTGGTATCCTTAGCGCAATTGCTGCGCCTCGTCTTGGCGAGCTTTCAGACCGTTACGGTCGCCGGAAGTTGTTAGGCATCGCATCGCTTGGGGGTGTCCTGGCCGAGATCGTGGTCATCGTGGCAGCCAGGTTTCCCGAAGTTGTTAACTACCGTTGGCTAATTCTCGGCTCCATATTTGATGGCATCACAGGCTCATATACTGCTGGGAGTATCCTTAGCCACGCCTATACAAGTGATTGCACGCCTCCCTCCAAGCGCGGTGTAGCCATTGGCTATTTACACGCTTGTCTGAACACCGGGGTGGCAATAGGTCCTGTTGTTGCTGCGTATCTCATCAAGGCCACTGGCAGTCTATTGTCCATCTTTTATGTTGCGCTGGTCTCCCATTTGGTGTATATTTTCCTTGTCACCTCTGTCATCCCCGAATCTCTTTCCAAGCCCCGCCAGCTCGCCAGCCGCACAAGCTACAAACTTGAGAATAGCCGCATGAAACAAAGCAGCCCCTCATGGCTTGCACGCAAGAACCCTCTGCAACCACTGCGCATTTTATGGCCCAAGAATAGGGCTCTCCGTCAGAATCTTGCTTCGCTTGCAGCCATTGACACTGCTGTTATGGGCATTGCAATGGCTGTCGGCGTGACTGTGATTCTATATAGCGGATATATGTTCAATTGGTCAACTATAGAAACTTCCAAGTTCATCTCCATGGTTTCCACTGTTCGTTCTCTAGTTCTGCTTATCGGCGGGCCCTTTCTTAACTACTGGTTCCGCCAAAGACCAGCTCGCAAGCAGGCCGAGGCCATGGCCGGGGAGGGCGAAGATACCAGCGACTTGCTCAAAACGATGGAGCACCAGTCCAAGGGCGCCGATACTCTCGACGTGATAATCATCCGTTTTGCTTTACTTTCTGATTTTCTTGGCATGCTTGGATACTTTTTTGCGTCCTCGGGTCGCATGTTTATCCTATCTGGAGTCATTACAGCGCTTGGTGGGCTCTGTGGTGCCTTGACTCAAGGTGCAGCTTCAAAACATGTCCCCTCTGAGCAGGTCGGTCAACTTCTTGGTGCCATGGGTCTTCTGCAGGCTGGGTCTCGCTTCATCTTGACCTTTATATTTAGTACGGTTTATGCGGCTACCATTGAGACGGCTCCGAATGCTGTCTTCGGCATTGTCGCTGTGTTCCTTGCCGGGGCTGTTGTTGCTAGTATGCTAGTGCGCACTGGGGTATATAGCGAGGAAATGGACGAACCCGGAACCTTGCCGCCTTCGCCATGTGCTGATGAGCTCGTGATTTGAGGCGCGAGGGAGGGATCGGAGTAGAGGACTTTGGGATTTGACTTGTCTGGTGCTGCGCCGTCCGTTGCTGCAGTATTTGTTAGCTTCTTAGGGTTATATATTATTAGGGTTCTTTTTGGAATACACACGTTTCCACAAGTTGCTATTAAACAACCGTCTCGCTGGATACTCTTCACATTGACTACTAGTCGCGAGGTTAGCAACATCGGACATCTGTATGTCATGTTCCAGGCTACCTTCATGATTCGACCAAGCTTTCGGCCTTTTTTCAGAAACTACAGAGTTTTTGCCCGTAACATGTCGTCCTCAGAAAACATCACGTTTGGGTCTTTCGAGGTCACTAACCAGGTCAGTGTAAAATACAGCATGAAGGGAGTACGTTGGGCTCGCCCGCTAGATACTAACAAACATCCTTAGGTGTTTCTAACTACGCCGTATTCATTTGCCTTGGTCAATCTAAAACCACTTATGCCAGGGCATGTGCTTGTCTGCCCGTTGAAGCGCCATGCTCGTCTAACAGATATGTCGTCTGAGGAGACCTCAGATCTGTTCCAGACTGTACAAAGAGTGCAAAAGCTGCTAGCTCGCCAGTATCTGAAGGTCACAAATGCTGGCGATAGTGCTGAACTACAAGAGTCAGGGTCGTTTAATATTGCCATTCAAGATGGACCAGAAGCTGGTCAGACTGTGCCTCACGTCCATGTTCACGTGATTCCCCGACCCAAGGACGCTGGAAAGCCGGCCGATGTTGTCGAGGAAGAGGTTCGTGCCATTTACAAGGGCATGCAGAATGAAGCTGGAAACGTGGGTGGCGCCCTTTGGGACCGGCAAAAAAGCGTGCGAGAGGGAGACAGACCACGGCCGGGCGGAGAATTTCCGGACATCGAGGACTCGTCCAGAAAAGCACGATCGATGGATGAAATGGTAGCAGAAGTGAGCTTATACAAGACGCTGCTTGAGAAATTGAACTAGAAGCAGCAACTGTATCAATATGCACACATCAATATGCACTTGTATATATTATAATACAGCGTCTAGCAAAGCACTAGCTAGCCTCTTCTCCATCTTAATGATCTAATAGATGGCCATTTAAGCTAGTTCCGGAAAGCTGTGAACGCCACATAATGACGCCACATACGTGACACGTGCCTGCCATTTTTCATTGGCTGAATAAACTATGTAACGCCACATTTAAGGTCAACTGGTTTGAAGCTTGCAATCCGCGCCAAGCAAAATTTTGAAGCCTCTCCCCTTCTTCACTACACACTCCATCTAAATTCGCGGCAAAGCACGTGTCTTTACTGCTTTCTCACCGATTTTTCTTTCGGGCCATACACACACTTCATCTCTGTCTGGATTAATACTGGTGAATTTTATTAATCTTCTTTTTTCGGCACCTTGAATATTCCCTCTAAAGGTGTATTACTAACAATATGGCAACACTCGACGTTGAGGCCCTGCTCGATTCCACCGCAAAGGGGGGAGAAAAGAAGCAGTCTAGATCGGACATTTCCGACACCGAAACCACTAGAACAGAAAGCCGCAGAGAACGCAGCCGTAGTCGTAGCCGGGATCATGGGCGTGACTATGGTCGTGACCGTGACCGGGCAAGCAGAAGCCGCAGCCGAAGCCGTAGCCGGGACCGGGATGGTCGTCGCCGTCGCAGCAGAGATTCAGATCGCAACCGTCGGTCGCGTGGCGATGACTACTATCGCCGTCGATCGCGATCCCGCTCACCTCGTGGCGGTGGCCGTAGAAGACGCCGGGACGAGTATCGTAGCCGTCGTGATCGTGGCGATAGGTACACCGGAGGCGGCGAACGCAGGCGGGAGGACGAACCTCGTAGAGACCGTGATGGCGACTCAACGCCCAAGAACACCGAGGACGAAAGAGACCGCAGGACTGTCTTTGTGCAGCAGCTTGCTGCTCGACTACGCACACGCGAGCTCAAAGAATTTTTTGAAAAGGTTGGCAGTGTTGTGGAAGCACAAATTGTCAAGGACCGTATCAGCCAGCGATCCAAGGGGTAAGTCAAATCATACTAAACCGCATCCAATATAGACGCTACAAGTTTTGATGGTTTCGTCTGGCGTGATGACAAACCGCGAATGCACAACTTTGCAGGCCTCAGATCAAATGCTAACAACAGTCACTTTCCCTTCTCTAGTGTTGGCTATGTTGAGTTTAAACAGGAGGAATCTGTGGCCAAGGCCCTTCAGCTTACTGGGCAGAAGCTTCTAGGAATTCCTATCATCGTACAGGTTACTGAGGCTGAGAAGAATCGCCAGGCCCGCAGCACCGAACCTGGAAACCATCCCAACTCTATTCCATTCCACCGCCTCTACGTGGGCAACATCCACTTTAATGTGACCGAGCAAGATCTCCAGACTGTATTCGAACCCTTTGGAGATCTTGAGTTTGTCCAGCTGCAAAAGGATGAAACCGGCCGCAGCCGTGGATATGGATTTGTGCAGTAAGTAGTATACGTACTTGGGATTTTATGGGCTTGTTTTTTTCCATTTACTGGCGGACAAGACAAGACAAGACATGACATGACAGTTGATGGCTAACAACCCCCTGTTTACCTATAGGTTCCGCAACGCCGATAACGCCCGCGAGGCGCTGGAGAAAATGAACGGATTCGATCTGGCTGGACGCCTTATCCGTGTTGGTCTTGGTAACGATAAGTTCACCCCCGAGAGTACTGCGAACATGATGCACAAGTTCTCAGGCAACGGGCCTAACCAGGGAATGCATCACAACGGACTTGGTAGTCGTGGCCAAGCCACTGTTTTTGACCGTGCTAGTCGCCGCGATACTGATAAGCCCACTAACGGCAACGTCAGTGCCCTGGACGATACTGACGTTGGAGGTGTCAACTTTAACAACTACAGTCGCGACGCGCTTATGCGCAAGCTTGCTCGGACCGATGAGCCCCCTGCTAACACCGCTAACGGCGCTGAAGAGCGGCAGATTCTTAAGCCCAAGACGGAGACGAGGCCACCACTGCCTGTTACTGTTAACAGTGCTAGCCGATGTGTCGTGCTGCGCAACATGTTCGACCCTGAGGAGGAGGAAGGTGATAATTGGGTCAAGGAACTCGAAGACGATGTGCGGCAAGAGGCCGAGCAAAAGTACGGCCACGTCGTGCATATTGCTGTTGACATGCACTCCAAGGGCGATATTTACATCAAATTTGACAAGGTCCAGGGCGGTGAGAACGCCATTAAGGGCCTGAATGGACGGTATTTTGGCGGCCGCATGATTGATGCCTCGCCTGTTACGGATACCGTCTACAGCAGTTTGTTCAGTCGCACGCGGGCTATTTAAAAAGAGCTAATTGATTGCTGGCATATAGGCAATCTCGTTTTGAGATTTGTGCTTGTCTAGGACTCTTGATTGAAGACCGGGCTGGCAATGTGAGCAAGCCAGTTTTTTTTTTCCTTTTTTTTTTTTTCTTTTTCTTTTCAACGCCGGTCCCGACTTCCGCTATCATGAACGCCGACCCGCACATCCAGCCTGTTCCCGGACGAACAACGACATGAGGTCTATCCCTAACTCCGAGCACGCACCCATTTTCCTTTACTGTGGTAGCTAATCGTATGAGGTGGAATGAACGGAAAGGTTGCCTTTTTTGTTCAACTTGGTTCGTCGACCATTTACCATGCTGCATAGACTCACTTTGCATCCAAGCAGGACACATACCCGATATATCAGACACCGGCACACGTCAGCTCTCAACGTGTCCACCGCCTCTGTTTTCCTCCCATTTCCGCGACGCGACTTTAGCTCGATTCTAGGCTTTCCTATCGTCCATACGTATTCCTTTGAATTTCTTTTCTTTTTTTCATTTTTTTTTTTTTTTTTTTTTACAAATTTCATTTGACTCTTTGTCTTTCTTGCAAGTTCCTTATACGTCACGATGATTTGACGACGGATAGACGCCTGCCCAAAACCAACCAAATATCGCCACTATATGACATCCGGCTCTTCTTGCCGGGCCCTCGCCCATTTCTTCCTTGTACGCTGCTGTTGAACCATTCGTCTCGGACTTCTCCTATTCTCCTAGGTTTTTCACCCCCTCCCCTTCAAACCCAGCCCAACCGTGCTTTGTGGCCCCGCCTATCTCGATGACAACTCTGGGCTAGCCAATTTCAAATTGTTTTAGTGAGCACAGGCTGCTTCTTATTTTCTTTCCGACTCTGTGTTATGGGTAACACTAGACAGAAAGAGAGCTGCTATTATTATTCTGCCGTTGTGATCTATCTTACACCAGACTTTCTCAGAGGCTGATCTCATTTTCTTCTCGCGTTTTCGTTCGCCTTGATCCTTTGATTTTGTTCGCCGCTCATTTGATCATTCCATTTAGGTCCATCGTCCTCCATTATTTGTTCGTGTCCTTTTTTTTTCTTCTTCCCTTTTTTTTTTTCTCTACCTTTTCTTTTTCCTGATCTTTGTTTGCTCAGCTTACCGTCGTCGTATATCTTCTCCTATTTCTTATATGCTTGTTTCCTTTGCGCTTTGTATTGTATCGTATTTAATGTAACCTTGAGGCTTGTGTTGTCTGAGGCATTTCAGAAAACATAAAAACCAAAAAAAAAACCCCCCGATGAAAATAGTAATAAAAATACTGTTTTTTTTTCTCATCTCCCTGTCTAATCCGGAGACAACCCTGTTGCTCAAGAAGCGGCAGTGAACTAATTATGTGAGGTCTTTTCATGTTTTGAATTTCCTACTGACTGATTCCCTTTGATGCATGTGGCGTGATCTCGTAAGTAACAGAATCCGAGTCGTTACCATGGCTGTCTATGGTGGTGAATTCAACCTGGCTCGCCGTATACTATCCCTATATTCTACATGGTTTCCGTCTGCGCATGTACGTATTGTAGATCTCGAGGTACAAGCCGGGCTGAAGTACTAAAACCCACCCAACTTATAGTGGCGGTTTCCACGAATGACTGGGCGTGGGCGTGGTAATGGCCCTCGTCTTGCCTCACCTTTGTTTGTCGAACACTGATAGAAAGAGCGTGGATATAGGCAAGCAAGACAAAGAAGCCCCTCCTCGCCCCTCCCGCCTAAGTACAAGAAGCACAGACACAAGCTTCGACTTGCTACGTAGTAGGAGCATAATAACGAAGAGGGAGGTGGAGAGGCACGGACCAGACATGTTGATGTATGGGGAAAGCTAGGCCAATCTACCAGCCTCTGGCGGCGGCGGGATATTAGCGCGGGAAATGTATTAGGCCAAGACAAGACCCCGCGGACGCATAGGTTCGGGCCTTGTGGAGGCGGGCATAGAGACGAGAAGAGAAGAGGTAAAAGAAAAAAAAAAAAAAAAGAAAAATAGAAAAAAAGAAAAAAAGACCGGGAGAGAATGGGGAAAGCGAGCAGGACAGAAAGAGGGACATACGCAATGCAGACACTTGAAGACATGCATGGAGAAATGTAGCGGTCAGCTTGAGCTTGGCCGTTGTAGACCAGGCACAACCGCTTTGGATGGGTTGCATGTACCCGGACCTTGGCCACCCAGGGCTTGTCTTGTCTAGAGGGGCAGAGCTTGCATGATGCTGACTGCAGCGTTAGTGTTAATGCGTCTGCGTAAATTTTCTAGAAGACTTGGCGGAGGGAGAGGGCAGGGAGTAGAGAGTAGAAAGTAGAGAGCAGAGCTGGTAAGCAGTGAGTGAAGCGTCTGAGTCTCGGAGCCTGGGAGCCCAGGGGCTCAGCTCAGTCTTTGGGTGTTAAAGTAGCCAAATCCACAGTTTCAAGGACGGAGAATAACCGGGGGTTAACTCCGGAGCTTCTCTCACTGCCACTGTCTAGCAGCCTAGCACGCACAAAACGAGAAAGAAGAGGCGAGAGAGGGAAGAGAGAGAGAGAGAGAGAGAGAGAGAGTGTGTGTGTGTAAGAAGAATACAGATGCCCAGGAGGCAATAAGAGGACCCTTGAGGCACACAGAGAAACACTATGACAATGCTGGGGATTCGGGAACAGGCGGGATGCAAAGGGACGGGGGTTTGAGAGGCGTTGATTGGAAATGAGCCTCCCTCCCCCTCCCCCTTCCCCCTCCCAGACTCAGACAGGAAGCACTGGTACTGGAAGCAGACAAGGTGTTATCATCAGTCATATCAGCACACCACAACGGCAACATATCAGGGCGAAAGACCAGAGGGAGCAGAGGCGACGCGACACAAGTACAGAGATGCAGTATATCAGCGAGTTACAATAGTCCCTATTGCATTATGTCTGAGGACCTGCTTGAAAGCTGGGTTTTCCTAGACGCCTGGACGCCTGGACGCCTGCAGGTTGTCTAAATCTGGGCCCTAGCCCAGCCTCTCTTTGTCTGGGGTAAGTTGAGGCTATCCCAAGTGACAGGCCGGGAGAGGTTTTGTTTCGGCGGCGCCGTTGGGTCGCAGTTTACAGGGGGCTGGCCTCTGTAAAAAAGGCGCTATGGGAAGAGAAAACTGGAAAAATAAAGAATAAAAAATAAATAAAGAATAAAAAATAAATAAAGAATAAAGAATAAAAAATAAAAAATAAAAAATAAAAAGGCGGGCGTCCTATAGCGCATACATACCATACACACCCAGTAACAGCAACCTCCGGCGTCGTCAGTTCACTCCAGGCATAGAAGGACTAGCAACTAGCGAGAAGACGGACGGGCAGGCCAGTCTATGGACTAGAGGCGGATCCCATAATTCGGGGTGGTGGTGAGGCACGGCTGGGAACTCCGAAAGTCCCTTTAGAGCTCGTGCCAGGCGAGGCCACACTCTAAGTCTCTAAGTGAGATGGATAGAGCTGCAATTGGCTAGAGTCAGGCGGCCGCCAGGGGCTTGGGGGGGAGGCTCTAGGCCAGTAAGCACCACACTATCAGGCCCTGGCGTGCCCTGGCGTGCCCTGGCGTCGCACCTGGCGCTCTACCTCTGCTGTAGCGGAACCAGCCGCTGAAACAAGAGAGAATACAGGCGTAGTTTCAGGGCGTCTTACAGAAGGGGCGAAAACAATAGGAGGCCATAGCAAATTATCACCAAGTTTTCGAGAGGGAA